>BSBK01005246.1:0-643345 GCA_027943335.1 Chamaecyparis obtusa | reverse complement strand
ATGGGGACTCCCTAGGTGTCATAGTATGCCTTATCACATGTTAGGACCCCTAGGAAGTCCTGATGACCCCTTTTGACACATTGGAATGCTCAAGTGTGTCCTAAGGGGTCCTAGGACCCCTTCAGACACACTTGAGCATTCCAATGTGTCAAAAGGGGTCATGGGGACTCCCTAGGGGTCCTAGTACACCTTATCATGCATTAGGACCCCTAGGAAGTCCTGATGACCCCTTTTGACACATTGGAATGCTCAAGTGTGTCTTAAGGGGTCCCCAAACCCCTTTGGACACACTTTAGCATTCAAATGTGTCAAAAGGGGTCATGGAGACTCCCTAGGGATCCTAGTATGCCTTATCACATGTTAGAACCCCTAAGAAGTCCTAATGACCCCTTTTGACACATTGGACTACTCAACTATGTCTTAAGGGGTTTGAGGACCCCTTTCGATAGACTTGGGTGTTCAAATGTGTCAAAAGAAGTCACGGGGACTCATTAGGGGTCCTAGTATGCCTTATCACACATTAGGACCCCTAGGAAGTCCCGATGACCCCTTTTGACACATTGGAATGCTCAAATGTATTTTAAGGGGTCCTAAGACCCCTTCAGACACACTTGAGTGTTCAAATGTGTCAAAAGGGGTCATGGGGACTCCCTAGGTGTCTTAGTATGCCTTATCACATGTTAGGACCCCCAGGAAGTCCCCATGACCCCTTTTGACATATTGGAATGCTCAAGTGTATCTTAAGGGGTCCCCATGACCCCTTCAGACACACTTGAGTGTTCAAATGTGTCAAAAGGGGTCATGGGGACTCCCTAGGGGTCCTAGTACACCTTATCATGTGTTAGGACCCCTAGGAAGTCTCGATGACCCCTTTTGACACATTGGAATGCTCAAGTATGTTTTAAAGAGTCCTGGGACCCCTTCAGACACACTTGAGCATTCAAATGTGTCAAAAGGGGTCATGGGGACTCCCTAGGTGTCTAGTACACCTTATCATGTGTTAGGACCCCTAAGAAGTCCCCATGACCCCTTTTGACACAATGGAATGCTCAAGTGTGTTTTAAGGGGACCCCATGACCCCTCTCGACACACTTGAGTGTTCAAATGTTTCAAAAGGTGTCATGGGGACTCCCTAGGGGTCATGGGGACTCCATAGGGATCTTAGTACGCCTTATCAAGTGTTAGGACCCCTAGGAACTCTCAACAACCCCTTTTGACACATCAAAATGCTCAACTATGTCTTAAGGGGTCCCCATGACCCCTTCAGACACACTTGAGCATTCAAATGTGTCAAAAGGTCTCACGGGGACTCCCTAGGGGTCCTAGTATGCCTTATCACATGTTAGGACCCATAGGAAGTCCCCATCACCCCTTTGACACATTGGAATGCTCAAGTGTGTCTTAAGGGGTCCCCATGACCCCTTTAGACACACTTGAGTATTCAAATGTGTCAAAAGGGGTCATGGGGACTCCCTAGGTGTCCTAGTACGCCTTATTATGCATTAGGACCCCTAGGAAGTCCCGATGACCCCTTTTGACACATTGGAATGCTCAAGTGTGTCTTAAGGGGTCCTAGGACCCCTTAAGACACACTTGAGCATTCAAATGTGTCAAAAGGGGTCATGGGGACTCCCTAGGGGTCTTAGTACACCTTATCATATGTTAGGACCCCTAGGAAGTCCCAATGACCCCTTTTGACACATTAGAATGCTCAAGTGTGTCTTAAGGGGTCCCCGGACCCCTTTGGACACACTTGAGCATTCAAATGTGTCAAAAGGGGTCATGGGACTCCCTATGGGTCCTAGTACACCTTATTATGCGTTAGGACCCCTAGGAAGTCCCGATGACCACTTTTGACACATTGAAATGCTCAAGTGTGTCCTAAGGCTTCCTAGGACCCCTTCTGACAGACTTGGGCATTCAAATGTGTCAAAAGGGGTCATGGGGACTCCCTAGGGGTCCTAGTATGCCTTATCACATGTTAGGACCCCTGGGAAGTCCCGATGACTCCTTTTGACACATTGGAATGCTCAAGTGTGTCTTAAGGGGTCCTAGGACCCCTTAAGACACACTTGAGCATTCAAATGTATCAAAATGGGTCATGGGGACTCCCTAGGTGTCCTAGTATGCCTTATCACATGTTAGGACCCTTAGGAAGTCCCCATGACCCCTTTTGACACATTGGAATGCTCAAGTGTGTCTTAAGGGGTCCCCATGACCCCTTCAGACACACTTGAGCGTTCAAATGTGTCAAAAGGGGTCATGGGGACTCCCTAGGGGTCCTAGTACACCTTATCATGCGTCAGGACCCCTAGGAAGTCCTGATGACCCCTTTTGACACATTGGAATGCTCAAGTGTGTCGTAAGGGGTCCTAGGACCCCTTCCGATAGACTTGAGCATTTGAATGTGTCAAAAGGGGTCATGGGGACTCCCTAGGGGTCCTAGTACTCTTTATCACATGTTAGGACCCCTAAGAAGTCCTGATGACCCCTTTTGACACATTGGAATGCTCAAGTGTGTCTTAAGGGGTCCTGGGACCCCTTAAGACACACTTGAGCATTCAAATGTGTCAAAATGGGTCATGGGGACTCCTTAGGTGTCCTAGTATGCCTTATCACATGTTAGGACCCCTAGGAAGTCCCCATGACCCCTTTTGACATGTTGGAATGCTCAAGTGTGTCTTAAGGGGTCCCCATGACCCCTTTGAACACACTTGACCATTCAAATGTGTCAAAAGGGGTCATGGGGAATCCCTACAGGTCCTCGTACACCTTATCATGTGTTAGGACCCCTAGGAAGTCCTTATGACCCCTTTTGACACATTGGAAAGCTCAAGTATGTCTTAAGGGGTCCCCGGACCCCTTTAGACACACTTGAGCATTCAAATGTGTCATAAGGGATGATGGGGACTCCCTAGGGGTCCTAGTACACCTTATCACATGTTAGGACCCCTAGGAAGTCCTGATGACCCCTTTTGACACATTGGAATGCTCAAGTGTGTCTTAAGGGGTCCTAAGACCCCTTAAGACACACTTGAGCATTCAAATGTGTCAAAAAGGGTGATGGGGACTCCCTAGGGTTCCTAGTATGCCTTATCACGCGTTAGGACCCCTAGGAAGTCCCTATGACCCCTTTTGACACATTGGCATGCTCAAGTGTGTCTTAAGGGGTCCTAGGACCCCTTCGAACACACTTGAGCATTCAAATGTGTCAAAAGCGGTCATGGGGACTCCCTAGGGGTCCTAGTACACCTTATCACACATTAGGACCCCTAGGAAGTCCCCATGACCCCTTTTGACACATTGGAATGCTCAAGTGTTTCTTAAGGGGTCCTAGGACCCCTTCGAACACACTTGAGTGTTCAAATGTGTCAAAAGGGGTCATGGGGACTCGCTAGGTGTCCTAGTACACCTTATCACATGTTAGGACCCCTAGGAAGTCTCCATGACCCCTTTGGACACACTTGAGCATTCAAATGTGTCAAAAGGGGTAATGGGGACTCCCTAGGGTCCTAGTATGCCTTATCACATGTTAGGACCCCTAGGAAGTCCCCATGACCCCTTTTGACACATTGGAATTCTCAAGTGTGTCTTAAGGGGTCCTAGGACCCCTTTGAACACACTTGAGCATTCAAATGTGTCAAAAAGGGTCATGGGGATTCCCTAGGTGTCCTAGTACACCTTATCATATGTTAGGACCCCTAGGAAGTCCCCATGACCCCTTTTGACACATTGGAATGCTCAAGTGTGTCTTAAGGGGTCCCCATGACCCCTTCAGACACACTTGAGCATTCAAATGTGTCAAAAGGGGTCATGGGGACTCCCTAGGGGTCCTAGTACACCTTATCACACGTTAGGACCCCTAGGAAGTACCCATGACCCCTTTTGACACATTGGTAATGCACAGGCATGAAGAACTTCATTATGTATGCTCTAGGAGGAAGATTATAATTTCAATATTTTCGAAAGAGATTCTCCAAAATTTGTATACAAATGCATCGTAGAGGAAAAAATGAAAAGTTTCCTAGAGAATATCCACAATTCGTATACAAAAGCATCAGATAGGAAAAATGACAAAAAACTAATAGCTAAAAGATAAAATTTATGATTAACATCGACAGTACCAAGGTCATATCTGCTATCAAATCCTGGCCTATGATGTGCAAAATGAGAAAACCAAGTGAAATGAAAGGGAAGGGATCAATCAAATAGTGAAGGTGCATCAAATCGGATCAATATCATAATAAATGCAAAAAATACTGTTACAGACAAAAATATTTGCATAATTTGTTACACCTTTCTTGAGCTTCTGTACCTTGCTACATGATTAGACATTTTCATTATCAGAACTAAATTTTTAGGTTAAGTTTTACAGATCATCTTTTTGATCCAAAGGACGCAGATTAGCTACTGTATCTTCCTCAGATAGTTTGATTCTGCTTCTTTGCTATGTTATGCTAAAATGCATAGGCAATTGAGTCCAAAATAATAGAAAGAATTCTTTAAGAGTCCAATCCAGATTCTTTAATGCTTCTAGTGAATCCAAATTTAGTTGTTATAAAGATGAGATGTTAGTGAATGACTTCTTGCTAATACTACTCTTCCACCAGATCCAGATTTCAACCCTTTTGTGGATCTACAGGCTCAATCGCGAGCCCGCAGGATTGGCCAAGAGAAAAAATGTGATTGTATATCAACTGATTACAAATGTTCAGTTGAGGATAAAATATTGCAACAATCAAGAAGAAAATTGGCTATGGAAAATCTAGTTATGAATTCTGTTAAGAATGAAACTATTAAGGAATTGCATGATATATTACTCAATGGTGCAAGGAATATTCTTGATGAACATGGGATTGCAGTTACATCTATTCAATATACAAAGGAAGATATAGAAAATCTTCTTAATAGAGAGATTTTAAAGTGAGAGAAAAGGACATTTTAGAAGAAAATGGTTATTTTGGTGCCATTCAAGGTATGCCAATTACTCAGGATGAAGAGTAAAAGCCCATAGTTAATGGGAAAGAGTGGGAAGAGATTCTTGGACCCATGATAGAAGTTATAGATAAGGAGGAAGAGCTAGGAAGGGGAAAGTGACAAAGTAAAGAAGTAAGATATGCGTGTGAACCTATATCAGATGATGATGATGAGTAATCACCATCTGCTAGTAGCTCAAGTAGTGACAAAAGCTCTTCAGTGCACATGTACACTATCACAAAAAATTCAGATAAAGAAGTAACAAGTGTTGTGGAATTATCCACAGAGCAATGTGAAATGAAGCCTCAAATTGGTTCATTAGCAGGCAAAGAATTTGGTCATGCACTTCATTCTAGCACCACAAATATTTCTATTAGAAATACCTATTCATCAATGGCCTTGCATTTACGGGACTTGGGAAACTAGGTTACTCATGTTGGGCAATATCCCTCAAATGTAAGCTCATTGCCACCTTTGGCAAGGCAGTCTCACTCCTCATTTTACAACAAAGGGCAGCCATCTATGGTCCAAGGTTTTAATTCAGCTGACAAATGGAGAGATTCTCAAGGTACTGATCTCTTTCATAGAGAAGTTCTTGATTCATCTCAAGGTTCTCATTTAGGTGACCAACTCCTTCGAGGTCCACAAATAGACCCATTGATTTCCCAAATTGGTAAAAGGGTAGATGCAATTTTGGAAAGAGTATCCCAATTGAAGAGAGATGGAAATTCCAGTGAGGATAAAGTTAATGTAGATCCAATGGGTGTATCTTCTCCACTGACAAATATAACTGCATTTCTAGAGACTTGAGTTTAAATGGAGACTATTTGTTCCCAAACATGCCCCAGTCGAGCAGATGAACCAGAGGTTGCTTGAGTAAAGAAGATAGTGGTTTATTAAAGTATCTACATTATCCCACTTGCTATCAATTACTACTTTTTGAGCGGCTTACCAACTACTTCTGTGCGGGATTCCTGTAATATATAATGTCCTCATGCAAGTACATGCCAATTTTTGTAAACATTTTCAGTTCTAAAGTGTTAGTGAGCAATATCAAAGAAAAGGTTCTTGCATGTGTTATTTAGACACATATTAATAAATTAGGAAACCATTTTTCTCCCATTACATGGCAGAAATGCCTAGATTCACTTTGTCATTATCAATAGGCAGTAAGATGAGGGAAGAAATATATTTGTGAAGAGGAAGTACAAATGTTACTGTCCAAAACCATTTGGAGAGTAATATTCTTCTCCTGATTGTAATAAGAAAATCAAAATGCAGAAGACACCAAATAGTTGGGGCATTTATTTCCTATGACCTATGTCAATTTCAGTTCAATTCCTAAGGATGATATTCTCAATGTGTAAAAATAAACTGATGTGTTATTTTAAAATGGTGTTGATTGAAATTTATGAACATATGTCAAATATCCATTTTTTCTAGAATTTGAAATAGAACCAGTGCCAATATAATCAAATTTGTGAATTTCATATCCAATCATTGGATGTTATCAAAAGTACAACATAGTAATATAAATTTGAACCGATAAACAATCTTAGTCTTACTTCAAACCTACTCCTGTGTATGTGGGTTCTTGGAGGTATCTACTAAACAATGTGTGGATCTATAATGTCCCTATCTAGGACCTTACTCACTTTGCTTAAAACTCCTAATTAGAATTTGGATTTCTAATGCCTATTGTGATATTATTTAAGTTTGCCTTGCTCCTTACTGATTAATATTGTAATGAATTGGTTATCCTTCCCCTTCTCTCTCTCTCCTACTATCTCCCCTTCCCCTTCTCTCTCTCTCCTACTCTATCCACTTCCCATTCCCCTCTCTCTCTCTCTCTCTCTCTCTCTCTCTCTCTCTCTCTCTCTCTCTCTCTCTCTCTCTCTCTCTCTCTCTCTCTCTCTCTCTCTCCCCTTCCCTCCCTCTATCTCTATCTCTTCCTCCCTCTCTCCCTCTCTCTCTCTCTCTCTCTCTCTCTCTCTCTCTCTCTCTCTCTCTCTCTCTCTCTCTCTCTCTCTCCATTATCTCCTCTCTCTCTCATCACCCTCTCTCTCTGTCTTGAGCTATCTCTCTCTCTCTCACCTTCTCACTCTCTCTCTTCCTCTCTCAGCCCCTGCCACCTTCTCACTCTCTCTCTTCCTCAATGGCTGCCCATGAATTTTTTAAATGGCTGATTAATTTCCTTTGCTTCTTTCAATGGTCATCCATGATTTTTTTGCAATCTTCCAACCTCTCGTACATAGTCGTAAAATACATATTAATATATTATACATATAAAATAATATATAATATATGATATATAATGTAACATTTAATATTAATATATATTAAATAATATTTAAAATGTAAAATGTATATTATATAATATTTAATATATAATATTATATATAATATATAATCTAATATATAATTCTAATATATAGTTTTTGATATTAATATATAAATAAATAATATTTAATGTAAAATGTATATTATATAATATTTAATATATATAATATATAATCTAATATATAGTTTTTAATATTAATATATATTAAATAATATTTAATGTAAAATGTATATTATATAATATTTAATATATAATTGATATTATATAATATTTAATATATCTAATATATAGTTTTTTATATATAATATATCATATGAAGGATGGAGAAATGGGAGGGAGAAAGTGGAGGGAAGGGAAAGTGAAAATTCAAAATTTTGTCGTCATATTCAGGTACCCAAAAATAGCAGGTACTGATTAGGCTCGATATTGCTTTTGTGCACCAAACCTACATGGTCAACTATTGAAATGTCTCAAATACATGTTTTTCCCCTATTTCTCTGAGTTCCAGACTTCGACAATGTAGCTTACGACTTTTTTTTCACCTGAATTTGATAAAATGAAAAGGGTATCTTAAGGAGATTATCAGCTTTCTATCGATATAATTGCTATCAAATTTTGAATTTGGTAAGTAATTATTAGTTATTTTCTAATTGAGCTACCTCTAAAGTGTTGATTTATATACTGATTGAAAAATGACTATAACTTTCAGACGGTATAACATTTTTTAAATCTGAAAAATGCATCGCATTCTATGCTTCGCCTACTATAAGGAAAAATAAATAAAATTGAATTTTGTAAAGTTTTGAATGAGTTAAGGTGGTCAGACATGGGAGTTTTTTTATTCTAAAAATGTTGTAGCAGAAAATTCATAATTAATTATTTTTTTGAATAAAATTACAAAAAATATGCGTCACATCCAAGCATGAGTCTACTACTTATATATAAAATCTTGTAATAAAATATTATCATTTGATTATGATTAAGGTGGTTTAGACATACACCTACTTCTTATTTTTTTTCCACAAATTTTTGTACTGTTCCATTGAAATCTATACTTTTCACCAATCATACTAACTTTTTCTCAAAAAAATCCTAGTACTTTAGAAACTAAATTCAATTTTCTATAGATTCTATTCTTACAAATTTTTGATATTAGGTTCATAGCTAGTTGAAATTTTCACATCAAGTTGACTAACCCTGATTGCTGATTTTTCATTGCCACTTAAGGGCATAGTTTGGCCCCTCATGATCTTGCACATACCCAAAGATCTATAGAAGATTGTAGAAATCTTTCTTATAGACCCAAATGTATTCAAAGCACATTATGATAAGGTCAAGCATATACATGGGTTGAGGGATGAGTTGAGAAGATAAGTAAACTGAATATAGGATGCAATAACCAAGCTTCAAACATATTTTGTTACCACATGTTCAGGTGATGATAAGGCATGCAAAGAAAACCAAAGATCTTGTAGCTACTCCCAAGCTATCTATTGTAGATCATATCTTTGATATGCATGAACAAGTTGGTCTGGAGAAAATTGCCTTAGATAGTTTGAAAGAGGAATGGGAAAACCTCTTCCCCAACTTGAAGGAAACCCATCAATCTATTTTTGATAAGCTGTAAGTATATACAATTTTTTGGCATTATTCCAAAAAAGGGGAAATAGATAATGTATACTGAGAAGGAATAAGCATAGTGAGAAGATATGTATAAATAGTATGTATACTTACCGAGGCACATACAAAGGGGAGTTTATATTTTTGGGTATACAGTTTTGAATTTTTTCTTAAGGCATACATATGTGTTTTTGTCACTAATGCCAAAGGGAGATAATATTAGTTATATGTTGTCATTAGTGTCGCACATATAGTTGGTAAAGGAAGAATAAAGCTAGTTGGTCAACACACCAAGAATGGATACCTAGAAGAGCACAAGGAAGAGTATTATACTAACTGAGCATAGTCTTGACCAAGCACTCATACCGAGCCAGATGATTTACTAAGCATTGAGCATAGTTTAACTAAGCATTCATATATATCAAGTGTCAGTCCATTACCAAGTGATGAATGCAATGTATACTAAGTAAACTAGGAAATGACATAGGAGTTTTTTATAGAACAAAATATAAGGAAAATAATTTACACTAGTCTAGAAAACATTTTACCAAGATTGAGGAGATGATTAAATATAGATGTAATCACTTAATAGTTCATGATCCCTATGTAATTATGTTTTGGTTATTAATTTGGATTTTTGATCTTAGGTTTTCTAAGATGTTGTCATAACCCAAATTAGGTCATAATCCTTTGTTATAAGAATTGTAAATATGTCATTTTGACAAGTATCACACATGAAGTAGCTGCACATATAGACATCTAAAGATCATATGGGGTTGTGAAGTGAAGCATGGACAGAGAATTCAAGGAATGAATCAAATATTAGATCAAAAGAATATGGAGAAGAGTTCAGATAAGATATTTGTCACAAACAAGGTGATATCAATTAAGTACTTATCAGATCTAAAATTTGACAAAGTTATTTGCTATCTACAGATCAATTTGATTGTTACTCTCTAGCAATTGTGATAGATAAAATCTCCTAACATAGTAGACCTAACAGTCTAATGTAAAATCTCTTAATCGAGTGCACACTTAGTTGTGTTGCTAAAATCTTCTAACTAGGTAGATCTAGCAGATCTTTTATGTTACTCGTAATAGGGTAAGATCATCAAAAGTGATCAATCTTTGTAGCCTTAACCGACAACTTTATTTACTACAATAGTGAAGCTTTTTGGGTTCCATCCCCACTGCAGTTTTTACCTTCTAACAAGGGTTTCTATAATACCAAAATCTTAGTGTTATGTGTATGAAGTTTCATTTATGCATATTTGATTAGATTACAAGAATTTACTTTTCAGTTATGTTATTGAATTTATAAGAGACAATAAATTCTATAGGTCAGTTAATGAACTACTTTGTTTCAAGGATTTAGTTAAAAGTTTTTAGGGTTACCAATTCACCCCCCTCTCAGTAACTCACCTTTCCACAATCCCAGCAACCCTAACATTTAAATCATCAAAATGAAATAACCATAACATATAACTAACATCATCATTTGTGTTTAATCAATATGAAAATAAATCAAAAACATCTAATTCATAATTATTCAATATAATGTCATACATTCATAAACCTCAAATATCCTTGAAATAAATAACACACACATGAAAATGGCCTAAAAGAATTTGGCAATAAAACTGAAAATAAAACTATGGGAGGGGCATTACACAAGAGAAGTTAGAGAATATGATGATACATAAATTAAAGGAGAAAATTACTAAGGATAAAGATAAATTGACATAATTGGTGTAAGAAATTAAAGCTTCATTGGTTAAGGTAGGACAACTTTTCATCAAACTATCTAATCATTCAGAGTTTGTAAAAGATTTGGAGGAGATAAGAGTTAAAGTCCTAAAGGAGCTAGAGAGATTAACTTGTCATTTTGATCCTCTTTCTTGCTCATGTATTTCTTTCAGTAGTCAAGTGATGTTAGGATTAGGTAATACTGAGAGGGGGGTGAATCAGTATTACAGAACTTTGATTTCAACTTTAAATAATTATAAACAATCCACAGTCATGCAAAAATGAAAAGAACATATAAGCATAACAGATTACTCATGAATCCATGTTTTTTTCTCCAGGAAACCCTGGCCAAGGGAAAACCCCAACGGGGATGGTACCCACATATATGCACCTAAAATATAATATCGCTGTTAGGAGATCTAGCCCTTCTAGGAGCTGATTGTTACATAGTACATTTCCTTGTTAGAGGAATACAAAACCTTGTTAGGGGTATACAAAACACCTGGTTAAAGGTGGTGAGCACACTACTCTTATAATCAAAATTGTCTCAAAAGAGTTCTCCAAAATGTGAATAATACAAGCACTTATCTTGCTTAGATAGTTCCAGTTATAGCTCTATCTCTTATTGATCTCGCATCTAATCTCTTCTCTCAGATTCACAACCCTACTTCATCATCACAATCACATACATACCTCACTTTCATAAAAACACTCTATACTTATACAAAATTTGCCATCAAGTTGGCTTCACAAATACCATACAAAACATAATAATAACTTATGAAAATAATAATTATGGAGTCAGCGATCTTGTATTAAAAAAGAGTTGGCAATATAATCTATTCACTTGTATTCACACATTACCATATCCATTATACTCTCCTTGATCTTTGCAATTGTTCATATACTTTGTTATACTGATTTATTGTCTTCGCATACCTTCCAAACACTGTATCTCACTGATTTGATAACCAAAACTTATGCGCTCTTAACTGAAGCATGTATACATCCCAAAATACCTTCAGTTAACTTTTCAAGCCATAATACCTTATAGATCTTCGTCGTTGACCAAAATTGTAGAACTATACCCTGCTATCCTGATTCTGGACTTAGTCATTTTCATGACTGTGACTCTAGTGGAAAACTTCTCAACATGCGATCACTCCATCATAAGTTTTTCCATAAATAATAAACCTCAAGTGATCCCTAGTGCCCCAAAACATCACTTTCCAACAATCTCTCCCTTTGGCATTGATGGCAACACTTAGAAAAATGACTAAGTGTCACAATACAACTCTCTTCTTTTCTTTTTCTCTTTTCTACTTTTTTTTGTTTTACACATATTTTTCTTTTCTTTTCTTCATTACATATTTCTCTCTCATTTTCCTTCATATTTCTTTCTCTTCCTCTCCCTTTGACATCAATGGCAAAGGCACATTCAAAATTTCAAAAATTAAGCACACAAAGATTTAGTTCTTACTCACCAAATTTAAGACATCTTGGAAAGAGTTTTCCAAGGTCTTCACTTCCTCAACCCATGAATTTATTAGAAGCTCACTGACATGGATTAATCCATTCAATGCATATGATGTTGTCTCCCCTACCTCAATCTCTATAAGTGTAGACATAGTCATTGAGCCTTCAACCTTTTCCATCTCTAAAAGATGTGACTCAAGCATTGTAAGATTAGGGGTTAATAGGCTTCTTAATAAGCCAAATCTATCTACAAATCTCCCTTTCTCCATTTCCAGTACATCTACCTTGTCCAATAGCCTGGATGTCTCTTTATCCATTTCACCCATAGTTAGTGAAGATGATTCACAACTATCCATAAGACTGTCAAGAGTATCCCTATCCTTGGCTATGATCTCCTCAATGTTATTTATATGGCTGTAAGGACTTATGCAGTAGCTATAAATTTTCTTTCCCTATGTTGCACAACTCTTGGCCTTAAGAGTAGTAGCCTTGAGAACATCTAAATCCAATGAAATGGACTGATAGACTTCTCTCAACTTATTTTCAAAAATTTTCTTCTTAGCCTTGTCTTCTATAGTATTTAGCAATGAGTCATAATGACTATCAAAGATATCTATTACTGTACCAAGGTTCTCAACTTCATCCTTTTCTTGAAAGATAACTGGTGAGGGAAGTAGCTTGTTCAGTGTTTCTATAGCCCTGGCCATTACCTTAACTCTCTTGTCACCTTTCTGAACTGATCTTTCTTTAGCTTTAGCAAAAGACATAAAGGATAGCCTCATCAGCTCACCCTCATCCATACTATCCACATATGAACTTTCCGGTTTGGCCATACTTGGCAACAATAAGGAGGTGTCCAATCTAACATCAAAATTTTTTTTTGATTTGATCTGTTCTTCCTTCTTTTCCTTTAGCTGAATTTCCTTCTCCTATACTTTCTCTTCTTGTTTCTCCTCTGATTTCTCTTCCTCTAACTACTCTTGATCTCCAACTTCCATCACACTAACCACATTATCCATAAATGGATCATTAACATCATGTAAAGTGTCAAGAATCACAGGCACACTAGTGACAAAGAAATCTGGTTGCATGCTATCTTGAACACTTTCATCCATTGCCTTGGAACTTTCTCACAAACCCAAAGATATAGGCTTAGTAGCCTTGGGAGGTGAGGTATTCTTTGGCATATCATACATTAGAATTTGATCTAATGCCTTTTGGGTGTCCTTAATCACTTCATCATATTTCCTCACCATGATTTTGACTAGTCTGGCCTTTTTCCTCAGTAGGGGTTTCAGTGCATTTATGATTCTCTCTCTCTCTCCTATATTGATACAACTGGTAACATATCTTCAATTGCCTTGTTCCTTATGTTTTCATCCTCCGATTGTGCCAACTATTTTCTGATTTCTAGTTTGCTGTATATATATTTAGGGATACTTCCTTCAATCTCCAACAAAATCTTCTTAAAGGCTTGTAGGTACTCAATGTTAGTATCTCCAATGATCACTTTCTCCTCAGGACCATATCTCTCATAGTATTTGTCAACTATTTTTAGGTTCCCATCTTTTACTGCTCTCTTTTGTTGTGATTTAAGGTCTGGTTTCCGCAAGGTTTGTGGATCCCTTTGAGTTGTTTTCTCTTCTACTTTTTCAACTGTCTTTTCCTCTTTCTTCTTCCTCTTCACTTCTATTTCTTTCTCCTTAGGACTGTCCTTCTTACCTATTCTTGTAGATCTTCTGGAAATGATTGTAGGCACAACATCTTGTATTTCTTCCTCTTGTGTAGCTGACAAATCAACAATATCCACAGTAGGAGCTACTATCTTTTTTGCCTTTGAAGGAATAGGTGCATCAATAGCAATTCTAGAAGATGCCTCCATGTTAGTTCTTATACTTCTCAAATTATCCTTAGTGATTTCCATCTTTGCAGCTATATCTTCAATAATTTTGTTGACTTTCCTTTTCCCTGTTACCTTTTCTTGCTCTTCTTTGACTTTTTCATACTTCTCCCTATATGTTCCTCATCTTTCTTGGGTAGGGTCTATTTCTGCTGCCAGTACATGCTCTACCTGCATGGTCAGAATCTCAACACTTACTTCATATCCCATGGGATAACACCAGTTCATTCTTCATTCCATTGTCTCAAAGCAGACACAATCAATTTCAACCATGAAATAGATAGTGTCCTCATACTTTTCCACTATATTCTCTGGTATCCTATACCTTTCTTTCATTTGCCTCTATAGTATCTTTGTCATGGAAAATAGTTCACCATCAACCCAATTCTTATCTTGTCTTCGATAGTACTCTTGAATTTGAATTCCAGTGGGTACATTGTCCTTCCATGCCCTAGGGTGCATGCCAGGAAACTTGTGAATGATATGAATATACATATGGAATAACAATGATCCAAACCTAAATGCTTTAGATTTGTCTTTCTTTATAGCCTTAACATTCTCTATAAGTTGCTGTGCTAAGACTTTGCAGAGGTTATATTTTTTGTTTTCTTTTACCATTTTATATTCCATCATGATGACCCCAAAAGATACAAAATTTGGTCTACTACTATAAAATAATTTGTAGCCAAAAAAAATTGCTACCAACTTGACATTCTGTAGATAAATGTCTTTAACTGTCATCCCTCTCTTATCCCACTTGGAATGGGTTAGGGTTTCTGCCTGTTAATTCCTTAGGTTCTTTTTTGCTTTAGGTAAGGCTCCTTCATTATCAAGGCCTGTGATCTCATGAATCAACTATGCACATATTTTCACAGGTTTTTCACCAATCCATAAAAATTGATTATGTAATCTGCTAAGAATGATCTTAAACCATTCAAATTCTATGAATTTTGTGATAGGGTTAACTTAATAATAGACTGATCATGTAGGTGTTTGAATTCTTCTACCATGCATCCATCAACTTCTATCATACTATCCATTTCAATGTAAATGTTAACATCTCCAATGGTTTCATACTTACAATGTATGTATGCCCTAATGTCTTCAATGTGCAATATGCCTATGGGGGTTTGTGAAAATGCTCCTTCAGATCATCCTCACAAGACTTAAATGGATGTCTCTTGAACTTATACCTAGGTTTGTCCACAAAATCATAAACTATTGGTGTATCCATGACTTCTCTATGAGATTAGGTCTAAATACCTTGAACACACTTGAATCCAGTGCTTTGCTTCATGCGATTATGCAATTAGTCTACTAGATGACTGATAATCTTCTTAACTCTACTCTCCTTAAACACTGATGAACAAATGGTGTAGAAATTAAGTCTTTCAAGTCCTTTTATCCATCACAAGTTGAGTATGTGCATTAAACATAGGTAGCTCAACTTCGCATGCCGTCTAATCAATACAAAACTCACAAACACAAAAGATGAATCTCCAAGTGTTGCGCTCTCAACCACAGACTCCTCAGTGTCTATACACATCATACCTAAGCTTGCATGAGCTTACTCCACATATATAGGGGCATCAATTGTCTCTCCCTGAACCAATGCTTTATTTAGAAATTTTACTTTCCATACCTTCTCATCCTCTGATTTCTTGAAATGACTCTCAAACTCATTCATGTAGTCATTGAGACTCTTACCAATGTCACCAATATTCTTCCTTATAACCACAAGTGGTGGTCCTTTTGGTTCACTTGATCTTCTTGGTCCTCTTCTGTTGTCTTCTCCATTATATCTGCAAAACTTTGCAATGTGACCTAGATTCTTACATTTGTAACAAGTAGGTGGTCTCCTTCTATCTTGATTAGTCTGCAACTTATAGTACCTTGTTGTATGCCCAAATTTATTGCATTTTTGACATGTGAACTTGACTGCTAATTCTTCTCTGACATAATCTTTCTTTTACCTAGATTGATCAGGTTTTCTACAATCTTCTTTCTTCTGTCCATATTCATAGTAGTTAAAATAGTAACTGGTAAAGCGCTTAGAGTTACCTTTACTTGTGCAATCTCTTTTCATGTGACCAACTTTGTTGCATCCAAAACATCTACCTCTGAAAGGTCTGAACTATTCTCTAGGTTCTTCATGAGTAGGTCTTTCTTCAGTCTTTGCTTCATTTGATTTTTCTTGTGTTTTTGAACATTCTGCTTCCTTAAATCTAACTCCACTCATATCTCCTTTAGGCTTTTGTCTTGCTCTTTGTTCATAAATCTTGTCACTACTCATGTGAAACTTCTCAATGTGTAATTTGGATTGAGTAAGTTCATCTTTAATGATCTGATTATATTTCTCCAATTCCTGATATTTATCTTTGTACTAGTCAAGTTCAGTCTTCATTTGTTCTATCTGCATATTAGCTTCTTTCAGTGACTCTTCAACTTTGTTTCTTTCATCCTTTTCATGTTGAATCTCTTTAATCATCAAAAGATTAACTTGTTCTTTTTCTTTCTCCAGTTTATTCACTTGGTCAGATGTATCACTGTCTTAATCTTCTTTGATCTTCTCCATAAGGTCTTGTCTTTGACTTTTTGCAATCTCAAGTTGTTCTCTTAGTTTCTTGATGAAACCTTCTGCTCTTCTTAATTTGAATTTTAATTTGCCATTCTCAGCCTTCACTTTATCTAGACACTAGTAGAATTTGGGCAAATAAATGACCAGGTGACTAAAACTTTTAGTCACGTGACTAAAATTGATCATGTTCAACCATTTTTTTAGTCAGGTGACTAAAACTTTTAGTCACGTGACTAAAACTGATCATGTTCTACAAATATAAATGATTAAATAAATGACCAATTTGGTCATTGGGTAAAATCACAACTAAAATGACTAAATAAATAGTTACCCTAATAAAAATGACTAAATGAATGATTAATATGCCTTTACACATTAACATTTGATAATAATGTATAACTTTAGGAAGTTTGGGAGTTTTGAACCCAAAATAATGTTGGGAGGGGTAGTAGACCTAGATTTGTTGTTTAATTCAAGGAATAAGTAAAGGTAATGTTTCCAAGAAAAGGGTAAGTGTCGTTATAGTGTATATTTGATTTTGATTCAATATCCGTGTCAAAAAAAAATTGCATATTTTTTTTTTTTGACATAGTTGAATCTAGAAATATATACTCGAAAGTTTAAAATGTTTAAAAGTACTTCAAAAGCTTAAGATATTTAAGAAAAAATTAACATTTTTTCTTAAACAATAAAATATTATTTTAAATATCTTAAAATTAAAATTGTTTTAATTATCTTAAATTAAGAAATAAAGACGAAAAAATTTGAGAACTAGTTCTACACATCACCCTAAATAGATTTTTATTATACTTCCTAATTAGTCAAAACTAAAAATTAATTAATTTAAGATAAAAATCAATTAATTAAAAATTAAAATAGAAGAGGTATTTTTAATTAATTAAATAGTAACTAGAGGGCCGATCATATATAGGGCATTTTGGGTGGGTATAATTAAAGAACAATGAAAAATAATTAACAGAACGCTTTGCAACTCATGCGCGGAGGAAGGGCAAGCTAAAAATATTGTCACCAAGTTGAAAGTCATTCGCGCCAAAGGGTTTCGAGAGAAAAATGCTGAAATTCGACCTCATTGATACTTGGATTCGTGGCACTGATTTAATCCATTTTGGTTGTTCGTGGATGCATTAGAAGTTGGAGTGATCGAATGAGAAACAAATTTCAATCTTATAATTAGTTGTATCTATTTATTTCCTTTTTATGTTTTCTTAAATTTTTTGAGGAGTTTCCTTGAGTTAGGATGATGAATACCTCCATGTTCAGAATGCTGGTCAAAAGGAGATTCGTAAAGAACTATTAACACTACTACATAAAAGGGTAGTTTAAGATATTTTCTAAGACAAAATTAATATTTTCTTAAATATTTAAACTATTATTTAATTATCTTAAATTAAAACTTAAAATCTTTTTAATTGTCTAAAATTAAAAACAAAGACAAAATAAACGTACATTTTCTAATAATCAAAAGAAATGGGGGGAAGTGAATTTTTTTGAAGTGGATTTGCACGATGAGGATAATAGCATTAGATTATTATCGTTCTCCCGCGCAAACCTAAATGATCTAGTGTGTTGATCAGACCCATCTAGGGCATCCATCAACAATTTCAAACATCTCAAATTGAGAAGGTTAGTAGGCGAATTCGATCATAGGCCTCACGTAGAAAAAGGAATGGCCTATCCCATCATCCAGTGTCTCAAAGAATGCCAATCTCACGCGCTCCTTCTCATTCCCAACAGGCAGCGGAAGAATTTGAGGTATGCCAACTAAGATTCTAATATCTACATCTACCTTATTTTGCGCAGAGAAGAATAGATTTGAGCATTTACTATATAGTGATTTAAGTTATAAAATTGTTGCAGACTAAAGTTTATCTGATGAGCAGAATCAGGCCACCGAATCTAGAGTCTTTGTTGGGTTTCTATGCACATGTAGTGAAAACTTATTTGTTTCCATTGAAATCCCATTTCTTATGGAATTTGCATGAATCACTTTTAATTTAATTTTAATTTCATTTAAATCCATTCATTCTTCATAAATTTATAAGTATTTTAGCAAAAACTGCGAAAACTCGGCCTAGGGTTTGTAGTGACTTAGAAAAATGTAAAAATGCTACTTACCACCACTGTAACAACCTAGAAATGGGTGGTTAGTTGTGTTTTGTTGTCCCCTTTCACATTTTGTTGAATGCAGGACTCCACGAGGTACTTTACACATGAAACAAATAATGTTGAAAAGACTGAATTCTATGTTTCAGTTTGTTTTGACAGTGAATAAAAGGTGCATGGGGTGTGTGAATGTAAAGTTGGCCTTTGAGTGATAGAAGGAAGGAAGATAGGAGTGCGTGGATATGTCCCAAATCCTGTTCTAGGTGTTGGAAATCCAAGGAGAAAGTATGACATTAAGTGAATATGACTGTCCTAGGATAATTGCACAAGATTGTCACAGTGAAACCAGTGAGAAGATAGTAATTGTTTGTATGGCCTTTTGGGTGGATGGGGGTGTGAAGACTAGTAGTTTTTTCTCATTATGTGTGAGGTAGAAAAAGTTCCGATATATGATTGGAGTGTTAGACATTTTGGAGGGCTAGTAGGAGATAGGGTTGTGTGAGTAGGCTCCCAAAGGCTTGGGGTGGTTAGGGTCTTGGAGAGTCTCAGATTTGGCTTAGACATGTTGATTGGGGATAGTCTTGTATATTTTCGGCTTTGGGAGCCGCTTGACCTATATTCAATTGGTTTCCATCTGCAATAACAGAGCTCATTTGGGCTTTAATCTTTTGAATTCTTCTGCCCATTTTATTGCGAAGAATCAATTGGTTACAACCCAAAGTGCATGATTGAGTATTAGTAGCATACATAGAATCCACAGCACAGATCTGTAGTATGTCCTCTGCCTCCCACGCAACATCGTGAACTCTGTGAAGCCAATTCTTCATAGACTCCTTTTGTCTACTATTCTTCTCGTCAGCTTCATTGACAAAATAATTCTTTTGCACTATTTGGTTCTTCAACCACTAAAAGTCTTCTGAGAAGTTGCAGACTATGTTCACCTCCTTAGCCACTTGCTGAATGACCATCTCACAAACTTTTCCGACAACAGCGTCTGCAAGAATAGATGCCATCTTCTCAAACCAAGTCTGTAGGTCTTGTTGACTCTGCTAAGATAGTAGACAACCGTATACCTACACCAGGTTACAGGTTAATTCCATACTCACAATTAGATGGACAGGAAGAGCCCATTACAGGCAGTGAAAGCAGTTCTTAGATAGACCTTCTCAATGTATATAGCAATGTGAATGTAAAAACAATTATGGTTGTGTATGTAAATGTAATAATAATTTTTGTTGTTAATATAAATATACCAAATTTTGTTCTGTGTACCTTAAGTTTCAAATTGAAATGCAGATATCTAAAGACGTTCCCAAGTCACAATCAGCAGTCCCCCATTTCTCCCCTCATTTATTGAATGCTCATTTACCCCTCTGTTTACAGACTGCACTTAATTCTGTTATACTTATTCACGGCATTCATAACCACTGTTGTTTAAGGTCATTCTCAATTGGCATAGGCATGCATGGCTTCATTGCAACATTTCCTTCTAATGGAATGGACATGAAATCCTTGTTAAAGTTTGATAAAGGCTTTGGACTCCGAGTCATAATGATGTGGGGCTTTGTTACTATCCTATCTGAGTGAGCATGCTAATGGATTGAAAAATCCTTTGGATTCTGCCTCTAATGGCAGAATATATGCTTTTGGTAATTGTGATTGTACAGAAACATTGGTAGAAATTCTAGATTCTGATTGTGATGACACGGAACATTTCACATCTCTCTCTGAATGTGCAGAGGAAGTGATAAATCATTTAGATTCCAATCATTGTGACATGGGTTTTAATTGTAATTTGCAATCTATCTGAACTGAATTATGAGAGTAGTTATTAAAATGTCCCTCTCTCATCTTTGTGACTCAGGCACGACCTGTTGTTGACCTTTATATTCCTAGAGATAAAGAGACAAAACAACACAAGGGTTATGGTTTTGCAGAATACGAGACAACAGACATTGCTCAGTATGCAATAAATTTATTTTCTGGATTAGTTTTCCTTAACAAAAAAACTCTTCATTTTGTGATATCAGGACAAGATAAAGTGTCCCCTACTCAGAATACTTTAAGACTGCCCGCTTTCATTCAGACACCTCCAGCATTTGGGAACAAGAAGAAAAATCTTCCTCCCTCTCCTTAATCACCTGCAGAGATGTCTTCAAGGCATTCACCTTATTTATCTGCCGTGCCAATCTACCCATCATCTTATAATAGTCGGGAAGCTATAAAAAATGGCTATAACTCGGATAAATTTTCACCACAATCACAACCACCATACTATAAAAATTCTAGTGTTGTTGAGCCAAAGAGGTTAGATTCTTGCCTATCATCTATTCATCATATGGGTCATAGATCTTTAGTCCATGGTTCAATATCAGGATATGCATATGCGCATCCTTCCTATTAGCTTGACCAGGTTGGCCCACATGTCTATACCCTATGTATCATATGATAGAAAGGAAAATTTCATATTTTCCACGAGGAAGTTTCACTCCCTTTACATCCATTATTATGGCGATCTATTTTTTCTTGTGGTTTGGGGGACTAATTTATGAACTGATAATGTTTTCACAAGATTAGAACCAGGTAGTCTTGTTGAAAATACTAGACAGTTTCTAAAACTTAGTAGCATATGTACTCAATGTATCAGGGGTTTGAGGCCTAGCTTCATGATGATAGATATTGCCTCATATCCCGAATAGTATTTCCTGTTTGAATGGTTACTCAGCTGTAAAATCATCACATATATCTAAGAGCACTTAATCATTGAGTTTTGTGTCAGGTTTCTCTTCAAAAAATAAATAAAAAAAATATTCGGAGACTCAGATGAGAATTTGAAACAATCATGTTTTTCTTGTAATTCAAACATCATATAAACTCAATCGTGAAGGCATCAAAGAAAACTGTTTAATAAATTTAGAATTAAAATCTTTCCAACTTTTCATTCTACCACAGGAATGCATGATTTAGATTTCTTGAGAAAGGATCAATACCTCATTATAGATGCATGGCCATGATTCTAAACCACATGTTTCATAATCATCAGCATCTGTATCCCCAAAAGAACATGAACTTTCAGTGGCCTGAGCCGGAGAATCAACTCTTACATCATCCCAAATAGTTCCTGATCCAGTTATGTCAACCACAGTGTCATCTACTTCTGTGCCGAGCCCAGATAAATTTGACCTACCAAACACAGAAGCTGAACAATTGTCCAATTTCTGTTGAATGCACAAATTTGCATCGGCCAAATTAGAGAAACTATGATCCAATGGATATTCATCTTCCTGAACACATAAATTTCCACCAGTCTTAAGTTGTTGAACATCCTTTATACTCAGTCTTAAATAACACATCACATCATTGCAAATGTACTGAAAGTCATCCTGCATTTTGACACAAAAGTTTTAGGATTTCAGAAGCAATTTAGAAGGCTCCTTTAATTGTAGAATTTGAAAATGTGTACTCAAAATTCAGATTTGAGGAGAATACCACAAATGATTTCCAAGACGGGTACTGTTGAGATTCATTTTTCTTGCATATAAATGTAAAGATCTTGCACTTGACGTTAATGTCTGAAAATTTTGGGTCTAATGTCTGAAAATTCTGTAATGGCATTATTTTTGAGTTAATTAATAATCAACAAGTAAATTGCTTCCAGCCCTTTTAGTACTTTTTATAAAGCTATTATTCATATAAAATGATATTTTAGTATGTTGAGGCCCATTTTCTTTTGGGCTGAAGTGTGGATTTGGTTATTCCCTCCAGCCATGTCAATGTTGTAATGTTGTTTTACTAATTTATATTGCTGCTATTATCATTTATGTTGCTACACTTCTGTTATAACTTGTGAATCTGTGATTTATTTGCATATTATCTTCTTGTTATCAATTATTGGCATATCTCTCTCTGTTTCCCTCTCTCTATCTATAATATCATAATATATTTTCAAATACACACACACATATTATAAATATTTGTATATTATCGTCCCCTACCATCCCCTAGTTTTGTCTCTTTAGGAAACGTCCAGGAAATGTCCCCTGTTGTCCCCGTCCCCGTCCCCAAAATGTCGTGGAACATAGGAATTCAACTTTAGTGGCAACTGAAATTGATTTACTTTTTGGTCAATAAAAGTTCTTTCATATTGGTAAAATTGAGAAATAAATATTTAAATATTTGGATGACAATGGAGTAGAGGCCTTTTTCAATGATGGTAGTAGAAGACAATTGAAAATTAGGAAAATATATAAAGGAAATTTCAATTTTTTCAATTATAAAGTATTCATCAGTTTTATTAAAGAAACATATTGCATAACATTAGAGCTGATTTGAGAAATTAAATGAGATTGAATTCTTAGGTTAATGAAATTTCATTACTATCCTT
This sequence comes from Chamaecyparis obtusa, assembly GCA_027943335.1. Lineage (NCBI taxonomy): Eukaryota > Viridiplantae > Streptophyta > Pinopsida > Cupressales > Cupressaceae > Chamaecyparis > Chamaecyparis obtusa. Next base: position 620,199 of record BSBK01005246.1, on the reverse strand, counting down.
GTCAACATGCTTGTATTACAAGTACATAAAAAGACCAAATAGGTATAGCAACAAAATGAGAAAAATGTAGCAGCACATATCAACTAGATCTACTACTGTACCTGATATTCATCTGGAAATTCTACAACATTTTTTTTTCTCACATTTTCAAATATTGGAACTCAACAATAAAACTAATGTGAAATTCTGAAAGCCCAAATTCAAAAGAATAAATCTGTCTTATATTATATAATCAAATTTAAGCACAAACAGATTCACAAACTGTAAAGGTTTTTTTTTCTTAAAATATTAATTCTTATTAAATATTAAGTTTCATGGTAGACTATAGTAAATCCTTTACTATAGAACACCACCTGTATTTTAAATGGAATGGCTTCAAGTTTCAAAAATTAGAGTAAACTAATGAATGCACGTATACCCATATAGTTGTCAATGGAGTGTCATCAAGTTTCACAAATTAGGTAAACCAACGAATACAAATACGGAAATTCAAAATCAAAATTGTCACTGAAATGGTCTTCTCCGAGATTGATGTTGAAAAAATGGAGGTAACATCAAGTTTGTAATTGACGTATGTCCATTGAAAAAACTCCCAATTCAATCTTCCAAAACTGTCAGCAAAATTGACCATATAATAAGACTACTGGTTGAAAAATCGAATTCCTAGACACTTACACCTGCATTCTTGTTATCACATGAATGAAAACAAGGTAGCTCTAGTTTTGATCTAGGTGGACGCAACCAAGGTTCATGATAAACTTACCGGTGCTCAATAGCCACAAGCTCCGTGAAATATGCAAGATATTTGTGTGGGACTTACATACCACAATACTAGTAAGGAAAGCTTAGTTGGAAATTATCACCACAAAATAATTGCATTTAGAAGGAATTGAGACCATTTATTTTATTTTATGTCTCTTCCTGATCCATATTTGTGTCAGTAATACGCTTGTATCCTTCAAAAGATGAGAGCATATTTTCAACCTTTCCACCTCGTATTACCACTTCCCATACTGGACCCTTGAGAGGAAGATTATTCGAGTAAGTACCAACATATTTAGGTGAACCATGAACCATGTCACTATGGTCCAAAAGTTATAATAGATGCGATTCACTAATCTCTTGACTCTGAACAAGCTCTTCTTCTTCATCTCTTTCTTGATTCAGTAAAGCAAGGAGATCAGATTCCTTGAAGAGACTGTGAATAGTCCGGTCCTGGCAAAATCGACCTTTCTCAATCACCACATGCTCCAACTTCAACTTACTGGAAGAAACTTTAAGAAAGCAACACTTAGCAGAGTGAGCTGTACAAAGCCTATAAATATGCACAGGCTTGGTTTTCCCAATCCTATGGCATCGATCCATAGCTTGCAAATCCATTTGTGGATTCCAGTCACTATCATGAATAATACAGGTATCTGCCAAGGCAAGATTTAAACAGAAATAACTTTTAAACTAGTGTTGTTTTAGATTCAATTGTGTTATATTTTTGTGTAAATTTTTTTATATAGTTGAATTGAGAAATAGCACTTATTCGATATGAACTTTAGATATGTAATGTCTTTGATCCAGATTTAAATGTTATTTTACATCTTTACTGTTTGGAGTTTCACATCCCTATAGTAGCTAGCTTACACATTACACATTGCAGTCGTAAAATAATTTAAAAAAGAGTTAATGAAAAAAATGAAGAGTTAATCAACCAGTCCGTCATTTTGGAATTAGGGAAAAACTCAAATGTATATTGAATGAGATTATCACAGAGGGGAAATGAATTAATTGCAAGGCATTAATGAAGCATGGCGTGCCTTTTCCCATTTACAATTTTATTCTGGATAGGAGTTCATGTATGGTGCACAGAGAGGAGGGGTAGGAAAAATTTAAGGAGATTAGTGACATTTGAATAAGTTTTAGGAGACATTTTCATTTACAATATTCCTATTGGAAGACAAATCAATTAGACTTGGGGCAGTTTTCATTAGGTTAAGTCCCACTCAAAGGATATCTTGCATGCAAAACTTATCACATCAACTATACAAGTTTATGTTGTACTTACAAAATAGGATTCGCTTCATGGTTGTGTTATGTATTGCATGTTGGATATCCTTCTCAAACTTGTCAACTTATATGAATTTTGTCAAAATTTCTCAACAATTTGTAGGAAACAAGATGTAAGATATTTTTCTTTCTTTATGTAGGAATCATTTGGGGAAGAATTTCTCTATTCCATTGGGCATTGGTCGAGGAAATCCAGATCCTCTTTGATTTTCATTAGGAAATGATGAATCTGCCAACTTTGCCCTTTATTCAAGGACTGCTAAGAATGTTGCGCTATGCTTGTACGATGCCACAAGTACTGATCCTTCTGCAAGATCTTTTTAAACTATTATAGAAGTAACATTTGTAGACACAAAAAAACTGAGATTGTATCACGGTTTAGCTTTAAATGCTGAGAACAATGGAGGGAGCTTATGGAGTTGGAAACTTACCTTCTTTCTTTTGAATTGAACTTCATTCTCTTCTACCATTCTTTAGGATTCTTTTAAATGGATGCCTTGGCTAGTTACATGTTAGCTACATGTTTTGACCCAATGACTGGTAATAGGTTTCACAACTATTTATTTTCTTGTATGTTGTTAGAGATTGACTTGGATCCTTATATAAATCAGACAGGAGATGTTTGACACATTTCATTAGAGACTCTTGGAGAGTTTACACGATATGAATATCGATGTAAGGTGAGCAAGGCATACATATGGTTGTATTAACTTATTTTATACTTATCAATCTAATTGAATACTTTTGGTCCATGCATGCATCCATTTATTTCATTAATTTTTTGATACTCTTTGCAAAGATTAGTTTATACATACATATATTATATTAGAGATAGTTTACAAAAATATAGGTACGAAAAGAGGTGATACATCATCCTTGTTGTCATAAATAAGCATACAACATGAACAAAAAAATTCTTGCATCCAAAAAGAATAACTAAAGTTGCTAATATATAACATGAATGAAAAAAAGAGCAGGTTTGAAGTGTTTCAAAAGATATAAATATAAACCCTATTTTTCAGTGTGAAGGATATATTAGGGCTCAAAGCAGTAGCAAACATAGTTGTCGAAGGAAGGAGAGGAAAAGATGTTGCAAAGACTAACATACCGCAGCCACCACAGCTATCACACCAAGTCAAACCAGACCAGAATTATCAAAACTCCTGGTACAAAAATTTCCTTTAGTTTTGTTTAAATTTTAACAAGATATATAAATTTATATTGCTACCCATCTATTTATGTGTTTTTACATGTATTGGTACCAAGTCCTATCTGTTGGTTGCACATAGTATTGTTTTTCCTCCAATTTAATTGTCAGGTATCTTTTGGGGCATGGCTTGTAGTGATGGCTGATTTAGTGGCAAATTTTAACTCTTTGGCATTTATTTATAACATAAGAATTATCCCATTGAAGAATTCAAAAAGTGCATGTAGAATTTTTTGTTGGAGAAATTGCTGAAGGTTAGTGTAGACCCTGTGGAATCTGTCAGAAAAGGATGATAATATCAACATATTCTATTTAACTGGTTAATCATATCAAGAAAAAGTAAACCCTGGTTTAGCAAAAGAAGTTGCATTCAGTAGAGACCTTGTTGCATAAGGTGTTAAAATTAGTTTTGTGGCTACTTTGATTGTTCTTATAGTATGGTTAAACATCTAGTGTAATAGTCATTAAAGATTTTTCGTGACATTTTTCTTGTTGATAATGACAAGATGCTTGACTCTGAGTAGCAATGATATAGAACTTATTGTTTGACAATGTTTATGTGCTAGACTAAAGACTAAGCTTAGAATTATATATGGTTGGAGAATCATTTACCATAGACTAAGCTTAGAAGTATATATGGTTGGAGAGTCATTTATAAATTTTAAAGCATGATTTTCTATATTCCATAGAATCTGTATTTCTTCTTGTTTGAATAAATTTTAACCTTTTTATTGCATGTTGGAGAATCACTAAAGTGATTGTTTATTCTTTTTGTTCCACCAACATATATGGGATTTGGAAATCATAGATGAATCGTTGAAAGAGTTTTATGGTCTAGAGGTTTCAACTATGATAGAAGATCTTCAAAGAACCATAACAGTATGTAATATTTATAGCTATTTTTTATTTCCTATTTATATTTAATGGAGTTTTGATCTCGAGATTAAAGTAGAAAAAACAGGGATGTCAAGTTTGAAAACCAAGTGTTGTGTGCATCTTATTTTGGAGGAAACAGGGGGATGGTAAGATGATATGGCCATATGGGAGAGCTGATCCAACGACGCCATGTCTTGTCTTGACAGGTAACATCATCATTTTTTTTAAACAATCATGACAGGTAACAAGTTTGATTAGAATCTGTGATCTGTATTGTTTATCTAAAATTTAGTTGTGGTCCAGTATAGTTGTTTATATGGATACCCACAATCTTTAAAATGTAGTATCTAATCTAATTTTTATGTCAGTGAGGTTAAAGATAGTCTATGGAATAGAACATCATGATTTTAAATTTAGAAAAAAATTATTAAGAAACTTGATGGATGAAGTCCAACGGTCATGTATTGGACTTTTTATCTATTTCCTTCTTTTAGTTTTGACATTCCATTGTGATGACTCTTAAATATAAAACAAAATCAGTATGGTTAATTTGTATTATAGTGTATATGTTGATGTATGGAGAGCTTTTTTGGTGTAACCATAACATAAATATAATAAGGTGATTTTCCCTACTTTTTTGGACAAATTGGTGAACTATGTAGTTTGGTGTTGTGAATGTTTATTGATTTTAAGGTTTATAAGAATTTAATTAAATAAAGAGATATATTTTAAAATTGTAAACCTATTTTTTTGGCGTACCTATTGCACACCAAGATGTGATTGCTAGTTGATATTCTCATGTTATAGAGGTAAGTAAAGGATATAAAGTAAAGTGTACAACTATAAGAGTTAGAGAGAAAATTGTAGAGGACAGTTTAATGTTGTTACAATTGTAAAGCATACACAACTAAGTGTAGGAACATGTGAGTATAGAGAAAATTGTAGAGGCCTTTAAAATATTGTAACACAAAATTATTTACATTCTGCATCATGCCACAATTTAAAGGGTACTAGCTCAATGGAAGAGCACTTGCTTTACAAGCAAGATGATGGTGGTTCGATTCCATCGTGCCCTAATATGACTAAATATATGACTAAATTAATGATCAAATATATGACTAGATATATGATTAAATTAATGACTAAATAAATGACTAAATATATGACTAAATCAATGACCAAAGTAATGACCAAATCAATGACTAAAATAGTTTAGTCATAAATTTGGTCACAAGATAAATGATCGGCAATAAACTACTAATGGTCACGTGACTAAGTTTAGTCATTTATCTACAAATTTTAGTAGTTTATTTAGTCATATATTGTTGTTTGTGTACTAGTGAGATCTTCAAATGTAGCTTCAAATTTCTCTTGCAAATCTTCTGAATCCATTCTAATCTCCCTTGAGCTATTAGGCTTTCTCTCCAAGGGCCAATAGCTCTGATACCAATTGTTAGGATTAGGTAATACTGAGAGGGCGGTTGAATCAGTATTACAAAACTTTGATTTCAACTTTAAACAATTATAAAAAAATCATAGTAATACAAAAATGAAAAGAACATATAAGCATAACATATTACTCATGACACCATGATTTGTTCTCAAGGAAACCCTGACCAATGGAAAACCCCAACGGGGATGGTACCCACAAATATGCACTAAAATATAATATCCCTGTTAGGATATCTAGCCTTGCTAGGAGCTGATTTTTACATAGTACATTTTATTGTTAGAGGAATACAAAACCCTATTAGGGGTATACAAAACACCTAGTTAAAGGTGGTGAGCACACTACTCTTACAATCAAAACTGTCTCAAAAGAGTTCTCCAAAATGTGAACAATACAAGAACTTATCTTGCTTAGATAGTTCCAGTTATAGCTCTGTCTCTTAATGATCTTTCATATGATCTTTACTCTCAGATTCACAACCTTGCTTTATCATCAAAATAAAATACATACCTCTATTTCATTAAAGCACTCTATACTTATACAAAATCTACCATCAAGTTGGCTTCACAAATACCATACAAAACATAATAACTTATGCAAATGATAATTATGGAGTCAGTGATCTTATATTATGAAAGAGTTGGCAATATAATCTATTCACCTATCTTCACATGTTACCATATCCACTATACTCTCCTTGATCTTTGCAACTGTTCATATACTTTGTTATATTGATTTACTATCTTCTCATACCTTCCGAACACTGTATCTCACTAATCTGATAACCAAAACTTATGCGCTCTTAATTGAAGCATGTATACATCCCAAAATACTTTTAGTTAACTTTGCAATCCATAATACCATATAGATCTTCATCGCTTACCAAAACTGTGACACTATACCCCGCTATCTCGATTCTGGACTTAGCCATTTTCATGACTATGACTCTAGTGGCAAACTTCTCAACATGCGATCACTCCATCATAAGTGTTTCCATAAATGAAAACTCTCAAGTGATCCCTAGTGCCCCAAAACATCACTTTCCAACAAGTGAAGCAATTATCTCAAAAAGTGAAGGAGATCTAGTAGGAACAAGATAGAAAGTTGGTTAGTATACTTGAGCTTCAATCATTTGTATCCCCTACAATAGAGGTGATGCAAGAACATGTGGAGAAGGCATAAGAGATACTTTTCTTATTAGACATGACCACTTTAGAAAGTATGGAAAAGCTAGTTTCGAGTTTAGTTGAGAAAATTATTGCCTTGGGTCACATGAAGAAGAGATGGGAGACATCCTTAGAGTCAAAAAAGATAAACTTAAAGGTAATCTTTGACAGGATGTAAGAAAATCGTGCATAGTTGAACATATTTTAGTTTTTCACCTTTGGCATTATTGTCCAAGGTGTATAATATGTTAAGAAGAATATGTCAGGGAGCATAAGGTTTTTGTCATCAATGCCAAAGGATGAGTTTGTTGGCATTATGATGTAGATTGGTTGCAATCATAGGTAGTAATTAGTTTGGTTGTCATTTATGGAAACATAGTCAGATCAGTCATGTATCATAATCAATTAAGTGTAGGAGGAAATCAATGTGAAGGTTAAGTGATCAATAATACTAAGAAACAATTGAGTAAAAAGATCGGTAGATAGAGAGGTCAATACTTTGGTAGCGGTTGTGATAGATGAATAATTATGAGGTGTGGTCGCAACTACAATACCAACATGGTCATAGTGTGGTTTCGAGCACAATTTATTTGGTTGATCAGTGAGAGAGATTTTGTTGACACAGTCATTCAGATAGGTACGAACACTTGTGTTCTTGAGCATCAGTTGGAAGATTCTAGATCTGTAAGCAGTATAGCGGTTGCAATGATACTTAATGTTATTATAATATACAATAATGGTTATAAAATTGATGAGGTGTTATTTTTTAGATTGATACTATTGTATAAGGAAGATTTAAGGCAGTGCGGTGCATTTGAGAAGTCAAAATGTGTTTGACTATTTTGGAGAATTAAAATGCAGATCTTATTGGAAGTCGATGTAGTCATGGGAATATGTGTTTTACATCAAGATTATTACTTTGATGGAAAATTATTTAAATTTCATGAAGTCGGTTCTAGAAGTGCATATAAGTGGTACAACTCATATTGAAAAGATTAATTTTAAATAAAAGGAAGTTAGAAACCTGATGTTGTGAAGATTATTTTTGTTGTGGTTGATTGCGAAATCAATTAGGGTTGTGATCAGGGAACTAATAAAGTTTGAATAGTGAGAAGTTACACAAAGTAGAAGTCAAATTAGATCTATCAAGAAGTCAATGCTACATCCAGATCACTCAACTTGTTGTTCCCTAGCATTTAAAACAAGCAAATCTCTTAACCAAGTGAACTTTAATAGGTTCTTATTATAAATCCCTTAATTGGGTGAGCTATTAATAAGGTCTTGAAATTCTCTTATAAGGTAGATCTTAGCAGATCTGATTTTACTTCTAACAAGGTACTAATCACTCCTAACAGGATTAACCCTTAGAAAGGGTAATTGTAAGCTCTTAATAGGAAAAAATCATTTTACTGTTGTAGTGATCTTATGGGTGTCATCTGTTATGTACATAATTACATTAAGTGTTGTCATTAGTGTCACACATATAGTTGGTAAGGAATGCAAATAGACAAGTCGGCCAAAACACTAAGTATAGTAATCAAGGAGAGCACAAGGAGAAAGACAAGCTAACCAAGCAAATAATTGACTGAACATAGACACCAAGCTAGATGATTACCGAACCTCAGTATTTTACCAAGTGATATAGGATTGACATAGAAGTTTGGAATGACATTGAAAACAAGGCAAACAATTTATGCCAAGATAGAAAATGGTTTACATAAATAGAGGTAAATATTTATTGGAGATATCATAATTAATTGGTGACGATCCCTATGCAATTTTTATTCAGGTCATTCATATGGATCGTTGATCAAGTATTTTCTAGATGATTCCACAACCCTAATTACGTTAGAATTGTTATGATATAATAATTGTCAAGATATAAAATTACATCATTAGAGATATGAAGTATCCACCTACAGGAGGCATTTAGAGATCAGAAAGGGTTGTGAAGCTAAGCATTGAATAAGCATTCAAGGATTATATCAGAAGAAAACTAGAGGCTACCAAGAAGTATTTGAAGGACATATCTATCATAGAAAGGTAATATTAGTTAAGGACTAAGCATATTTGATATTCAAAAAAGTAAGTTGCTACATCTAGATCATTACATTGTTACTTTCTAACAACTATGGTTGACAAAATATCTTAATAGAGTAGACTTAAATTTTTTTTGTAAATCTCTTAACCGAGTGCACACTTAACAGTTTTGCTAAAATCCTCTAACAAGGTAGATCTTAAGAGGTCTCAAATGTTACTTCTAATAGGGTAAAATCACTAGAAGTGATCAAAATTGTATGCCCTAACATACAACTTTATTATTGCAGTAATGGAGCTTTGTGGGTTTCATCCCCACCATATTTTTTACCTTCTAACAAGGGTTTCTGCAATACCAAAATCTATGTCAAGTGTATGAAGTTTCATGAATGTTTACTTGATAGATTAGAAGCATTTCATATTTCAGTTATGTTATGAATGAATGGTAATGATGAAAATGATAGTCGGTTAATGAAGGATGTTATTTTAAAGGATTGATCACAAAAAGTTTTTAGGGTTACTGGTTCACCCCTCCCCTCTCAGTAACTCACCTTTCCATAATCCCAACAATTGATATTAGAGCTAGTTCTCTTGTTAAAGAAGTTTAATCACTAAAGAGGAAAGATCCATAAAGATGGTAAGGTATAAGCTTGGAAAGATAATTGAAAATAAAAAATGGGAGAGGCAGATTATCTTAGAATAATTTAAGGACATCAATGAAAAGATGAGAGTCATTGAAAAAAAGAAAGGAATTAGCATTTTAGAAAAATGATACTCAGCATCAAGAAGAAGAGATTGAGAAATTATTTGAAGGATCCAGAATTGTATTTGATGCATTTGAAGAAATAATCTCAGATTTGTCTAAAAAGAATCAACACCTCACTGAACAATTGAAAGCACTACAAATTGGACAAGAGACACAACTGGTAAGAATGATTGAAGTTATGAAAAATACAAGACAAGATGAAAAAGAGAGGAATATGGATATTGAAGACAAAAGACAAATGAATGAAAAAATAGAAGAAAATGAATTAGAAATATTAAGGCTGACCAAGCCTTACTTTGAAATTACAAATCAGATGGTTATCACGAGTCAAGAAGTCAACCAGGTGAACAATGAGATTTCTAGGAAATTGGAAAACATTGGTGAATTAAGGGAAGAGAATGAAAGATTGAAAAATGAATTGAAAATGCAACAGCAACACAATGAAATGATAAAGAAAAATGAGGAAAGCACCAAAAGGATGGATGAATTTTTAATGAGTCAGAGGAGATTGGACAACACCACTAGGTTAGGTTATACCTAGAAAGGAGAGTCATAAAATCAAGTAGAGAAAAGGAATGCCTATGAATATCCCATACCAAAGTAGCTCTCATACTATCAATGTGGAAAACTAGGTCACACAACGAATGTCTATAGAAGTAAAGCTAATGGTACTCCTAATACTATTCCTAAATTTGATGGTTATTACTACAATTGCAAAAAGTATGGACATCAAGCATATGAATGTAGATCAAAGATGAAAAAGTCATCTAAGAGGCACTACATGGAAAATAAATTTTGTACTTACAACAAACATGGTCACATATCACAAGGATGCAGGGCACAACTAAAGCAAGTTTGGAAACCGAAGAGACAAAACAATACTTATCAACTGAGAAGGAAAGGTTACTCTTATACTTTGGATTACACCAATTGGGTTTGTTGGTGTTCAAAATGACGCTTATGCTCCTAGGCTGCCAATATACCCTCAGATAGATTTTAGGAATGGTTAGCTCCAAAATGTATAGGGATCTTAGGGTAACTGGACCAACTGTAGGGACAAGATTGCCCTCTTCTGCTTTAGGCTCTGCAAAACCAAGGCGGGTGCACCTAACCCAATGAAAATTATACTTCACACACCAAAGACTGGGTCTAAACAACAGATTGAATAGTAAGAAAGTGCTAAATGCTAACCTCACATTCATTGACTCTCCATTACTATAGGGTAGAACATTACAACCAAAGACTTAAAGTTTAGGAATGGTTCTTAATTTATGTGTTTGAATCATAACAACCTCAATCAATATATGTTAATAGAGAAGTACTCATCTAGGCCAGTGCCTCATCCATTGGGCAGAATCTCTTAGACAAACTATACACACACACACCAGAATATATCTGAGATTCAAAGCCATAAACACATTTACAATCTCCTTTACTACTTATAGAATATACTTACATAGACAAGAGATAAATCTATGTCCCATCTAGAGCATTATTTCACGTAATCTTAGATCAGAACTCAAGAATGAAGACACATACATAAATTAATATGCAATGAACTAGAAAGTTCAAAATCTATCTGCGTTGACACAAAGGAGAGAGAAGAATCATGTATTTGTCTTAAGTATGAAGAATCCTCAAGTGTATACAATCAGTCCAAGTAAACCATGCTTGCAAATTACAGCTTAGACCTGCAACTTTCTTTCTATTGTCAACAAATACTAAAACAAATCATTACAATTTAGACTGAGAAGAGGACTCACAACCAAAAGATTTGAATAACTAACTCCCCATCCCCTTGAATGATCATAAAAAATTCCTTTATACCAGGATAATAATACAAGCATAATGATCATTCCCAATTCAAAAATTCAAAACCACCTAACACCACTGAGGAGTTAACACAGACACGACAGGGACCAAGCCGCAGCCGGTAAGCTCAAAATAGTTCAATTTCAACAGCTATCTAGTCCTGTACCGGTCCCAAGTACAAAATCATCAAAAAACCCCAAGAAATCCAGCCAAAATGACCCCTGCAACACATCTTCAGTATTGCCTCATTTACTTTCTCACGGCAAGACATTCCTTTGCAACTACCCATGGCAGCCTGGACCACACTGCAACAGTTGACAACCATTTTCATCCACTCTAGCCGCTCAAAAATTGAATTCTGGTACTTTCTGTCGTTGAAAACCCTCTGTAGAAATTTGAATTTGAATATAAACGGTCACTTTATGGCACCTACAACAGATCGGAGGTCCCTATTTAAAACCGATTCAACTTTAAGTCCTGACCGTCAGATCCTTCCTTTTCACAGGCTTAGTGATTTATCTTTTTAAAAAGAACCTTAGTCACTTTGGTGAACTGGCGACTGAAGGGTTCTGCCAATTCGCAAAACACTTTATACTACTGCTAAAAAATTTAGCGATTACGCGACCCTCCTCCGCCGAATCGCCAGACTCTTTAGAATACCGCCAAATCTTCTCGTGAATGAGTGAAACCCCTAAAACTTATCAGAACCGCTAAACAAAATTATCCAAACCGCCAACAAACTGAGAAACTAACTGGGCCCGCATCTGGAAGATCAACGGCCGTCTCATCTTCGCATAGACCTCCAAGATTCTATCAGAACATACGCCATCCATCGATTAAGAATCTTACCCTGCTTGAAAGAAAATCGGCCCCACTGACACAATACAGTCAGCAACATGCAAACCAATCAAAACACTCCGAATCAGCTCCACCTGACACCGGGACCATCGCTAAAGATATGTTTGAGACAAATGAGATCAACGACTGGTGTAAGATCTCAAGCCTTTGACAGATTCCATGAGAACTTACGCCTGTCGTTGGATGGATTACAGATGTCAGGACCAATAGGAAATCATTGACATGGCACACCTGGCAGTTAAGACCCACCGAGAACTTTATACCGCTTGGAAGATCAGATGGCTGGCGTAAGATCTGAAAGGCTCCAAAGATTCTATGCACTTATACACCAACCGTCGATCAGGAATCATCTGATTGAGATACCGGGCCCGCCATGCCTTAAAGGTTATTTCAATGAATGATAGACCTCCACGTGAGCCTACCTGGCAATGGACTTGCCTGCATTGAAAGGGTTACGTCATGGAAATGAATCAACGGTTGTCTTAAGTTCGCAAGCCTCTGACACATCTCATGAGAAGATACACCCACCGTCGGATGAAGATACTGTCAGAGAGGGGCCCAAGGAAATAATGAAGTCGAGAACTTAGGAAAAATTAAAACACGACTTAGGGAAATATTAAATCATCACTGGGCATGCAGACTTAGGAAAAAATAACCGAGGACATAGGAAATATTAAAGGGGACTCCACCGACACATGAAAAACCTAACCGCACACAAGGTAAAGTGAATTTTTAAAAGGCACATGCGGATAAAAGTTTAAGTGGGATGAAAAAGAAACACCGAAATAGAAAAGGGCTAGGGTATTTTGAATTTTTAAATGTCCAACGACTATATTTTGAAAATTAGCAAGGGTTTTAAGCCAGAAACCCAGAAAATACTGCAGAGACCAGAATAAAAAGGGGTAGAACCATGAAATTTTTACCAGTGCTAACAGTGGCTCATATTAGGGGATGCATGCCTCTTGTAGGCATGGCAAGGATTCAGAATCACTAGGAGAGCAGACCAACTCAAAATTCTGACCTAGAAACAAAACATAGACAAACTGAAAACAGGGGAAAACCTAAACTACTGTTCATGGAAAAGATACTTTAGGAGAAGTAAAACTTTAGAAATTGTCCATGAACAGGCAATTCCAAAGTACCACCAGTTAAGTCCTTCAAGACATAAGAATCTGTCCCCTATTTGTTTTCAATAAGATAAGGGCCCAACCAAATTGGATCAAATTTTCCGTGCTTCCCCTTATCTTCCAACCTTGCATTCCACATCAAGACTAGGTCATCAATCTCAAAACTCCTTTGAGTATTCCTTCTATCAAATAAGTTCTTACATTGTCTCTGCAATGCCTCATTTCTTTCATGTGCATCCCTCCTTACCTCTTCCAATTGGATCAGTTCATCCATTCTCACTCTCATCTCATCATTCAAATCTTCATCATATGCTTGAATAAACCTATACATCTGTAATAAGTTATTTTGAGGCAATCTAGCACTTATTCCATAAACTAGGTCAAATGGGGCACAACTTATGGCTTTCTTCACAGTTACTCTGTCAGCCCATAATGCCCACCATAAATTTGAGTCCCAGGCTTTCTTATTTTTGTCCAACACCCTCTTGAGAATTTTAATAAGACTTTTATTACTAGATTTAGCCTGGCCATTTCCTTGTGGATGGTATGGGGAAGAAAATGAAATGTGTATCCCATATTGCTGACAAAAATCACTAAACTCCTGTGATCTAAAACACATTGCATTATCAACCACAATTGTCTCTGGGCAACCAAATCTAGTGAGGATATTCTGCATCACAAAATCAATCACAACCCTACTAGTGGCCTTTCTAGTAGGGATAGCTTCAACCCACTTGGTAAAATAGTCTGTTGCCACTAGTATGTATGAATGTCCACCACTAGACTTGTTTGGAATTTCACCAATGAAATCCATACCCCACCTCTGGAAAGGAGCTTGAACTGCAATAGGTTTGAGTGACAAATTTCTATTGAATTTCAACTTCCTAGCAAATCTCTGACATGCATCATATTTTCTTACAAAATGATGGGTATCCTTAAAAACTGTAGGCCACCAAAATCTAGACCTAAGGATCTTGTGGGCTGTGGTCTTTTCCATGTAATGTCCTCCACACACACCTTGGTGCATTTCCTTTAACAGAGCCTCAGACCTCTCATGGTCTATGCATTTTAGCGATACTCCTTCATTGCTTCTCCACCATAACTTACCATGTATAATAGCATACCTTGCAGATTGCAACTTGACAGTTCTTCTTCTATTTTCATCCATCTCAAGGGGAAGGACTAATTTCTGCAAGTAACCAATGACATCACTGTACCAATCACAACAATCCATATCACAAATATATGGCCTTTGTTCTTCTTCCAACATATTTATATGATTTGCAATTAAATTACTTTGTGCCATCAATTTTGCAAGACCTAAGCCTCTTACCAACTTTGTGATCTGGATATCAATATTAAATTCTTAGATCCTGTTGATCCATCTACATCTTCTCCCTGAAACTTCTTGCTGCACCAAAATATCCTTAACTGCAACACTAGGAACATAAGCAACCACCCTAGCTCCCATAAGGTAACATTTGAAAGCCTTGACTACTTTGACTAAGGCATAAGCCTGTTTCTCAGTAATATCATATTTCAATTCTGCTGCTTGTAAGGATTTACTAAAAAATGATATGGGTTGTTCATATCCCTCTGAATTCTTTTGCAATAAAACTGCTGCAATTGTATGACAAGAAGCAAAAGAAAAAATCTGCATGGGCTTACCATAATTAGGTGTTCTCAAAACAGGAGCATCCTTGATGGCCTTTTTGATACTTCTGAAAGATTCATCTGCTTCTTCCTTCCATTCAATCTTTGCCTCTTTTTTCAACATCCTAGAGATAGGGATATTGATTTCTGCAAAATTTGTAACAAATCTCCTTAGAAAATTCACCTGCCCAAATAAAGATTGTATTCCTTTAACATTTCTAGGTGGTGAGAGCTTATCTATAGCCATAACCCTTTCAGGGTCAATTCTTACTCCATCCTTGGACACAATATGTCCTAAGAGCTTGCCTTCCACAACACCAAAAGAACACTTCTTTGGATTCAAAGAAATCCCATACTCCAAAGCCCTGATAAAAATCCTTTCAAGATGTTCACAATGCTGATCTTCCTTATCTGAATATGCTGTGAGATCATCCTGATATACCACTAGGAACTTGTTTATGAAGTCTGCAAAGGCCACATCCATAGCTCTTTGAAAAGTAGCTCCTGCATTTTTCAGACCAAAAAGCATCCTAACATAAACATATGTTCCCCAAGGGGTAGTGAATGTAGTCTTAAATTGTTTTGATTCCTTGACCATGACCTGATTATATAAGGAGAAACCATCCATCATGGACATTAACTCTGATCTAGTAACCCTTTGCAGCATATTCTCCATATTAGGCAAGCCATAATTGTCCTTCAAAGAATTGACATTCAAATTACTGAAATCAACACATAAGCTAATGTCACCATTCCTTTTTCTGACTGGAACCAAATTTGACACCCAAGTAGAATGTCTGACAGGCTTAATAATGCCAACATCCATCATCTTTTTAAGTTCATCTTGCATTTTTGGTGCCAAAGTAGGGTTCACAGGCCTTAATTTCTACCTAAAAGGTTTAGTGCCTTCCTTCAATGGTATCTCATGCTGGAATAAATCTTCTCTATAGGCTTTCAAATCATCATTAGACCATGCAAACACATGTCTAAATCTTTTGAGAAGATCAATCAGATTATTCCTAGTTCTTTGGGATAAACATTTACCTATGTAAACATTTTTGGGCATTTGATTTGTTCCTAAATTTATTTCCTCCAAATCATTTACCTTATCAACAAATTTAGAAAGACAAGTCCTTTCCTTATTATCAAATGCCCTCTCAAGAGCTACCAATCCCCTTGGGATTCTATTTGACCTTAGTTGCAAAACTTCCCTCCCAAAGACATTTTCTTTTCCATCTCTGATGTCAACAGAAGTGCTGAAATCCATCTCTTGACCATCGAAATGAGATTCAAACTGCAAAAATCTTAATATGTCTTGATCATCAGAAAATACTTGCCAATTCTCAATATTATCTGGGATAGAAGGCCTGGACTTACACTCAATTTTGGATATCCCTACAAAGGTAATATCTTCTAGCCTTAAAGCTATGTTTTCTAACAAGTCAGCCATCCTATTTTGGCTTTTATCCACCCAATCAATACCAAAGGCATTGAAACCTTCAATTTCATCCCAAACAACATTTCTATATTGTTTCAGCCTTTGATTCTTAGATGCATACTTTGATCTAATCTGAGAAACTATTAACTTAGAGTCACCAATCACCCTAAGATGTTTGATCCCATGTTTTGATGCTTGTCTCAAACCAATCAGTAGGGACTCATATTTAGCAACATTATTTGTGCAAGGGAACAAGAGAGTGAGAGAAAACTTGAAAGTCCTACCACTTGGGGATATCAATAGCACTCCTGATCCAACACCTTCCTTTGAACTTGCTCCATCAAAATACAGGGTCCATAATACATTACCTTCTGCCATGTTACTTTTATCATTAGCCAGAAAGACAGGCTTGACCTTCTCTTGCATCTCTCTCTCCTTAACTTGGAAAGAACCAATGTCAGTGTCCACAAAACAATTCATATTGTCCTCTTCATCCTCCTCAATCATATGTGGAGTTCTAACTTCCCTTGAAACTTTCACACTTTCACCTTCAATGCTAAAAGTGGCAAAGGACAAGTCACATTGAATACTTCCTCCCATGGAGGCACTCCACTTTCTAGATAACAACATTCCATATTAAGGGGGAATGTCAACTACACGAACACTCATAGTTAATTGTTTGTTAGGAAATGCGGCTAATTTATAAGGCAAAGCCTTAATGGTACCAATAACTAGCACCTCTCTTGAGTCCATAGCTTGGCATCTTCCATGAGGTGTATCAACCTTTAGTCCCAGTGACTTCATGATCTCTACGGGCATTACAGTGTTTGATGCTCCAGAATCAATCATGCAATTCTTCAATAATTTTCGATTTATCATAAGGGACAAGAAAAAGGGATCAACTATCCCTGATGCAGTATTTACAATGTTTGCATCCAAATACCTCTGAGGAATCTCAGAGACAATTTCTTCATTTTTACTGTCAGGTGTGTCATCTAAAGTAGCCACATGCTTGTCACCTCTATTCATTTCTTGGACCTTTATGGAAGAGGCACCATTTACCCAATCCAAGGCCTTGACCTTGTGCTCTTCTATTCTCATCATTTCTAACAATGGAACCTTGACAGTTATTTGTGAAAGCAATTTAGTCATATCAATGGGAACATAAGAGTGGTTGCCCATATCTTCCTTAATCTCAGAGATACCTTTATCCTCTTTTTGGACAATCAAGTCAGAGTTACTCTTTTGTACAAATTCATCTTCCTTTTGAGGTATGGGGACAGCTACTTCTGATGTCCTTACTTTACCCTTAGGTATTGCAGTAGGTACAATTTTCTTCTTTACCTTCACTTGATTAGCAACATCAGCACCCTTACCTTTTCCCTCAGAGTGTTGTGCACTATTTTCTATCTTCTTGATAAACATACTGCCTGGTTTACCAGTTGTATTTCCAACTGTCCTGTTCCTCAAATTGTAATTGCTTCTAGCTTGAGTGACCATGTCTGTAGTGATTTGAGCAATTTCCTCATCAGATGGTCTCCTTAAAGAAACCTGCTCCTTGCATTTTACCACAACACATCCAACATCATCAAACTCTTCATCTTCTTCATCAGAGTCAATCTCATCCCCTACATGTGAAGAATTCATTCCACAACCACTTTTATCATATTGTTCACCTTGTTCTTGATTCTCTTGTAAGTTCAAAGCAATAACACAATACTCAGGGTCATGAGGAGACTGACAAGTAGCACACCATGGTATATCATCAGTCATATTAACTAAATTTCTTTGCAAAGGATCAAGAATCCTATCATTAGGCCTATCCCTTTTAACTGGAAAAATGGGCTTTCCATCCTTCCACTGAGTATTGTATGGGTAATTCTACATTCTTGGTTGCCTGCTAAAATTACTTGAAGCTTGTCTGTCATTTGTTGCAACCTTATTGTTTCTTTTTTCATCAGGCTTTAGACTCTCTAAAGCACTTAGAATCTGCTTTAAATTGTCCTCCACCTTAGGCTTAAAATTAGCAGACCTTCCCATTTCTTTCTTGTTTTGCACTTGAGGCCTATAATCCTCTCTTCTCCCTAATTTTCCTAATATTCTTCTATTACTTTCTATGTTGATGGCCAACTTGTAAGCTTCCCCAATATTTCTAGGGTTCTTATCCCTTAAGAGGTAACCCATCTTCGCATCAAAGGCATTCAAGTATGTCACAAGACACACCCTATCATCTAATCTGATAACTTGCAGTAGCCTATGCATAGTCTTTTGGAATCTTATGTTAAATTCAAGGACCTCCTCATTCTGATTTTTCTTTATGTTATTGAATTCGTTCAAGATAAAACCCTCATTTGTTTTATCTCCATAATGTTCCTTGAAACAATTCTTGAATTCATTCCAAGATCCTATACTAGCATGGGGCAATCCTCTAAACTAATCCCTAGCATCCTCGGTCAAAGATTGTACAAATAACTTCATTACAACATCATCAGGTCAACATTATAGTCATTTATTACATCCATAAAATTTTTTAGATGTTATTCACTTGTAATGACATTGTTTCTAGTAAACTTAGGGAGTTTCTTTCTAATTTCATCAGGAATAACATTAGGATATCTAGGAATACCAAGAAAGATAAGTTGTTTGTACCTTTCATGAATAGGAACTCCATGTGGCAGATCCATTCCTTGAGATGTAGATGTCCTTGTGTTTGAACAATCAGGAATTTTAGCAGCACCCAGAATACCATTTGTTTGAGTTGCAAGGTCACCATGATTTCCACCTTGCCCCAAGAAAGAAGCAGCAACATTTGAAGGCCCTAAGGTATGCTTGAGAAAATCAATCTTCTTCCTCATTTCTGTAGTAGTAGCCTCCAAATTTGCCTTCTCTAGTTCTTTAACCCACATTTCTTTCTCTTTTCTAGCCCTCTCAAGGTTTGCATCTAATCTCAACCCTTGATCTAATGGGTTTTCCACATGAATCTGTTCACTAATCTGCATTCCAACAATTTTTTGTTTGCCCTTATCTCCAGGCCTAGTTATCTCATGTGTTTTATACACAATAGGCTATTCCTCTGCTCTTTCAGGCTCTGGGACAAAGTTAATTGCCTCCAAATCTAACAACTGTCTCTTTAGCTGATCAACCCTTATTATGGCCCTTCTTACTTTATCTTCTTTATCTTTTTCTCTCTATTGCTTGATGGCAAGTTGTTCTTGGACCCTTCTTTCCAATTCATAGACCTCTTCAAAGATCTCTTCTGATTTCGGGAGAGTAGTCTCAGACTCATCATCTCCCACTTGAATTTCATCCTCATATTGGTTCAATCCCAAATCAACAGCCTCTTCATATTTTGAATTATTTTCTTCTTGACCAGGCTTGATTCGAGTCCCTTGTCTTGTATCTTTCTTATTTCTCCAAGTATGATAGACATTTCTTCTCTTTTTTCCTCCCGTTGTCTAACTAGGCCTAGAAGTGCTTGGAATACCTTCTTCCATTATATCTTCAGGATGCTCCTTTCTCCGAGACCTAGTAGCTCTATAACTTATCTTATAAAATAAATCCACTGACTAGCACTGCTGCAAAGATGTTTGAGTCACCACCCAAGTATATTGGGAATATTACAATACAACTTCCTCACTTTACAAAATACCCAAATGAGCTAGATAAATCAAGGGAAAATAATAACCTTGTTTCTTCCAATGATGACCCACTGGTTACAATAAACTTGTGTAACATTTCCCCAGTAGAGTCACCATCTTGTTGGTGTTCAAAATGATGCTTATGCTCCTAGGTTGCCAATATGCCCTCAGATAGATTTTAGGAATGGTTAGCTCCAAAATGTATAGGGATCTTAGGGTAACTAGACCAACTGTAGGGACAAGATTGCCCTCTTCTACTTTAGGCTCTGCAAAACTAAGACGGGTGCACCTAACCCAGTGAAAATTATACTTCACACACCAAAGACTGGGTCTAAACAACAGATTGAATAGTAAGAAAGTGATAAATGCTAACCTCACATTCATTGACTCTCCATTACTATAGGGTAGAACATTACAACCACAGACTTAAAGTTTGGGAATGGTTCTTAATTTATGTGTTTGAATCATAACAACCTCAATCAATATATGTTAATAGAGAAGTACTCATCTAGGCCAGTGCCTCATCCATTGGGCAGAATCTCTTAGACAAACTGTACACACGCACCAGAGTATATCTGAGATTCAAAGCCATAAACACATTTACAATCTCCTTTACTACTTATAGAATATCCTTACATAGACAAGAGATAAATCTATGTCCCATCTAGAGCATTATTTCACGTAATCTTGGATCAGAACTCAAGAATGAAGACACATACATAAATTAATATGCAATGAACTAGAAATTTCAAAATCTATCTACGTTGACACAAAGGAGAGAGAAGAATCATGTATCTGCATTAAGTATGAAGAATCCTAAAGTGTATACAATCAGTCCAAGTAAACCATGCTTGCAAATTACAGCTTAGACCTGCAACTTTCTTTTTACTATCAACAAATACTAAAACAAATCATTAAAGTTCAGACTGAGAAGAGGACTCACAACCAAAAGATTTGAATACCTAACTCCCCATCCCCTCGAATGATCATAAAAAATTCCTTTATACCAGGATAACAATACAAGCATAATGATCATTCCCAATTCAAAAATTCAAAACCACCTAATGATGGAATATGGATGAAGTGACTGAGAGGGGGGGTGAATCAGTCAACCATAAAACACTTAACAATTATTTCTTTAAGATCCCTTAGGATATCTTAATGAATATTATCTGTTTAACATTGGGTAAATAGATTGCAGTAACTTTGTAGATGCAGAAAGTATTATCAAAATTATCTTTTAGATATTCATCACCACTTGTATATGATTAAGATAACTATTAAGAACACAAGAGACACATAATTTAACGTGAAAACCCAATATGGGAAAAACCACCAATGTATCTAGATACTGATTTTCACTTTTCTGAAGTGATGCCCGGTTAGAAGCCAACTCGGTAAAAGGTTACAAAACACACTGTTAGGTGTGACCTTGTTAGAGGATTTAATCACCCTGCTAGGAGTGGCCTGGTAAGAGGTCTTGAGAACAATTCAATAGAATTGTCACCTTGTTAGAGGATTTACAATATGGTTGTTAAACCAACTCGGTTAAGAGATTTAGAATTCACTGTTACAATGATA
This sequence comes from Chamaecyparis obtusa, assembly GCA_027943335.1. Lineage (NCBI taxonomy): Eukaryota > Viridiplantae > Streptophyta > Pinopsida > Cupressales > Cupressaceae > Chamaecyparis > Chamaecyparis obtusa. The sequence goes on along the minus strand of BSBK01005246.1, from coordinate 598,532 downwards.
AAAAGGTAACAATGAAAATGACCTGTATAATAATGCAACTGCCTTGCTGATTACAGATCTCTGTTTTGTATAAGTGTGATCCTTCCTGATCGAATATATCTCTACTGCTCCTCAAGGATATCTGGTCATCCTTCACAATTTCGCACACACCTTTCCTGTCTTTCTTCTATATATCTTCTTCTATGTTTCTTATTTATTTTTCACATTTGACCTTTTATTTATATGATTTTAGATTTGTCAAATCGACATTACTTAGTATAACAGTCGGCTGAAATAAGCAAACTTTATTTGCAAAGATCCTTCAAGGGCCGACAGTGCTCGGTGACCATAACTTTCTACAATCTTTTGGAGACTGAGGGAACTCGGTAAACACTGATAATCCTTTATCTTCGATAACCGATTAAACTCGGTAGATGCAAAATTTTCTTTGGCAACCGAGTGAACTCGGTAAATACTGATTTTCTTTGATAATCGAGTGAACTTGGTAAGCACTGATTTTTCTTTGATAACCGAGTGAACTCGGTAAGCACTGATTTTCATGCTAGGCAGACCGACTGAGCTCGGTAGGTACTGATTGTTGCGGACTATGACATTGTGTGACATCAAAGACAATACATAATTTGAGTAGCAATTTTCTTTAGACAATTGTTTCCAACAATCTCCCTCTTTGGCATTGATGGCAACACAATATGTCATAGCATAAGAAATTTTGAAAGGATTAGCTCGGTTCAGATTCAAATCTCCCTCTGTCAGCAAACTTCCTTTTTCTTAAAAACTCTTCCTTCTGACTATTGAAAATTTCTTGAAGTAATAGCAAAGTCATAGCAAACACTCTCCCTCTTTGACAACACATGCCAAAGACAATTCACATATTACCAGTGTAAACTAATGTACCTCAAGCACTGATTCATATGCAATGATTCCTTGAATATGTTGCATCAACATGTTGATTTTCAATCATGTTCTGGTTGATGCATCACTAAAACTGTATTTAGTGAGCCTCGGATAAGGGAATGACCCCTAACTTACCTCTTAGATACACAAATGCATCCTTGGGTAATGGTTTGGTGAAAATGTCTGCAATCTGCTCTTTTGTATGAATATATTCTAATTTGATTTCCTTGTCCTACACCAATTCTCTGACAAAGTGATATTTAATAGTAATGTGCTTGGTTTTGGAATGCATTACTGGATTCTTCAAAATGTTTATTGCACTAGTATTGTCACAAAATATAACAACTGGGTCTTTGATTTCAACCTTCATACCTTGTAATAACTGTTTAAACCAAACAATATTTGAACAATTTACTGCAGCAGCAACATATTCTGCTTCAGCTGTGGATTGAGATGTGCAATTTTGCTTTTTACTGGTCCAGGATACCAGTCTTTTTCCAAGAAAAAATGCTCCACCACTTGTACTTTTTTTGTCATCAATGTTCCCTGCCCAATCAGCATCAGTAAACACTTTTAAGTCTAGATTGCCTCCAAATTTATACCACAAACCATATTCTTCAGTTCCTCTTAAGTACCTTAAGATTCTTTTGATTGCCATCATATGATTTTCCTTAGGTTTTGCTGAGAATCTTGCTACTATACCGACTGCTAAGGCAATATCAAGTCTTGTATGTACTACATACTGCAATTTTCCAATCATAAATCGGTATAAGGTTTGATCTACTTCTTTTGAATCATCATTTTTGGTAAGTTTCAGTCCAGTACACATGGGTGTACCAACTGGTTTTGAATCTTCCATACCAAACTTCTTAAGTATTTCCTTAATGTATTTAGATTGAGTAATGTATATACCATTCTTGCTTTGCTGAATTTGAAGACCAACAAAGAATTTTATTAAACCAAACATAGACATTTCAAATTCTTTGTTCATTTGCTCTCAAAATTCTTTGCACTGATCATCATTCCCTGTAAATATAGTATCATCTACAAATATTTCTGCCAATACAATTTTGTCATCCGGTCCTTCTTTAATATACAGATTGCTGTTATCATTGGCTCTTTTGAAATTAATCTGAATCAGATAGTTATGGAGTCTTTCATACCATGCTCTAGGAGTTTGTTTCAAACCATACAATGCTTTGTGTAACTTGCAGACAATGTCCTTTTTATCTGGATCAACAAAACCTTCAAGTTGTTCAATGTAGACTTCTTCATCAAGAATTCCATTGAGAAATGCAGATTTTATATCCATCTGATATACCTTAAATCCTTTATGTGCTGCATAAGCAAGTAGAGTTCTCACACCTTCTAATCTTGCAACAGGAGCAAAAGTTTCACCATAATCTATGCCTTCTTCTTGAGAATAACCTTTACATACCAATCTAGCTTTGTTTCTAGATACTTGACCGTCTTCATTCAGCTTATTCCTGAATACCCATTTTGTTTCAATTACATTCTTATCTTTAGGTCTAGGTACAAGAGTCCATGTTTTGTTCTTTTGTATTTGTTCTAATTCTTCATTCATTGCTTCAATCCAACTTTCATTTTTCAATGCATCTTTGATATTTCTAGGTTCAAAATCAGTAAGCAGACATGTACCTTTTAGCTTACTTCTTGTCATAGTACCATCTGATTTGTTTCCAATAATTTGATCTGGTGTATGATGTCTTCTGACATATTTGGCTAGTATAGGTTCCTTGCCTTTTGAATGAGTCATGTTGTTGTCTTCTAGGATCTCTTCTTCAGATTGCTCTGGCTCGGTAACTTCAGGCTGAGACTTGGTTTGAATTTCTTCCTGTGACTCGGTTTGAACTTCTTCCTGTGACTTGGTTACTATGCTAGGCTCGGTAGATATAGTTTCCTCATTGATAGTTGTGTCTGGCAATGTTTCAGGTTCAATGTAAACAAATCTCCTGTAGTTCTCAGGTTCCCTTTTGCTTTCTTCTTCAGTCTTTTCTGCAAACTCATCAAATTTTACATGTATACTTTCTATGACTTTGTGAGTAGACAAGTTCAGACATTTGTATGCCTTACTTTTGCTAGAATATCCTAGGAATATTCCTTCATCACTTTTCACATCAAATTTATTTCTTCTGGATTCTTTTAAGATATAACACTTGCTACCAAATACTTTCATGTAACTTACATTGGGTTTATAGCCATACCACAACTCATAAGGAGTTTTGAATGTGTCTTTCTTCAATTGTACTCGGTTCAAGGTATGAACTGCAGTGCTGATAGCTTCCTTCCAGTACTTTATGGCGATGTTCTTTTCTATCATTAAAGTCCTTGCACAATCCATAATAGATCTATTTCTTCTTTCAGCTATTCCATTCTGCTCAGGAGTTCTAGGAGTTGATACCTGTCTTTTGATTCCTCTTTCAATGCAAAAGTTGTTAAATTCATGGGAGATGAATTCACCACCTCTGTCTGATCTTAAGCTTTTCAATCTTTTCCCTGTTTCCTTTTCCACTCTTGCCAAGTACCATTTGAACTTTTCAAATGCTTCTGACTTTTCTCTTAAATACATAACAGTCATCATTCTAGAATAATCATCAACGAAAAGAATAAAGAATTTATCTCCAGTATAGCTTTCTATTCCAATAGGTCCACATAAATCAGTATGCACAATTTCCAAAATCTCTTTAGACTGATAGTTCTTACTCTTAAAACTAGTCTTACTCATTTTGCCAATCTGACAATTCTTACATAAACCAGTATCAGGTTTCTTCAAAGTAGGAATGCCTCTTACCTTCTTGAATTTGCTTATTTTTATCATGTTATCAAAATTTACATGACATAACCTTTTGTGCCATAGCCAACTTTCTTCAATTTGAGCAATAAAACATGACTATTCACTGAGATCAAGATAAAATAAGTTACCTTTTGTTTGTTTGCCTGATCCAATGAGTTTTCCTTTTCCATCCAGCAGTCTTGCTTGACTATTCATGAATTCAACCTTGAAACCAGTGTTGATTAGCTGTGCTACACTTAGAAGATTATGTTTTAGTCCTTCAACCCAATAAGCATTATCACATATGAGTTCTTTGGTTAATGAGATTCTTCCTTTTCCTTTTATACAACAAGGTTCATTGTTTCCAAATCTTACATTGCCACTATCACAGTCTTCTAGGTATTCAAATTTTGTCTTGTCACCAGTCATGTGATGTGAACATCCACTGTCTATTATCCATATATCATCTTTGCTTATATGAGAAATAAGTGCCATCTTATCTTCATCATCATCAGATTCATCTTTTATAGCAATAAAGACAATTTCTTCTTCACTATCATCAGAATCTTTAGCCATAAAACATGTTTTCTTACCTTTATCCTTGAATGATTTGAAATTCTTTTTGCCATAGTACTTGTGACCTCTCTTCTCTTCCTTGGCTTGCTTGTTTGGGCACCTAGCTGCAATATGTCCAATTTCTTCACATGAAAAATAGATTAAAGGAGTTTTACCTTTATATTTACCTTTCCCTTTAGAGTACTTCTTTGCAAGTAGTGCTTCTACAATTTCAAGATCACTATCAGAACTTTCTTCTGATACTTCTTCACTTTCTGACTGAACTTCTTTAATTTTCTTGTTCTTCCTTAGTGAAACCTTGGCCTCAAATGTTGACTCAATATTTTTGGAATTTGGAACATAGTTGTCATAGTTGTCTAATTCAAAGGCTGTCAATCTTCCAACTAAAGCATCCAAAGTTATATTGTGGTTTGTTTCACATCTTCTTTCTTGAATAGCTGATACTCTTATTGCATAGATAGGGAGTAATGTTCTGAGTACCTTGCTTATAACAGTTTCATCAGAGATTGTTCCTCCAGAAGCTCTAATTGCACTGACACTTGCTTTGATCCTTTCAACATATTTTGCAATGTTTTCATCTTCTTTCATATTCATCTTGTCAAACTGTCCTCTTAGGCTTTCTGCTTTGGCTCTTTTCACATTTACATCACCACCATATATTTTCTTTAGTGTGATCCACATTTCATATGCAGTAGTGCATTCTTTAATATCATCAAATTCTTCATAGCTGAGAGCTGATGCAATGTCTATCATCATGGTGTTATGATTCTTTTTCTTTGCAATGTCTTCAACAGTTAATGCGCCAGTAGGAACTGTGTATTCTTCATCAATGTATTTGCATCCTGACTCACCAATGGAAGCCAGATGAAGTTTCATGAGACCTTGCCATGCTGAAAAGTTATCTTTGTTGAGCTTTGGAATTTCTCTCTTGTAAGACATCCTGATCTTTAGCTTAGGTCCTTGAAACCCTTCCTGCAAGCACCAAAAGCTCTGATACCAATTGATGGAATATGGATGAAGTGACTGAGAGGGGGGGTGAATCAGTCAACCATAAAACACTTAACAATTATTTCTTTCAGATCCCATAGGATATCTTAATGAATATTATCTGTTTAACATTGGGTAAATAGATTGCAGTAACTTTGTAGATGCAGAAAGTATTATCAAAATTATCTTTTAGATATTCATCACCACTTGTATATGATTAAGATAACTATTAAGAACACAAGAGACACATAATTTAATGTGGAAACCCAATATGGGAAAAACCACCAATGTATCTAGATACTAATTTTCACTTTTCTGAAGTGATGCCCGGTTAGAAGCCAACCCGGTAAAAGGTTACAAAACACACTGTTAAGTGTGACCTTGTTAGAGGATTTAATCACCCTGCTAGGAGTGGCCTGGTAAGAGGTCTTGAGAACAATTCAATGGAATTGTCACCTTGTTAGAGGATTTACAATATGGTTGTTAAACCAACTCGGTTAAGAGATTTAGAATTCACTATTACAATGATAAAAAGGTAACAATGAAAATGACCTGTATAATAATGCAACTGCCTTGCTGATTATAGATCTCTATTCTATATAAGTGTGATCCTTCCTGATCGAATATATCTCTGCTGCTCCTCAAAGATATCTAGTCATCCTTCACAATTTCACACACACCTTTCCTGTCTTTCTTCTATATATCTTCTTCTATGTTTCTTATTTATTTTTCACATTTGACCTTTTATTTATATGATTTTAGATTTTTCAAATCGACATTACTTAGTATAACAGTCGGCTGAAATAAGCAAACTTTATTTGCAAAGATCCTTCAAGGGCCGATAGTGCTCGGTGACCATAACTTTCTACAATCTTTTGGAGACCGAGGGAACTCGGTAAACACTGATAATCCTTTATCTTCGATAACCGACTGAACTCGGTAGATGCAAACTTTTCTTTGGCAACCGAGTGAACTCGGTAAATGCTGATTTTCTTTGATAACCAAGTGAACTCGGTAAGCACTGATTTTCCTTTGATAACCGAGTGAACTCGGTAAGCACTGATTTTAATGCCAGGCAGACCGACTGAGCTCGGTAGGTACTGATTGTTGCGGACTATGACATTGTGTGACATCAAAGATAATACATAATTTGAGTAGCAATTTTCTTCAGACAATTATTTCCAACACCTAATACCACCGAGGAGTTAACACAGACATGACAGGGAGCAAGCCGCAACCGGTAAGCTCAAATAAGTTCAATTTTAATAGCTATCTAGTCCTGTACCGGTCCCAAGTACAAAATCATCAAAAAACCCCAAGAAATCTAGCCAAAATGACCCCTGCAACACATCTTCAGTACTGCCTCATTTACTTTCTCACGGCAAGACATTCCTCTGCAACTACCCATGGCAGCCTGGACCACACTGCAACAGTTGACAACCATTTTCACCCACTCTAGCCGGTCAAAAATTGAATTCTAGTACTTTCTATCATTGCAAACCCTCTGTAGAAATTTGAATTTGAATATAAACGGTCACTTTATGGCGCCTACAACAGATCGACGGTGCCTATTTAAAACCGATTCAACTTTAAGTCTTGACCGTCAGATCCTTCCTTTTCGCGGGCTTAGTGATTTATCTTTTTAAAAAGAACCTTAGTCACTTTGGTGAACTGGCGACTGAATGGTTCCACCAATTCGCAAAACACTTTATACTACCGCTAAAAAATTTAGCGATTACATGACCCTCCTCTGCCGAATTGCCAGACTCTTTAGAATACCGCCAAATCTTCTTGAGAATGAGCGAAACCCCTGAAACTTATCGAAACCGCTAAACAAAATTATTCGGATTGCCAACAAACTAAGAAACTAACTGGGCCCGCATCTAGAAGATCAACGACCATCTCATCTTTGCATAGACCTCTGAGATTCTATCAGAACATACGCCATCTGTCGATTAAGAATCTTACCCTGCTTGAAAGAAAATTAGCCCCACTGACACAATACAGTCAGCAACACATGGACCAATCAAAACACTCCAAATCAGCTCCACTTGACACTAGGACCATCACCAAAGATATGTTTGAGACAAATGAGATCAACGGCTGGTGTAAGATCTCAAGCCTTTGATAGATTCCATGAGAACTTACGCTCGTCGTTGGATGGATTACAGATGTCAGGACCCTCTGACCCATCAGAAAATCAGGTCCCATTGACACCTGCTAAGTTGTTTACCTGTGGACCAATAGGAAAATGCTGACATGGTACACCTGGTAGTTAGGACCCACCGAGAACTTTATACCGCTTGGAAGATCGGACGGCTGGCACAAGATCTGAAAGGCTCCAAAGATTCTATGCGCTTATACACCTACCGTCAATCAGGAATCATCTGATTGAGATACTGGGCCCGTTGTGCCTTAAAAGATATTTTGATGAATGATAGACCACCATGTGAGCCTACCTAGCAGTGGACCTGCCTGCATTGAAAGGGTTATGTCATGGAAATGAATCAACGATTATCTTAAGTTCGCAAGCCTCTAACACATCTCATGAGAAGATACGCCCATCGTTGGATGAAGATACTGTTAGAGAGGGGCCCAAGGAAATAATGAAGTCGAGAACTTAGGAAAAATTAAAACATGACTTAGGGAAATATTAAATCATCTCTGGGCATGCAGACTTAGGAAAAAATAACTGAGGACATAGGAAATATTAAAGGGGACCCTGCCGACACATGAAAAACCTAACCACGCACAAGGTAAAGTGAATTTTTAAAAGGCACATGCAGATAAAAGTTTAAGTGGGATGAAAAAGCAACACTGAAATAGAAAAGGGCTAGGGCATTTTAAATTTTTAAACGTCCAACGACTATATTTGTAAAATTAGCAAGGGTTTTAAGCCAGAAACCTAGAAAATATTGTAGAGACCAAAATAAAAGGGTAGAACCATGAAATTTTTACTAGTGCTAATAGGGTTAATCATACATCCCGTGGAATATATGGTCATATTACTACAAATTGTATGAGACTACACTAGAGAGGAAGATCTAGAAACTAGACAAATGCTTGAATGACATGTCTACATTGTCACAAGATCAGTTTACTTAAGTAAGGATTGCGGAGACCGAGCACCAGAAATGAATGAAGATATGAATGAGAATATTATTGATGGAATCAAAAGGAAGATGAGTAAAATGTGGATAATATCAACAAAAGACAATGAAGGATAAAGAACAATAGTCGATGACACCTTGTCCCTTGGATTAGGTGATCTTACCACTTCTACTTAAGCCAATAAAGTATGGGAACTGAATTTTAATTATTTATATCTTATAATAGTTCCTTATATCTATTGCATGAATACCATATCAACATGTGTTAAGATGCACTAGGTTTTTATATGTTATAAACTTGAAATGAGCATAGTCGGTAGAGTTAGATTGAGTAAGAAATTGTAAGTTGGTAAAAGTGGTAAAGGTAATTGAGTTGAGTAGTCAAAAAAGAACTGGTAGTGTTAACCGAGCTGAAGTATCTAATAGAGAAGACTGAGTATTTGATCGTTAATCAAGTAGTGGTTGGTGAAGTATTTAATGCAACATATTTATGCCAAAAAGTATTTTTGGGTATAAATACATGATGATCCAACTCATTATTTACATTGCATTCGAAGGGCGAACCATAGTGAAAAAGAGAAAAGTTTGAACAACTAGATTCCAAGCTATTACAATGATTTGTGAGTTCTACAGACCGATTGAAGGTTAACCAAGAAAGTTTGAAGTGTAACCAAGTGACTGGAATACAATTTTATCAAAGCCCTAATTTATCATCAGTTATGGCTTCTACTTTGAAATCCATTCAATCTAATAATGATAAGGAAAAGAAAGTGATATTAATCAAGAGCACAAAATATGAAGAACCAAACTACAATTTACATCCAGATGTCGCATCATAGATTGATGAAAAAGGCACGTTTTCATCTATACCACCTAGGGTCTTACTGGTAAAGGATATTAGGTCATATATACACTACAAAATTAGTGAGATAGGTGATTTCAAGCTCCAATCCACCTATAAGGAGTTATGCGAGGATGGAAATTAGAAAGACTAGCACAAGCATCTAGAGATAAAAGGTTTGACAAATGCATTACATTTCCTGAAGGAATTTAAGACCGAATTGATCAGAATTGTACTTAGCCAAGTTCATGATGGAGCAATGTGGTTAGATGAACCAATGAAAATCACCAAGGATATGATTCATATGGAAATAGGGTATCACATGTGTGAAAAAGATAAATCCCTAAGACACCCACCAAAGAGAAAAATCAAGAAGTTGACTGGAGCCAAATGGGACAACAAAGGAATGAGGATTAACACCATTGCCAACCCAAAGACCATATTTGTAGCATATGTGATTACATACAAAGTATTTTAATCTAGCAGATCGAACAATGTTCCATGTGGTGCTGTAGATATCGCATACAAGATAGTGAAGAAGGGTCTACAACTTGACCTAGCTGAATTAATATTAAGGCAACTGGAAGAGAACATGCGAACTATCTAAGTTACAAAGTCTAACACCTAAAAGTTTGGATGTTTATTGGTATGTATATTCTTCTACTTGCAGAACTCATTTCCGTCAATTGGTATTGTAGAGTAGGATGTGAATAATCCCATTATAATTCAAATCAGTGAATTCATAAACAATTTAGATAAGAATTTTGAACCTATAATGGATGACTACTTTAGAAAATTTAAGGACATAATGCATAAGAGAAGCACAATTCTTGCACAACTTGTTGAGAAGTACAAAGATGATATTTTTTTCTTAGTGGACACTAACACAACATGGAGAAAGACAATTGACCTGAGAACTACATGGCTTCAACGATGGAATACAAATTGGGCATTGACAGAGCCACTAGGCTAATAAAGGCATTACTAGTAGAGCCTAAGGACAAAGGAGAAATAATGTTTTGAACTTATGAAGAGGCTAAGACAAGAATAAAAATGGATTTAGTTGGATTCAAGATAGAAAGGAAAAAAAATAAAATGATTGACACGTTAGAAAAATAATTTGGTGATGTTGAGGAAGAAGCAGAGAAGTCGGTTGTGTTGGTTCTTGGAACAAATTTTACACTCCATGAGACACCAATATACCTAAGACTGATTTTGGGAATGGTCAGTTCCAAATACGGGAAAATTTGTAGGTAATTGGACCAACTATAGGGACAAGACTACTCTCTACACTTCTGGCTCTACAGAACCAAGGCGGATGCATTGAATCCAATGACATATAACACTTTTACCACTTTAAACTAGACTCAACAAAGTAGATAATAGCAAGAAAGTAATAAATGATAACCAATCATTCATTAACTCTCCATTGCTATGAAATAATTGAGGCCAAAATACATAAAACTTAAAAGGATTGAAAGGGTAGAAAGGATTTTAATTTGAGTTCTTGCAGAATGTAAACAACCATGCCAAACTTGCATCACTAGAGGATATACTAATTTCTAATTAGTGCCTTGTCCATTGGGCAATATATCTAAACAGATACAAAATATATGAACAAAGATTCCAGGCCATAAACAAAATAAACCAGATTATTACACTGCTTATAAAACATCCTTCATGTTGAACCAAATGAATCTATGCTTTATTTAGAGACATTTAACCTGATCCTGGATCAAGGTTGAGAAATAAACATATACACAAGTAAACCCTGTGCAAGGAGTCAGAAAACTCAAAACCCAAGAAACACAACAGAAGGAGAGATCTAAAAATTGAAAACTATATTAAGTATGAGAACTCAAGTTCCTGTATTACAAACTATTCTTGAATACAACACTTAGACAGTATGCAAAAGATTTTGAAGGGTTTGCCACTTGTATTGACAAAACTACCAAAATATATTGCAATCTAGACTGAGGATACACACTTAGCTTCTCAGCTTCCTGTGTCAAGAATTTCCAGCCAACCTTGTAAATGATCATAAAAATCCTTTTATAGAGACAAGGATACAATTACCAAAAGATCATTTAGGTCATAAACCCTAAACCCTAACTAGCAAACCCAAGGCTTGTAGGAGAAAGAAAATCCAATCTAATTGTACCTCTACAAGACATTCCTCGGATTAATCAGCTACTTCCTCTGAAAAAGATCAAATCAACAATGAATACCTTGGAAGAAACAAAAAATTTGATATCTTTGTCAACCCAAGAAGAATCTCTGCAAGAAAGCCAAGTTGCTAAAAATTTGATCTTCCCCCTTTGCCGAATTTGCATATCAATCTGATCTGAAATGAAAAATCTTCACCAAACTCTGATCCTGAAAATAACAGTCATTATTGCTTCTACCAATTTGGTCAAAACTAATTTTAACCACCACCATTGTATTCCAGGTCTTCTAGCATTTCTTAAAATATATTATACTCATATATTTGAGTAAAAAAAGAGTCCCAGGCATCATTTTCCATGAACAGCCTGCAGTCATTTAAATTTTTCAAATTACTATATAGTCCAAATTTTATTATTTATTTTAATTCTTTCCTGCAAACTTTGAATTTTGAGGTGGGCCCCATGTGCCATGTGGCACTACTTGATTGGGTTGACCGACCACCTCATCACCTTGCTGGACCTCTACATACACTGTGCCATGTGTCGCTATCTTATTTGCCTATATTGTCCACCTGGGCACCTGACTGTGTCACCTCGCCACATCACTAGATTGCCACATGTCGCCTCGTCATAGTTTCGCAAAGGTTAAACTCTAAGCATTTTCCTTGTTACGGATTGGCGATAATCATTGGATCGGCATGCATCTCGAGGTATCCGTATTTGCACACTTCATCAAAATTCTTTAACCTTCCATGTGGGCCCGCCTGCCATGTCATCATCCACGTCAGTGCCAAATCACCTGCCTCGATCCTCATGCATGCATGAGAGGGCCCTCCAACTAGGTGTCCAATTTGGACACTATGCTATTGTGGGTTTTGGTATTTGGATAGCTTCGGAGGTGTTCACACAACAAATGTGGGATAATCTTCCCCTTTGAATATAATAACTTTCGTATCAAAATTTTAACTTGGTATTCACACCTAGCTGGGCCCACCAAATTCGCCCAGCTTGTCCACACAACCTCTTCTTCTCTCCTCTCTTTACAACTTATTGGAGCACTATTTATTTTAAATATTTCATTGTTGTGTAGTAGCGTCAATGTGGGATTAAAGTCCCAAATGCACAATCCCATATTTTGGCTGCCCAGATATTTTCTTACATTTTATGTGAGTTTTCCTTTAATTGTTATGTGTAGGCAGCCTCCAAAAACGTGCGTCCATTCCATGAGTGAGCCACCATTCTTTCTAACGCTGGCTGCTCCTTTGTCTTACGAAGATTTCATTCTGTTTGCAAGCTCCAACAATTTCTTACGTGGGGCTCATATAATACTCTCTTGGCTTTGCTATATTGTGTGCTGGTAGCTCTCATTCACATTCACTTACCTTTTGTTTTGGATTTGGTGTGCTGGTTGTTCACCTCAAACTTTACGCTGGCTCTATTTTATGTGTGAATCCTTTTACTTTTATGCTGCCTATAGTAACTCCTCTCGCAACATTTCTCTAGTTTGTGCATTCATTCTTCTACTGCACATGGTATGTATAGCACCATCCCTTATGGAGCAGCCAATACATACAAAATGTATGTAGCATCTCATTGTTTATTGTGTGCTATTTTCACTTATCTTTCTCTTTGCCAGACTGTCCACTTACGCAAGGTATTATTTTCCTTATTCACCAGCACACTTATGAATGCCTATCAATTACATATCATATAAAATAGGTATACATATATCTAAAATGTTAACAATATGCAGAGAATGATGAGTTTGTTATATTGCTATTAGTGTGATGGGAAATTCCTTCTCAAACTCCATCCTTCATAACATTGCTGAGAAGATTATCATAATGTGTATCAAGTGTTCTTTTTCTCTCCCCAATTATCTTTTATTTTCCATAAAGCTTTAATGCATGTTAGTTTTTGTAATGACTTCATGGCATGTTTTTTATGAAAGCACAAATGCAACGAAGACAACAAATCTCCATTTAAATTAATGACGTAGGCTGGACCCCAAGCGGGTTCAGCCTAATTTTTTTTTTCAAATTCAAACAATCGGCTTTGAAAATGATCTAAAACAATTGGCACTTGCAACCGGATCCGAACTGGATAATCGGAAACTTTTAAAAACTTCAATTTTTAATACTTCGTCAGTCGACAAACTTGAATAAAATGCCTCCAGTCGCGCCATTAAAACATCGATGAAAATTAATCCTTGGAAGCTGAAAGTTGGCAAGTACAAACTTTGTACTATAGAGAAACATCGTGTGAAAGGGATTTGCCAAAAAATGAACAAGGCAGGAGATTTTAAAATTTGAAAATGCCTGTTTAGAATTGCCAGCAAATCGTAAATAGAAAACATTGCCAATTGCCTCGGAAGGAGATGATTTAAAAATATCAAACGATGAGCTGAGGACATGTTGCTAAAACTGGAAGAAGCCTCATATACAAGGAACACAAAAAAACAACCCTCAACTGGAAATAATCATCTAGAAAAAAGCTATGAATTTATGAAAATGGTTACTTTGCATAGTTATTCTATCTGCACTTTTTAACATTATAAACACATTTTTGTCCTAATGCTGCAACCCGTCAAACGAAACCTTCATAGTTTGAAACCCTGGATAAATGATCTACATCATATGTATAAAACAAGGCTATAATCATATTTAACAAATTATCTATTGGCTATCTAGAAATAATCCTCGAAGTTGGTCACTTGGAACATCTTGAACTAAAACATAGTGAAACTATAGAAGTTGCATCCAGAACTGTCTGAGGAAATGGGTCCAATGGATTGGTCATGATCCGAAACTTATCAAGAGGAAACATTTCCATGTCTATAGTATGAAACATCATTCAATTATGTTTGACCTTCAACAAAGCACAAATGGCAAGGCCCCAAAGTAAGCCACTTGGAAAACCGAACTGTGCACTCCTCAAGAAACTTAGCAATCTGCAAACGGAATGGCTCTAGCAAACATGTCAAACGGGCACATGGGGGGCTGAAAATTGGTATGGACATTTATTCTCATGCATAAAACATGATGCAACAACCTGCATGTCATAAATATCAACCATGTGTCAGATGCAAGCCCTCAAAGTAGGCCCCTCAGTGAAAATCAGACGGGATGTAAAGTGTAGATTTGAACACTGGCCTCCAAATGGGTACCTTCAAAACTTGTCAGAAATGGATTTTGAAAATTGTAACCAATTTCATATGCCAAATGAAATGTGAGGAACACATGTCCCAAGGACCATCTCATGAAAATCATAGGGCCAATCTTTGTATGCACTTGAACCTAGGTCTTTTAAACTATTCTTTGAAGCACTGAACTTTGCCTTAGAAAAATTCTCTGATTATGGGATCAAAACTATATAGATTTTTGAGAGCACCAATAATGACTCTAGTTGGGGGCATGTGCCCCTTGCGGGCATGCAGAGAATTCAAGAATCTTTGGTATAGCAGACCTGATGCAGGAGCATCCTGGGTGTAAGAGCAATCTTGCATCACCCAAAAATATTTATATTTTTATTCAATAAGGGTTATTTTGTGCAGAGCTGCTATTTATGGAAAGTTACTATTTTTTGGTAATTTTCGTATGTGCTCAGAATGATCTGATTTCTTTCTTAGAGGTTCATTTTGGTCATATAAGTCTGCCAGTAAAGTTTCATTTCCAGATCAAATGTATATTGGAAGATATTGAAGATTTTCGGTATTGGCAGCAGGGTACAGAAACTTTGAACTCAGTTTTGAAGGCTTTAGAGGCCCTGGATGAGGTCGAAAATTTGGGTGACGGGCGCTTGCGCGGGTCAAGCCTGTAGAGCGCTTCGTGGCATTTCCGAAATGGGGTTATAATAGCCGAGCGGGTCAGCTGGTGATGACTTATGGTCTTCGGAAGTTGGGCCACCTGAAATGGCGAAAAATAATTTTCTTCAAAATTTCTGTTTGGGTTTCAAAGGTTATTTTGAGCCGACTTTGATGTAATAAATTGAAAAATAAAATAATTCTAAGTTTGGTCGGCCTTATTGGCTAAAATTCTGGAACCTTCCCAGGCGGTGGATAATTGCCTATATAAGGAAGACTATATTATTGTCTTAGGCAGTTCAGAATAGTTCTGGGTAGTAGATCTGGGTATTGATTCGAGGCTTTGTCCTACAGAATATTGTAAGGGAATGCCCATGTGGCTTTGCATGTTGTAATTCTGAAAGTTTGTAATTCCACATTTGTGGAGATAATAAGAAGCCAATTTTCTGTTCTTGCATATTGTTGTTGTTTCTCTATTTCTGTTATGTGTTTGTGGTATTAAGGGGAGCACCCTTCATCAAGTGGTATCAGAGCAGGAGTTCTTGAGTGTGTAAACAGATCGCCGACCGTGAGGTAGTTTGCACCAGGACCGTGGCTAGGGTTTCAGCGCGCATCGCGAAAATGCCTCCATGAAGGGAACGTGGCGGAAGAGCTGGTGTTGTGACACCTGAGGTTAGAGATCTGCAGAGACAAGTGCGAGCATTGCAAGAAGAGATTCGCAGAGGAATGAATCTTAATGTCAGAGATGAAAGCAAGGATGAAGCCGAAGAAGAATATCAAGAAGGAGAAGTTGAAATTGTGAACCAGGAGGAAGAAAGACTTTTTCGGGCCATTTCTAAGATTGGGAAAAGACCTAAGATTGAGGTTCCTACATTTTCTGGAAATCTTAACCCAGAGGAATTGATCGACTGGATCAATGAATGTGAGGAGTATTTTGAGTATGAAGATGTTGAGGATCCTGATAGGGTCAAATTTGCGAAGGCCAAACTGAAAGGTCATGCGAAGATCTGGTGGCAAGAAATTCAATTGGAGCGAAATAGAAGAGGGAAAGATAAAATCACAAGATGGGATCGGATGGTGGAAAAATTGAAGCGACAGTTCATTCCTGTTGATTATGAGCTTGACCTACTGAAGAAAATGCAAAGTTTGAAGCAAGCAGGAAAATCTGTTCAGGAGTATACAGAAGAGTTCTATCGACTCCTCATCAGAACAGGCCATGCCGAAGCTGATAAGGAGAAAGTTGCCCGATACCTTAATGGGTTAAGGCCAAGCATTCAGGAGGAGTTGAATCTGGTTCGAATGAACAGTATTGAGGAGGCATACCAATTTGCCCTAAAAGTAGAGGAAAAGCTGAACAAGAAGTTTGAGAGCAGAAAAAACGGAAGAGGTCACGGTGGACAATCTGGTGGACGGTGATATGGTGGCCGAAATGAGGATTCGAAAAAGAAGGATGAGGCCAGTAGTAGTCAGAATCAGTGAGGAAATAATTCCAATCGCTTCCAAGATCAGAATAATAGAGATCAGGGAGGAAGAGGAAGAGGACAAGGATCTGGAAGAGGTGGCTTCCGTGGAACATGTTTTCACTGTGGAGAAGAAGGTCATAGGGCATTTGAATGTCCTCAGCGCCAAGGCAGAACAGACAGGAGAAATGAAGGCCAGGCCAGAGTTGCACATGTAGATGAAGATGCCAGATCATCAAATTCTGAAGATGCTGAAAGAGGAGAAACGTTGATTAACAGAAGAGTCCTGTTGAGTGGTGAGAATGAACCTGAGCAAAGGAGGAGCCTGTTTCGCACTAGGTGCAAGTGTGAAGGTAAATGTTGTGATGTGATTATTGATAGTGGAAGCACTGATAATTTGGTGTCAGAAGAGATGGTGACAAAGTTGAAGCTCAAGAGACAGAAACACCCACATCCATATCGGATTGCCTGGGTACAGGATGACCACAAGGTCATGGTCAATGAACAATGCCTGGTGAAGTTCAAGATTGGCGGATACCAAGATGAGGTATTGTGTGATATCATATCTATGGATGCATGTCATATGTTATTGGGTAGACCATGGCAGTTTGACAGATGTGCTGTACACGATGGCCGTGCGAATACCTATTCCCTGACAAAGGATGGAGTGCGGCATAAGCTAAAGCCATTGAAGGAGACTGAAGAAAAGGTATGTGGTAATGCAAGGATAACTTTTGTTGATGGAAGAAATTTCCTAGATGGTATGAGGCATGAGCATGTATGTTTTGCTTTAATTCCAAAAGCTGGTAAAGAGGAAGTAGAAGATGTTCTTGTAGAAGTTGCAGATTTGTTGAATGAGTTTCAGGATATTGTATCTGATAACGTGCCTGATGGATTACCACCAGTCAGGAAGATTAGTCATCAGATGGACTTGATCCCAGGAGCGAGTTTGCCGAATAAGGCAGCACACAGAATGACACCTGCAAAAAGTGAGGAGTTGAACAGACAAGTACATGAACTATTACAGAAAGGTTTGATCTGTGAGAGTCTGAGTCCCTGTGCTGTACCAGTAGTACTAGCACCAAAGAAGAATGGAGAATGGAGGATGTGTACAGATTCTAGAGCAATAAACAAGATCACAATCAAGTATAGGTTTCCATTGCCACGAATGGATGATATTATGGACTGTTTGAGTGGAGCTGTGTATTTCTCAAAGATAGATCTGAAAAGTGGATATCATCAGATTCGGATCAGAGAAGGAGATGAATGGAAGACTACCTTCAAGACAAAGGAAGGACTGTATGAGTGGTTAGTCATGCCTTTTGGGCTAACCAATGCACCGAGCACTTTCATGCGGCTCATGAACGAGGTTCTGAAAGAATTTCTGGGTAAGTTTGTCATTGTTTACCTAGATGATATTTTGATTTTTAGCAAGACATTGGAGGAACATATGATGCATATTCGTATGGTGTTTGAAAAGTTGAGAGATGAGAAATTGTTGATTAATTTGAAGAAGTGCAGTTTTGTGAAGAAAGAGTTAGTGTATTTGGGATTTGTAGTTTCAGTAGAAGGTCTAAAAATGGACCCAGAGAAGGTACAGGCTATCCTTGAATGGCCTACTCCAAGGAGTGCTACTGAGGTAAGATCTTTTCATGGTCTAGCTAGCTTTTATAGAAAGTTTATTAGAAATTTTAGCAGTATTTGTGGACCCTTGACTGAAACAATGAGAGGGGATAGAAAAGAGTTTACGTGGACTAAAGGAGCAGAAAAGAGTTTTCAATTATTGAAACAAAAAGTTACAGAACAACCTGTTTTAGCACTTCCAGATTTTAATAAGGTGTTTCAAGTAGATTGTGATGCTAGTGGTACTGCAATATGAGCTGTTATGAGCTAAGAAGGTAAACCTGTTGCTTATTTCAGTGAGAAGTTAAATGATGCCAAGAGAAAATATTCTGTTTATGATCAGGAATTTTATGCTATAGTTCAGGCATTAAAGAAGTGGAGACATTATCTGCTTCCTAAGGAGTTTGTTTTGTATACTGATCATCAAGCTTTGCAATATTTGAATAGTCAAGGAAACTTGAATCAAAGGCATTTGAAATGGGTTGAGTTTTTGCAGAGTTATACATTTGTTTTGAAACACAGGAGTGGAAAGTCTAACAGGGTTGCAGATGCTCTTAGCAGAAGGCAACTATTGCTGATAGAAATGTAGATTGAAGTGATTGGGTTCAAGGAACTCAAGAATTTGTATCCAGAGGATCCTGATTTTGGTGAAGCTTGGAAAGCTTGTACAGAACCTGTTACTCTAGACAGGATGAAATGGTTGGATTTCATCATCCAGGATGATATGCTATTTAGAGGGAGTCAGTTGTGCATTCCACGAAGTTCTATGAGGGAGAATCTCGTCAAGGAGAAGCATAGTGGAGGATTGGTTGGACATTTTGGTCATGATAAAACCCTTGCTTTGGTTGGTGAGAATTATTATTGGCCACAATTATAGCAAGATGTGAAGAAGTTTGTACAGAGTTGCAGAGTATGTCAGATGGCAAAAGGAGTGAAGCAGAATACAGGGTTGTATCAGCCATTACCTATACCAGAGAAGCCTTGGGAGGATATCAGTATGGACTTTGTTCTTGGTTTACCGAGGACTCAGCAGGGACATGATTTAATTTTTGTGGTGGTTGACAGATTTTCAAAGATGACACATTTCATTCCCTGCAAGAAGACTAATGATGCTGTTCATGTAGCAGAATTGTTTTTCAGAGAAGTAGTGAGACTTCATGGTTTGCCAAAGACCATAGTTTCAGATCGAGACACTAAGTTTGTTGGATATTTCTGGCGTACATTGTGGAAGAAGTTGAAGACAGATTTGAAGTTAGTTCATCACATCATCCATAGACTGATGGACAGACAGAGGTGGTGAATAGGAGTTTGGGAAATTTGCTGAGATGTTTGGTTGGAGATAAGCCAACAGGATGGGATTTGATTTTACCACAGGCAGAATTTGCATACAATAATTCTGTCAACAGGAGCACTGGTAAATCACCATTCCAGATTGTATATGGAAGTAGTCCAAGAAATGCATCTGAATTGAGGAAGATAGATAAAGGAGAAATAAGTAGTGCTGAAGCTGAGGATTTTGCAGAACACTTGAAGAACATCCATGAGGAGGTGAGGAAGAATATTACCAAGATGAACGCATAGTATAAGGCTAAGGCAGATGAGAAAAGGAGGTATAAGGAATTTCAGGTTGGTGATGAAGTCATGGTTCATTTGCGGAAGGAGCGGTTTCCAGTTGGTACATATAACAAGCTGAAAATGAAGAAGTTTGGACCATGTAGGATACTGAAGAAACATGATTCAAGAAACACATATGAGGTAGAATTACCTACTGAGCTAAATATTTTGCCAGTGTTTAACATTTCAGATCTGACAGAGTATCATGAAGGAGGTGTTGAAGATGAGATCACAGCAGCACAGTGGAGTATTCCAGCAACTAGTTCAGACACTAAGGAGATCGAAGATATACTGGACAGTCGTGTTGGCAGAAGCACAAGGAACATGACATATGAAGAATATCTGGTCAAATGGAAAGGATGACCTATTGAAGATTCATCATGGCTGACAAAGGAGGAGGTTAGCCGTCTTGGTTTTCCTCTGCACACCTGAGTCGTGACAGGGTCACTTCTCGAATTACCCTGGGTGTCTGATGCAGGAGCATCCTGGGTGTAAGAGCAATCTTGCATCACCCAAAAATATTTATGTTTTTATTCAATAAGGGTTATTTTGTGCAGAGCTGCTATTTATGGAAAGTTACTATTTTTTGGTAATTTTCGTATGTGCTCAGAATGATCTGATTTCTTTCTTAGAGGTTCATTTTGGTCATATAAGTCTGCCAGTAAAGTTTCATTGCCAGATCAAGTGTATATTGGAAGATATTGAAGATTTTCGGTATTGGCAGCAGGGTACAGAAACTTTGAACTCAGTTTTGAAGGCTTTAGAGGCCCCGAATGAGGTCGAAAATTTGGGTGATGGGCGCTTGCGCAGGTCAAGCCTGTAGAGCGCTTCGTGGCATTTTTGAAATGGGGTTATAATAGCCGAGCGGGTCAGCTGGTGATGACTTATGGTCTTCGGAAGTTGGGCCACCTGAAATGGCGAAAAATAATTTTCTTCAAAATTTTTGTTCGGGTTTCAAAGGTTATTTTGAGCCGACTTTGATGTAATAAATTGAAAAATAAAATAATTCTAAGTTTGGTCGGCCTTATTGGCTAAAATTCTGGAACCTTCCCAGGCGGTGGATAATTGCCTATATAAGGAAGGCTGTATTATTGTCTTAGGCAGTTCAGAATAGTTCTGGGTAGTAGATCTGGGTATTGATTCGAGGCTTTGTCCTACAGAATATTGTAAGGGAATGCCCATGTGGCTTTGCATGTTGTAATTCTGAAAGTTTGTAATTCCACATTTGTGGAGATAATAAGAAGCCAATTTTCTGTTCTTGCATATTGTTGTTGTTTCTCTATTTCTGTTATGTGTTTGTGGTATTAAGGGGAGCACCCTTCATCAAGACCACTCAAAAATGAAAACCGACTTCTTTCTCTCTTTCAAAAACAGAGAACCTTACTAAAATAAACAAACCACACAATTGAAAGAAAGCAACTGTACAATATATACATTACTTGTAAAGGCCTAAAGCCTAAAAAATGGAACCACTATTTACCTCTATCATAAATATGATTGTCATCCATATATGAGACCAACTGCTTAAATTTTTTTTGACAAACATGCTGCCAACATATATGAATGAACTTGAGCTGGAAAGTAATCCTATACTTACCACAATCCAAACTCTTCTGGTCACAACCAACCTCATGTACATATTCCAGAAAATACGGAACATCTTTCTTTTCATCTTGATGTTGACTGAAAATATAAGGTCTATCTAATAACACATAAAAAGATAAGCTATAATGACCATCATGCATTGCTAAAAACTCACCCAGCTGAAAATAAAAGGATCATTAGCTTTATCTGTATGGGATACTTCAACCATTGAGTGACCTGGTTCCTCTAGAATGTACTCATAATCTGAATTGTGAACCAAATGCAAACTTTTTTCATAATCATTGTGACATAAGGACGACTGATCCATACTATCATTTTTATCAATAAACTTGCTGTCCTCAACACTGTCACAATCGCTATCATACTCATCAAAAGAAAGAAAAGAAATTGAACAAGAAACTTGTTCATCATTAGAATCTTCATGACAGGACAACATAGTGTCATGATCTTCAATCATTTCTTCTGCAAGCTTATTATATGAGGTGGTTTCATGTAAGCATGAATCATTGTTTTCATCATTTTGAACACATGCCTCATTATCGGTGTCAAAACATATATCATCGGGATATTGCAAAGTAGAAACCGTATTGGAGGCATACCTCTGAAAATCAACCTCTAAGAGATCTGAGATTTCTTCAATGCTTAATGTGCATTTGATTTTATTTTCATTCTCTTTGGCTTCTTGTTTGATGCTGTAAATTTCTTCTTTGTTTAGAATAGGGGCTGCAAACTCTTGGCTCAAGTCATCTTGTGCAAAGTCATCACTGCAACAACTTTCATCTACATCATAATCATCCTTTTGTTGTTTGCACAAATCTTTCATATACTGAGACAATAAAGTTGTTCTCTTATGTTGATAAAAAGAGAGGTCCACAAATTTTTTAATAGAAACATTATCAACTGTGAACTCTTCCTCATCATCTTGACATCCACTAAAATTACTATCAACATCATAATCAACATCATTAGCACAAGAAGAAACAACATCATCATGTTTATTTGCATAGAACTGCTCACAAGGAAACCCTTTTGCCATATCCCCACAATCTGATTTTGTATCCACAATCAGCTCATGATCATCATGAAAACTCATACCCTGATCATTCTCTTCGAAAGATTCACACTCATATAAATCCTCTGCAACATTTTTAGTATCAAAATAAAAATCAACAGGGCCTAACATTTGCTGATTAGATAGATGTGTACACTTATTATATTCAGCTGTCAACAAATCAAAAATCTCATCACTATTGAGAGAAGGAGAACTTGACTCATCTGTATGCATTGCCCTTTTATGAGCAGAAGTAATTGTAGAGTTCATATCCGAATCTTGATCATTTTCATTACCAGAAGAATACACTTCCTTACTTGGTATAGAATCATAACTGATTTTAATTTTAGAATCATGAGAAATGATGTCCTACTTTTTTAGCACCGGTTCACACAAATCTGAAGACAAGTCATCCTTAATATCTTCATCAAAATCTTCACTTGAATAATTCTGGCTTTCAAATTTTGACATCTCTGAATCAATAGAAGACCTTGTATACAATGATTCTGATTCTTTATCACTATTATAATCTGAATATTCTTCTGACATAACTTTATCATCCTGAGAAACATTCTCATCTTTAAACATGAGTTGTTTTGGAATACTATTTGTATTATTTTCATGCTAATTCTTCTTCAGTAACTTATTCCCTTCATCATCATCAACAAATTCTTCTAAAAACAACCATTTGAAACCAGTCAATGAGGAGACACATTTTGGGGGTAAACTCAAGTACCAATCAGCTGCAACCCCTTTGAGAGATCTCCCAAAAAACATCATGCTGACATCTTCATTATAAATTTGATATTTTACAACAAATCTGAAGAATGCTAGAATATGCTCTAATGATGAATCTGACTGATCATCAAAGGCTGGAATTAAATTAATGAGCTTACTAGGGAAATAATTGGGGGATCCATGAACATGATCACAACTTAAAGCTCTATCCAACCTGATAAAACACAACCTTCTAGGCTGGATCATTTCTTGGTTATCCATTTGATTTGAAACAACATGGAAATTATTCATCTTGTTCTATTTTTTGAATGGAAAGTCTCCAAATCTGAAGCTTGCTTTGCTAAAACAATTGTAGAGTCACCACCTCCTTGAAGAGGAAAAACACCTTAACTGCTGAAAACTTTTTCTAAATCTATTTTCATTAACACAACAAACTTTAACAGGGTACATACACTGTTTATCAGGACTGAAAATACATCATTATATGCACTGATCAAATAAAGAACTCAGAGTCGCGACTCACAACTAGCTGAGATGATTTTAAAAACTTTTAAATATGACTCTTACACACTTCAATGGAAACCACTAGATAACAAATAAGCTGGCCAGGAGTTAAACTCTACTCATACCCACGTTATTTATAATTGATTTATAACACTATAGATATCAACTGATTGAAATAAGCAAGCCAGGAGTCCAGCTCAACTTAGAACCTGCATTATTTACTTATAATTATAATCTCCCCAGTAGAGTTACTATTTTGTTGTTTCCTAGGATGGATTTTACACTCCATGAGACACCAATATACCTAAGACTGATTTTGGGAATGGTTTGTTCCAAATATTGAAAAATTTGTAGGTAACTGGATCAACTATAGGGACAAGACTGCCCTCTACACTTCTAGCTCTGCAGAACCAAAGCGGGTGCACCGAATCCAATGACATATAATACTTTTACAACTTTAAACTTGATTCAACAAAGTAGATAATAGCAAGAAAGTACTAAATGATAACCAATCATTCATTGACTCTCCATTGCTATGAAATAACTGAGGCCAAAATACATAA
Source organism: Chamaecyparis obtusa (assembly GCA_027943335.1). Taxonomy (NCBI): domain Eukaryota; kingdom Viridiplantae; phylum Streptophyta; class Pinopsida; order Cupressales; family Cupressaceae; genus Chamaecyparis; species Chamaecyparis obtusa. Next base: position 574,205 of record BSBK01005246.1, on the reverse strand, counting down.
AACTTAAAAGGATTGAAACGGTAGAAAAGATTTTAATTTGAGTTCTTGTAGAATGTAAACAACCATGCCAAACTTGCATCACTAGAGGAGATACTAATTTCTAATCAGTGCCTTGTCCATTGGGCAATATATCTAAAATAGATACATAATATAGGAACAAAGATTCTCGGCCATAAACACAATAAACCAGATTCATACATTGCTTATAAAACATCCTTCATGTTGAACCAAATGAATCTATGCTTTATTTAGAGACTTTTAACCCGATCCTAGATCAAAGCTAAGAAATAAACATATACACAAGTAAACCCTGTGCAAGGAGTTAGAAAACTCAAAACCCAAGAAACATAACATGAGAGATCTGAAAACTAAAAAATGTATTAAGTATGAGAACTCAAGTTCTTGTATTACAAACTATTCCAGAATACAACACTTAGACAATATGCAAAAGATTTTGAAGGGTTTTCCACTTGTATTGACATAACTAGCAAAATATATTGCAATATGGACTGAGGATACACACTTAGCTTCTTAGCTTCCTGTGTCAAGAATTTCTAGCCAACCATTCTAAATGATCATAAAAATCCTTTTATAGAGACAAGGATACAATAACCAAAAGATCATTTAGGTCATAAACCATAAACCCTAACTAGCAAACCCAAGGCCTGTAGGAGAAAGAAAATCCAATCTGATTGTACATCTACAAGACATTCCCTGGAGTAATCAGCTATTTCCTCTGAAAAAGATCAAATCAACAATGAAGACCTTGGAAGAAACAAAAAATTTGATATCTTTGTGAACCCAAGAAGAATCTCTGCAAGGAAAGTCAAGTTGCTAAAAATTTGATCTTCCCCCTTTGCCGAATTTGCATATCAATCTGATCTGAAATGAAAATTTTTCACCAAACTCTACTCCTAAAAATAACAGTCATTACTGCTTCTACCAATTTGGTCAAAATTAATTTTAACCACCGCCATTGTATTCATGGTCTTCTGGCATTTCTGAAAATATATTATACTTATATATTTGAGTAAAAAAAGAGTCCTAGGCATCATTTTCCGTGAACAGCCTGCAGTCATTTAAATTTTCAAAATTACTATATAGTCCAAACTTTATTATTTATTTTAATTCTTTCTTGCAGACTTTGAATTTTGAGGTGGGCCCCATGTGCCATGTGGCACTACCTAATTAGGTCAACCGACCACCTCATCACCCTGCTGGACCTCTACATACACTGTGCCATGTGTCCCTATCTTATTTGCCTATATTGTCCACCTGGGCACCTGATTGTGTCACCTTGCCACATCACTAGATTGCCACATGTCACCTCATTGTAGTTTCACAAAGGCTAAACTCCGACCATCTTCCTTGTTGCGGATTTGTGACAACCGTTGGATCGACATGCATCTCAAGGTATCCAAATTTGTACACTTTGTCAAAATTCTTTAACCTTCCATGTGGGCCCACCTGCCATGTCATCATCCACGTCAGTGCCAAATCACCTACCTCGATCCTCATGCACATGTGAGAGGGCCCTCCAACTAGGTATCCACTTTGGACACTATGCTATTGTGGGTTTTGGTATTTGGATAGCTTCAGAGGCATTCACACAAAAAATGTGGGATAATCTTCCCCTTTGAATATAATAACTTTTGTATCAAAATTTTAACTTGGCATTCATGCCCAGCTGGGCCCACCAAATTTGGCCAACTTGTCCACACAACCTCTTCATCTCTCTTCTCTTTACAACTTATTGAACCACTATTTATTTTAAATATTTCATTGTTATGTAGCAACGTTAATGTGGGATTAAAGTCCCAAATGCACAGTCCCATATTCTGGCCGCCCAGATATTTTCTTACATTTTATGCAAGTTTTCCTTTAATTTTTATATGCAGGCAACCTCCAAAGACATGCCTCCATTGCATGAGTGAGCCACCATTCTTTCGAATGCTGGCTACTCCTTTGTCTTATGAAGATTTCATTCTGTTTGTAAGCTCCAGTAATTCCTTATGCAGGGCTAATATAATACTCTCTTGGATTTGCTATATTGTGTGCTGGTAGCTCTCATTCACAATCACTTACCTTTTGTTTTGGATTTGGTGTGCTGGCTGTTCACCTCAAACTTTACGCTGGCTCTATTTTATGTGTGAATCCTTTTACTTTTATGCTGCCTACAATAACTCCTCTCACAATATTTCTCCAGTTTGTGCATTCATTCTTTTGCTGCACATGGTACATATAACACCATCCCTTACGGTGCAGCCAATACATATAAAATGTATGCAACATCTCATTCTTTGTTGTGTGCTATTTTCACTTATCTTTCTATTTGCCAGACTGTCCACTTATGCAAGGTATTATTTTCAGTTAGGAATAGTCCCAAGAGACAACTGAGAGGGGGGGGGGGGGGGGTGAATCAATTATCTGCAAGTTTCAATTCTTTATCTAATTAAGTATACTTAAATATAAAGCATAAACACAATGAAAGAACACTTGAACACAACACCAATATTTTGGTTATAGGGAAACCCAAATAGGTAAAAACCTTAGTGGGAATTGACACCCACTAATATTTTATACTAGTGTATTTAGATCCTTATTAGAAGATCCTTAACCCTGTTAGGAGTTGTTTTACAATATATTTAGTATAGTAGACTTGGTCAAGGGTCAGACCCTGTTAGGAGTCTTTTACAATAGTCAGGACACATTGTCCGAGAGCACACTACTCAAAGGGGTGAAGGCTACAACCTTCTGTTTAACAGATACACACTATATCTAGATCTTGGTGAACTACGCTTTGAACTATTCTCTGGATTGGTTCCAATGTATAGAACAAATACTTTAGTTGGTCACATAGAACTTCGTCCGATTGCTCAACACTTCGCACACTTTGCTCTACACTTACTATCAACCATGAACCACACTCTAGAAATCACAAATGATTGTCTATAAATATATTTCCTCTAAATGATATAATTGACTTGACCTATTAGAACCACCTTGAAATCATATTAGAGAAACCATAACAAACTCCAATAATACTTCAGTCGGCTCTACTAAGCACGCAACACATTCTAGGACTTGTCTAATAAGATAATTGTAGACGCATGCTACACACTGTCGGCTCTACCAAAACAACTGGATCTTTCTCCTCAAGATGAATTACTTCATGCACTCTTAACCAAACATCACTAACTCTTCTCTAAACTTAAATCCAAGGGTGCATACCCAAATGATAGGCACAACTCCAGAACCAATAAAATCTTTGTCGGCTCTTTTGAATAAACACAAGAAACTGCTACTAGGGAATAACAACTGCATAACTTCACTTCTACTAATCATCAAACACTACATCCATGAATGTAACATTAATAACATGTCTCCATCACATATCCAAAGGCACAAGGCTCCATGATAATTATACAGACAACCATATACAAAATACTGCCTATTACTCTGTCAGGAACACTGCTGACACAAGTTGCTATATAACTATCTGTACCAATATTTAACTACCATGTCCATGATATCAGGCTGATAACATACTCATACTACATATACTTGAAGCTTACTGCATAAGTCATCCACATATGCTACTTACCATATGTTGTCATCAATGAAAAACATACAGTCAGTACTAGCCTACTGGCAAATCTCCAATAATCTCCCCCTTTGGCATTGATGGCAACATATGGAATGAAAAACTCCACCAATCTAAATGAACATTTCTTTTATAACATTCTCCATTTACTCTTCAAAGCTCCCCCAAAGACGAGTCCTCCATCTGTTGCAATATTCTTCAACATTCTCCATTTCCTCAACTGAACTGCTTCCATAATTGAATACTACTCCCTCTTAGTATGTTACTCTTTCTTTCACTACTACTTTTCATGACTATATATTACTCCCCCTTTGACATCAATGGCAAAGGGTGCTAATTAGTTTAAGCACCAGTACTACTCCTGAAGTAGAGTAGTCAATCATCCATCAATCCCTGAGGACTGAAGCTCTTTCCTCTTTCTTCTAAGTAGAATCAGGGAAGGGAATTACTCCCAACTTCTCCCTGAGATACTCAAAAGTATCCTTAGGCAAGAGCTTTGTGAATATGCCTACCAACTAATCTTTAGTGCTCACATAGTCCAACTTGACTTCTTTCTCTACCACTTTCTCTCTTACGAAGTGATACTTAATCTCAATGTGCTTTGTTTTTGCATGCATCACAGGGTTCTTTGACATGTTGATTGTGCTAGTGTTATCACAGTGAATAACAATAGGATAATCAATCTGAATTCCAAAATCTTTTATGATTTTCTTGATCCAAACAATTGTAGAACAATTCAGGGCTGCTACAACATATTCCGCTTCTGCTGTTGACTGAGAGATACAATTTTTCTTTTTACTTGTCCAAGTGACAAGTCTGTCACCAAGAAACACTACTCCTCCTAATGTACTCTTTCTATGATTAATGCATCCTGCCCAATCTGCATCAATATACACATGAAGCTCAACATTTTCTAAATTAGGATACCATAAACCATAATATATAGTGCCCTCCAAGTATCTGAATATTCTCTTTACTTCCATGAGGTGACTTTGTTTAGGCTCTGCTGCAAATCTTCCAACTATGCCAACTGCATTTGAAATATTAGGTCTTGTTTGAGTAAGATAAATGAGTTTATCAATCATAGACTTGTACAATGTTATATCTACTATAGGAGAATCATCTTCTTTTGTAATTTTGCATCCAATGATCATAGGTGTCCCTACTAGCTTGCAATCATCCATCTTGAATTTCTTCAATATTTCTTTCACATACTTAGACTGATTAATGAAAATACCTTTCTCTGTCTGCTCCACATTTAGTCCCAAAAAGTATTTGATAGGACTAATCATACTCATCTCAAACTCACTCTGCATTTCTTTAAAAAATTCTGCACTTAATTTGTCATTACCCCCAAAGATAATGTCATCAACAAATATAGCCACAACTAGTAGTCCTTCAGATGTTTCTCTTATAAATAGGTTACAATTTGCTACTCCTTTCTTGAATCCAATATTTGTTAAGTATCCATCAGGTCTCTCATACCATGCTCTAGGGGCTTTCTTAAGTCCATAGAGGGCTTTCTTCAATCTGCATACCATATCAGGTCTATCTGATAGGGTGAATCTTTCTAGCTTTTCAATGTATACTTCTTCCTTTAGTTCTCCATTCAATAATGTTGACTTAACATCCATCTGATAAACTTTGAAGTTTTTGAATGTTGTAAAAGCTAGAAACAACTTAATAGCTTTTAACCTGCTTACTGGTGCAAAAGTGTCTGAATAGTCAATTCCTTCTCTTTGTGCATATCCCTTACATACCAATCTTGCTTTGTTCCTCACTACTGTACCATCTTCATTCATCTTGTTCCTGCATATCCACTTTGTTCCAATTACATTCTTATCACTAGGTCTTGGGACCAGTTCCCAAGTATCATTCTTGATAATCTGATCTAGTTCATCTTTCATAGCATCATGCCAATCTGAATCTTTGCATGCATCTTCAACACTTAAGGGTTCAATATGAGATAGTAAACATATTGCTTCATTTCTAGTTGAGTTCTTTGCTTGTGATCTTGTTAAAAATTTTCCGCTCTAATCTCCAATGATGTCTTTCTTGTAATGGTTTCTAGATGTAAACTTTGGAACCTTAGGTGATGTTGACTCATCAGGCTTAGGAGTTTCTTCTTCACTTGTCTCAGGGTCATTGAATAACACATCAATACTGTCAAACATTTCTTTAATAATTATCTCATTAGTGGAGGGTCTGGGTTCTTCTTCAATCTTGGGTGAGTAATCATGATATCTTTCTTGAACTATAAACTTTTCATCAATCTTAACATGAGCACTTTCAATGATCTTTTTCAATCTTAAATTGAAACATCTATAAGCTTTACTTTTGGTAGAGTAACCAAGGAAATTACCTTCATCGCTTCTTGCATCAAACTTTCTTACTGCTTCATCCCTCTTGATGTAGCACTTGCTTCCAAATATTTTGAAGTATTTTACTATGGGAACATTACCAAACCATAGCTCATATGGTGTTTTGTCCGTGCTAGGCCTTAACTGAATTTTATTGATAGTATAGACTTCTGTATTGACTGCATCTCTCCAATAGGTTTGTGCAAATTTTCCTTCAATTATTATGGTGCACACTATATCAAGGATGATCCTATTCCTTCTCTCTGTAATTCCATTCTGCTGAGGGGTTCTAGGTGCACTCAACTATCTCTTTATGCCATGTTCTTTATAGTACTCATAGAATCTGTCAGAGGTGAATTCTCCTCCTCTATCCAATCTCAGACATTTTATCTTTAGTCTAGATTCATTCTCAACCTTAGCTTTAAATATCTTGAATTTTTCAAATGCTTTTGACTTATATTTCAAGAAGGCAACCCACATCATTCTATTATAATCATCAAAAAACAAAATGAAATACCTTTCACCATAATATGATCTTGTTTGAGTAGGACCACATAGGTCTGTATGAATCAGATCTAACTTGTTCTCTACTAAATTGTGCTTGCTTCTGAATGAGTTTCTCACATGATTTCCCATCACACATTCCCTGCATATGGTATCAACTGGTTTTGCTATGCTGGGTAGATCTCTTACTTCCTTTATATTTCTTATCTTTTCTATGTTATCAAAATTGATATGACATAGTCTTTTATGCCATAACCAACTGTCATCAACTTTAGCAACAAAACAACTTGCTTCTGAATTGAGTTGGAAAACATTACCTTTAGTATTTGAGCCTAATGCAATCATAACACCATCCTTGTTGTTAATGATGCATTTGTCATTTTTGAACTCCAACTGATAACCTTTTCCAAGTAACTGCCCAACACTAAGAAGGTTATGTTTCAAACCATCTACATAGAGAACATCATCAGTATTGTTCTTTCCATCCAATGTGATAAATCCTCTACCAATGATAGGTTTAGGAGTGTTATCTCCAAATCTAACCATGCCACCATTGTATTTGTCCAGATGAACAAATATATCTTTATCACCTGTCATGTAATGTGAACAACCACTATCTATAATCTAGTCTATCCTTATATCAACTTGTGAAATTAATGCTAGTTCTTGTTCCTATTTCTCATCTTCATGATCTGTCTTGTTACTCATTTTCTCTATAATGGCAATGGATCCAATTTCTTCTTCAGCTGATTCATCATCTGAAACTCATTCTTCAGCATAGTAACATTCCTTAGAGTACTTAGGCTTGTAGTCATTTTTGAATTTTCTATCTCTTGTAGGACATTTAGATGCAAAGTGACCAATCTTATTACATGAAAAGCACTTAAATGGAAATTGACCTTCATATTTTCATTTTCCTTTCTTTTCTCTTTTAGCAATCATAGCAATGAAATCATCTAGTGTTCTCTCTTCATCATCATCAAAATTACCAGAAGTGTTTGCAAATTTCTTACCATGGATTGTTGCTTTGAAGGCTATTTCACTTTTAGGTTCTGTCTTCAATCTTGAAATCTCAAAAGCTAAGATTTTGCTAATCAAGGTCTCTCTCTTGAAATTTAATGTAAGATGCATGGTCTCATCAAGGATGTTGATCTTTTTTTCATATTCTAGAGTGAGAGTAGTCATCAATTTGTCCATAATATCTTCCTTTGAGATCACTCTGCCATTGTTCTTGATTTTGACAACTACTTCATTGATCCTTTGATTGTAAACTTTGATGTTTTCTTCAGGTAGCATCTCTAATGCATTATATATTTCCTTCCATGTTCTTCTGCATGCATCCTTTGCTTGTTTGTCTCCTTCAAATATGTCTTATAGCTACTTCCATATTTTGTGGGCTATATCTACCTTCTTTTTTTCTGAAAAATCACTATCAGAAAGGGTACTGATAAGGGCTTCTTTGGCTATTGCATTCTGATGAAACAATTCTTTTTGTTTTTTAGTAGCATCATCTTGAGCAAGGTCTTCCAAGGTAGGAATCTTGATTGCTTTGATAGTTACATCAAAAACTTCAAAAGAAATGCATTACAAATGAGTCACCATCTTGTTCTTCTAATCAAGATAATTCTCTCCATCAAACTTAGGACTTTCTTTTCTGAAGTAAGCCATCTGATCAACCTCAAGCTATTAAACTATCTCTCTGAGGCACTTGGCTCTGATACCAATTGTTAGGAATAGTCCCAAGAGATAACTAAGAGGGGGGAAGGGTGAATCAGTTATCTACAAGTTTCAATTATTTATCCCATTAAGTATACTTAAACATAAAATATAAACACAATGAAAGAACACTTGAAGACAACACCAATATTTTGGTTACGAGAAAACTCAAATAGGTAAAAACTCCGGTGGGGATTGACACCCACTAATATTCTGTACTAGTGTATTATGATCCTTGTTAGAAGATCCTTAACCCTGTTAGGAGTTGTTTTACAATATATTTAGTACAGTAGACCTGGTCAAGGGTCGGACCCTGTTAGGAGTCTTTTACAATAGTCCCTGTTAGGGGAGAGGATGCACTATCTAAGAGCACACTGCTCAAAGGGTTGAAGGCTACAACCTTCTATTTAACAAATACACATTATATCTAGATCTTGGTGAGCTATGCTTTGATCTGCTGTCTATATCAGTTCCAATGTATAGCACAAATACTTTACTTGGTCACATAGACCTTCTTTTGATGGATCAACACTTTGCACACTCTGCTCTGCACTTACTATCAACCATGAACCACACTCTAGCAATCACAAATGACTGTCTATAAATATCTTTACTCTAAATGATATAACCAAGTTGACCTATTAGAACCACCTTGAAATAATATTAGAGAAACCATAACAAACTCCAATAATACTTCAGTCAGCTCTACTAAGCACGCAACACATTCTGGGACCTGTCCAATAAGATAATTGTAGACGCACGCTACACACTGTTGGCTCTACCCAAAAAATTGGATCTTTCTCCTCAAGATGAATTACTTCATGCACTCTTAATCGAACATCAATAACTCTTCTCTAAGCTTAAGTCCAAGGGTGCATACCCAAATGAAAGGTGCAACTCCAGAACCAATAAAATCTCTGTTGGCTCTTCTAAATAAACACATGAAACTACTACTGGCGAATAGCGACTGCATAAATTCACTTCTACTAATCATCAAACTCTGTGTCCATGAATGTAACATTACTAACATGTCTCCATCACATATCCAAAGGCACAAGGCTCCATGATAACTGTATGAACAACCATACACAGAACACTGCCTGTTACTCTGTCAAGAACATTTCTGACACAAGCTACTATATAACTGTCTGTACTAACAGTTAACCACTGCATCCATGATATCATGTTGATAACATGTTCATGCTAAATATACTTTAATCTTACTACATAAGTCATCCACACATGCTACTTAGCATATGTTGTCATCAATGACAAATATACAGTCAGTACTAGCCTGCCGAAAAATCTCAAACATTTTCCTTAGTCACCAGCACAATTATGAATGCCTATCAATTACATATCATATAAAATAGGTATACATATATCTCAAATGTTAACAATATGCAGAGAATGATGAGTTTGTTTGATTGCTGTTAGTGTGATGGGAAATCCCTTCTCGAACTCCATCCATAACATTGCTGAGAAGATTATCATAATGTGTATCAAATGTTCTTTTTCTCTCTCCGATTATCTTTTATTTTCCCTAAAGCTTTAATGCATGTTAGTTTTTGTAGTGACTTCATGGCATGTTTTTTCTGAAAGCACAAATGCAACGAAGATGACAAATCTCCATTTAAATTAATGAGGCAGGCTGGATCCCAAGCGGGTCCAACCTACAAATTTTTTTTGAATTCAAACAACCGGCCTTGAAAATGATCTAAAACAACTGGCACTTGCAACCAGATCCGAACTAGATAAAAAAAACTTTTAAAAACTTCAATTTTTAATACTTCACCAGTTGACAAATTTGAATAAAATACCTCCATTCATGCCATTAAAACACTGATGAAAATTAATCCCTAGAAGATGAAAGTTAGCGAGTACAAAATTTGTACTATAGAGAAACATCATGTCAAAGGGATTCACCAAAAAATGAATAGGGCAGGAGATTTTAAAATTTGAAAATGCCTGTTCAGAATTATTGGTAAATCGTAAATTGAAAACATTGCTAACTGCCTCAGAAGGAGATGATTTAAAAATATCAAATGATGAATTGGGCAAGCCAGTGAAACTAGAAGAAGCTTCATATACAAGGAACACAAAAAAACAACCCTCAACTAGAAATGATCATCTGGAAAAAAGCTACAAATTTATGAAAATAGTTATTTTGCACAGTTATTCTATCCGCACTTTTTAACATTATAAACACATTTTTGTCCTGATGCTGCAACCCGTCAAACAAAACCTTCATAGTTTGAAACCCTAGATAAATGATCTCCATCATATGTATAAAACAAGGCTACAATCAAATTTAACAAATGATCTACTGGCTATCCAGAAATAATCCTCGAAGTCAGCCACTTGGAACATCCTAAGCTGAAACATTGTGAAACTATAGAAGTTGCATTCAGAACTATCTAAGGAAATGGGTCAAATGGATTGGTCATGATCCAAAACTTATCAAGAAGAAAAATTTCTATGTCTACAATATGGAACATCATTCAATTATGATTGACCTTGAACCAGGTGCAAATGGCAAGGCCCCAAAGTAAGCCACTTAGAAAATTGAACTGTGCACTCCTGGAGAAACTTAGCAATCTGCAAACATAATAGCTTTGGAAAACATGTCAAACGAGCACATGGGGGGCTTAAAATTGGTATGGACATTCATTCTCATGCATAAAACATGATGCAATAATCCGCATGTCATAAATATCAACTAGGTGTCAGATGGAAACCCTCAAAGTAGGCCCCTCAGTGAAAATCAGACAGGATGTAAAGTGCAGATTTGAACATTAGCCTCCAAATGGGTACCTTCAAAACTTGTCAGAAATGGATTCTAAAAATTGTAACCAATTGCATATGCCAAATGAAATTTGAGGAACACATGTCCCAAGCACCATCTCATGAAAATCATCAGGCCAATCTTTGTATGTACTTGAACCTAGGTCTTTTAAATTGTTCTTTGAAGCACTGAACTTTGCCTTAGAAAAATTCTCTGATTAGGGGATCAAAACTATATGGATTTTTGAGAGCACCAACAGGTTGAAGAGGAAATCAAGGAGCATAAATTGATCAGTGAAGGTGAAGATGAAGGGGAAACTGAGTCAGAAAAGGAAGTATAAGAAGAGCCATCAAAGGCAATGAAGGGTAAGAGAAAATAAGTCGAAACACAAACATGAGCAAGGACAAGGTCCACTATAGGTATTTCCCCACCTGAATGAAAAGGAGTTGCAAATATCACAATGCCTGCACCAAAAAAGACTTATCAAAAGAAAAGAGGTACACAAGTTTCCACTGAGGTACCTAAACCTAAGAAGAGGAGAAGATTGATAAGAAATAAAGATGATGTAGATTCAAAAGAAGAAGAAGACACTAGTCAATTCAAAGTTGTAATTAATAAAGTACCACAAGCAATTGATGAGATTGCTAATAACATAATAGAAAGAAGATATCTTCTATTAATACTTCTTCTTATAATAAGTGTGCTCAGTATTATAACTGTACTCAGTGTGCTTTGGTGTGCTCAGTAATTACTAGGTGATTTACCCATTTTCGTACAAGCAATTGATAAAGCTATCAAGAATAAAACCAAGGATATACCACTTGACCAAGAAATGGATAGAGCTAAAGACAAGGGTGAGGAAGCAGAAAAGGAGACCACTGAGACCCCAAATACAAAGGTCAATGATCAAGGATCCCAAGATGAAAAAAAGTAGATGATTCTACTACAAGAACAAGTCCATAAGCCCTAGGACCTCAGACTGAGGGAATTGATATAGGGCAGGGAAAGAAGGAAGAATGTGTATATATCGAGTAACTATAGATAAATTTGGAGCAAAAGGCTCTAGTTTCACACAGTCAATCATCGACATCAAGAAAGAAAGAAAAGAAGGAGAAGAAGAAACATGGAAAAGGTTAGGTCACACCTGATGAAGTTATAAAAATACCTACTTGTGACCCGAGGACATTATACCCTGAAGCTCTAAGGAATTATGGAGAGCTGTGCACCTGGAATGCAGCTCAGGAGAAGCTGAGGTGAGAAATTAAAAACAAACAGGTGCTAGAGGATGTGAAAGAAATTTTGATGCAAGTTATCCCGGATGTCAATGTTGATGAGAATACTCCTATCATTGAACAACTTGCAATGCTAACTGAGAATATCAATGCTCCTACAACTGATGTAGAGAAGAAAATTGAAGAGAGAGTTAAGAAGAAGATTTAGTACAAGGTAACCAAGAAGATCTTCCAAGTAGTGGCAAATAAGCTAAAACTTTCTGAAACAATAACTGAGATAGAAGCAATAATTTAGAAGATCCTTACTATTTTGAAGAAACTTTTCACTTTAAATTCTTTTACTACATAAATAAATGATAAGTTGAAGAAATTAAATGAAGACTTGCATAAGAGTGTAGAAAGCTTAATAAATGAACCCCATTCATTCAAATTGTATTATTCAAAGGTAAAACATATACAAGGGTTAAGACATGAGTTAAGGAGAGAAGAGGACAAAATAAAGGATCATATAACTGAGTTGTAGACCGAGTTATTACCCCACATAGAGGTGATGCAGAGGCATGTAAGAAGGAAAAAGAGTTAATTTCCACCCTCTGAGCTATCAGTTATTGATCACATTTTTGACATGCATGCACAGGTAGGCCTAGAAAAAATTTCACTAGAGAGTCTAAAAGAGGAATGGGAAAACTTCTTGGCCAACCTTCAGAAAACCCACAAGATCATTTTTTACAAGCTTTAAGTACATATTTTTTTGTCATTATTATCAAAAAGGGGGAAAACAATGTATAGTATGTACTTTACACGGAGAGTAGATTGACAGGGGGAAATTACAAATTATTGAAGTTTTTGGAAAGATTTTTGGATATGGAATACATATGTGTTTTTGTCACTAATGCCAAAGGGGGAGAATGTTATACATAATTACATTAACTGTTGTCATTAGTGTCACACATATAGTCGGTAAGGAATGCAAATAGAAAAGTTAGTCAAAACATTAAGTATAGTAACCAAGCAGAGCATACAGAGAAAGACAAGTTAACCGAGAATAGACTTGCCCAAGCAGATACATCGAGCTAGATGATTATTGAGCACACCAAAGCACACTAAGTACAGTTATAACCAAGCATACATGTTTACCAAACATCAGTATTTTATCGAGATAAGAATGTATTATTTACCGAGTGATACATGATTGAAATAGAAGTTTGGAATGACACTAAAAACAAGGCAATTAGTTTATATCGAGCTAGAAAATGGTTTACATAAATTGAGGTAAAGATTTATTGGAGATATCATAATTTATTGGTGATGATCCCTATGTAGTTTTGAGTTGGTCATTCATATGGATCATTGATCAAGTATTTTCTAGATGATTCCACAACCCTAATTAGGTTAGAATTTTTATTATATAAGAATTGTCAAGATGTTAGATTACATCATCAGAGATATGAAGTATCCACCTATAGGAGACATTTGGAGATCAGACAGGATTGTGAAGCTAAGCATTGAATAAGCATTCAAGGATTATATCAGAAGTAGACCGGAGGCTAGCGAGAAGTATTTGAAGGACATATCTATCATAGAATGGTGATATCAGTTAAGGACTAAGAAGATCTGATATTTATAAAAGTAAGTTGCTACTTCCAAATCATTACATTGTTACTTTCTAACAATTATGGCTGACAAAATCTCTTAACAGAATAGACTAAACTATATTTTTTAAATCTCTTAACTGAGTGCACACTTAACAGTGTTACTAAAATCTTCTAACATGGTAGATCTTTAGAGGTCTTAAATTTTACTCCTAACAGGGTAAGATCATTAGAAGTGATCAAAATTTTATGCCCTAACAGGCAACTTTATTATTTCAGTAGTGAAGCTTTGTGGGTTTCATCCCCATTGCATTTTTTACCTTCTAACAAGGGTAACTGTGATACCAAAATCTATGTGTCAAGTGTATGAAGTTTCATGAGTTTTTATTTGATAGATTAGAATCATTTCATATTTTAGTTATGTTATGAATGAATGGTAATGATGAAAATGACAGTCTGTTAATGAAGGATGTTATTTTAAAGGATTGATCAAAAAAAGTTTTTAGGGTTATTGATTCACCCCTCCCCTCTCAGTAACTCACATTTCCATAATCCCAACAATCATCCCCACCATGGTTTTTCCCTCTAACCAAGGGTTTCCATGCAAAAGTCATTGTCACGTGTGATGATTTTTTGGATGTTTGATATTGTTTACTTTAGTTATATGCTTTGTGGTTTACAAATTATTATTGAAGTTATTCATATCGATGGTTGAATTTGTTTATAATTTAGTTGCACTAATTCAACCCCTCTCATTGCCTAAGGATTCTAACAATGTATTTGTATCATCTTAAAATGGAAGCACTTCCATCTTGATAGGTTTAGCACCCTCTTTTAATGCATTTATCATGATAGATTTGCATTTAGGATGCATTCTGCACTTATTTTCTTCATTTGAGATGAAATTAGGGTTAGGATCCCTAGGATTCTCCTTAATTTCCCTTCTTTGTGGCTCTATTAACTAGGTAGGACTTAGAAATAGGTCTTCCTTTCCTTCACCATATTCATCATAGGATTTTGTGCCTCTCCCTGGCACTCTGCCATATTCTGGTATCATTTCTAGGTCTCTGGGCATCCCCGAGACCTCCTCTTTCTGATTCTAGTAGGATCTAGACCCCTAGGTCAAGGATGAGGTCATCCCTGACCTAGGTCAGTGTCTAGATCATCCCTGACCTAGGTAAGAGATGAGGTCATCTTTGACTTCCTTTAGGATTTGGTTCCCCTTTTCAAATTTGGTCCTAGAGGGCCCCGAAATCAATGTCAGGCCTTCGGCTCCGAATGCGGAAAGGTTTTAATTTAAAATTCATTTAATTCTTTTCCCTCCTTAGTGATGAACTACAAATGATTTAGAACCTAAATGGAGAATCTTTAATTCAAGATTACTAAGGATTTTCTGATTAGATATGCAAGATGATTAAATCAGTATTATGTTGTCATTGATGTCAACTAGCTTGACAAACACTTATCTTGTAAGTTACTATACTGACACATCTGAAGAAAGGTGAAAGAGATGAATAACATAAATATCTACATGAGGAAGATGTATATGTCAGATAAGGATAAGGAATACACTGAGTAACTTGTTGATGAGTCTATGACTTGATGAAATTGACTTTATTATGTTGCATTCATCTATGATGAAGGATAGAGCTTAAAGACACAAAGCAGTGTTGTCAATAAATAAAGCATTCCAGTATACACTGATGGAATTTAGTGTATACTGAGTGTAGTGTTAACTAAGCTTGTGTTCACCAATGCATTTCTTTGTTAACCGAACAAAACATAAAAGAATTAAATGATTAGCTTAGCCGATAAAGTGATGAGCTGTAAAGTGTATGAAATTGAGGTAATAGATAAGGTTTGTTATGAAGATCAACATCTAACATAAATCAAAAGGATCCAATGGAGTAGACTGAAATGTGTTACTAACACATCATCCGAAGAAGCTTAAAGTGGAAAAATCTATGAATATGATTAAGTGGCAAAATCTGATGGAGGAAAAGAAAATGATTTACTCATCTATATAAGAGACATTGGTTTCATTGTTGAACCATCGCTGGAAGAAGAAGATACTACAGAATTATCACGTGAACAAGTTATTATGCATTCTGATCATACTGGTTAATAAGAACTGAGCTGTAGAACAATTACCGAGCTATAAAGAGTAATTATTGACAGACAGTAAGTTGATATAGTATTGAATCTGAAGTGGTATATTGATCAGAAAGATTTGAATGACCTGAACATTGATCTGTAAACTGTAATTGAAGTTGTTTCAAGGTAGATCATCTATTGTTACATATTTAACCATTGTACACAGTCAAATCTCTTAACCGAGTGGACTATGAAAGTCTTTTGATGTTTCATTCATAGAGTGAACATTGTTATCCTATCAACCCCAGAGTGACTGCTGGTTGGACGATAACTTTTGGTCTAAAATCCTCTAACAAGGTCACACCTAACAGTGTGTTTGTAACCTTTAATAGGGTTGGGTCTTCATTGACCTCACTTCAGAAGAGTGAACAATTGTGGGTTTCCAGTCCTAGGTGGTTTTTCCCTTCACAGGGTTTCCACGTTAAAGCTCTTGTGTTATGTGCTGATTTTGAGATTTGTTTGTTATCATACTTTGCATATTACATGTTAGATTTGATCAGTAATTGTTATAAAGTTTAGATTGACAATCAGTAAAAACATAGATACTGAAAGTATTTTATGTTTACCAAGTAGCACAAGTAGAAGAATTGTTTTGGATAATATATTTTGAATTGGGACACTGGATAATTGATTCACCCCCCTCTCAGTTATTCTAACAATTGGTATCAGAGCTACGGTTTCTTAGAATAGAGTTTTAAGGACTCCAGCAAAAAGGTCTCAAGATGTATAAGAGGGAAGTGCCAAAGCTGAACAAAGATAACTTCATAGTATGAGAAAGCTAGATGAAGTTGCACATATCTAGAATTGGGAATTCTGCACTAGAACTGATGGAGAATGGCTACATTGAACCGACACTAGGTTCCCTAACACTTGATCAACTGAAGGACATGCATGAACACAATATTACTATGATGAAAATTGCTTCTGTGTATATTGATGCTGAATTCAAAGACATTAAGGGATCCACAACTGCCAAAGCCATGTGGGATAAACTGACTCTAATATACAGTGGAGATGTGAATGTTAAGAGAGACAGAGTAGAAAGCCTAAGAGGTTGATTTGATGATATGAAGATGAAAGAAGGTGAGAACATTGTGCAATACACAAATAGACTAAAAGAGGTAGTACATGCTATTAGAGCATCTAGTGGAGTTATTAACAATGAAACAGTGATAAGAAATATTCTCAAAACTTTGCTGCTAGTTTATGCGATCAGGATCTCTACAATTCATGAAACAAGGGCTACATCCAACCTTACTCTTGACACTCTAATCGGTAAGCTTACAACCTTCGAATTGAATAATTTTGACAATAGTGTTGTACCTTCTATTGAATCCACTTTCATGTCTTCTTTGAAGATTGGTAAGTCTAGTAGCAGGAATGATAAGAATAATGATAGTGATAGTAATACCGATGATGAACTTGATGAGCTTGAAGCTCTTATGGCTAGAAGATTGCCCAAAGGTAAGGGAAGGTATAGAGGCAAGCTACCCTTAGCATGTTTTAATTGTAAAGAAGTTGGCCACA
The DNA here is from genome assembly GCA_027943335.1 of Chamaecyparis obtusa. Lineage (NCBI taxonomy): Eukaryota > Viridiplantae > Streptophyta > Pinopsida > Cupressales > Cupressaceae > Chamaecyparis > Chamaecyparis obtusa. The sequence goes on along the minus strand of BSBK01005246.1, from coordinate 556,731 downwards.
TCACTACTAGATGTCCAAATAAGAAAGATGATGATAGATCCAAAGATCGATCCAAAGGAAGCTATGGGAGAAGAGTCAATAGAGGCTACCGAAACAACAACAAAGATAACCAAGATAGCTATGACAAAGGGAAAAAGGTATGTTACATAGCCAAAGAATTTGAATTTGAATCTGACACTGATGATGATGTAGAAGTAGTATTTTTTGCTATGAAAGATGATTTAGAGGAAGAAGAGAAACATGAAGAAACAACACTAATCTCTAAAGTAAGCAGAAATTATAAATGGATCATAGATAGTGGCTGTACACATCATATGATTGGTGATATAGAGAAATTTGATCTATTTGATGAATACGATGGAGGATCTATTAGAATGGGAAATGATCCACCTTGTATGCTGAGAGGTAAAGGTTCACTGATGATTAATGATAGAATAAAATGTGAAAATGCATATTGGGTAGATGGACTAAACTATAATTTGTTAAGTGTGGCACAACTAAATAACTCAGGCCACCGACTTGCTTTTGAGAGCAGAAAGGTAAGAATCTATGATAATGGAGGAAGACTTGTCAGAACCGGTACACAATCCAGAGGTAATCTATTTTATCTTGATATGATTAGTCTTCTTGTTTATTAATGAAGGATGAAGATGCATGGTTGTGGCATAAGAGGTTATGTCATGTGAATTTTGATAACATGATTAAGATTAGTAAGAAGAAAAGAGTTAGAGGGTTTCCTAACTTGTCAAAACTAGATCATGCTATGTGTCATGAATGTCAGAAAGGTAAGATGACTAAGTCTAGTTTTAAGAGAAAAGACTACTCAACAAAGAAGATACTTGAGTTGGTTCATATCAACCTATGTGGTCCTATGAGAACTTAGAGCTATTATGGTGATAGATACTTTATTCTTTTTGTTGATGACTATACTAGATTGATGACAGTTATGTTCTTGAAAGAGAAATCTAAAGCATTTGAGATGTTTAAGTGGTATAAGGCAAAGGTAGAAAAAGAGACTGGTAAAAAAATTAAGTGCTTAAGATCTGATAGAGGAGGTGAATTTATCTCTGATGAATTTACTAATTTCTATAATGATCATGGTATTAAGAGACAGGTCTCTGCACTGAGAACACCTCAGTAGAATGGGATTGCTGAAAGAAGGAACAGGTCAATCATTGACTGTGCTAGAACATTGATGATACAAAATAATGTTGCTCAGACATATTGGAGGGAAGCTGTCAGTATAGTTGTATATGTGCTTAACTGAGTACAACTAAAGAAGGACACCAACCAGACACCTTATGAGCTATGGTTTAGACACAAACCTATTGTAAGTTATTTCAAGATTTTTGGAAGCAAATGTTTTATTCTGAAAGATGAGAGAAATGGGAAATTTGATTCTAAAAGTGATGAAGGAATATTCTTAGGATATTATACTAAGAGTAAACCATACAAATGTTTGAATAAGGTTACAAATAAGATGATTGAAAGTACAAATGTCTGTATTGATGAGTTTGATGACATGAACACAAAAGAAAGAAATGAGCTAGAAGACTATGGTAGATTCACTTACATTGAACTTCCTGATTATCTACCAAAGTTGCAACTTGTGACAATTGGTCAATAGGAAAATAACCCCGAGGAATAGGAAAGGGAAACTGACGAACAAGATGGTGCTACCGAGCAAGCACATGAACCTGAACAGGATGAACAAGAAAGAAGAAACTGAGTATTGGCTAGTTTTGTTAGAAGACATCATCCTAAGACATAAATTATTGGAGACAGACAAGCTGGAATGCAGACAAGAAGCAAAACAAGACAAGGTACATGTCTAGTATGTGAATTTGAACCAAAGAATGTGAAAGTTGCATTACAGAATGAAGAATGGGTTAATGCAATGAAAGAGGAAATAGAAAAAATAGAGAAAAATAGAACTTTGTCCTTAGTACCCCAACCTAAAGATAAGAATGTTATCGGTACTAAATGGATATTTAGAAACAAGCTGAATGAAAATGGTGAAGTGACAAGAAATAAAGTGAGATTGGTATGCAAGGGATATGCACAGGAAGAAGGCATTGACTATGGTGAGACATTTTCACCTATTTCTATATTGGAAGGAGTTAGAATGCTACTTACATATGCTGCACATAAGAAATTTAAGGTTTATCAAATGGATGTGAAGTCAACATTTCTAAATGGTATAGTTGAAGAAGAGGTCTACATAGAACAGCCTGAAGGATTCATTGATCCAGACAATAGAAACATGGTATGTAGATTACACAAAGCTTTATATGGTTTGAAGCAAGCACCGAGAGCATGTTATGAAATGCTGCATACTTACTTGTTAAGTATTGGATTTGTAAGAACTAGTGAAAACAACAATTTGTACACAAAAGGTGATATTGATGACACTATTCTTATTGCTAAATTTTTTGTTGATGATATTATTTTTGGAGGCCAAGATCATGTATGTAAATCTTTTTCTGATGACATGATGAATGAGTTTGAAATGTCTATGTTTGGAGAGATTAAATTCTTTCTCAGATTACAAGTGATTCAGCAGAGTGATGGGATATTCATCACATAGTCCAAGTACATAAAGGAAGTCTTGAAGACATTTGGAATGGAAGATGCTAAACCTGTAGGAACATCGATGGCTATGTTGCCATTATTTTCACTCTTTTGGAGACCTAATTACTAGATGAAGCTGCAGGTACCCTAGTTTGTGTTATTAGGTGATCTTGCTTAATATTTGAGTTCATTAAATTTGCAAAGTACATAAAAGGGAAAAGAAATCAACTACATCTAAGATTACATGTGCATATATAAATGTTAAGCATGATGAACAAGAGGGAAAGAATTGAAAATAACATCTATCTAAGCTCACACATGTCGTGAGCATAGCCATTGCCAAAATTGCATAAATGAGTGCAAATATACATGAAGTAATGTAGAATGAAATATAGGGGTACCAGACATTGCCTAGTGATGAGTCTATCTCCACTGTGTTCCCAATATGCTCCTGTGATCCTGAACTTGCAGATAAGAGAAGAGAAGTGGGTTAGATCCACTGGATCTAAACAATGTCTGGTATCACAGTATCTATCTACAAGCATGCATACATGCACTCAGCCATACACCTCTAACACGGGCTGTGCTCAAGACATGTGCATAAAGGAGGCTTCAGAGATAAAAGAAATACCATTGTTTTCACTAATGTATTTGTTCCATGTGCAGATGAATGACCTTGACCTGTGATGCAGTTGATCCCAGGAAAACCTTATTTCCTTGGCAATTGCTACATCACAGGGTAGGAACACCCATGAGCAACAGGGAAACATGCAGTAAACATTCAGTATCAGTGGGACACCCAAGAACCATAGATCCATATCAAGTGAAACATGGTTAAAGCACTGGAAAATTCAAAGGGCTTGTAGGGTACATTGGATCATCTTCAAAATAGAGAGTAAGCATCATGGAAAAGATCCTATGAAATAGTGAGGTTCATCTAATATGGGTATGATGACTAGAAGAGGCCATTCAGTGAGCAATCACATGGTGAAATGATACAGCTACAGTACAATCAACAAATGGATGTGAAATGGGGGCACCATGAGGTCTATATAGTGCAGAGTAACAAAATATATTTCCAAGATAGGGAATATGGATCTATTGGTGTTTGAAAATGCTTACACCACTTAGGGCTGCCAATATGCCTTGAGACTAATGTTAGGAGTGGTTAGTTCCAAGTATGGGAGCTCTGCAAGGCAACTGGACCAACTATAGGGACAAGATTGCCCTCTTCTACTTCTGGCTCTGCAAAACCAAGGCGGGTGCACCTAATCCAGAGAAAACTCCACTTACTACACACCTTATACTTTTGGATTCATAAAGTAGATCATAGTAAAGGATTACTAAATAATAACCAGGTATTCATTGAATCAACTCTACTATGCAGGGTAAAATGGTCTTGTGAAGGGTATTACTACTATCAACCAAATAATGAAAAAGACTTGAAATGGTATTGATATATAAAGATGTAGGAAATAACCAAAACCCATCAAACATTGGACTCAACTGAATATACTAGCCCTTGATTAGTGCCATTATCCATTGGGCAACACTCAAAAATAAATATAGAACATGAACCAACTACTGTCAAATACTCAAAGCCATAAATACAACTATTCTAGCCCATCCACTACTTATAAGATCCTTCTATAGACAAGTCTAATGAATCGATGCCCTATCCAAATAATTTTTCACTTGATCCTAGATCAAGAACTAAAGACTAGAACATATGCAAAGGTAACCCTATGCAATGGACAAGAAAATCCAAAACTCATAAAACTGACACCAAGGAGAGTCTTGAAAGCTTGAAACAATTATATTAAGTATGATGAATCATGTACATGTCTATACCAGAAATGAGACTACCACTTCAATAACCTGCAAAATATACAAAGAAGTTCTATTCAGCCTCCTACAATGTGACAAAGTTCACTATTTCCCTGGAACTAATCAAAATCAAAACCCTTGGAACTGATCAAAATTTGAACCCCCTATACCACTAGCTGCCTTGGAATCCTAAGAGTAGGATGCAACAAGCTTCAGACAGCTAGGGTTAGGTTTCAATAGCTAAACCAACCAAAAATAGCCAAAAATTTAATGTAGAGGTAGGAAATGCAGGCAACCTGGAGGAAACAAATATCAAGCAGATCTGTAATCATGAAAATCTATGAGCTTAGTACAAGACACTAGGGATAGCCATGAAAACTAGTCAAATTAGCCACCTGCAAATAGCTTCTTGAGCTCAAAAAAAAACTCCACTAGGTACAAAATCATCTTGCAGCCAACCACATAGACCCTCATGCCAGATCACAACACCTACCGCCATCAAACTAGCAAGAAAATCCACCAAGAAAGCATTCAATTTTAGTCCTTTTGGTCATAGGAAACCCTCGGCAAGTTTAAAATTAAAAAATCCAATGGCTAATCGACAAAATTTAAAATGTGGCCGTCGATATCTTTCTTTTCCTGGCAAATCAAGCGGTCACATAAAGGAATCTTGGTTTACATTTATGCTTGGTCGCATGATCGCAAGACACCCTACTCACCCTTATGATCATGTGACCACAATCACTTAGCTGCACAATGCCAATCACAAACCCACTCAGAAGTTTGAATTTGAAATGCAACGGTCATCCTCAGGGCACCAACAATCTATCAACGGTCAACATTTGAACTAAGATTAACTTTATATCACGACCGTTTGATTCGTTTACTTTTCTCAGGCCAGCGCGCTTTATATTTCTTTAAACAAAATTGATGGCCATCGTTACACTGTGATGCTAAAAGTCAAGCATCTCACCTCAGTGGTATAATGACAACCACATGATCTTCACAAACTTGTAGACATTCTACTTCCTTTGAAAACTGCAGCCCCACTGACAACATCCAACATGTCATTCCGCCAACCAATTAGAAGATGCCAACTTGTTCCACCCTGACAACGGACCCACTGACAACCCTTATGGTGAGATTCCAAATCAATAGACAGCCACATGGTCGCAAAGGAGAAGAAAATTCCATGTGATCATGTGACTACCATAAGATCTTCAAGTGCTTAACAACCTTACCCCACCTTGCCGCATAAACCCTTTCGACAAATCAAAAACCACCATGTTGCAAAGAACTGACAAGCGAGCAAACAAATTTTCCTTCATGCACAGGTCCCTCTCACAACCTACCATATCACCAATTCTTTCAGCCAATAAAGAGATTCCATTTGTGCACATGCGTCACCTTGAACCCACAGGTTGAAACACTACACCGTAAAGAAGAATCAATGGTCGACATGATTTCGCATAGCCCTGACAAACTCTTTGCACTTTAGCAACAACCGTTGATGCTCTGACATGTTAGGATCCTCTGACTCATCTGGAAACCAGGTCCCACCATTGATCGCATTTGCACACTTAGGACCAATGAACAAGGATTGCTGGCAAAAGGGAAGAAATGCGGGGTCAAAAACACACAAGGTTTTCAGTGAAAGATCGAAAACATCATGGGTTTTCAAAAACATTGTGGGTTTTCGACACTGAGGCATATTCTGAAATTATTTCCTGCAGACCTTAAAACTTGAATTTCTCCTTGATTTTTATGAATTAGCTTGTGCGATCTGGACTGGAGCTAGGTGACACCATAAAGAGCATAGGGCTAAGGGTGCACATCATAAAACCTCATAGATTTTCATCGCAAGATAAAAGTGTGATCACAGGCAGGGCGGGACACTTTTACAAAAACATTTGCAGGGAAGAGGCCATTTTCATAGGATTTTGCTATGACTAGAAAATGGACTAACAGGATCAATGTCTTAATGAGCATGGCATCAACCATCAAGGAAATAGTGCAAATTAGGTAGCATATTTATAACAGTGGCATGAAGAGTTTTAAAATAATACAGTGTCATGGATCACAGGTACCATATCAAAAATAGAACAAAAAGACACAAATCTGCATCAGCTATACAACATTATGGCATGAAAAGAACCTAAATCTGCATAAAAAATAGGTAAAGGATGTTGTTAACATCAAAAGATGCAATTGAACACTATGTTGAGCCAAGGCCATATGACAGCTACAAAATGAAACAATCAGAGAGGTGGAATATCAACAAATATAGGGGATGATGTTTCAAAAGCCAAGCTGAGATCAGATAGAAATAAAACATTAATAATCAGAGATATTTCTATAAAAGTCATAGAGTGGAAAGTGGACACCAAGCAATCATGGTTATGCTATGAGTACTAAACAATATGATATCATATAAAAGGGGGAGCATTTCAAATTAACTGGAAGGCACCTTAGATAAACAATAGAATAATCATGGATCATCAAAGAGAATGAAAATAAATTAAGTAGCAATAGTAAGCCCCTCAAAAGATGCAACACATGCTTTGACACCTCGATGCAAATAGTGGCACCATGTACGAAGCACATAACATTCCATGGTGGTGAAGGTAAAAAACAAGTAGTGAAAATGATTGCATGATGACCACATCATGCCAATAGCTCACAAGATAAGTTACAATGAAGACTGTAGTTGTCAAATACCAGTGAGGATGCCCTAGGTGTTAGCCCATGGGTTGTACATGATGTAATTACATTTGGTGCCTAGTTTTCAAATCCAGCGAGCCCTAGAGAATAGTTTAAAGCACCATTAAAAAGATGATCAAAGCCCTAGATCTCGGGCTACCAAATAGTGAGTATACTCTACAACCAAAAGCTATCAATGGCCGTATACAGTAAACATAAAATCAAATGCATGGAGCCGATCACCATGAATAAAACAACATACATGGTAAAAGAAGTAAACATCATCGATCTCATACAATAAACGAAGATGTTAATGCATGCCTCCAATGATGCTATAGCTTGAAAGCTTAGTCAAATGAGACCAACATTTGAAATCAAAAGTTAAGAACAAAAGTGACGCCCTAAGAGCATGGGTCTTCACCATAAGAATAAATGGGTATGCCCTAGCCAAACCAGTAGGTCGTCATTTACATCTAGAACCAGTAAAAAACAATGCCATAAAATATAGAGGGATTGATACATAGTGCCGGCAAATGACCAAGTGAAATGAGCTTTCAAACTTCAACACATTACAACAGCGCCATGAGAAAAGGCACAAGCTATATAGCAGTGAACAAGAACGAAGCTAGTGATCCAATTAAGATTCCATCACATAGGATATTATTAGCTTTAAGCATGTCACCTAGCTAGAGGCTCATGGGCTATACATGGTTACATGATGATGCCTTTGAGATACAACAAGCAATGAATCAAATACAAACAATGCCATGCTTTCAATTCAAAATGTAGAGGCACACACTGTCGTGCCCTAGTCTCATACAGGTGAAAAGTAAACATAGTAAGGGTGACATTGTTCATCACATCAAATATAGAGATGCCATTATCCCAGACAATCAAGTCAAATGCAGAGAATGTGTAATCATCATAGAAGGAAGGACAAAGATATGAATGCCAGAACAAGTGCCTACCTTTCATGACACCGTAAAGGAGAAAGATAGATGTTTCCAAATAAGTTGAGCTCAAAAATAGAGGTGAAGTGCTAGTTAAGATAGCAACATGCTAGATGTTGAATGGAGAAGTTCAAGTGCGAGCGATTTCTCTGTTTCTGTGAAGGAGGGTTTTGAAAATGTTTTGATTCTCCCCTTCTTTTTAGGGTCGAGATTGTTTATCCTTTTTTGGGGGGGTTCTTTTCTTATTTTATGTGGATATTATTTAAAAATGTGAATATTTTAAAGTATATTTCCCTATTTTGGGTTGAAATTATTTTAAAATATAGATTAGTCCACATATTTTGGCATAGGGGTAAAATGTTTTAATGTAAAGTCATTGCAAGAATGTTATTGTAAAATTCTGATAGTGGCATTTTATAAGCCATTGTCAGAATCTTATTATGGTGCATGACTTAGTGGGTAGGGTCATTTCTTTGACTATCTATTTTATGCATCCCACTTTTTCTGCCACCCCTAAAAAATTAGGAATTGGGCATCTGAGTTAAGGAGGCATTCATGGGCCTATTTGCGGGTGATTTCCATTTTTAGGAGATGGGGAGTTTCATGCAGATTCCTTTGGTTTTGTTTTATACCTCTCACTTGTGTGATTGAGGTTTAGTTCTTCTTTCCCTCTTCCTTGGAGGTGAATGTTTGTAGCTCTGGAGAAGTAAGCTGTATTTTTGGCTCCCTTCAATTGATTTCATAGCAATTGTCCTTTCTCCTATAGCTTTGTGAGTTACTTTGGGTGGATTTGATGTCATGTATTGTGATAAAAGTTAGTCCTTACTTGATATTTTGTTCATTTTAATGTTCACAAGAACTATTATTTCCTAAAGTCTCAATCTGTGTGCACTTGAATGTATTTGGGTTTGTGGAAGTCATTTTCCCTTCTCATTTACAACCAGCACCTAGTTATTTCTAGGGGAAAAATCAGATTAGGGAGGAGTTGTGATGCTCAGGTTATGTTCTAAATCAAATTGTGAGTTTGTTTTTAGTTTGTGGATCTATCAATGTTTGGTGAATCACCTTAGTTTTAGTTTTAGTTTCATGCACTCTCTCTCCCTTTTCCTTCAAGGTTCAGTTTAGTTTTGGGTGATTCAAGGGGAAGCCAACCCCTAATCTAGAGGTCTACTCTTTGATAGGTTACCCACAGCCTGAGAGTAGTCCTATGTTTCATGGGATTGCTAGGTTCAACACTTGGAAAATTGGGTGCAATCCCTAGTGACAACAATTTTTGGCACGCCCGGTGGGACTAGACTCAGTGAGTCAGATTTCTAGAAATATTTATGCAAGTTATTGTGTGGTATGAGTAGTGACAGTGTTTTGAAATCATACCTGGTGACTCTAATCTTGTTTCATGCAAACCAGTATTTAAGCTTATGAGTGGGATCCCAACCAGGTAGAGTAAGAATCCTTTTGTGTATATGGAGCTACCATCCATCAAAAAGAGGTCTAAAGTAGCCCAAACTAGTGCATCAAAATCTACAAATCCTACTCCCAATCCTACTCCTAATCCTGCTCGCATTCCTATAACCACTCCCCAAATTTAGCCAGTGCAAGCAGCACCAACAATTCAAGCTCCCCTTAATCCTCCAATGGCTAGACAACATCCTTTTGTGGCCTTTAATCAAGGTAGTCCCTTGAATTTGCAGCAACATGATGACATACCCATATCAACCCTTAAAAGTTTGCCTATTTTAATAGGAGAGGATCAGACCTCAACTATTGAGCATATAAGAGATGTAGCATCCCTTTGTGCCCTTCATAATATAACCTAGGATAATGTGGCTGTGAGGTTGTTGGTAGCTTCCCTCAAAGGCAAAGCATTGTAATGGTTTAAAGGCTTAACAGTTGGTTCTATAGCTGATTGGGATGGGTTGGGTCAAGCCTTGACCAATCAATTTGAGGATAAATCTGATCACCTCTCTTTAGTTGAGCATTTGACTACTATTAAAAGGTCACCCCAAGAAAACATGATGGATTTCAATTTCAGATTTCAAAGGACATGGAATATAATACCAGCCACAGTCAGACCTTCAAGCCAACATGCTTTTCTATACTATCTAAGAGCCCTTAATAGTGATATCTTTGTTATGATCCAATCCATGGGAGGAACTAATTTACCAGCAACATATGATCTTGCCATAAGAGTTGAAAATAGCCTAATCCAAGTAGGAAAAATAGCCCCAAGGCACCCAATGCCTATTTTTCTTGAGCTTCATCCTGTTCCTAAAGCAATTCTAGCCTTGGCATCTATTCCACTTCTCCCAACTCCTCCTCAACAAGTTGCTAGCCCAATTGTGAATCAATCCCAAGAGCTAAATGAGATCAAAAAAGGCTTGCAAACTGTTACTAATGAGTTGGTTAGTCTAAAGAAGCATCAATCCCAACCTTACCAACAACCCTATCAACAACCTTATCAGCAGCCCTATCAAAATCACTACTAGCAAAACAGGCCCCAATACCAACAAGGCCAGCAAGGCCAAGCAAGAAATTATGACCAAAAAGATAGCTAGCCTTATAATCCTAACACTCCTAGTGCTTCTAGAGAGCTGGTTCCTGTAGCTTAGAATAATATGGCACAAGAATATCAATGGGGCTGCCCATGCAATCAGCAACACATCCAAGGGATGTGTCCTAATGGCTATGCTTAGGCCCTCATGGTGCAAACCAATGTGATGATGCTGTAGGAGATGGTTCAAGAGCCAGAAATTCAGCAAGGTCCAGTTGCTACCCCAAACAAGTTGCAGACACCTGAGGTGGCACTGGTGAATTTTTAGAAAGAAGATTTTTGTGGGGTGAATTTTTCACCAAATGATAACCCAAACTATATCCCAGTTGCAGCCAATGCAAGGTCTAAGAAGAAGGCTTTGGAGGTTGAACAAGTGGCCTCTACCAGCTAGCTAGCTCTTGTTGTGAATCCACAACCCAAAGTGGTTCAAGCTCTAGTCCTAAACTAGTCAAAAGAGGCTAGAGAACTAGTCAAGGTAGCTACATAGTTGGTGTCTACACAAACAGAGACTGCTACACCAAAAGGATAGTCTAAAGTAAATTTGGGATCTTTTAATATTGTGGAGCAGATGAAGAAGATCTCTATTAATGTGCCTTTAATGGACACCCTGGTGATCCCTGGACAAAAGGAGCTAATACTTAGCGAGTTGGCTAATATTTCATCAAACCAAGAAGTTGTTTCAGAATGACCCAGGGTCCTAGTGGCTGAAACACCTCAAAAGGAGTAGCAAACTAAAAAAGCCAGCTTGCAGCCCATTGTTTCCCCATAGGTTAAACCCCCTCCTTTCTATGTAACTCTTATTATTGGAGACTTCTTAGTTCATAATTGTATGATAGACTTAGGAGCAAGTAGTTCTATGATTTCTAAATAGTTAGCAGATCTCCTAGGGTTGTCTTATGAGCCAATAGACAGGCTTGTTGTTAAGTTGGATGGGTCATCAGTTAGCACCATGGGAGTCATTAAAGACCTAATCCTCACTCTACATGAATGTCCCAATTTCTCCATTCCCCAAGATGTCTATGTCATAGATCTACCTCCTCATTTTACTATTTGTCTAAGCAGAGAGTTCACTGCTAGGTTGGGAGGTTATCTCTTAGCTGATTGGTCTCATCTATACTTTAGAACTAGGTACAGGACTAGAGTTAGAATCAAGTTTGAAGATTTTGCAAAAATCCATGCTAAACCCTATACCCCAAGCCCTATAAATGCTAATCTGATGTTTCATGAGCAAGATCCAAGTGATTTTGAACCTAAAACCACTGTTGAAAAGATTCCTGATATTGTCCTAGATGTGTGGGCTAAAAGAGATTTGGAGGAGGATAACCCTTTTAGAAACATGGAGATTTCTGGTATTGGAATGTATATCACTTATGAAGGTGTTGTGATTCTAGATTTGATGAAGAAGGAAGATAAGCTTTTTGGAGGTCAGAATGATGATTTGTGGTAGTTGTTTTTTGATGGTGCCAGAAGCAAAGTCGGTTTGGGAGGAGGAGCTATCCTAATTTTTCCAGAAGGGGAAAGCTATTACTTTGCACTTCACTTTTCTTTCAGCTATACTAACAATACAACAAAGTATGAGGCCTTGATCCACGGTCTAGAATGGGCTAGACAAAAGGGAATCAAATGCCTAAAAGTTATAGGTGATAGTGAGTTAGTGGTCAATAAAATTTGTGGTACTAATCTCACAAAGAATGATACACTTAAGATGTATAAGCAAAAGGTTTGGGATTTAATAGAAGATTTTTGTGCTTTTAATCTAGTTGCTATCCCAAGAAATTAGAACAAACAGGTAGACAAGCTTGCTGCCATGGGAGCAGAATATGATATTCCAAAAGAGATCACAAGTCCTAACTCATAGCATGTAAAGGTTCTGATAAGGCCATTTATACTAGACAATCAGGTGAGCTGGAAAGTTTTTGAAAATGATGAGCAAATTTTTAACTTTTAGATAGAAGAGGCCGAATTCTCTAAAGTTAACCAGAACAAACATGCTCACCAGTATAATGACTAGATGCTACAGTTGAAAAGTAACAAGTTGTCCAAGGGACTAGTCACCCTTGAATCCATTTTTAACTCCGATGATCATCTCAAAGAGATAAAGCCATTATGACAGTCAAGGAAGAACACTACCAGTCTATGGAGATTCTTAAGGACAGATTCCTTAAGTTAGGAAAGGTATGCACTTAGCCAGAAAAGCAAGCCTTTGTTTCATTATGTCAAGAGTTTAGTGATGTTTTTGCATGGGAATAATATGATCTAAAAGGATTCGATCCCCACTTAACCTAGCACACCATTGAGATAGATTCCTAATATTGTCCTAGATGAGTGGGCTAAAAGAGATTTGGAGGAGGATAACCCTTTTAGAAACATGGAGATTTGTGGTAGTTGTTTTTTGATGGTGCCAGAAGCAAAGTCAGTTCGGGAGGAGGAGCTATCCTAATTTCTCTAGAAGGGGAAAGTTATTACTCTGTAGTTCACTTTTCTTTCAGCTGTACTAACAATACAACAAAGTATGAGGCCTTGATCCACGGTCTAGAATGGGCTAGACAAAAGGGAATCAAATGCCTAAAACTTATAGGTGATAGCAAGTTAGTGGTCAATAAAATTTGTGGCACTAATCTCACAAAGAATGATACACTTAAGATGTATAAGCACAAGGTTTGGGATTTAATAGAAGATTTTTGTGCTTTTAATCTAGTTGCTATCCCAAGAAATTAGAACAAACAGGTAGACAAGCTGGCTACCATGGGAGTAGAATATGATATTCCAAAAGAGATCACAAGTCCTAACTCGCAGCATGTAAAGGTTTTGGTAAGGCCATCTATACCAGACAATCAGGTGAGCTAGCAAGTTTTTGAAAATGATGAGCAAATTTTTAACTTTTTGATAGAAGAGGCTGAATTCTCTAAAGTTAACCAGAACAAACATGCTCACCAGTATAATGACTAGATGCTACAGTTGAAAAGTAACAAGTTGTCCAAGGGACTAGTCACCCTTGAATCCATTTTTAACTCCGATGATCATCTCAAAGGAGACAAAGCCAATATGATAGTCAAGGAAGAACACTACCAGTCTGTGGAGATTCTTAAGGACATATTCCTTAAGTTAGGAAAGGTATGCACTCAGCCAGAAAAGCAAGCCTTTGTTTCATTATGTCAAGAGTTTAGTGATGTTTTTGCATGGGAATACTATGATCTGAAAGGATTTGATCCCCACTTAGCCTAGCACACCATTGAGCTAGAACCCCATGCCAAACCAGTGAGACAAAAGTAGAGACCTATCAATCCTAAGTTAGAGGTCTTGATGAAAACAGAGTTGAGGAAAATGATTGAGGCCAATATTATTTTTCCCATTAAAAAATCCTCTTGGGTTTCCAATATACTAGTTAGGAAGAAGAATGGTGAAATCCAGTTATGTGTGGATTTCAAAGACTTTAACAAAGCCTCATTCAAAGATCATCACCCATTGCCCTCCATGGAATAGATTTTGTAGTATGTCTCAGGGTCTGACAAATTTTCTTTGTTAGATGGCTTTTTTGGTTATAACCAGGTCCTGGTTAAAGAGGAAGATCAATATAAAATAACATTCACCACCAAATGGGGCACCATGGCATACAAGAAGATGCCTTTTGGGCTGTCTAACACTGGTGCTACATTTTTGAAAGCCATGGAGATGGCATTTGATGGTTTAATGAACAAGTTCATTCTAGTTTATTTGGATGATATAACTATCTTTTCAAAAGACACTAATGATCACTTGATTCATCTAAGATAGATCTTTGAGAGGTGCAGAGAGTTTGGAGTTTCATTGAATCCTAAGAAATGCATTTTTACTATCCATGAAGGTAGATTACTAGGGCACATTGTTTCTAAGAAAGGGACAACCATTGATCCTGAGAGGATAAAAGCCATCATGGCACTACCCCTGCCAGCTCACAAGAAAGGACTGTAGAGTTTTCTTGGAAGAATCAACTTCTTAAGGAGGTTCATTCCAAATGTTGTAGCACTACTAAAGCCTATGACCTAGATGCTGAAAAAGAACTTAACTTTTCATTGGACAAATGAAGGGAAAAGTTGTTTTGAGGAAGTCAAGGAAGCAATTGCCTCTACTCCTACTCTGGTAAACCCTGAATTTTCTAAATATTTCATCCTATATGCTTTTGGGGACACTAATAGTATCTTTGCCATGTTAGTTCCAGCAGAATATTGAGAAGCAAGAACAACCAGTAGCTTTCTATAGCCAAGGTCTAGATGGTTATGAAATTAATTACACTCCTGTAGAAAAACATGTCCTAGAAATTGTGAGGAGTTTAAAAAAATTTAGACACTTTTTATCCAATAACATAGTGCACCTGATGGTTGTTCACCCTTGCATAAAAGATTTCCTACTGAATAAAGACCTGAGCCACAAGAGGGCTAGTTGGGTCACCAAAGTCATGGAGTATGATATTCAAATTAAAGTGACCAAGCTGATTAGAGGAAAAGGACCATGTGAATAGCTTAATGAGGGAATAATAGACCCAAACCAACAAAAGGAGGAAGTTGTTCTAATGAACCAGAATGCAGATCAGAGTACAAGCTAGACAATAGAGATGAGACATTATCTCTCAACTGGTCAGTTCCCTCAAGGTCTTGAAAGGAGTAAAAGAAGGTACTTTAGACTCCAAGCCATTCCATTTATCATTATTGATGATTTTCTATATAGGAGAGATCATAGTGGTGTCTTATTAAGATGTGTTGAAACTAGCCAAATGGATAAAATACTGGAGGAGTTTCATGATGGAAGTTCTAGAGGACACTTTGCAGCTAGAACCACTACTCTGAAAGTGATGAGACCTGGATACTATTGGCCTAACCTATACAAGGATGCATTTTATTAGGTAAGGAAGTGCAAGAACTATTCTCTATTTGTAGGAAAACAAAAGTTAGTAGCCCTTCCTCTTCATCCCAGCAAGGTAGAGCGACCTTTTTTAAAATGGGGATTGGATTTTATCGGACATATCAACCCCCCGTCTAGTTCTAGAGACAAGTGGATACTGGCTACTATAGACTATTTTACCAAGTGGATAGAGGTTGTAGCACTGAAGGAAGCAAATGAGACCTCTATCCTAAAGTTCTACCAAGACATTATGTCTAGATTTGGTACTCCAGATTCTATCATTTCAGACAATGCTATGGAATTCTTGGGAACTAGAATCTAAGAATGGGCACTCAAGCACAATATATTCCTGAGTACCTCTTCTAACTATTACCCTCAGGGTAATGATTAGGCAAAATCAACAAATAAGAACTTTTTGAGAATCATCAAAAGGACTATAGAAGGAAACTAGAGGGATTGGCACAACAAGTTGAAGTTGGCCTTATGGGTAGATAGAATAACACCTAAGAGGTCTATAGGTAACTCTCCCTATACACTTGTTTATGGAAAAGAAGCTAGGACTCCTTTGTCTACTGAGTTGCCTACTTTGAGTTTAATCAAGGAAATTGATATTATGGAAGAAGATGCTATGCAAGTCAGGCTTGCTGAGCTAGTTGAGCTTGAAGAAACAAGAAAACTAGCACTAGAGAAGCTAGAAGCTCATCATTCTTAGATGAAGAGAAACTTTGATAAGAAAGCCAAAACTAAAGTTTTCAAGGAGGGGGAACTTGTCCTCAAGTGGGATGAAGCAAAATAAAAACTAGGGAGGCATACTAAATTTGATGCCATATGTAGTGGGCCCTTCATGGTGATTGGATGAAAAGCCCATAATTCTTTTCAGCTGGCTAGCATCGATGGAGAGGAGTTGCCCATTATAGTAAATGGGATCCACCTCAAGGCTTGTTTCTGAGGCCTATTTTTCTACCCCTATACACTAGTAAGTTAGAAGTTTCAATTTTCTATGTTCCCTAAGTGCTTGGCACAAGTTTTGTCCAATTTGGTTCTCAATTTGGTTTGAGTAGTAATAAGCCAGAGAGGTTATCTCTAGTAGTTAGCAATTTTTGTCAGTGAGAAGGAGTTTGTTTCATTTGGGAGCCATGTTCAGATTTGAGGTTACCAGACTCTATGCCACATGGATGCAAGACAACTGGTTAAGGATGCTTAGCAAGCAAGTGCTCATTAGAGGTCACCATAATGTTGCCATTATTTTCACTCTTTTGGAGACCTAATTACCAGATGAAGCTACAGGTACCCTAGTTTGTGTTATTAGGTGATCTTGCTTAATATTTGTGTTTATTTCATTTGCAAAGTACATAAAAGGGAAAAGAAATGAATTGCATCTAAGATTACATGTGCATATATCAATGTTAAGCATGATGAACAAGAGGGAAAGAACTGAAAAGAACATCTATTTGAGCTCACACATGCCGTGAGCATATGCACTGCCAAAATTGCATAAATGAGTGCAAATATACATAAGTAATGCAGAATGAAATATAGGGGTACCAAACATTGCCTGGTGATGAGTTTATCTCCACTATGTTCTCGGTATGCTCCTGTGATCTTGAACTTGTAGATAAGCGAAGAGAAGTGGGTTAGATCCAACGGATCTAAACAATGTCTGGTATCATAGTATCTATCTACAAGCATGCATACATGCACTCAGCCATACACCTCTGACATGGGCTATGCTTAGGACATGTGCATAAAGGAGGCTCCAGAGATAAAATAAATACCATTGTTTTCACTAATGTATTTGTTCCATGTGCAGATGAATGACCTTGACCTGTGATGCAGTTGATGCCAGGAAAACCTTATTTCCTTGGTAGTGGCTGCATCATAGGGCAGGAACACCCATGATGAATAGGGAAACATGCAGTAAACATTCAGTATCAGTGGGACACCCAAGAACCATAGATCCATATCAAGTGAAACATGGTTAAAGCACTAGTAAATTCAAAGGGCTTGTAGGGTACATTGAATCATCTTCAAAATAGAGAGTAATCATCATGGCAAAGATCCTATGAAATAGTGAGGTTCATCTAATATGGGTATGATGATTTGAAGAGGTCATTCAGTGAGAAATCACATGGTGAAATGATTACAATCAGAAAATGGATGTGAAATGGGGCACCATGAGGTCTATATAGCACAGAGTAACAAAATATATTTCCAAGATAGGGCATATGGATCAATGTCTTAATGAGCATGGCATCAGCCATCAAGGAAACAATGCAAATTAGGTAGCATATTTATAACAGTGGCATCAAGAGTTTTAAAATAATATAGTGTCATGGATCATAGGTACCATATCAAAAATAGAACAAAAAGACACAAATCTGCACCAGCTATACAACATTATGGCATGAAAAGAACCTAAATCTGCATAAAAACTAGGTAAAGGATGTTGTTAACATCAAAAGATGTAATTGAGCAGTATGTTGAGCCAAGGCTATATGACAGCTACAGAATGAAACAATTAGAGAGTTGGAATATCAACAAATATAGGGGAGGATGTTTCAAAAGCCAAGATGAGATCAGATAGAAATAAAACATTAATAATCAGAGATATTTCTATAAAAGTCATAGAGTGGAAAGTGGACACCAAGAAATCATGGTTATGCTATGAGTACCAAACAATATGATATCATATAAAAGGGGGAGCATCTCATATTAACTGGAAGGCACCTTAGATAAATAATAGAATAATCATGGATCATCAAAGAGAATGAAAAGAAATCAAGTAGCAATAGTAAGCCCCTCAAAAGATGCAACACATGCTTTGACACCTTGATGAAAATAGTGGCACCATGTACGAAGCACATAACATTCCATGGTAGTGAATGTAAAAAATAAGGAGCAGTGAAAATGATTGCATGATGACAGCAACATGCTGATAGCTCACAAGACAAGTTACAATGAAGACTACATTTGTCCAATACTAGTGAGGATGCCCTAGTTGTTAGCCCACGGGTTGTACATGATGTAATTACATTTGGTGCCCAATTTTCAAATGCAACAAGCCCTAGAGAATAGTTTAAAGCACCATTAAAAAGATGATCAAAGCCCTAGATCTCAGGCTACCAAGTAGTGAGTATGCTCTACATCCAAAAGCTATCACAGTTAAACTGTGCCAACATGCAACAATAATACAATGGACCCTGTAGTTGAGCCTTAGATTAGAATCATGGGATATGCATTAGAGAAAGAGTAATAAATGGCCGTATATAGTAAACATAAAATCAAATGCATGGAGCTGGTCACCATGAATAAAACAACATACATGGTAAAAGAAGTAAACATCATCGATCTCATACAATAAATGAAGATGTTAATGCATGCCTCCAATGATGCTATAGCTTGAAAGCTCAGTCAAATGAGACCGGCATTTGAAATCAAAAGTTAAGAACAAAAGTGATGCCCTAAGAGCATAGGTCTTCACCATAAGAATAAATGGGTATGCCCTAGCCAAACCAGCAGGTCGTCATTACATCAAGAATGAGTAAAATTTTTTTCCATAAAATATAGAGGGATTGATACATAGTGCCAGAAAATGACCAAATGAAATGGGCTTTCAAACTTCAACACATTACAACAATGCCATGAGAAAAGGCATAAGCTATATAGCAGTGAACAAGAATGAAGCCAGTGATCCGATTAAGATTCCATCACACAGGGTATTATTAGCTTTAAGAATGTTGCCTAGCCAGAGGCTCACGAGCTATACATGGTTACATGATGATGCCTTTGAGATACAACAAGCAATGAATCAAATACAAATAGTGCCCTTCTTTCAATTCAAAATGCAAAGGCACACACTATCATGCCCTAGTCTCATACAGGTGAAAAGTAAACACAGTAAGGGTGCCATTATTAATCACATCAAATATAGAGATGCCATTATCCCAAACAATTAAGTCAAATGCAGAGAATGTGCAATCAACATAAAAGGAAGGACAAAGATATGAATGCCAAAACAAGTGCCTACCTTTCATGACACCGTAAAGGAGAAAGATAGATGTTTCTAAATAAGCCAAACTCAAGATCAGAGGTGAAGTGCCAATTAAGATAGCAACATGCTAGATGCCGAATGGAGAAGCCAGAATGCCAACGGTTCATCTGTTTCTGTGAAGGAGGGTTTTGAAAATGTTTTGATTCTCCCCTTCTTTTTAGGGTCGAGATTCTTTATCCTTGTTTGTTTTGGGGTTCTTTTCTTATTTTATGTGGATATTGTTTAAAAATGTGAATATTTTAAAGTATATTTCCCCATTTTGGGTTGAAATTATTTTAAAATATAGATTAGTCCTCATATTTTGGCATAGGGGTAAAATGTTTTAATGTAAATTCATTGCAAGAATGTTATTGTAAAATTCTAACAGTGGAGTTTTATAAGCCATTGTCAGAATCTTATTATGGTGCATGACTTAGTGGGTAGGGTCATTTCTTTGACTATCTATTTTAGGCATTCCACTCTTTCTACCACCCCTAAAAACTCAAGAATTGGGCATCCAAGTTAAGGAGGCATTCATGGGCCTATTTGCAGGTGATTTCCATTTTTAGTAGATGGGGAGTTTCATGTAGATTCCTTTGGTTTTGTTTTATACCTCTCACTTGTGTGATTGAGGTTTCATTTCTTGGAGGTGAATGTTTGTAGCTCTAGAGAAGCAAGCTATATTTTTGGCTCCCTTCAATTCAATTCATAGCAATTGTCCTTCTTTCTCCTACAGCTTTATGAGTTACTTTGGGTGGATTTGATGTCATGTATTGTGATAAAAGTTAGTCCTTTACTTGATATTTTGTTCATTTTAATGTTCACAAGAACTGTTATTTCCTAAAGTCTCAATTTGTGTGCATTTGAATGTATTTGGGTTTGTGGAAGTCATTTTCCCTTCTCATTTACAACTAGCACCTGGTTATTTCTAGGGGAAAAATCAGATTAGGGAGGAGTTGTGATGCTCAAGTTATTTTCTGTATCAAATTGTGAGTTTGTTTCCAATTTGTGGATCTATCAATTTTTGGTGAATCACCTTATTTTTAGTTTTAGTTTCATGAAATCTCTCTCCCTTTTCCTTCAAATTTTAGTTTAGTTTTAGGTGATTCAAGGGGAAGCTACTCCCTAATCTAAAGGTCTACTCTTTGATAGGTTACCCATAGCCTGAGAGTAGTCCCATGTTTCACAAGATTGGTGGGTTCAACACTTGAAAAATTGGGTGCAATCCCTAGTGACAATAGGCTACTGAAAGTAAACTAACAAAAGAAGATGAAAATACAGAGGTAAACCAGACACTTTACTGATCCATGATTGGTAAACTAATGTATGTAGTTCACATTAGACTAGATATAGCACATGCTATGGGAATTGTTGCTAGATATTCTACTAATCCTAGAGAATCACACATGATTGCTACTAAAAGGATCTTAAGATATCTGAAAAAGATAGAGGATTATGGATTATGTATCCTACAGAAGGTAAGTTTGAGTTGAAGGTTTATATTGATGCTGATTGGGCTAGAAATGTGGATGATAGAAAAAACACCATCAGAGGAGCATTTTTCTTTGGTGAAAGACTTGTAACCTGGACAAGTAAAAAGCAGGCTTGTATTTCTCAGTCTATAGCTGAAGCAGAGTATGTTGTTGCTGCTACTAATTTTTCAAACATTGCATATATTAGGCAAGTGTTGGAAGGAATGAATGAGGTAATCACTCACCCAATGATTATATACTATGACAACACAAGTGCTATTAATATTTCAAAGAATCCAGTGATGCACTCTAAGACAAAGCATATATCAATTAAGTATCACTACTTAAGAGAACAAGTGCAAGAGAAGCAAGTGAAGTTAGAATTTGTTACATCTAAAGAACAACTTGCATTTATCTTTACAAAGCCTCTACTGAAGGACACATTTGAATATTTGAGCACTGGACTTGGGGTCCGTCCCCTGTCTATCGGTCACTAATGTGATCCGGATGTTACATCAGCCTAATCTTATCAGATGATCACACATGTTGATGCAACATAGTTCACACATTGGATATTGTTCAAGGTTGTGATTAATTTTGAAGAACTGAAATAGATTTGGCTATCAGTATACTAAGATATAGAGGAAGTAATGGACAATAAAGAGTTACTTAGCTACTACAAGAGCTGATTATTTAATTATTTCTTTGGCATTTTTGTCAAAGGGAGAGATAAATAATATGAAAAGGAAAAGGAGAGATATGCACCAATGAGAACTATCTAAGGGAGAGATAATCTAAAAGAAAGAAAGAGGAATAGGAACCTGAAAGCTGAAAAGATTATATCTATAGAATGACAAAGCTGTATTTTATAATGCTATTTAGTAATGTAGTGATTAAACATATTAAGCCAGGGAGAGCTTACAAAACATTTGATTATAGATTTTTAGAATACATATTTGGTATGGGTATGGTACATTTCATATTACTTGAGTTGCCATCAAATCCAAAGGGAGAGATTGATGAACTACAACTGATTTAGAACCTGAATGGAGAATCTATAATTCAAGATTACTAAGGAGTTGTTGATTAGATATGCAAGATGATTAAATTAGTATTATGTTGTCATTGATGTTAACTAGCTTGACAAACACTTATCTTGTAAGTTACTATACTGACACATCTAAAGAAAGGTGAAAGAGATGAAGAACATAAATATCTACATGAGGAAGATGTATATGTCAAATAAAGATAAGGAATACACTGAGTAACTTGTTGATGAGTCTATGACTTGATGAAATCAACTTTATTATGTTGCATTCATCTATGATGAAGGATAGAGCTAAAAGACACAAAGTAGTGTTGTTAGTAAATAAAGCATTCCAGTATACACCGATGGAATGTAGTGTATACTAAGTGTAGTGTTAACTGAGCTTGTGTTCACCGATGCATTTCTTTGTTAACCGAACAAAATAGAAAGGAATTAAATGATCAGTTTAGCTGATAAAGTGATGAGCTGTAAAGTGTATGAAATTGAGGTAATAGATAAGGTTTGTTATGAAGATTGATGGCTAACATAAATCAAAAGGAGCTAATGGAGTAGATTGAAACATGTTACTAACACATTAGCTGAAGAAGCTTAAAGCGGCAAAATCTATGAATATGATTAAGCGGCAAAATCTAATGGAGGAAAAGAAAATGATTTACTCGTCTATATAAGAGACATTGGTTTCATTGTTGAACCATCACCAGAAGAAGAAGATACTATAGAATTATCACGTGAACAAGTTGTCATGCATTCTGATCATACTGGTTAATAAGAACTGAGTTGCAGAACAATTACCGAGCTACAAAGAGTAATTACCGACAGACAGTAAGTTGATATAGTATTGAATATGAAGTGGTATATTGATTAGAAAGATTTGAATGAGCTGAACATTGATCTATAAACTGTAATTGAAGTTGTTTCAAGGAAGATCCTCTACTGTTATATATTTAACCATTGTACATAGTCAAATCTCTTAATGAAGTGGACTATGAAAGTCTTTTGATGTTTCATTCATAGAGTGAACATTGTTATCCTGTCAACCCCAGAGTGACTACTATTTGGATGATAACTTCTGGTCTAAAATTCTCTAATAAGGTCACACCTAACAGTGTGTTTGTAACCTTTAATAGGGTTGGGTCTTCATCGACCTCACTTCAGTAGAGTGAACAATTTTGGGATGCCGGTCCTAGGTGGTTTTTCCCTTCACAGGGTTTCCATGTTAAATCTCTTGTGTTATGTGTTGATTGTGATGTTTGTTTGTTATCATACTTTTCATATTACATGTTATATTTTATCAGTAACTATTATAAATTTTAGACTGATAATCGATAAAAACACAAACAGTGAAAGTATTTTATGTTTATCGAGTAGTAGAAGTAGATGAATTATTTTGGATTAGACATTTTGAATTGAGACACTGGATAAATGATTCACCCCCCTCTCAGTTATTCTAACACTTAGTTGGTTATTGTGATTGGACCATAATTCTACGTGAAATTTGAATTGTGGGTCCTCACATTACTCTAGGAGCTTCTCCTTGAAACCTCTATATAAAGACTCTCATTTGCCTTCATTTTCACCTAAGACATAACAAGCAATTAAAGCAAGCTCAAGAAAGATCAAGTGGAGACACAATTGATGCAAGTAGGCTATAAATGGTGAAATGAAGATGCAAGAGTGCAAGAGGATGATATAGAAGATCAAGCCATTGTTGATATCAAGCATTTTTGTGAGCATACCATTATGGACACCTATTTGGAGTAAGAGAGATCCTTTCTTCCTTGATCCACAATTATCAATATTCAAGCATTCAAAGATACAATCATGGGGTAGAAATTATGAATTATGAGTTTGGTAGGAGTTCTTTAGCCTTGGGGGCTTGGTATGCTTTCTTATCTTATTCAAATCTATCATTGCTTTCTCATACATATTCATGCTAGGGTTTCATGTTAGAAAGTAAACTCCATAAAGATAAATGAGAGGGGGGTTGAATCAATTATCTGATAATTATAAATTTTGTCAACTTCAACAACATTTAACCATGTAAGCAATATAACTACCAACCATAGAAAGATATTCATACACAATAACACAATGATACAAGATATGTTGACTAGGGAACCTCTTAATCAAAGAGTAAACCCCGGTGGGAATGATGCCCACAAAAGATGCACTAATATGAATATTCCTTGTGAAAGGATGGAATCTATTAGGAGTCTTATGAAATACATTCAGTACATATGAATCCCTGTTAGGAGATTTTGAATCCCTATTAAAAGATACTAACCCTGTTAAGAGTTATGGAAGACAGATGGACCCACTACCCAAACAACTTCAATGCCAAGATCATTGAACACACTATCCAAATGACCTCTAGATTATTCAACATAATAATATGTTACCTCTTCTCTGACTATGCAAAATTGAACTCACTGCTACACCATATCTCAACTTCAGATCTCTGTACCTTGCATGTCTTCCTTCATAAATTTTCTTTCAAAATTATCTCTTTTCTTCACTTCATGCATACATCATCAAATCATCATATACTTCATTATCATTAAAAATTTCATCTCTATGTCTCTACAAAAAATAAAAAATTCCTTCCTTTATAAAACACTCAAGTAATTACAAATGAGTCGGCATCCAATTACAAAATAAAAGTTTCCACACACTACATAAAAAATACACAAAATTGTCAACTTCTAAATAGCATAATTCTTCACCCATGTGACCACAAAGTTTGCACTGTCATCCATGTCACTAACATTGTGTCTTCAAATTCCCTTTAACTACACAAAACTAGATTCCATCCCGATTAGGAGATATAATCGGATTTCCACAAACCGCTACTCAAGAACATTGCCTGAATATTGCTTCCACTAAAATGCTTATAACTTTCATGAATAAATGAATTACTATTTGTGCTCTTAACCATGAACATATAACACATCAAAGAGTATATCCTAAATGTCACATAACTTTATCTACAATATCCCACATGCACTAATTAAAACACTATCTGCTCTTCTACAAGTCTCTGGTAGATCATTGTGTTGACATCAATGACAATCATAGTCATGAATGCAACAACAACTGCTATAGAATGGCTACCAAACATTCAGCATTCATTCCTAACAATCTCCCCCATTGGCATTGATGGCAACATAGATGAAAAAATATCCAATGTTCCAAAAATCCTATACTGCAACACTGCTGCTCTAGAAAAATACTTCAAGTTCTCTTCATCAATGAAATTTTGCTTTGTTTTCCTATTCAGATAGTACAAATGGTTTTTTCATGTACACTTCTCCCCCATTGACATCAATGATATAAATTTCATCATTAAGTCAACAACAACTCCAATGTCAAAATACACTATTCAAAAAATACATTTACTAGAGTCCTCATGACTCAGCTCACATACACATACTCCCCCATAAAGGAAGTAGCAACATCCAATCCATAAGAAAGATAAGGCTTATATACCACTGGATGGATGCAACCAACTGCATCATTACTCAAAAGTAGGCCGGGTCATAACCCCAAGCATACCTCTCAAATACTCAAATGTATCCTTAGGAAAAGGCTTTGTAAAAATGTCTGCTATCTGCTCCTTTGTGCTTATGTACTCAAGTCTGACTTCTTTCTCAACAAATTTCTCTCTTATTACATGATACTTAATTTCTATATGCTTTTTCTTAGAATGTAATATAGGATTCTTAGACATACTAATTGTGTTGGTGTTGTCACAATGTATGACAATAGGTTTAAAAAACTTTATTCCAATATCCTTCAGCATTTGCTTCATCCAAATTATTTGGTTATAATTGTTTGCTACTGCTACATATTCTACTTCTGTTGTGCTTTGTGAAATACAATTCTACTTCTTGCTTAACCAAGAAACCAATCTTTCTCCAAGGAAAAATACTCCACCACTGGTGCTCTTTTTATCATCAACACTACCTCCCTAATCAGCATCTATATATGCACATAGGGTAAAATCATCAGATTTTTCATACCACAATCCATAATCCATTGTGCCTCTTAGATATCTTAGTATCCTATTTACTGCTACATAATGTGACTCTCTAGGTTTAGCTTGAAATATTTCTACAATTCCAACTAAATGTGCTATATCAGGTCTTGTATGAGTCAAGTACTGCAATCCTCCAATCACAGATCTATATTTTTTCTGCTCAACTACCGGTGTTTCATCTATGCTAGTGATGCAGGAGCATCCTAGGTGTAAGAGCAATCTTGCATCACCCAAAAATATTTCTATTTTTATATTCAATAAGGGCTATTTTGTGCAGAGCTGCTATTTATGGAAAGTTACTATTTTTGGTAATTTTTGTATGTGCTCAGAATGATCTAATTTCTTTCTTGGAGGTTCATTTTGGTCATATAAGTCTACCAGTAAAGTTTCATTGCCAGATCAAGTGTATATTGGAAGATATTGAAGATTTTCGGTATTGGCAGCAGGGTACAGAAACTTTGAACTCAGTTTTGAAGGCTTTAGAGGCCCCGGATGAGGTCAAAAATTTGGGTGATGGGCGCTTGCGTGGGTCAAGCCTGTAGAGCACTTCGTGGAATTTCTGAAATGGGGTTATAATAGCCGATCGGGTCAACTGGTGATGACTTATGGTCTTCGGAAGTTGGACCACCTGAAATGGTAGAAAATAATTTTCTTCAAAATTTTTGTTCGGGTTTCAAAGGTTATCTTGAGCCGACTATGATGTAATAAAATATAAAATAAAATAATGCTAAGTTTGGTCGGCCTTATTGGCTAAAATTCTAGAACCTTCCTAGGCGGTGGAAAATTGCCTATATAAGGAAGGCTGTATTATTGTCTTAGGCAGTTCAGAATAGTTCTGGGTAATAGTTCGAGGCTTTGTCCTACAGAATATTGTAATGAATGCCCATGTGGCTTTGCATATTGTAATTCTGAAATTTTGTAATTCCACATTTGTGGAGATAATAAGAAGCCAATTTTCTGTTCTTGCATATTATTGTTGTTGTTTCTCTATTTCTGTTATGTGTTTGTGGTATTAAGGGGAGCACCCTTCATCAAGTGGTATCAGAGCCAGGTTCTTGAGTGTGTAAATAGATCGCCGACTGTGAGGTAGTTTGCACTAGGACCGTGGTCAGGGTTTCAGCGCGCATCGAAAAAATGCCTCCACGAAGAGAACGTGGCGAAAGACCTAGTGTTGTGACACCTGAGGTTAGAGAGTTGCAGAGACAAGTGCGAGCATTGCAAGAAGAGATTCATAGAGGAATGAATCTTAATGTCAGAGACGAAAGTGAGGATGAAGCCGAAGAAGAATATCAAGAAGGAGAAGTTGAAATTGTGAACCAGGAGGAAGAAAGACTTTTTCGGGCGATTTCCAAGATTGGGAAAAGACCTAAGATTGAGGTTCCTACATTTTCTGGAAATCTTAACCCAGAGGAATTGATCGACTGGATCAATGAATGTGAGAAATATTTTGAGTATGAAGATGTTGAAGATCCTGATAGGGTCAAATTTGCGAAGGCCAGATTGAAAGGTCATGCGAAGATCTGGGGGCAAGAAATTCAATTGGAGCGAAATAGAAGAGGGAAAGATAAAATCACAAGATGAGATCGGATGGTGGATAAATTGAAGTGACAGTTCATTCCTGTTGATTATGAGCTTGACCTACTAAAGAAAATGCAGAGTTTGAAGCAAGCAGGAAGATCTGTTCAGGAGTATAAAGAGGAGTTCTATCGACTTCTCATCAGAACAGGCCATGCAGAAGCTGATAAGGAGAAAGTTGCCTGATACCTTAATGGGTTAAGGCCAAGCATCTAGGAGGAGCTGAATCTGGTTTGAATGAACAGTATTGAAGAGGCATACCAGTTTTCCCTAAAAGTAGAGGAAAAGATAAACAAGAAGTTTGAGAGCAGACAAAATGGAAGAGGTCGCGGTGGACGATCTGGTGGACGATCATATGGTGGCCGAAATGAAGATCTAAAAAAGAAGGATGAGGCCAGTAGCAGTCAGAATCAGCGAGAAAATAATTCCAATCGATTCCAGGATCAGAATAATAGAGATCAGAGAGGAAGAGGAAGAGGACAAGGATCTGGAAGAGGTGGCTTCCGTGGAACATGTTTTCACTGTGGAGAAGAAGGTCATAGGGCATTTGAATGTCCTCAGCGCCAAGGTAGAATAGACAGGAGAAATGAAGGCCAGGCCAGAGTTGCACATGTAGATGAAGATGCCAGATCATCAAATTCTGAAGATGCTGAAAGAGGAGAAATGTTGATTAACAGAAGAGTCCTGTTGAGTGGTGAGAATGAACCTGAGCAAAGGAGGACCCTATTTCGCACCAGGTGCAAGTGTGAAGGTAAATGTTGTGATGTGATTATTGATAGTGGAAGCACTGACAATTTGGTGTCAAAAGAGATGGTGACAAAGTTGAAGCTTAAGAGACAGAAACACCCACATCCATATCGGATTGCCTGGGTATAGGATGACCACAGGGTCATGGTCAATGAACAATGCCTGGTGAGTTCAAGATTGGCAGATACCAAGATGAGGTATTGTGTGATATCATATTTATGGATGCATGTCATATGTTGTTGGGTAGACCATGGCAGTTTGATAGATGTGCTGTACACGATGGCCGTGCGAATACCTATTCCCTGACAAAGGATGGAGTGCGGCATAAGCTAAAGCCATTGAAGGAGATCGAAGAAAAGGTATGTGGTAATGCAAGGATAACTTTTGTTGATGGAAGAAATTTCCTAGATGGTATGAGGCATGAGCATGTATGTTTTGCTTTAATTCCAAAAGTTGGTAAAGAGGAAGTAGAAGATGTTCCTGTAGAAGTTGTAGATTTGTTGAATGAGTTTTAGGATATTGTATCCGATAACGTGCCTGATGGATTACCACCAGTCAGAAATATCAGTCATCAGATGGACTTGATCCCAGGAGCGAGTTTGCCAAATAAGGCAGCACACAGAATGACACCTGCAGAAAGTGAGGAGTTGAACAGACAAGTACATGAACTATTACAGAAAGGATTGATCCATGAGAGTCTGAGTCCCTATGCTGTACCAGCGGTATTAGCACCAAAGAAGAATGGAGAATGGAGGATGTGTATGGATTCTAGGGCAATAAACAAGATCACAATCAAGTACAGGTTTCCATTGCCACGAATGGATGATATTATGGAGTGTTTGAGTGGAGCTGTATATTTCTCAAAGATAGATATGAAGAGTGGATATCATCAGATTTGGATCAGAGAAGGAGATGAATGGAAGACTGCCTTCAAGACAAAGGAAGGACTGTATGAGTGGTTAGTCATGCCTTTTGGGCTAACCAATGCACCAAGCACTTTCATGCGGCTCATGAACAAGGTTCTGAAAGAATTTTTGGGTAAGTTTGTCATTGTTTACCTAGATGATATTTTGATCTTTAGTAAGACATTGGATGAGCATATGATGCATATTCGTATGGTATTTGAGAAGTTGAGAGAAGAAAAATTGCTGATTAATTTGAAGAAGTGCAGTTTTGTGAAGAAAGAGTTGGTGTATCTGGAGTTTGTAGTTTCAGGAGAAGGTCTAAAAATGGACCCAGAGAAGGTACAGGCTATCCTTGAATGGCCTACGCCAAGGAGTGCTACTGAGGTAAGATCTTTTCATGGTCTAGCTAGCTTTTATAGAAAGTTTATTAGAAATTTTAGCAGCATTTGTGGACCCTTGACTGAAACAATGAGAGGGGATAGAAAAGAGTTTAAGTGAACTAATGGGGCAGAAAAGAGTTTTCAATTGTTGAAACGAAAAGTTACAGAACAACCTATTTTAGCACTTCCAAATTTTAATAACATGTTTCAAGTAGATTGTGATGCTAGTGGTACTGCAATAGGAGCTGTTATGAGCCAAGAAGGTAAACCTGTTGCTTATTTTAGCGAGAAGTTAAATGATGCCAAGAGGAAATATTTTGTTTATGATAAGGAATTTTATGCTATAGTTCAGGCATTAAAGAAGTGGAGACATTATCTGCTTCCTAAGGAGTTTGTTTTGTATACTGATCATCAAGCTTTGCAATATTTGAATAGTCAAGGAAAATTGAATCAAAGGCATTTGAAATGGGTTGAGTTTTTGCAGAGTTATACATTTGTTTTGAAACATAGGAGTGGAAAGTCTAATAGGGTTGCAGATGCTCTTAGCAGAAGGCAACTATTGCTGACAGAAATGCAGATTGAAGTGGTTGGGTTCAAGGAACTCAAGAATTTGTATCCAGAGGATCCTGATTTTGGTGAAGCTTGGAAAGCTTGTACAGAACCTGTTACTCTAGACAGGACGAAATGGCTGGATTTCATCATCCAGGATGATATGCTATTCAAAGGGAGTCAATTGTGCATTCCACGAAGTTATATGAGGGAGAATCTCATCAAGGAGAAGCATAGCGGAGGATTGGCTGGACATTTTGGTCGTGACAAAACCCTTTCTTTGGTTAGTGAGAATTACTATTGGCCACAGTTGCAGCAAGATGTGAAAAAGTTTGTACAGAGTTGCAGAGTATGTCAGATGGCGAAAGGAGTGAAGCAGAATACAGGGTTGTATCAGCCATTACCTGTACCAGAGAAGCCTTGGGAGGATATCAGCATGGACTTTGTTCTGGGTTTACCGAGGACTCAGCGGGGACATGATTCAATTTTTGTGGTGGTTGACAGATTTTCAAAGATGGCACATTTCATTCCTTGCAAGAAGACTAATGATGCTATTCATGTAGCTGAATTGTTTTTCAGAGAAGTAGTGAGACTTCATGGTTTGCCAAAGACCATAGTTTCAGATTGGGACATTAAGTTTGTTGGATATTTCTAGCGTACATTGTGGAAGAAGTTGAAGACAGATTTGAAATTCAGTTCATCACATCATCCACAAACTGATGGACAGACAGAGGTGGTGAATAGGAGTTTGGGAAATTTGCTGAGATGTTTGGTTGGAGATAAGCCAACAGGATGGGATTTGATTTTACCACAGGTAGAATTTGCATACAATAATTCTGTCAATAGGAGCACTGGTAAATCACCATTCCAAATTGTATATGGAAGTAGTCCAAGAAATGCATCTGAATTGAGAAAGATAGATAAAGGAGAAATAAGTAGTGCTGAAGCTGAAGATTTTGTAGAACACTTGAAGAACATCCATGAGGAGGTGAGGAAGCATATTAACAAGATGAATGCGTAGTATAAGGCTAAGACAGATGAGAAAAGGAGGCATAAGGAATTTCAAGTTGGTGATGAAGTCATGGTTCATTTGCAGAAGGAGCGGTTTCCGGTTGGTACATATAACAAGTTGAAAATGAAGAAGTTTGGGCCATGTAAGATACTGAAGAAGCATGATTCAGGAAATGCATATGAGGTAGAATTGCCTAGTGAGCTGAATATTTCACCAGTGCTTAACATTTCAGATTTGACAGAGTATCATGAAGGAGGTGTTGAGGATGAGGTTGCAGCAGCACAGTGGAGTATTCCAGTAACCAGTTCAAATATCAAGGAGATTGAAGACATACTGGACAGTCGTGTTGGCAGAAGCACAAGGAATAGGACATATGAAGAGTATTTGGTCAAATGGAAAGGATGACCTATTGAAGATTCCTCATGGCTAACAAAGGAGGAGGTTAACCATCTTGGTTTTCCTCTGCACACCTAAGTCGTGACAGGGTCACTTCTCAAATTACCCTGGGTGTCTGATGCAGGAGCATCCTGGGTGTAAGAGCAATCTTGCATCACCCAAAAATATTTCTATTTTTATATTCAATAAAGGTTATTTTGTGCAGAACTGCTATTTATGGAAAGTTACTATTTTTGGTAATTTTCGTATGTGCTCAGAATGATCTGATTTCTTTCTTGGAGGTTCATTTTGGTCATATAAGTCTACCAGTAAAGTTTCATTGCCAGATCAAGTGTATATTGGAAGATATTGAAGATTTTTGGTATTGGCAGCAGGGTATAGAAACTTTGAACTCAGTTTTGAAGGCTTTAAAGGCCCCGGATGAGGTCAAAAATTTGGGTGACGGGCGCTTACATGGGTCAAGCCTGTAGAGCGCTTCGTGGCATTTCTGAAATGGGGTTATAATAGCCGATTGGGTCAACTGGTGATGACTTATGGTCTTCGGAAGTTGGACCACCTGAAATGGCAGAAAATAATTTTCTTCAAAATTTCTGTTCGGGTTTCAAAGGTTATCTTGAGCCGACTATGATGTAATAAAATATAAAATAAAATAATGCTAAGTTTGGTCGGCCTTATTGGCTAAAATTCTGGAACCTTCCCAGGCGGTGGAAAATTGCCTATATAAGGAAGGCTGTATTATTGTCTTAGGCAGTTCAGAATAGTTCTGGGTAATAGTTCGAGGCTTTGTCCTACAGAATATTGTAAGGAATACCCATGTGGCTTTGCATATTGTAATTCTGAAAGTTTGTAATTCCACATTTGTGGAGATAATAAGAAGCCAATTTTCTGTTCTTGCATATTATTGTTGTTGTTTCTCTATTTCTGTTATGTGTTTGTGGTATTAAGGGGAGCACCCTTCATCAGCTAGATAGTTTATGTCTAGTTGCCATAGGTGTTCCAACTAGTTTATAGTTCTCCATTCCAAATCTTTTCAACAAACCATTCAAGTACTTTGTCTGACTTACAAAGATACCATCACTACTTTGTGTTATCTGTAATCCCAAAAAGTATTTCATTTCACCAATCATACTCATTTCAAATTCAATCTTCATTTCTTCAAAAAATTTGTCACTGGCTTCATCTTCTCCTCCAAAGATAATATCATTAAGAAAGATAACTATAATTAACAAACCATTTTCAATTTCTTTTGTGTACAGATTGCTATCAGCTATTCCTTTTGTAAATCCCAATTTTAACAAACACCTATCCATTCTTGCATACCAAGTTCTAGGTGCTTGCTTTAGTCCATATAAGGATTTCTTTAGTTTACATACCATGTCTCCTTCTTGAGTCAAAGGAAAACCTTGACGCTGCTCAATGTAGATTTTTTCTTCCAATTCACCATTTAGAAATGCTGACTTCACATTGATTTGATATACTTTGAATTTCTTATAAGCTGCATAAGCCAAAAATATTCTTACTGCTTCAATTCTTGCTACAGGTGCAAAATTTTCTTCATAGTCAATTCCTTCTTACTATGAGTATCCATTACATACTAATCTTGCTTTGTTTCTTACCACTTCTCCTTGCTCATTCATCTTGTTTTTGAATACCCATTTAGTTCTAATAAAATTCTTATCTTTAGGTCTAGGGACCAATTCCCATGTCTTGTTCTTCTCAATATGATCTAGTTCTTCTTTCATAGCATTAATCCAACTTTCATCTTCACAAGCTTCACTAGTAGTTTTAGGCTCAATTTGAGAAATCAAACATAACTATTCTTCTACCTTACTTTGAGTTAAGATTCCTCTTTTAATGCTTCCAATAATCTTCTCAAAAGGATGATTCTTTGGTAAATTCTTGTTAGGTGTCACTGTCTTTGATCTCACTTCAGGTGTAGGTTCTTCAATAACTTCATTGTGCCTTTCATTCAGCAAATCACTGTTAGTTTCATAGAATAATTCAGTAGTTCCAATGTTAGGTTTAGGATGAGTTTCTTCATCTGATTCATAATCAAGCATTCTTCCTTGAATTTTGAACTTTGCATCAACTTTAACATTTGCGCTCTCAACAATAGTCTTAGTTCTTTTATTGTAGCATATATAGCTTTTCTTTTCAAAGAATATCCAAGAAATTGATAAAGGGTGCTCCCCTTAATACCACAAACATATAACAAAAATAGAGAAACAACCACAATATGCAAGAATAGAAAATGGGCTTCTTATTATTGCCACAAATGTGGAATTAAAAATTTTAAAATTACAATATGCAAAGCCACATGGGCATTTCCCTTACAATATTATGTAGGAAAGAGCCTCCAATTATTACCCAAATCTACCCAGAACTACTCCGGACTACCTAAGACAATGCTACAGCCTTCCTTATATAGGCAATTTTCCACTGCCTAGGAAGGTTCCACAATTCTAGCCAATAAGGCTGACCAACCTTAGAATTATTTTATTTTATAATTTATTACATCAAAGTCAGCTCAAAATAACTTTTGAAACCCAAATAGAAATTTTGAAGGAAAATCAATTTTTGCCATTTTAAGTGACCCAACTTTCGAAGACCATAAGTCATCACCAGTTGACCCAATTATATATTATAACCCCATTCTAGAAAGGGCACGAAGTGATCTTAAGACTTGACTGGCACAAGAACCTATCACCCCAAGTTTTGACCTCATCAGGGGCCTTTAAAGCCTTCAAAACTAAGTTCAAAGTTTCTGTACCTTGCTACCAATACTGAAAATTTTCAATATCTACAAAGCTAGACTTGATCTATCAATGAAACTTTACTAGCAGACTGATATGACCAAAATGAACCTCCAAGGAAGAAAATAAAATATTCTAAGATCATATGACCAACTTACTAAAAATAGTAAGTTTCCATAAATAGCAGCTTTGCATAAGATAGCCCTTATTGAAAACAAAACTAGAAATATTTTTGGGTGATGTTAGATTGCTCTTATAGCCAGAGTGCTCCTACATCAGACACTTGGGGTAATTTGAGAAGTGACCCTATCATGAATCAGGTGTGAAGAGGAAAACCAATATGGGTAACCTCCTCCTTTGTCAGCCATGATGAATCTTCAATAGGTCATCCTTTCCATTTGACTAAATATTCTTCATATGTCTTATTCCTTGTGCTTCTACCAACATGACTATCTAGTATATCCTCAATCTCTTTGCTATCTGAACTAGCTACTCAAATATTCCACTATGCTACTATGATCTCATCTTCAACACCTCCTTCATGATACTCTGTTAAATCTAAAATGTTAAAAACTGGTGAAATATTTAGTTCAGTAGGCAATTCTATCTCATATGCATTTCCTAAATCATACTTCTTCAGTATCCTGCATTACCCAAACTTCTTCATTTTCAACTTGTTATATGTACCAATTGGAAATTTCTCCTAAAAATGAACCATGACTTCATCTCTAATCTAAAATTCCTTACACCTCCTTTCCTCATCTGCCTTAGCCTTATACTATGCATTCATCCTGGTAATGTGCTTCCTCACCTCCTCATGGATATTCTTCAAGTGTTCTACAAAATCCTTAGCATCAGCACTACTTATCTCCCCTTTATCTATCTTCCTCAACATAGATACATTTCTAGGACTAATTCCATATACAATCTGGAATGGTGATTTACCAGTGCTCTTATTGACAAAATTATTGTATGCAAATTCTGCCTGTGGTAAAATCAAATCCCATCTTGTTGGCTTATCTCCAACCAAACATCTAAGTGAATTCCCCAAACTCCTATTCACCACTTCTATCTATCCATCAGTCTTTGGATGATGTGATGAACTAAACTTACAATCTATCTTCAACTTCTTCCACAATGTGTGCAAGAAATATCCAACAAACTTAGTGTTCCGATCTGAAACTATACTTTTTGGCAAACCATGTAGTCTCACCACTTCTTTGAAAAACAATTCTGCTACATGAAAAACATCATTAGTCTTCTTGTAGAGAATGAAATGTGCCATCTTTGAGGATCTGTCAACTACTAAAAAAATTAAATCATGTCCCCACTGTGTCCTCAAAAATCCAAGAACAAAGTCCATACTGATATCCTCCTAAGGTTTCTCTAGTATAGGTAATTGCTGATACAACCCTATATTCTACTTTACTCCCTTAGCCATTTGACATACTCTACAAATCTGTACAAACTTCTTGACATCTTGCTGCAA
Source organism: Chamaecyparis obtusa (assembly GCA_027943335.1). Taxonomy (NCBI): domain Eukaryota; kingdom Viridiplantae; phylum Streptophyta; class Pinopsida; order Cupressales; family Cupressaceae; genus Chamaecyparis; species Chamaecyparis obtusa. The sequence continues at coordinate 520,862 of BSBK01005246.1, read as the reverse complement.
CTGTGGCGAATAATAATTCTCACTAACCAAAGCAAGGGTTTTATCATGACCAAAATGTCTAGCCAATCCTCCGCTATGCTTCTCCTTGATGAGGTTCTCCCTCATAGAACTTCATGGAATGCACAATTGACTCACCTTGAACAACATCCTATCCTGGATGATGAAATCCTACCACTTCATTTTGTCTAGAGTAACAGGTTCTGTACAAGCTTTCCAAGCTTCACCAAAATTAAGATCCTCTAGATACAAATTCTTGAGTTCCTTGAACCCAACCACCTCAATCTGCATCTCTATCAGTAATAGTTTCCTTCTACTAAGAGCATCTGCAACCTTTTTAGACTTTCCACTCCTATTTTTCAAAACAAATGTATAACTCTGCAAAAACTCAACCCATTTCAAATGCCTTTGTTTCAACTTTCCTTGACTATTCAAATATTGCAAAGTTTGATGATCAGTATACAAAACAAACTCCTTAGGAAGCAGATAGTGTCTCCGCTTCTTCAATGCCTGAACTATAGTATAAAATCCTTGATAATATTTTCTCTTAGCATCATTTAACTTCTCACTAAAATAAGCAACAGGTTTACCTTCTTGACTCATAACAGCTCCTATTGTAGTACCACTAGCATGACAATCTACTTGAAACACCTTATTAAAATTTGGAAGTGCTAAAATAGGTTGTTCTGTAACCTTTTGTTTCAACAATTGAAAACTCTTTTCTGCCCCATTGGTGCACTTAAACTCTTTCCTATCTCCTCTCATTGTTTCAGTCAAGGGTGCACAAATACTGCTAAAATTTCTGATAAACTTTTTGTTCAAGCTATCCAATCCATAAAAAGATCTTACCTCAGTAGCACTCCTTAGAGTAGTTAATTCAAGGATAGCCTGCACTTTCTCTGGGTCCATTTTTAGACCTTTTGCTGAAACTACAAATCCCAAATACACTAACTCCTTCACAAAACTACACTTTTTAAAATTAGTTAGCAATTTCTCCTCTTAGCTTCTAAAACACCCTATGAATATGCATCATATGGTCCTCCAATGTCTTACTGAAGATCAAAATATCATCTAGGTAAACAATGACAAACTTACCCATAAATTCTTTCAAAACCTTGTTCATGAGCCGCATGAAAGAGTTCCGTGCATTGGTTAGCAAAAAGGCATGACTAACCACTCATACAGTCCTTCCTTTGTCTTGAAGGTAGTCTTCAATTCATCTCCTTCTTTGATCCAAACCTGGTGATATCAAGTCTTCAAATCTATCTTTAAAAAATACATAGCTCCACTCAAACAGTCCATAATATCATCCATCTGTGGCAATGAAAATATGTACTTGATTGTGATCTTGTTTATAGCAATAGAATCTATACACATTCTCCACTCTCCATTCTTCTTTAGTGCTAATACTACTAGTACAACACATGGACTCAGGCTCTCCCGAATCAAACCCTTCTATAACAACTCATGTACTTATCTGTTCAACTCTTCACTTTCTACTAGTGTTATTCTGTGTGCTGCCTTATTTGGAAAACTGGCTCTTGGAATCAAATCTATCTGATGATTGATCTTCCTAACTAGTGGTAATCCATCAAGCACATTATCAGATACAATATCTTGAAACTCATTCAACAAATATGCAACTTCTATAGGTACATCTTCTACTTCCTCTTTACCAACTTTTGGAATTAAAGAAAAATACACATGCTCATGCCTCATACCTTCTACAAATTTTCTTCCATCAAAAAAACTTATTCTTGCATTACCACATACCTTTTCTTCTGTGTCCTTCAATGGATTTAGCTTATGTCACACTCCATCCTTTGTTAGGGAATAGGTATTCACATGACCATCATGTACAACATGCCTATCAAACTGCCATGGTCTACCCAATAACATATGACATGAATCCAGAGATATGATATCACATAGTACCTCATCATGGTACCTACCAATTTTGAAATTTACTAGGCATTGTTCACTGACCATGACCTTGTGGTCACCCTACACCTAGGCAATCTGATATGGATGTGGGTGTTCCTCTCTCTTCAGCTTTAACTTTGTCACCATCTCTTCTAACACTAAATTATCAGTACTGCCACTATCAATAATCACATCACAACACTTACCCTCACACTTACACCTGGTGTGAAACAGGCTCCTTCTTTTCTCAGGTTCATTCTCCCCACTCAGTAGGACTCTTCTATTGATTAGCGTTTCTCCTTTTTCAACATCTTTAAAATGTGATGATCTAGCATCTTAATCTACATATGCAACTCTAGCCTGGTCTTCATTTCTCCTATTTTTCCTTCCTTGGCATTGAGGATATTCAATGGCCCTATGACCTTCTTCCCCACAATGAAAACATGTTCCATGGAAGCCTCCTCTTCCAGATCCTTGTTCTCTTCCTCTTCTTCTCTAATCTCTATTATTCTGATCTTATAAATGATTGAAATTGTTTCCTCACTGAGTCTAACTGCTACTAGCCTCATCCTTCTTTTTCAGATCTTCATTTTGGCCTCGATATGACTATCCACCAGATCTTCCACCATGGCCTCTTCCATTTTGTCTGCTCTCAAATTTATTGTTCAACTTTTCCTCTCCTTTTAGGGCAAACTAGTATGCCTCTTCAATGTTTTTATTCAAACTAGACTTAACTCCTCTTGAATTCTTGGCATCAACCCATTAAGATAACGGGCAAATTTCTCCTTATCTACTTTCACATGGCTTGTTTTGATGAGGATTTGATAGAACTCCTCTATATACTCTTGAACAGATCTTCTTGCTTTCTTCAAACTTTGCATTTTCTTGTGTAGATCAAGCTCATAATCAACAGGAATGAACTACCACTTCAATTTATCCACCATCCCATCCCATCTTGAGATTTTATCCTTTCCTCTTCTATTTCGCTCCAATTGAATCTCTTGCCACCAGATCTTCGCATGACCTTTCAGTTTGGCCTTCACAAATTTGACCCGATCAGGATCCTCAATATCTTTGTACTTGAAATATTCTTCACTTTCATTGATCAACTCAATCAACTCCTCTAGGTTAAGATTTCCAAAAATTGTCGGAACCTCAATCTTAGGTCTTTTCCTGATCTTTGAAATGGCTCAAAAAAGTTTTTCTTCTTCCTGATTCACAATCTCAACTTCTCTTTTAGAATTTTCTTCTTCGATTTCATCCTTGCTTTCAGCTCAGACATTAAGATTCATTCCTCTACAAATATCTTCTTTCAATGCTCACACTTGTCTCTAGAGTGTTCTAACCTCAGGTCTCACAATACCAACTCTTCCACCATGTTCCCTTCATTGAGGCATTTTCACGCATATCACTAAAACCTTAACAATAGTTCTGGTGCAAACTACCTCACAGTCGGTGATCTGTTTACACATAAAACCCTAACCCACGGTCTTGGTGCAAACTACCTCACAGTAGGTGATCTATTGACACACTCAAAAACTCTTTCTCTGATACCACTTGATGAAGGGTGCTCCCCTTAATACCTCAAACACATAATAGAAATAGAGAAACAACCACAATATGCAATAACAAAAAATGGGCTTCTTATTATATCCACAAATGTGGAATTACAAATTTTAGAATTACAATATGCAAAGCGACATGCGCATTTCCCTTACAATATTATGTAGGAAAAAGTCTCCAATTATTACCTAGATCTACCCAAAACTGCTTGAAACTGCCTAAGACAACACTACAGCCTTCCTTATATAGGCAATTTTCCATCGCCTAGGAAGGTTCCATAATTTAGCCAATAAGGCCAACCAAACTTAGAATTATTCTATTTTACAATTTGTTACATCAAAGTTGGCTCAAAATAACTTTTGAAATCCAAACAAATTTTTTGAAGGAAAATCAATTTTTTCCATTTCAAGTGACCCAACTTTCGAAGACCATAAGTCATCACCAGTTGACCTGATTGACTATTATGACCTCATTCTAGAAAGGGCATGAAGTTCTCTATAGGCTTGCCTCACACATGCGCCTATCACCCCAAGTTTCAACCTCATCCAGGGCCTCTAAAGCCTTCAAAATTGAGTTTGAAGTTTCTGTACCCTCCTGCCAATACTGAAAATCTTCAATATCTACAAAGCTAGACTTGATATGTCAATGAAACTTTACTGGCATGATGATATGACCAAAATGAACCTCTAGGGAAGAAAATAGAACATTCTGAGATCATATGACCAACTTACTAAAAATAGTAAGTTTCCATAAATAACAACTCTGTACAAGATAGCCCTTATTGAAAATAAAACCAGAAATATTTTTGGGTGATGCAAGATTGCTCTTACACCCAGCATGATCTTGCATCAGACACCCAAGGTAATTTGAGAAGTGACCCTATCATGACTCAGGTGTGAAGAGGAAAACCAAGATGGTTAACCTCCTCCTTTGTCAGCCATGATGAATCTTCAACAAGTCTTCCTTTCCATTTGACCAAATATTCTTCATATGTCCTATTCCTTGTGCTTCTGCCAACACAACTATCCAGTATGTCCTCAATCTCTTTGATATCTGAACTAGTTTCTAGAATACTCCACTGTGCTACTATGATATCATCTTCAAAACTTCTTTCATGATACTCTATCAAATCTGAAATGTTAAACACTGGTGAAATATTTAGTTTAGTAGGCAATTCTATCTCATATGTATTTCCCAAATCATGCTTCTTTAGTATCCTACATGGCCCAAACTTCTTCATTTTCAACTAGTTATATGTACCAAATCAAAATTGCTCCATTCACAAATGAACCACGACTTCATCTTGAATCTAAAATTCCTTATGCCTCCTTTTCTCATATGCCTTAGCCTTATACTGTGCATTCATCCTAGTAATGTGCTTCCTCACCTCCTCATGGACGTTCTTCAAGTGTTCTTCAAAATCCTCAGGTTCAGCACTACTTATGTCCCCTTTATCTATCTTCCTCAACTCAGTTGCATTTCTGGGACTACTTCCATATACAATCTAGAATGGTGATTTACCAGTGCTCCTGTTGACATAATTATTGTATGCAAATTTTGCCTGTTGTAAAATAAAATCTCATTCTATTGGCTTATCTCCAACCAAACATCTAAGAAAATTCCCCAAACTCCTATTCACCACTTCTGTCTGTCCATCAGTCTGTGGATAATGTGATGAACTGAACTTCAAATCTATCTTCAACTTCTTCCACAATGTGTGCCAAAAATATCCAACAAACCTAGTGTCCCGATCTGAAACTATACTCTTTGGCAAACCATGTAGTCTCACCACTTCTTTGAAAAGCAATTCTACTACATGAACAAAATCATTAGTCTTCTTTTAGGGAATGAAATGTACCATCTTTGAAAATCTGTCAACTACTACAAAAATTGAATAATGTCCCCGCTATGTCCTTAGTAATCCAAGAACAAAGTTCATACCAATATCCTCCTAATTTTTCTCTGGTATAGGTAATGACTAATACAACCCTGTATTCTGCTTTACTCCCTTAGCCATCTGGAATACTCTGTAACTCTATACAAACTTCTTGACATCTTGTTGCAACTGTGGCCAATAATAATTCTCACTAACCAAAGCAAGGGTTTTATCATGACCAAAATGTCCAGCCAATCCTCCGCTATGCTTCTCCTTGATGAGGTTCTCCCTCATAGAACTTCGTGGAATGCACAATTGACTCACCCTGAACAACATCCTATCCTGGATGATGAAATCCAGCCACTTCATTCTGTCTAGAGTAACAGGTTCTGTACAAGCTTTTCAAGCTTCACCAAAATCAGGATCCTCTGGATATAAATTCTTGAGTTCCTTGAACCCAACCACCTCAATCTGCATCTCTATCAGCAATAGTTTCCTTCTACTAAGAGCATCTGCAACCCTTTTAGACTTTCCACTCCTATTTTTCAAAACAAATGTATAACTCTGCAAAAACTCAACCCATTTCAAATGCCTTTGTTTCAACTTTCCTTGACTATTCAAATATTGCAAAGCTTGATGATCAATATACAAAACAAACTCCTTAGGAAGCAGATAGTGTCTCCGCTTCTTCAATGCCTGAACTATAGCATAAAATTCTTGATAATATTTTCTCTTGGCATCATTTAACTTCTCACTAAAATAAGCAACAGGTTTACCTTCTTAACTCATAACAGCTCCTATTGTAGTACCACTAGCATGATAGTCTACTTGAAACACTTTATTAAAATCTTGATGTGCTAAAATAAGTTGTTCTGTAACCTTTTGTTTCAACAATTGAAAACTTTTTTTTTCCCCATTTATCCACTTAAAATCTTTCCTATCTCCTCTCATTGTTTCAGTCAAGGGTGCACAAATACTGCTAAAATTTTTGGTAAAATTTCTGTTCAAGCTATCCAATCCATAAAAAGATCTTACCTCAGTAGCACTCCTTCGAGTAGTTCATTCAAGGATAGCCTGCACTTTCTCTGGGGCCATTTTTAGATATTTTGCTGAAACTACAAATCCCGAATACACTAACTCCTTCACAAAATTACACTTTTTCAAATTAGTCAGCAATTTTTCTTCTCTCAGCTTCTGAAACACCCTATGAATATGCATCATATGGTCCTCCAATGTCTTACTGAAGATCAAAATATCATCTAGGTAAACAATGACAAACTTACCCATAAATTCTTTTAGAACCTCATTCATGAGCCACATGAAAGTGCTTGGTGTATTGGTTAGCCCAAAAGGCATGACTAACCACTCATACAATCCTTCCTTTATTTTGAAGGGAATCTTCCATTCATCTCCTTCTTTGATCCAAATCTGGTGATATCCACTCTTCAGATCTATCTTTGAAAAATACACAGCTCCACTCAAATAGTCCATAATATCATGCATTCATGACAATGGAAATCTGTACTTGATTGTGATCTTGTTTATAGCCCTGGAATCTATACACATTCTCCACTCTCTTTCTTCTTTGGTGCTAATACTACTGGTATAGCACATGGACTCAGGCTCTCCCAAATCAAACCCTTCTATAACAACTCATGTACTTGTCTGTTTAACTCTTCACTTTCTGCTGGTGTTATTCTATGTGCTACCTTATTTAGCAAATTGGCTCCTGGAATCAAATCCATCTAATGACTAATCTTCCTGACTGGTGGTAATCCATCAGACACATTATCAGATACAATATCTTGAAACTCATTCAACAAATCTGCAACTTCTACAGGTATATCTTCTACTTCCTCTTTACCAACTTTTAGAATTAAAGAAAAACACACATGCTCATGCTTCATACCTTCTAAGAATTTTCTTCCATCAATAAAAATTATTCTTGCATTACCACATACATTTTCTTATGCGTCTTTCAATGGCTTTAGCTTATGTTGCACTCCATCTTTTGTTAGGGAATAGGTATTTACATGACCATCATGTACATCACGCCTATCATACTACCACGATCTACCCAACAACATATGACATGCATCCATATATATGATATCACATAGTACCTCATCATGGTACCCACCAATCTTGAATTTTAGTAGGCACTGTTCACTGACCATGACCTTGTGGTCATCCTACACCCAGGCAATCCCATATGGTTGTGGGTGTTTCTCTCTTTGTAGCTTTAACTTTGTCAACATCTCTTCTGACACCAAATTATCAATACTGCCATTATTAATAATCACATCACAACACTTACCCTCACGCTTACACCTGGTGTGAAACAGGCTCCTTCTTTGCTGAGGTTCATTCTCCCCACTTAGCAGGACTCTTCTGTTGATTAGCGTTTCTCCTCTTTTAGCATCTTGAAAATGTGATGATCTGACATCTTCATCTACATGTGCAACTCTAGCCTAGCCTTCATTTCTCCTATCGTTCCTTCCTTGGCATTGAGGACATTCAAAGGCCCTATGACCTTTCCCATAATGAAAATATGTTCCATGAAAGCCTCCTCTTCCGAATCCTTTTTCTCTTCCTTTTCCTCTTTGATCTCTATTATTCTAATCTTGGAAATGATTAGAATTATTTCCTAACTAAGTCTGACTACTACTAGCCTCATCCTTTTTTTTGGATCTTTATTTTGGCTTCCATATGACTATCCACCAGATCTTCCACCATGACCTCTTTTGTTTTGTTTGCTATCAAATTTCTTGTTCAACTTTTCTTCTACTTTTAGGAAAAACTGGTATGCCTCTTCAATGCTGTTCATTCGAACCAGACTTAACTCCTCTTGAATGCTTGGCCTCAACCCATTAAGATAATGGGCAACTTTCTCCTTATCAGCTTTTGCATGGTCTGGTCTAATGATGATTCAAAAGAATTCCTTTGTATACTCTTGAATAGATCTTCTTTCTTGCTTCAAACTTTGTATTTTCTTTAGTAGATCAAGCTCATAATCAAGAGGAATGAATTGCCACTTCAATTTATCCACCATCCAATCCCATATTCTAATTTTATCATTTCCTCTTCTATTTTGCTCCAATTGAATCTCTTGCCACAAGATCTTCACATGACCTTTCAGTTTGGCCTTGTCAAATTTGACCCGATCGGGATCCTCAATATCTTGGTACTCGAAATATTCTTCACATTCATTGATCTAGTCAATCAACTCCTCTAGGTTAAGATTTATAGAAAATGTCTGAACCTCAATCTTAGGTCTTTTCTTGATCTTTGAAATGGCTCAGAAAAGTCTTTCTTCTTCCTGATTCACAATCTTGACTTCTCCTTCAGAATTTCCTTCTTCTTCAGCTTCATCCTCACTTTCATCTCTGACATTAAGATTAATTCTTCTGCAAATCTCTTCTTGCAATGCTCCCACTTGTCTTTGGAGTGCTTTAGCCTCATGTGTCACAACACCATCTCTTCTGCCATGTTCCCTTCATGAAGGTATTTTCACGTGTATCACTGAAATCCTAACCACATTTCTAGTGCAAACTGCCTCACAGTCCATGATCTATTTACACAAAAAACCCTAACCCACAGTTCTAGTGTAAACTACCTCACAGTCGGTGATCTATTTACACATGTAGGAACTCCTACTCTAATACCACTTGATGAAGGGTGCTCCCCTTAATACATCAAACACATAACAAAAATAGAGAAACAACCACAATATGCAAGAACAAAAAATGGGCTTCTTATTATCTCCACAAATGTGGAATTACAAATTTTAGAATTACAATATGTAGAGCGACATAGGCATTTCCATTACAATATTTTGTAGGACAGAGCCTCTAATTATTACCTAAATCTACCCAAAACTACTCTGAACTGCCTAAGACAACACTACAGCCTTCCTTATATAGACAATTTTCCACCGGCTGGGAAGGTTCCATAATTCTAGCCAATAGGGTTGACCAAACTTATAATTATTTTATTTCATAATTTATTACATCAAAGTTGGCTCAAAATAGCTTTTGAAACCCAAACAAAATTTTTGAAGGAAAATTAATTTTTGCCATTTCAGGTGACCCAACTTCTAAAGACCATAAGTCATCACCAGTTGACCCGATTGACTATTATGACCCCATTCCAGAAAGGGCACGAAGTGCTCTACAAGCTTGACTCATGAAAGCACCTATCACCTCAATTTTTGACCTCATCTAGGGCCTCTAAAGCTTTCAAAACTGAGTTCAAAATTTTTGTATCCTACTGCCAATACCAAAAATCTTCAATATCTACAAAGCTAGATTTGATTTGTCAATGAAACTTTAATGACAGGCTGATATGACCAAAATGAATCTCCAGGGAAGAAAATAGAACATTCTGAGATCATATGACCAACTTACTAAAAATAGTAAGTTTCCATAAATAGTAACTTTGCACAAGATAGCCCTTATTGAAAATAAAACTAGAAATATTTTTGGGTGATGCAAGATTGCTTTTACACCCAGGATGCTCCTGCATCAGACACCTAAGGTAATTTGAGAAGTGACCCTATCACAACTCATGTGTGAAGAGGAAAACCAACATGGTTAACCTCCTCCTTTGTATGCCATGATGAATCTTCAACAGGTTATCCTTTCCATTTGACCAGATATTCTTCATATGTCTTGCTCCTTGTGTTTCTGCCAACATGACTATTTAGTATGTCCCCAATCTCTTTGATATCTAAACTAGTTGCTAGAATACTCCATTGTGCTACTGTGATCTCATCTTCAACACCTCCTTCATGATACTTTGTCAAATCTAAAATGTTAAACACTAGTGAAATATTCACTTCAGTAGGCAATTCTATCTCATATGCATTTCTTGAATCATGCTTCTTTAGTATCCTGCATGGCCCAAAATTCTTCATTTTCAACTTGTTATATGTACCAACTAAAAATCACCCCTTCCAGAAATGAACCATGATTTCATCTCCAATCTAAAATTCCTTATGCCTCCTTTTCTCATCTGCCTTAGCCTTATACTTTGCATTCATCTTGGTAATATGCTTCCTCACCTCCCCATGGATATTCTTCAAGTGTTCTACAAAATCCTCAGCTTCAACACTACTTATCTCCCCTTTATCTATCTTCCTCAACTCAGATGCATTTCTGTGACTACTTCCATATACAATCTAGAATGGTGATTTACCAGTGCTCCTGTTGATAGAATTATTGTATGCAAATTTTGGCTGTGGTAAAATAAAATCCCATCCTATTGGATTATCTCCAACCAAACATCTAAGCAAATTCTCCAAACTCCAATTCACCACTTCTATTTATCCATCAGTCTATGGATGATGTGATGAACTAAACTTCAAATTTGTCTTCAAATTCTTCCACAATGTGCACCAGAAATATCCAACAAACTTAGTGTTCCAATCTGAAACTATACTCTTTGGAAAACCATGTAGTCTCACCACTTCTTTGAAAAACAATTCCACTACATGAACAACATCATTAGTCTTCTTGCAGTGAATGAAATGTGCCATCTTTGAGAATCTATCCACTACTACAAAAATTGAATCATGTCAGCACTGTGTCCTTGACAATCTAAGAACAAAGTTCATATTGATATCCTCCCAAGGTTTCTCTGATACAGGTAATGGCTGATACAACCCTGTATTCTACTTTACTCCGTTAGCCATCTAACATACTCTATAACTCTGTACAAACTTCTTGACATCTTGCTGTAACTATGGCCAATAATAATTCTCACTAACCAAAGCAAGGGTTTTATAGTGACCAAAATGTCTAGCCAATTCTCTTCTATGCTTCTCTTTGATGAGATTCTTCCTCATAGAGCTTCGTGGAATGCACATTTGACTCCCCCTGAACAACATACTATCCTAGATGATGAAATCCAGTCACTCATTCTGTCTAGAGTATTAGGTTTTTTACAAGCTTTCCAAATTTCACCAAAATCAGGATCCTCTGGATACAAATTCTTGAGTTCCTTGAACCCAACCACCTCAATCTGCATCTCTATCAGCAATAGTTTCCTTCTACTAGGAGCATCTACAACCCTTTTAGACTTTCCACTCCCTTGTTTCAAAACAAATGTATAACTCTGCAAAAACTCAACCCATTTCAAATGCCTTTGATTCAACTTTAATTGACTATTTAAATATTACAAAGCTTGATGATCAGTATACAAAAAAACTCCTTAGGAAATAGATAGTGTCTCCACTTTTTCAATGCCTGAACTATAGCATAAAATTCTTGATCATAAACATAATATTTTCTCTTGACATCATTTAACTTCTCATTGAAACAAGCAATAGGTTTACCTTCTTGACTCACAACAGCTCCTATTATAGTACCACTAGCATCACAGTCTACTTGAAACACCTTATTAAAATCTGGACGTGCTAAAATAGGTTGTTTTGTAACTTTTTATTTCAACAATTGAGAACTCTTTTCTGCCCCATTGGTGCACTTAAACTCTTTCCTATCTCCTCTCGTTGTTTCAATCAAGGGTGCACAAATAATGCTAAAATTTTTTATAAACTTTATTAAAAGCTAGCTAGTCCATGAAAAGATCTTACCTCAGTAGTACTCCTTGGAGTAGGCTATTCAAGGATAGCCTGCACTTTCTCTGGGTCCATTTTTAGACCTTATGCTGAAACTACAAATCCTAAATACACTAACTTCTTAAAAAAACTACACTTTTCAAATTAATCAGCAATTTCTCTTCTCTCAGCTTCTCAAACACCCTATGCATCATATGCTCCTCCAATGTCTTACTAAAGATTAAAATATCATCTAGGCAAACAATGAAAAACTTACCAAGAAATTCTTTTAGAACTTCATTCATGAGCCGCATGAAAGTGCTCGGTGCATTGGTTGGCCCAAAAAGCATGACTAACTAGTCATATAGTCCTTTCTTTGTCTTGAAGGTAGTCTTCCATTCATCTCCTTCTCTGATCTGAATCTAGTGATATCCACTCTTCAGATCTATCTTTGAAAAATACACAGCTCCACTCAAACAATCTATAATATTATCCATTTGTTGCAATGGAAATCTATACTTGATTGTGATCTTGTTTATAGCCTTAGAATTTGTACACATTCTCCACTCTTCATTCTTCTTTGGTGCTAATACTACTAGTACATCACATGGACTCAGGCTCTCCTGAATCAAACCCTTCTGTAACAACTCATGTACTTGTCTATTCAACTCTTCACTTTTTGCTAGTGTTATTCTGTGTGCTGGCTTATTTGTCAACCTAGCTCCTGGAATTAAATCCATCTAATGAATGATCTTCCTGACTGGTGGCAATCCATCAGGCACATTATCAGATATAATATCCTGAAACTCATTCAATAAATCTACAACTTCTACAGGTACATCTTCTACTTCATCTTTAGCAACTTTTGGAATTAAAGAAAAACACACATGCTCATGCCTCATACCTTCTAGGAATTTTATTCCATCAAAAAATCTTATTCTTGCATTACCACATACCTTTTCTTTTGTTTCCTTTAATGGCTTTAGCTTATGTCACACTCCATCCTTTGTCAGGGAATAGGTATTCACACAACCATCATGTACAACATGCCTATCAAACTGCCATGATCTACGCAACAACATATGACATGAATCCATAGATATGATATCACACAGTACCTCATCATGGTACTTGCCAATCTTGAACTTTACTAGGCACTGTTCACTAACCATGACCTTGTGGTCATCCTGTACCCAGGTAATCCAATGTGGATTTGGGTGTTTCTCTCTCTTCAGCTTTAACTTTGTCACCATCTCTTCTAACACCAAATTATCAGTACTACCATTATCAATAATCACATCACAACACTTACCCTCACACTTACACCTGGTGTGAAATAGGCTCCTTCTTTGCTCAGGTTCATTCTCCCCACTTAGCAGGACTCTTTTGTTGATTAGTGTTTCTCCTCTTTCAACATCTTCAGAATGTGATGATCTACCATCTTCATCTACATTTACAACTCTAGCCTGGCCTTCATTTCTCCTATCTATCCTTCCTTGGTGTTGAGGACATTCAAAGGCCCTATGACCTTCTTCCCCACAATTAAAACATGTTCCACATAAGCCTCCTCTTCCAGATCCTTGTTCTCTTCCTCTTCCTCTCTGATTTGTATTATTCTGATCTTGGAAATGATTGGAATTGTTTCCTCCCTGAGTTTGAGTACTACTGGCCTCATTCTTCTTTTCAAGATCTTCATTTCAGCCTCCATATGACTGTCCCCTAGATCTTCCACCATGACCTCTTCTATTTTGTTTGCTCTCAAATGTCTTGTTCAACTTTTCCTCTACTTTTAGGGCAAACAGGTATGCCTCTTTAATGCCATTCATTCAAACTAGACTTAAATACTCTTGAATGCTTGGCTTCAACCCATTAAGATAATGGGAAAATTTCTCCTTATTAGCTTCCGCATGGCCTATTTTGATGAGGATTCGATAGAATTCCTGTGTATACTCTTGAACAGATCTTCTTGCTTGCTTCAAACTTTGCATTTTCTTATGTAGATCAAGCTCATAATCAAGAGGAATGAACTGCCACTTCAATTTATCCACCCTCCAATCCCATCTTGTGATTTTATCCTTTCCTCTTCTATTTCACTCTAATTGAATCTCTTGCCACCAAATCTTCGCATGACCTTTCAGTCTTGTCTTCGCAAATTTGACCTGATCAAGATCCTCAATATCTTCATACTCAAAATATTCTTCACATTTGTTGATCTAGTCAATCAACTTTTCTAGGTTAAGATTTCCAAAAAATGTCAGAACCTCAATCTTAGGTCTTTTCCTGATCTTTGAAATGGCTTAGAAAAGTTTTTCTTGTTCCTGATTGACAATCTCGACTTCTCCTTCAGAATTTCCTTCTTCTTCAGCTTCATCCTCTTTTTCATCTCTGACATTAAGATTCATTTCTCTATGAATCTCTTCTTGCAATGCTCACACTTGTCTCTAGAGCACTCTAACCTCAGGTGTCACAACACAAGCTCTTCTGCCATGTTCCCTTCGTGGAGGCATTTTCACACATATCACTAAAACCCTAACCACAGTTCTGGTGCAAACTATCTCACAGTCGACAATCTATTTACATAGAAAATCCTAACCCACGGTCCTAGTGCAAAATGCCTTAGAGTCGGTGATCTGTTTACATTCTTAAGAACTCCCACTCTGATACCACTTGATGAAGGGTGCTCCCCTTAATACCTCAAACACATAACATAAATAGAAAAATAATGATAATATGGAAGAATAGAAAATGGGCTTCTTATTATCTCCACAAATGTGGAATTACAAATTTTAGAATTAAAACATGCAGAACCACATGGGCATTTTCCTTACAATATTCTCTAGGATAGAGCCTCCAATTATTACCCAAATCTACCCAGAACTATTATGAACTACCTAAGATAACACTATAGCCTTTGTTATATAGGCAATTTTCCACCGCCTGGGAAGGTTCCAGAATTCTAGCCAATAAGGCTGACCAAACTTAGAATTATTTTCTTTTACAATTTATTACATCAAAGTCGGCTCAATATAACTTTTGAAACCCAAACATAAATTTTGAAGGAAAAGCAATTTTTGCCATTTCAAGTGACCCAAATTTCGAAGACCATAAGTCATCATCAGTTGACTTGATTGACTAATATGACCCCATTCTGGAAAGGGCACAAAGGGCTCTACAGGCTTGACTGACGCAAGCACCTATCACCCCAAGTTTCAACCTCATCTAGGGCCTCTAAAGCCTTCAAAACTAAGTTAGAAGTTTCTGTACCTTGCTGCTAATACCAAAAATCTTCAATATCTACAAAGCTAGACTTATTTGTCAATGAAACTTTACTAGCAAGCTGATATGACCAAAATGAACCTCCATGGAAGAAAATAGAACATTCTAAGATCATATGACCAAATTACTAAAAATAGTAAGTTTCCATAAATAACAACTTTGCACAAGATAGCCCTTATTGAAAACAAAACCATAAATATTTTTGGGTGATGCAAGATTGCTCTTACAACCAGGATGCTCCTGCATCAGAAATATACCTTCATCACTTCTAGGATCAAACTTTCCAATATCATCATCTCTTTTTATATAACATTTGCTTCCAAAATTTTTGAAATACTTAACTGAGGGTGCATGTCCAAACCATAATGCATAAGGTGTCTTGTCTGTGTCTACTCTAATTTGTACTCTGTTCATTGTATACACTGCTATGTTCACTACTTCTCTCCAAAATATCTTTGCCAAATCATTCTCAAATAACATAGCTCTTGCTGCTTCAGTCACTGATCTATTTCTTCTTTCTACAATACCATTTTGTTCAGGTGTTCTAGGGGCTGATAACTGTCTCTTAATGCCATTTACTTCACAAAAGGTGTTAAACTCTCTAGAAGTAAATTCTCCACCTCTATCAGACCTTAAACATTTAATCTTCATTCAAGATTCATTCTCAACTTTATTCTTAATGATCATAAACTTATCAAATACTTCAGACTTTTCTTTAAGAAATGCAATCCACATCATTCTTGTAAAATCATCAACAAGAATCATAAAATACCTTTCTCCATAGAATCCTCTAGTCTTGGTAGGACCGCTCAAGTCTGTATGAACAATCTCCAACTTTTCTGCAGATGTAAATTTCTTACTGGGAAAAGAACTTCTCTTCTATTTAGCCATCACACATTCTTTTCAAATCATGTTCGTAGGCTTCATAATTTTACGTAAATCCCTTACTGCAAGTGTAGTACTTACTTTCACAATGTTATAAAAGTTTGTATGAAAAAACCTTCTATGCCATAACCAACTATCATCAATCTTAGTCATTAAACATGTCATCTCATTAGGATTCAACTAAAATACATTACCTATGGTTCTAGATCCTGTTCCAATCATATTTCCATCTTTATCCTTTATCTCACAAATTTTCTCAGTAAACCAAACTTGATATTCCTTATCAACTAATTGTCCAACATTCAAAAGATTATGTTTCAATCCATCCACAAAGTAAACATCATTAGTATTAGTCTTTCCATCAAGAGTAATAGATCCTATACCTTTAATCAAACAAGGTGCATTGTTTCCAACTCTAACAACTCCTCCATTATAATATTTAAATTTTATGAAAGTTTTCATGTCTACAATCATATGATGTGAACAACCACTATCTATAATCCAATTAGTTTTCTTTTCAACCTGGGAAACTAAGGCTTTTTCTTCCTTGACATCAGTTTCAGGATTTTCTTCTTTAATTGCTACAAATCCTATGTCATCATTATTCTCAGTAGCACTTTCACTTAGAGTTCTTTCTATATTAGCTTCAAGATCTTCATCATTAGCATAATAACATTCCTTAGATCTTCTAGGCTTGAAATTATTTTTGGAATTTTTAACTCTCTTCGGACACTTAGATGAAAAATGACCATATTCTTGACAAGTCCAACATTTGAAAATTATCTTACCGTCTGGTTCTCTCTTCACAAGCAGGGAACTACCTTCTTCAACCTTCTTGTCTTCATTTCTAGATCTATTGCTGCCAGCATAATCTTCACTCACACTGATGCTTCTAGACAAAGTAGAATGAATACTAAGAGCACTGAATGCTGTCTCCATTCTAGGTAATTCCCCTGATAGCCTCAGGTTCATTTCTGCTGCTTCCAATCTTCCAAGAAGAGTCTCTCTTGTAAAGTTTGAAGTATAAGGTATAACTTATTCAATCATCTGTGTTGTCTACTTAAATGCAGGATTAAATATCCTCAGAATTTTCCATATCATTTCATTCTCTATCTTTGTTCCTTCAAAAGATTTTATGCCTGCAATAATTTTTGACATTCTACCAATATAGCTTCTAATAGATTCATCTTCCATCATTCTTATATCTTAAAATGCACATATCCAATTATTTAATCTAACTCTCTTTGCATGTTCATCACCTTCAAAAGTGGAGTGTAAAGCATTCCAAATTTCATGAGATTTCTTTAAACATTTTACCTAACTGTATTCATTGTCTGGAAGGGCTGTCAAAAGTGCTTCTATTGCAAGTATGTTACACATGAATAGATCTCTTTCATCGCTAGAACATGTTTCAAGATTATCTTCTTCAATGATAGTCTTATCATTCTTTATAATCAACCAATAACCTAGTCCTAAACATAGTAGGTGTGTCTTTTTTTTTTTTCCAACTATCAAAATTTACTCCATCAAACTTAGGGCTTTCTTTCCTGAAATTTTCCATGGATCTCCTTAAGCTATTAAACTTTTCTTTCAAGGACCTGCTACTTTGATACCAATTGTTAGAAAGTAAAGTCCATAAAGATAACTGAGAGGGGGGGGGGGGGGGTGAATCAGTTATCTGATAATTATAAATTTTGTCAACTTCAACAACATTTAACCATGTAAGCAATATAACTACCAACCATAGAAAGATATTCATACACAATAATACAATGACATAAGATATGTTGACTAGGGAACCTCTTGATCAAAGAGTAAACCCTGGTGGGAATGATGCCCACAAAAGATGCACTAATATGAATATTACTTGTGAAAGGATGGACTCTGTTAGGAGTCTTATGAAATACATTCAGTACATATGAATCCCTGTTAGGAGATTTTGAATCCTTGTTAAAAGATTCTAACCCTGTTAAGAGTTATGGAAGACAGATGGACCCACTGCCCAAATAGCTTCAATGCCAAGATCACTAAACACACTGTCCAAATGACCTCTAGATTATTCAATAGAATAATATGTTACCTCTTCTTTGACTATGCCAAATTGCACTCACTGCTACACCAGATCTCAACTTCAAATGTCTGTACCTTGCATGTCTTCCTTCATAAATTCACTTTCACAATTAGCTCTTTTCTTCACTTCATGCATACATCAGCGAATCATCATATACTTCATCATCATTTACAATTTCATCTCTATGTCTCTACAACAAGGAAAACATTCCTTCCTTTATACCACACTCAAGTAATTACAAATGAGTCAGCATCCAATTACAAAATAAAAGTTTCCACATGCTACATAAAAAATACACAAAACTGTCGACTTCCAAATAGCATAATTCTTCACTCGTGTGACCTCTAAGTTTGCGCTATCATCCACATCACTAACATTGTGTCTTCAACTTCCCTTTAACTATGCAAAATTAGATTCCATCCTGATTAGGAGATATCATCTGATTTCCACAAACCGCTACTCAGGAACACTGCCTGAATACTGCTTCCACTAAAATGCTTATAACTTTCATGAATAAATAAATTACTATTTGCGCTCTTAACCATGAACATATAACACATCAAAGAGTATATCCTCAACATCACACAAATTTATCTACAATATCCCATGTGCGCTAATTAAAACATTGTCTGTTCTTCTGCAAGTCTCTGGTAGATCACTGTGTTGACATCAATGACAATCATAGTCATGAATGCAACAACAACTGCTATAGAATGCCTACCAAACATTCAGCATTCATTCTTAACATTTCAATCTAGAGGATTAGATCTTAGCATTACACTTTCAATAGACACAAATATTCTATTACAATTGGCTATTCGTGGAGGTGGAGATCACCAAAATGGGGGTTTGAGTAAGGCAAAATCCTATATAGCCACCCCAAAACACCATTTTCAGATATCTATAGTTGTTGTTTCAAGAGTTGAAGTGCAAATCCGAATACCCTTTTTGGAAAGCTTCCGAGATTCGTGAACAAAACTTTCATTGGAGCTGTTTTGGGTCAAGGATGACCTTCAGTCGGAGGTTGGACATTGCCTCGCTATCTGGGTCAAAGACGGTCTGCTTCTAGAAAGACAAAAGTTTTCAAGGTTTCCTTTGTTATAGTTTTCTAGTCTCGAATCTGGTTGCAAAATCTTCTGAGACTGTGCACAGGCTTCAGAAAATAGGTATTTCCAGATATGTTCCATTACGAGGTATGTATCTTATCTTATTTGATTTCAAGTATCTCCAGATTTACATTACTTATTCAATTCCAATTCAAAATAAAATAAAACAAATGAATAGTAGGTGATTGATAGATGCATTGTTACAGCCACCTATTTTCCAACCTATTCAGTATTATTTAATGGATGTTATGTATATATTGTCTTGTATTGATTTCATTTTTTTAAATATTAGTACTTTAAGCTTTATTTAATTATTTACTTATATCATTTTTAATGGTGTATGTGATTATTTATTTTTATAGTTATTAAATTAGAAAACATGTTTGATAGGGGGATAGAGTCATGAAAGATGAAAAAGATTAAGTATTTTAGTGGTTTTTAAACACTTGTATTAGTAGCTATGTAGATGTTATTATACAAGAAAGGATTTTTTAAAGTTTATCTTATGCATAATGTAATTGATGGTATTTTAGGTCTTATGAATGACTCATTTTAGGACATAAATCATTAGTTTCACTTTTCAAGTAGATGAACATTATATTTATTTTAATGCATTGTTAAATCAATTAGGGACATCTAATTATAATTAAAGTACTACACATTAATTTATTGAAGAGTAGATACATGAATTAGCATAGTTTTGGCATAGTTTGATGCTTTTTAAAAATATAACACACTTATATGCTCTTATCTTTCTCTTGGACATATTTGTATCCTCATGTATGTTCTTGTAAACTCTTGTGAGACTTTTCGTACTCATGAATTCTTTTGTAGGATTTTATACTCTTATGAGCATAATGTAAACTATTATGATTAATTTTTCTTATGCAATCATGGTTGATTTGACATTCATGTAAGAACTTCTTTATGAAGTAAATATTATGTAGAATGGTGATTTTTAAATCTCTTATGAATTTTTGAGTGGTCTTTCATACACTTGTAAATACTTATGAGTTTCTCATATGCACTTTATGCTAGGTTTTTATTACACGACTATGCTAGAGGCATTTTAGTCAATTCTATAACTAAGGTGGTTTCATGGCTGAACCTTTTGATATTGGGATTTTGTGAAGACCTAATTATGATTGTGTTTTATTATTTTGGAAAATATTCATAATTGATGAATATGAAGTTTTTTGCTTAAATATTTTATGATTCATTGGTTGACCTCTAGGGTATGGGTATCTAGATATGCAATTGGTGAGAGTGTCTCTCAATGGGGGTTGAGGCCCTAAAGTAGCTATCAAGATAACCCATTGATGAGTTGATTAATCAAGTGATAACTTAATTTAAATGAACTAGGGTAAATACATTGATTAAAATATAATTATGATGCCTCACCCATGGTTTGAATGCTTGTATAGACTAAGGATGACAATGAGATGATTATGATGCTTCACCCATGCCTTGAGTGCTTGGTCAGATTTGAGATGGAAGTGGATTGATGCCTTTATCTCCAAGGGATGTTTAGAGATATCACAATCAAAACTCCTTTTATTCATGGAAGGAATGTTTCATTTCACATAAGCTATCAAATGGGGGTTGCGGCCTAGAGAGAGACTACTAAGATAATTTATGTTGAGGCTATGTGTTGAAACTCTTTCCCTCTTGTGCTCTACTATCTTATCCTATTGGATTATGAGTAGAAGTCTCTAGTGGTTCCTTTTTATTCTTCATACTTTTCCTTATATGTACTCTATACTTGTGGATATATTATATTTCCTTAGATGTGGGTTTTCTTGTTGAGAATAGACTTTGTCCCTTGTTATTGTTTGGACTCATGTAGTTTGGAGATGTAATAAAATTATTGGTCATGGATGAACTTAAGATTAGAATATCTCTTCATTTAAATATATTATTCAAAACAAAAAATTCTTGGGATGTGTTGGTATATTATATCCTTAATCATGGCTCTAACTTTGTTTCACCAAGTCTGTGGTAGCCAATAGTGAATCTACTTGGGACTTTACCTTAGAAAGGGTTACATACCTACACATATATATTCTATTAAATATATAATAATAAACATATGATGTATTTGGTATCTTTACTATGATAAATCCAATACGATATGATTTAAGATTAAAGATTCAAACTATGAATTATTTGAGCATGAAGGTAGGTAAGGCCATCAATGATGAGCCTATAAGGATTAGGCCTAGACCCTTAGGGCTTGTCTTTAAATATATATGTGATATTATTTGACTCCTTGATGATATTCATAATTCATCTAGATAAGATTAATGAAGGATACAACTATGTATCTAACTTGAAATGAATCTTATGTAATGCATCTAGCTATGTAGACATGTGAACAATTACAAGGATAAAAACATGTTGAAGAAAATTGAAAGAAAGAATCATGCATGCAATAATAGTTTTTTTGTTACTTAAGCATGATAATAACTGATGAAGGGTGCTCCCCTTAATACCACAAACAAAATAGAAATAGAGAAACAACAACAATATGCAAGAACAGAAAATTGAATTCTTATTATCTCCACAAATGTGGGATT
The DNA here is from genome assembly GCA_027943335.1 of Chamaecyparis obtusa. Classification (NCBI taxonomy): domain Eukaryota; kingdom Viridiplantae; phylum Streptophyta; class Pinopsida; order Cupressales; family Cupressaceae; genus Chamaecyparis; species Chamaecyparis obtusa. The sequence goes on along the minus strand of BSBK01005246.1, from coordinate 499,033 downwards.
ACCAACTTTCAAAATTACAATATGCAAAGCCACATGGGCATTCCCTTACAATATTCTGTAGGACAAAGCCTTGAATCAATACCTAGATCTGCTACCCAAAACTGTCTCGAACTCTCAAGACAATACTACAGACCTTTCTTATATAAGCAATTTCCACTGCTTGAGAAGGTTCCAAAAATTTAGCCCTTTACGCTGACTAAACATAGAATTATTATTTTTCACAATTATTACAATAGGGTCGGCTCAAAAGAAATAGAAAATATGATTTTAGGTAACCCAATTTTCGGAGGCCATAACTTTTTAATCGTAACTCCAGTTTTCTATTGTAACCACTTTTCAGAAATTCCATGATGAGATCTACAATGCCTGACATGAGCTAGCACTGGTCAGCAGGGGGTCGATCACGATCCCGAGCCTCTAAGGCCTTCAAAATTGACCTGAAAGATTTCGTACCCAAAAATCTCAATAACTTCACCAATATTGATGATGTGGTAATGAAACTCAACTGATAGGCTGAAATGACTAGGATGAACCTCCAACTGTGAAATCAAAACATTCTGAGATCATATGATCAACTTACTAAAAATAGTAAGTTTCCATAAATAGCAGCTCCGCACAAGATAGCCCTTATTGAAAACAAAACCCAAAATATTTTTGGGTGATGCAAGATTGCTCTTACACCGAAGATGCTCCTGCATCAGACACCTAGGGTAATTTGAGAAGTGACCCTGTCATGACTCAGGTGTGAAGAGGAAAACCAAGATGGTTAACCTCCTCCCTTGTCAGCCATGATGAATTTTTAATAGGTCATCCTTTCCACTTGACCAGATATTCTTCATATGTCTTGTTCCTTGTGCTTCTGCCAACATGACTATCCAATATGTCTTCAATCTCCTTGATATCTGAACTGGTTGCTGGAATACTCCACTATGTTGCTGTAACCTCATCTTCAACACCTCCTTCATGATACTCTGTCAGATATGGCCCAAACTTCTTCATTTTTAGCTTGTTGTATCTACCAACTGGAAATCACTGCTTCCACAAATGAACCATGATTTCATCTCGAATCTGAAATTCCTTATGCCTTCTTTTCTCATCTACCTTAGCCTTATACTACACATTCATCTTGTTAATATGCTTCCTCACCTCCTCATGGATGTTCTTCAAGTGTTCTAAAAAATCTTCAGCTTCAGCACTACTTATCCCTCCTTTATCTATCTTTCTCAACTCAGATGCATTTCTCAGACTACTTCCATATACAATTTGTGGATGATGTGATGAACTAAACTTCAAATCTGTCTTCAACTCTTTACTTTCTGCTAGCATTATTTTGTGTGTTGCCTTATTTGGCAAACTGGTTCCTGGAATCAAGTCCATCTGATGACTGATCTTTCTTACTAGTGGTAATCCATCCTGCATATTATCAGATACAATATCCTAAAACTCATTCAATAATTCTGTAACTTCTACAAGTACATCTTCTACTTCCTCTTTCCTAGCCTTTGGAATTAAGGTAAAACACATATGCTCATGCCTCATATCATCTGAGAAATTTCCTCTATCAACAAAAATTATTCTTGCATTACCACATACCTTTTCTTCTGTTTCCTTCAATGGTTTTAGCTTATGTCGCACTCCATTCTTTGTCAAGGAATAGGTATTCACATGACCATCATGTACAACACATCTGTTAAATTTCCAAGGTCTACCCAATAACATATGACATGCATCCATAGATATGATATCACATAGTACCTCATCTTGGTAACCGCCGATCTTGAACTTCACTAGGCACTGTTCATTGACCATGACCTTGTGGTCATCTTGCACCCAGGCAACACGATATGGATGTGGATGTTTCTACCTCTTGAGCTTCAACTTTGTCACCATCTCTTCTGACACCAAATTATCAGTATTGTGACTATCAATAATCACATCACAACACTTACCCTCACACTTGCACCTGGTACGAAATAGGCTCCTTTGCTCAGGTTCATTTTCACCACTCAACAGGACTCTTCTGTTAATCAATGTTTCTCCTCCTTTAGCATCTTTAGAATGTGATGATCTAGCATCTTCATCTACATATGCAACTTTGGCCTCACCTTTGTTCCTCCTATCTATCCCTCCTTGTCATTGAGGACATTCAAATGCCCTATGACCTTTTTCTCCATAGTGAAAACATGTTCCACGGAAGCCTCCTCTTCTTGAACCTCGTCCTCTTCCTCTTCCTCTCTGATCTCTATTGTTTTGATCTTAGAAATGACTAAAATGATCTCCTCTTTGATTCTAACTATTACTGGCCTCATCCTACTTTTTTGGATCTTCATTTCGATCTCCATATGACTGTCCACTAGATCTTCCATCACGACCTCTTCCGCTTTGTCTGCTCTCAAACTTCTTCTTCAACTTTTCCTCTACTTTTAGGGAAAACAGGTATGCCTCTTCAATACTGTTCATTCAAACCAGATTCAATTCCTCTTGAATGCTCAGCCTTGACCCATTAAGGTAATGGACAATTTTCTCCTTATCAGCTTCCGCATGGCCTGTTCTGATGAGGATTCGATAGAACTCCTCCGTATACTCCTAAACAGATCTTCCTGCTTGCTTCAAACTTTACATTTTTCTCAGTAGGTCAAGCTCATAATCAACAGGAATGAACTGTCCCTTCAATTTATCCACCATCTGCCCCCATCTTGTGATTTTATCCTTTCCTCTTCGATTTCACTCCAACTAAATCTCTTGCCACCAGATCTTCCCATGACCTTTTAATCTGGCCTTCACAAACTTGACCTGATCAGGATCCTCGATATCTTCATACTCAAAATATTCTTCACATTCATTGATCTATTCGATCAACTCTTCTAGGTTAAGATTTGCAGAAAATGTCAGGACCTCAATCTTAGGTCTCTTCCTGATCTTTGAGATAGCTTGAAAAAGTCTTTCTTCCTCCTGGTTCACAACTTTAACTTCTCCTTCTTGATCTTCTTTTTCAACTTCATCCTCGCTTTCATCTCTGACATTAAGATTCATTCCGCTGTGAATCTCTTCTTGCAATGCTCGCACTTGTCTCTGCAGTTCCCTAACCTCAGGTGTTACAACACCAACTCTTCTGCCACGTTCCCTTCATCGAGGTATTTTCACGCTTCTCCCTGAAACCCTAACCACGGTCCTGGTGCAACTACCTCACAGTCAGTGATTTATTTACACAGAAACCCTAACCCACGGTCCTGGTGCAAACTACCTCACAATCGACGATCTGTTTACACACTCAGGAACTTCTACTCTGATACCACTTGATGAAGGGTGCTCCCCTTAATACCACAAACACATAACATAAATAGAGAAATAACAATAATATGCAAGAATAGAAAATTGGCTTCTTATTATCTCCACAAATGTGGAATTACAAACTTTCAGAATTACAATATGCAAAGCCACATGGGCATTCCCTTACAATATTCTATAGGACAAATCCTTGAATCAATACCTAGATTTGCTACCTAGAACTGTCCCGACCTCTCAAGATAATACTACAAATGTTTCTTATATAGGCAATTTCCACTGCCTAAGAAGGTTCCAGAAATTTAGCCCTTTAGGCTGACTAAACATAGAATTATTTATTTTTCACAATTATTACAATAGGGTTGGTTCAAAAGAAATATAAAATATGATTTTAGGTAACCCAACTTCTGAAGGCCATAACATTTTAACTGTAACTCCATTTTTCTATTGTAACCACTTTTTGGAAACACCATGATGAGATCTACAATGCCTAACACACACTAGCGCCAATCTGTTGGGGGTCGATCGCGATCTGGAGCCTCCAAGGCCTTTAAAATTGACTTGAAAGACTTTGTACCCAAAAATCTCAAAAACTTCACCAATACTGATGATGTGGCAATGAAACTCAACTGATAGGCTGAAATGACTAGGATAAACCTCCAACTGTGAAATCAAAACATTCTGAGATCATATGACCAACTTACTAAAAATAGTAAGTTTCCATAAATAGCAGCTCCGCACAAGATAGCCCTTATTGAAAACAAAACCCAAAATATTTTTGGGTGATGCAAGATTGCTCTTACACCTAGGATGCTCCTGCATCAGACACCTAGGGTAATTTGAGAAGTGACCCTGTCATGACTTAGGTGTGAAGAGGAAAACCAAGACGGTTAACCTCCTCCTTTGTCAGCCATGATGAATTTTTAACAAGTCATCCTTTCCACTTGACCAGATATTCTTCATATGTCCTATTCCTTGTGCTTCTACCAACATGACTATCCAACATGTCTTCAATCTCCTCAATATCTGAACTGGCTCCTGGAATACTCCACTGTGCTGCTGTAACCTCATCTTCAACACCTCCTTCATGATACTCTGTCAGATATGGCCCAAACTTCTTCATTTTCAGCTTGTTGTATCTACCAACTGGAAATCACTGCTTCCGCAAATGAACCATGACTTCATCTCCAATCCAAAATTCCTTATGCCTCCTTTTCTCATCTGCCTTAGCCTTATACTACACATTCATCTTGGTAATATGCCTCCTCACCTCCTCATGGATGTTCTTCAAGTGTTTTGCAAAATCCTCATCTTCAGCACTACTTATCCCTCCTTTATCTATCTTTCTCAACTTAGATGCATTTTTGGGACTACTTCCATATACAATCTATGGATGATGTGATGAACTAAACTTCAAATCTATCTTCAACTCTTTACTTTCTGCTAGCGTTATTTTGTGTGCTGCCTTATTTGGCAAACTGGTTCCTGGAATCAAGTCCATCTGATGACTGATCTTTCTTACTAGTGGTAATCCATCCGGCACATTATCAGATACAATATCCTAAAACTCATTCAATAATTTTGCAACTTCTACAGGTACATCTTCTACTTCCTCTTTCCTAGCCTTTGGAATTAAGGTAAAACACATATGCTCATGCCTCATACCATCTGAGAAATTTCCTCTATCAACAAAAGTTATTCTTGCATTACCACATACATTTTCTTCTATTTCCTTCAGTGGTTTTAGCTTATGTCACACTCCATCCTTTGTTAAGGAATAGGTATTCGTATGACCATCATGTACAGCACATCTATCAAACTACCAATGTCTACACAATAACATATGACATGCATCCATAGATATGATATCACATAGTACCTCATCTTGGTAACCGTCGATCTTGAACTTCACTAGGAATTGTTCACTGACCATGACCTTGTGGTCATCTTGCACCCAGACAACTTGATATGGATGTGGATGTTTCTACGTCTTGAGCTTCAACTTTTTCACCATCTCTTCTGACACCAAATTATTAGTACTGCCACTATCAATAATCACATCACAACACTTACCCTCACACTTGCACCTGGTGCAAAACAGGGTCCTTTGCTTAGGTTCATTTTCACCACTCAATAGGCCTCTTCTATTAATCAACATTTCTCCTCTTTCAGCATCTTCAAAATGTGATGATCTGGCATCTTCATCTACATATGCATCTCTTGCCTGGCCTTCTTTCCTCCCATCTATCCCTCCTTGGCATTGAGGACATTCAAATGCCCTATGACCTTCTTCTCCACAGTGAAAACATGTTCCACGAAAGCCTCCTCTTCCTGAACCTCGTCCTCTTCCTCTTCCTCTCTAATCTCTATTGTTTTGATCTTGGAAATGACTAAAATTATCTCCTCTCTGATTTTGACTATTTCTAGCCTCATCCTACTTTTTTGGATCTTCATTTCGATCTCCATATGACCGTCCACTAGATCTTCCATCATGACCTCTTCCACTTTGTCTGCTCTCAAACTTCTTGTTCAACTTTTCCTCTACTTTTAGGGAAAATTGGTATGCCTCTTCAATATTGTTGATTTAAACTAGATTCAATTCCTCTTGAATGCTCGGCCTCAACCCATTAAGGTAATGGGCAACTTTCTCCTTATCAGCTTCCGCATGGCTTGTTCTGATGAGGATTCGATAGAACTCCTCTGTATACTCCTGAACAGATCTTCCTACTTACTTCAAACTTTGCATTTTTCTCAGTAGGTCAAGCTCATAATCAACAGGAATGAACTATCGCTTCAATTTATCCACCATCCACCCCCATCTTGTGATTTTATCCTTTCCTCTTCAATTTCACTCCAACTGAATCTCTTGCCACCAGATGTTCGCATGACCCTTTAGTTTGGCCTTCGCAAACTTGACCCGATCAAGATCCTCGATATCTTCATACTTGAAATATTCTTCACATTCATTGATCCAGTCGATCAACTCTTCTGGGTTAAGATTTGTAGAAAATGTCGGTACCTCAATCTTAGGTCTCTTCCTGATCTTTGAGATAGCTCGAAAAAGTCTTTCTTCCTCCTTGTTCACAACTTTGACTTCTCCTTCTTGATCTTCTTCTTTGGCTTCATCCTCGCTTTCGTCTCTGGCATTAAGATTCATTCCTCTGCAAATCTCTTCTTGCAATGCTTGCAGTTGTCTCTATAGTTCCCTAACCTTAGGTGTTACAACACCGGCTCTTCCGCCATGTTATTTTCATGGAGGCATTTTCGTGCTTCTCGCTGAAACCCTAACCACGGTCCTGGTGCAAAGTACCTCACAGTCGGTGATCTGTTTACACAGAAACCTTAACCCACGGTCCTAGTACAAACTACCTCACAATTGGCGATTTGTTTATACACTCAGGAACTCCTGCTCTAATACCACTTGATGAAGGGTGCTCCCCTTAATACCACAAACACATAACATAAACAGAGAAACAACAAAAATATGCAAGAATAGAAAATTGGCTTCTTATTATCTCCACAAATGTGGAATTACAAACTTTCAGAATTACAATATGTAAAGCCACATGGGCATTCCCTTATAATATTCTGTAGGACAAAGCCTCGAATCAATACCCAGATCTGCTACCCAAAACTGTTCCCAACTCTCAAGACAATACTATAGACCTTTCTTATATAGACAATTTCCACTGCCTAAGAAGGTTCCAGAAATTTAGCCCTTTAGGCTGACTAAACATAGAATTATTTATTTTTCACAATTATTACAATAGGGTCAGTTCAAAAGAAATACAAAATATGATTTTAGGTAACCCAACTTTCGGAGGCCATAACTTTTTAACAGTAACTTTATTTTTCTATTGTAACCACTTTTCAGAAATGCCATGACGAGATCTACAATGTCTAACATGCCCTATTGCTAGTCAGCCAGGGGTCGATTGCGATCCAGAGCCTTTAAGGCCTTCAAAATTGACCTAAAAGATTTCATACCCAAAAATCTCAATAACTTCACCAATACTGATGATGTGGCAATGAAACTCAGCTGATAGGATGAAATGACTAGGATGAACCTCCAATTGTGAAATCAAAACATTCTGAGATCATATGACCAACTTACTAAAAATAGTAAGTTTCCATAAATAACAGCTCCACACAAGATAGCCCTTATTGAAAACAAAACCAGAAATATTTTTGGGTGATGCAAGATTGCTCTGACACCCAGGATGCTTCTGCATCAATAACCCTCCCCTCCCCATCCCCCCCACCTCCTCCCCCTTTTAATAGGTGAATGCATGTTCTATCTTATTTATTGATGAAAGGTTATTATAGGAACATATGTTTTGGTTCTTAAACTGAACTTAGTGGAATAATATTAGTGTTATCTTTTCTATGATTGTCAACCAATTTATATATTCTAGTATATGTTCATGATGTGTTTCATAGTAGTGACATTAAGGAACCCATGGAGGACATTTATCTTCTGGTTGTCATTTTAATGGTTAATTATACATGATGAATTAGATGATATGTTGCATTATGTTAAAGAAAATATTGCTATGTTATTTAAATGGTTAGTAGTTATCCTCAAGGGTTCTCTAGCGGGTTCTATAATTGGTATCAAAGCTTGTCATGCCCCGCAAGGGAACCGAGGGAGAGAACAAAGATTCTCTTTGTAAGAGAAAAACCTAAGTAATGCTTTATGAAATATTTTGAATTTTTAAAAATAATTATGTGAACAAAACTTAAACGTAGTTAAACTTAGATTCCTCCCAAGGTTCCCTACTATTTTATGAACAATTCATTTAAGTCCTTTAAGTATACTAACAACAAGATTTACTTCTTAAAGCAAACTATGTCATATGATTTGAAGATTCTTTACAAAGAAATTCAAAGTACTTTTCATTTCAATTTTTTGTTTAAATCCATCTATTTTCCTAAGTACCCTTTATGAACAATATAACTTTTAAAGAAAATAGAATCGTTTAAATCATTTGATACATTACAATTATTACATTTTATTTTCAATAGCTTTTCACTTAATCAACACTAATGAAAAATATACTACTTAACTTGGAATATTACAAAATCCTTTTCTTTTCAATACACATCATATACATAAAGTTTGTGATATCCCTTTTTCCTTTCTCCTAAGTCTATCCATATCATTTTGAAATATATTAATAATTACATTACATTCATCTCCTCTTGGGAGGTAACACTAATTTTACATCATGAAAGATAAGTACAAGTCTTCAAAACTAGAACACTATGCAAGTTTGAATCCATAAGCACTGCATCCACAAACGGTACCTTGATAAAAATGTTTACCACCCAACCACGTGGATACCTAAAAGGCCCACTCTCCCATGCTAGGAGATAAACACCAAGGTCCACAAAGAAGGAATAGCTAGGCCATACCTAGGGTTGGGTAACCTTTCCCAAAAATCAAATGAAAAGAAGATCAAAGTATAAATCTTTTCCCAAAGGTTCTAAGGCTTGGTAGAAACTCTAAGCAATTACCTAAGTGAGTGTCATCACATAGCCCTCACCCCTTGGGTTGTCCTAGTACTAGCCACTCTGGGCCCCAACCCCCAAGTAGGCAAATGCGGAATCAAATGCCTTTCATATAGACAAGTGCCATTCGATCGTACCTACACATAGGCACCTTCTCGCACTCCCATCCATAGCTTTTACTAGCACTAATGACATGGGAAAGGCACATATTAATATTTTTAGTGTTTGAACCCATTCCCATAAGTTTAATTAAATTTTCACTTATTAAATAACTCTTCAGTCAGTTATCCTGGTTCTAGCCACTTAGGGCCCCGACCCCGCACTGAGAGCCACTCACTTGGTGTTGTTAGATTTTCTACCCTTAACCCACACATCACAAATACATCATACATGAAATAAAACACATCATAAACACTTTCAAGAACTTTAATCAAAGAACATAAAAGAGTAGGAGAGTTTAGAAAAATATGGAGCGTTTAGGGAGGTCTAGAGTAGTCCTGATCCTCCTAGACAATCCTAAACCCTAAACTACTTCCTACACATATTTTAATCTTATTAAAGCATCTAAATGCACTGGTTATAAACTCCACCAAACAAATAATGAACATGTATAAAGTTTACACAAAACTCCATATGCCAAAAGATAATGCTCCATAAATTTCAATCTAAGTCTGAAATTTGACTAAGTCTAATTTTTATTAAAAATCTAAAATCTAGAAGTTGCAGCTTAACTCCTAGGAAGATGAAACCTATCCCAATCAATCTGAAAGGTACCTAATTCCTTTATACAAGTATAACTTAAAGTATAAGAAGTATCGTAACTTATACTTCAATGTTATACTTGTATAAATGAAATAAACAATACTAATTCACAAACGAAATAAAAAATACTAATTCATGGCTAAACAATACTAATTCTCAGCTTCCTAAAATATGACAGCAAATAAAATAAACAATACTAATTCTATTCTAGGATTCCATAAACCTTAATCCGAATGCTACAACAATAACTCAGGTTTGATCATAATAGAAATGACAGAATATAAAATACATATACTGCACGTATTGCTGGATGACAAAAAGCTAAACGTAAACAACCCTAATAGAAACACAACATCTAAACATGAAAAAACAACATAGATACTAACAATCAACTTGGCCAAATGCTAGAGATCAAAACAAATGATAGAAATTGTTTCATGATAGAAAATTAAACAATACTAACTTTGGATTATCTTACATATATAAACGGCTGACACAAATAATACAATAATGTATACCCTATCAGTAATAATACAATAATGTGTCACATTCTGCAATAATACAATAATGTATCAACATTCTATAATAATACATTATTACAGAATACATTAAAGTATCAACCTTCTGCAATAATACATTATTACAGAATACATTAATGTATCAACCTTCTGCAATAATACATTAATGTATCAACATTCTGAAATAATAATACACAATACAATAATAATACAATAGTGCACAAACATTCTGCAACAATAATACAAAATACAGAAACATTCAAACAAATCTAAAAACAACATTCATACTATAAAAGAGATTTATTTTCCAAGATGGATTGCAACCTGGAGTCCTGCGAAGATCGGTTGATGAAGAAGAAATCAAGCTTCTAAATCTCTTCCAACACTCCTTCGAATTCATCCTATAGGCAAGCTCCAACTCCTTCCAGAAGAAATCTCATACACCCCTTCTTAGAGAAAAATCAATTCTTTCTCTTCTCTAAACTATAGAAATATCCTATCAAAGATAAAGCCTCTCCTCCAAATAAAATTTCCTATGCCAACCCCACACACACAGGAAAGTCTTCTTGTAAATAGAATGGAGGAGGTGGTTGCACGGGTAATCCAACCGATGCAACCATCTCAACTATCCATCTGTTGATAGTTAGGCTTAAATAATATTATTAAAGCCTTTCCCGGAAGAAATATAACTATTTTTATCTATTACCATAATTTAATTTATGTTTCCTTTATTCAAGGAAGGTAATAGTAATTATTATTTATAACACATTTACCATACCATTAACTTATTTAATTATTTATTAATATAACACAATAATTACTTACTCGCCAATAATTATATAAATATATGTATGCATATGCATATGTGTACACCCATATGCCTATGTGTACATATATTATTATTATTATAAATATTATTGAAAACATAATATTATTTTTATAAAACATATTATTTATGCATACACTAATCCATATTCTCTACAAAATATAATAATGATAAATATAAGATGAAACATACCACTATTATTAAAATATTTATTACTATTATTGCCATAGACATTTTGTTATTATGAGTATTATAAATAATCCCATAAAATTATATATTATTATCGATATTAAAATCACATGATTTAATCACATACTAACTTGTTCCTAACAAAATACGCTAGTACATGAGTAGCTACTAATAAAGATAATTACTAAATCATACCCTCATATGAACAGTAATCCAAATCAATAGTCTACTAACAAAATTGAACATACCATGAAGACAGTTAAAGCTACCATACTCAAAACCTCATTCTCAACGAATGCAAAAGACAAGAAACTAGCTACAAGATCCACAAAACCAATAAATCGAGAGATCACATAATTCATCCACACAAGGGACTGACTTAGGAACTCCCCACCTAAGGATAAAGGGATCAGAGGTAGAGTTTCTTCCTATGGAACTTGGTGATATCTCCGTAAAAATAACAACGATCAAGGATTTTGAGGGATCGCTTAGACCTGTGAAGCCAGGTGGAGATGATACCTGGTACCTGCAATCTTGCATCACCAAGAAGAGATACATATACATATGGATATACATATGGATATACATACAAATTAGATATATGCAAATAGATGACCAGGATCGATACATTATGTGGACCTCAACTAAGTGAGTAACTATGAATTCATCCCGAGTCATGAAGACACATCAGACACATATCCATGAAACATAAAACATCATGATAATGGTTAGATTCAAATCCATGGGTTAGCTCGATAAAACATATAAAGATAGATGTTTTCTAATTTCATAAACATATAAATGATAACCATAATGAGCATATCAATCATCTGACAAACATATCATCATCCACAAAACATAAATGTAAATATGTAGTTCTAACCATCATAATAGGATGTCCAAATCAGAAAATCCAAGTATCACCATAGGAGAGGGTATTACAAAGCCCATGTTGCAACACTAGGATCTCTAGTTAATCTTATTTCCCTTGACCTTGTGTGATGTATTATTGTAAAAAGTTAGTCATGTAGTGCTTCTTTCCTATGTTCTTTCTCTCTTGGATGCATTCTTAGGAGAGTTCATCGATACTATGGAATTTATGAGATTGTGATTGTTATGATTGGTTACTAACATCATGTGTGTCTATTTTTTGGGTACAGGGTGGGTGTTTGGAGTTGGGTCGCAATTCCACGGAAGTCCGCGGGGTGAAAAAGTTGTAAATCAAAATGGGCACCCGATTCTTAAAAATCGGGCACCCGTTTAGGTCCGGGCGCTTGACCCATTTTCAAAAATCAGGCACCCGTTTAAAAAATGGGTGCTCATTTTGGATTGGGCACCCAAACTGAAATAGGCGCTCGATATTTAAAAAATGGGCACTCAATTCTTACAAATCGAGCACCTATTTTGTAAAAATTGGGTGACCGTTTCCAAATTCTATTTATTTACCTTTTTTACTGATTTCTTCTCATTTTCACCTTCAGAAAATGGGATCACGTTCAATAGAGCTCGGGTGCCTGATTTTGCTTCCCCTTCCGACCCCATTTGCCATTTTTTTCGTGTTCCAGGTATGTACTATTGTTTTTATTTTATTTTTGTCATTACAAATTATAATTTCAAGTTTTTTTCAATTAAAAAATGTAGTTTAATTTGTTGTTTTCAAAATTATTGTAAAAAATTAATTGTATTTTATTTTTCAACTTGTAGTTCTTTTAAATTTTAATTTACTGTGTAAATTAGTGTATCTATGTAAAAACCAAAACCCTAGGTAGTAAAACAAAAACATAAATAGGTATACAAAATTAAAGTAGGAAACCCTAGTCTTACAAGACAAAAACATAAACCTATACAAAATTAAACTAGGAAACCCTAGTCTTAGAAAAAAAAAACCTAAACCTATAGAAAATTAAATTGGGAAACCCTAAACTTAGAAAATTGGAAAGCATAAATCTAGAAACCCTCTCACTCCTCTTTCTCTCTCCTCTCTCTCCTTTCTCCATCCTCTCTATCTCTCTCTCTCTCTCTCTCCTCTTTCTCTCTCCTCTCTTTCTCTCTCCCCCTCTCTCCTATTTCTCTCTCCCCCTCATATATATATACATATATATATATATATATATCTCTCTCTCCTATTATTGTATAAATTTAATTATATTTTATCTTTCAAGTAGTTATTTTTAATTTTTATTTACTTTGTAAATTAGCGTACCAAAGTAGAAAACTGATATTTAATTTTTTATTTAACCCTAGATACAAAATTAAATTACTCTCTCTCTCCCTCCTCTCTCTCTCTCTCTCTTGCACAAGTTTTAATCATTTAAGTCATTCTTTGTAAGGTAAAATATAATTTACAATATGTTAATTTTAAATTATCATGTTTTTATATGTACGCATATTGGCAATATGGATTATTTTCATATTGATGAGCTTATAGGTCAGCATGAACCACCACCACCACCTCCACCTCCAGCTCCACCTAGAGAGTTAAGGGATAATATTAGGCGAAATGTGGAGGCGATCATGAGAGACATAAATATTATTAGAAATGATCCCTTTCCATCGGTCCAGCTACTACGCCTTGAAGATAGCATGCAAGGCATAGTTGATTCTGTACATACATTAGACTTAGAGATTGATAGTTTTGAGTCATGGAGGGAGAGTATGCATGCATATTATGCTGATGACCTCTCTTATAAAGAGGTTAATGATTTAAAAATTACAAAAGTTGATTTGGCATGCTTTTTTTATAACCCTACAACGGGTGAGCATATACTTGGCAAGAAGCCACGTATTTCCATTAGATGGTGTAGACACCCCGGTATGGCATAATATTTTTGGGAGTAGTGGTGGATGGTATTTGATAATCCACCAAATGCTAATCATGAGGTACCGCTTTATTTTTTGAAAAAATTATGGGCTGAATTTGTATTGGGTAGGAAACCCAATTATTTTGACGTGAAATCATTCGAGGGGGTTGGTCGGGGCATGCCACAGGATAGGCTAGGGGCCAAATTGAGTGACAGAACTAGAAATCATGTGCACAATGAGCCTCTTGTTCCTCTTCCTTCTCCTGTAGTTCCTGCACCTATCCATCATCGAGCAGTGCAGTCATCTCTTGGTTCTTTGAGCACCCTTACAGGAAATTTGTTACAACACTTGACCAAGGCGAGGGCTGCCCCTAGCATAGAACATGTTTGCACAAGTTGTGGGGGTATATGTACAAGTCCCCAGTCTAATCTAGATGCTGCCCATGCTGCCCATGGTGGATATGGTGATGATGATGGTGGTGCACATGGTGGATATGCTGATGATGATGGTAGCACACATGGTGTTGCTAGAGATGATATCCCTTCATTTGTTGATTTACTCAATGCATACGATGATCATCCCACACAGGTAAATTTAATTATAATTTATATAGTACAATATTATATTTCTTATTTATACAATTATGAGCCATAACATGTAGATTTTTTGGTGGACAAAGGAGGTTTGCCCTCCAACATTCATTAGCCATCATCATATGACATTGATGTTGGAAAAATAGTCAGCGCTCCCCTCAGGATTTGTGACATGGTTTAATAGCCTCTTGTGTCTTCTATAAGTCTAGTGGTTGTATTGGGCATTAACAGGTCAATCTTTTCGTGCAACAACAACCACTACTTGTAACAAGTGGTATCAAAGCTTGGTCACAGGTTCAAATCTCCTCGGGTAATGTTGAGGGTGAGATTGTTGGAAAAATAGTCAGTGCTCCCCTCAGGATTTGTGACATGGTTTTATAGCCTCCCGTGTCTTCTATAAGTCTAGTGGTTGTATCAGGCATTAACAGGTCGATCTTTTGCTGCAACAACAACCACTACTTGTAACAATCGACACCTCAACATCTTAGAGCTCCATTCACGGTATGCACTTTGATCTTGATACATTTAAACTTTAAACAAAATAAACTTTAATTGATAATATGTTTGACATATTTTTGTGATTTTGTAGGGTCTCTCATGTACCACTGAGATTGGCAGTCCTTCATTCTCTGCCCCACCAGTCACTGAGAGTTAGCTGCATATACCTCTAGTATGTTTTTCATTTATTAATTTTAAGTATTTGTATCTTACTAGTTTATGTAAAACTTTGATTCACACTTATTTTTTTGTAATTGTAAGCTTTTAGATTGTCTCATGTTGCATAATCACATTTATGTCCTGACTCATCGGTGACATTAGCTACGTGTCACACACAAGTAATGTACACATGTTTTTATTCCATATTTATATATAATCAAGTTATATATACTTTATAATTTATGTATATATGTACTATAAGTTTGATTCATGCTTTATATATGTTTTTCAGGTCAACACCACCATGATTCTTGGCATGGCTACATGATTAAGCTAAATGCATCCATCGACACTATCCTTTGAGGTGATGATTAATTTAAGTAATTTTTCAATATCCTACGTGTATCTAGATCTTTTTCAATGTCTTGTATGTATCTAGATCTTAGATGATTAATTTAAGTAATTTTTAATTTATACTTTAAATGTTTTTACAAGACTTGGCTTCATCCACTTTTCATGTAGTTGAGGATGAGGGTACTCAAGACCAGACAAAGTAGGATGAGGGTACTCAGGACCAGACAGAGCAGGATGAGGGTACTCAGGACCAGATAGAGCATGTTGATGCATTGCAATCCTCTTCATGTGGAGTGAAGAGGACTATAGATTAGCTAGATGAGTAGAGTTAGATTATGATGACTATTTGGACTATTTGGACTTATTTTATGATGACTATTTGGACTTGTTTTATGATGACTATTTGGACTTGTTCATGTATTATTTTTTATGACTATTTGGACTTGTTTTATGATGACTATTTGGGCTTTTTTGGACTTGTTCATATTATTTTTACTTGTTGTTAGAGTAGGACTTGCATTATATACTAGTCCACTTGTTATCATATATTGTACTTGGACTTGTTTTTAGAGTAGGACTTTGTTTTGTGATTGTATGTATATATCATGAGTTGATATGATGGACATTATGATACATGTAAATTATTTCAGGACTTGTTATGTTATTTATCTTAATCATGAGTTGTTATGTAATTTATTAATTTATCTTAATCAGGACTTGTTATGTAATTTATCAATTTATCCTAAAAAAACCATCTATCTAACAATGAGATCTATTAATTCATGTGTAATTGATCTAAGTACAATATCTAGATACGTGTTACAAGTAATATGAAAACTTTGATTAACTATAAAAAAAATAATCTAGATCTAACAATGACATCTATTAATACATGTAATTGACAAGAACAATATGGATGTTACAAACTTAATAACTATTAAACAATGAGATCTATTAAGTGAACATAATTTGACCAATGTGCATAGTTTAATATTTACAATAAAATTAGGTGAATACAAAGTTATGAATTTAACTTAAATATTTAAAACAAAATTCAATGTATAAAAGTGAGTTCATGTGAACTTAAATTATAAACCCAAAATTGTATGAATACAAGAGTGCATTGTACTACATAAATAGTTCATGTCTATGTTCTTCCAGACATCCTGCATCATAAAAATTAACATGTTGAAATGTTAGAATTTATAAAAGTTCATTTAAAGTTAATTTTAATTTTAATTTCAAATCTATATCTCTAAATTATAGATTATGACACTTCAAAGAAGACATGTAGAAAACATATACAAATATGACAATTGAACAAAAACTTACATGTATAAATTTGATTCAACCTAATGTAGCATCAACATCCTCTCTTTTCTGCAATGCATCTATGATTGCCTCATGTTCTTCCATTGAAAGTGTCCATAATATTTTATTAGCAGGTCTCCCTTTGTATCTTTCCAATTTGATATTTGTTGCCACTACCAAATGGGAATAGTGTATAATCTTCTTTTCTGATTGGTAGTCTTCAAAAGATGGTAAACCATTCCTTCTTGTTAGGTATTTGCGTAGCCATATACCAACTACCACAATAGACCCAATTGGATACTGAAAATTATCATCATCTACTTGATTACATATAAAATTTTTCTTGGGTTCTACACATTGAGCTAACCAATACTCTGCTCTTCATTATCCTCAGGTGCAACAACAGCATACACATGTCCTGCAAAACAAAATTAAGTACATGTGCACTGTAAATAAAACTTGTTTAAAGGTTTATAATTCAAATATATATAATCATAAATTATATGACATACACATGTAACTGATATATAATTTAAAGTTTTACAATAAATTGTATTAAATTACCAAGTTGTATGAGATCTGAAACATGATCATAATCTTCTAATGCAAAGGCATGATCCAGGTCTTCATTTATTATATCATCTTCATCTTGTCTCTCACTAGGTGTTAAGGATTTTTGTTACCATTCTTCAACCCATTATGTATTCTTGCATTCTTCCCATTCACCTGCAACACAAAATTGACAAAAACTTGCAAGCTCCCTAGTCCATATAGTCCAAGTGTTAGAATTAGAACTCCTAAATGAATTCCATTTAGTCAGTCTGCTGATTGTATTACAATCATATCTTGAAAGGATATTCTTCTCTTCAACTAGGTAGAAAAAATGTCTGATTGTAGAGTTCTGACTTGATCCTATAGACAAACTTGTTTTACACCATTCAACAATTGCACGTGCATCTTTAAATTTTGATTTTTCCTCAAATTTGAGTTGCTCTCTATAAAGGGCTCTCTTCACACATGCACCAACACCATCATGTTCTCCCTTCCCGTGTCCAACCTCAAAAAAACTCTAGATATGTTGGATATTTATTTTCTTGTGCATCCTACTCAACCAATAAAACATTCTAGCATTCTTGAATTGCCCTGTGCAATTATTTGACCATATTAGATGTTGTGTTATATGAATTTCTCTCCCCCTTAAATTTTCATAAAAAGTATTAAAGCAATACTAGACAAACTTCAATGAGTGTAACTTATTATCACTCATATAGAAATGGTACTTTCTCAATATTTTCTGATCCTCTTCTGTACTATCAGGTGCATGTCTATAGACAATATGAACAAAAATTGTTACTTGCACTAAATTATAATATTGTGGTTGGATCTCATCTTGTGGTGCAAGCGTGTAGTTCTTTGCAAAGTCAATAACTGACAATATACTACCATTTGGAAATGTATTCTTGCATATGTGAAATTGTCCATCAAGCCATCTAGAATTGTGAGAGTGTTTCACATATTTAGGTATGACCTTACTCTTGAATTCATTCTTAAAAGTATTAACACTAAGTTTTTCAGTTATTAGGTCGCACTGTTTTCCAACTTTTCCATCCTTCAATGGATACTCAACAGTTTTAAATCTTTGTACATCAACTAATTGTTGTCCAAAATCAAATGAAATATTTTCATGCAAACATTCATCTAATAATGTAAGATTGCCACATACGTCACATACACCAGAAACACATGCATTTAAAAGATAAAATTGCTCATTAGGTGGGTTACAAAATAATTTTGATATAAACTCCTTTACAGTTTCAGGTGGTATATTTATACCACATTCCTACAACATTTCATTAGTATGCATAATAGAATGTATAGATAAAAAAATATCATAATGATAATGAAATTGAACATGAGTTTTACAACAACAGGTGATTCTTTCTTTGTTAATCCTTACATACTATGGTTTACATTTTTCAAAAGATCTTTGACTAATACTAATAGTTAACACCTTATCATCCACAAATTTTTTATACAATTATGTTTGAGTCATATCTAAAAGGTGTTTTAGATGTGGATCATGAACTTTTGAACCGACTCTTAATTTAAGAACATCTCTGGCATTAGGGGATACTCTTGTATTATCGTGCCAAAATTTTTCAATCAATTTTTTGACTTCACCAGTAAGTTTCATGTCAGACCTTGGGAGTCTGCCATTGAACATCCATAAATGGTTTGCCGGATCACTTTCAAAGTTAACTCTTCTCTTTACAGCTCTTGTTAAAGTTTTATGATTAATATTAAGATATTCACTTATGTTTGAAATATTTCTTTTATCAATAGTAGTTTTGTTTACTAAAGCTGTTGTTATTGCTCATCGTGCTGCATTACTATCTTTAGAACAACTTTTCTTTCCAATTGTGTCAAAGGCACTAGCAACAGTTGATACAACTTATTTTAGAGACTCATTCTTCTTCTTATTTTTCACATAAATGCCTAACCTCTTCATCACTTTTCACATTTTAGACATGTTAATTAATTGTAACATTAATTGACATTGAAACCCAAATTTCTTATTATAAAAAAATTGTCTAAAAAATCTGCTTGCGTGTATCCTAATTTGTCTCAATGAAACCAAACTATGTAGATTGTCTAGCACATCAATTTTTAATTGAAATTTTTCATTTATTTCATTATCATTCAAATGAGTTTCTTTCTCAATCGGTGTTTCTATGTCTACATTTACATTGTTGATTTCAATCTGAATTGGTGTTTGATTTTCAATTTCAATTGGGGTTTGACTTTCATTTCCTTTATCATTATGATTAACATTACTAATTTCTAAAATTTCACGTGCAGTTAAATTTGTTAATCTATTTTCAAGAATAAAATTTAAATCATTTTTATTGTAACCTGTTTCTAGCAAATCATGAACATCTTTATCATAATAAGTTGTAACAATTGGATGTGAAGACATACTTGTATCCAATACTAGATTAGAAGATGCACTTGATTTTTCTTCTTCAACCTCTGCATCCATTATGTTGTCTTCATTGTCCTCCTCTTCTAAAACAATTGTTGAACTCGATGCTCCAACATTATTGGGTTTCGAAGTCTTTCTCTTCTTTCTCATTGTCGTTTTGCCTCCTTTCTATTTTTTGCAATCTCCTCAGGTGTCAGAACCTTCGTTGACCTCTTTCTACGTCAGTTTGATCCCATTTTTGCATAAAAATTTGAGTTCAAACAATCTTTTTTGAATGTCAGATCCAAAATAAGACAAAAAAAAGAATGTTGGCAGAAATATTCTCTTTGTCTACTACAAATCGATAGAAAATAGATTGAAAAGTTGTCAATCATTAGATTAGGCCCACAGTCAAGTTTTTTTTGGTTACAATGACTCTATACGAAACGGGCACCCATTTTTAGTTTCACAAAATGGGTGCCCATTTTTAGATTTACAAAATGAGCACCCATTTTGTGAATTTTAAAAAAATGGGCACCCGATTTGTAAATCTATGAGCGGGAACCTTACCTCCTGGCTTGGGTTTTTGTTCAGGACAGGCTTGGTCCCACCAAGCCTGTGCTTGACCCTGCAAAAAAATGGCTAAGGCATTACAGAGTAAAATTTTTACCTTGCCATAATTTTTAGGACAACTTCCTGAATGAATTTTTTGATAAAATGAAAACTCATTTTAGCTCTTATTGTGCAGATTATAAAAATATAAATTTTATAGTGATATGATGAATTTTAATATTTATACAATATTTATTAAGCCAACATGGTACCTAAACTTAAAATACCAAGGTTACTAAAACTTTAATAACTTTTTTAATTTTTTGTTTTTTGAAAAATGAGTTATATGTGACCAAACAACATAGAATTCTTTTCAAATTATTATTTTTTTTTAAAAAGTGAAATTATCATCAAATTATGGTGTCCGTACACCAGAGGTTTCAAAAATGTACTTTATAGTCAATTAAAAATTAATAAAAAAAAATATTCAATAAAAAAATAAGATAAAATATTCTGACCAATCTTCAGTGTTTTAGGTACTTTTCCCAAAAGGATTCCCAAAAATACATTCATTTAATTCAAAAAAGGGTGTCCATACATGCGTGAGGTGTGGTCCTGAAATAGACATTTTTAAAAAGTGGTTTTTAGACATGCATACTAAAATTTAATTTATACCCTGTGGGTATTGAAATAAATTACATATTTGAAAACTAGATTCTGAGCACTAAATTTTATATTATTGAAGTTTTTCAAGATTCAATCTTTAAGTGCTTCAAATTTGGACATCAATTGACATAAATTTTGAAAAACAAAGAAAACACTTCCACTTTTTGGCCAAAAGTGGGACTCAACTTCTTGCAGCCACCCTACACTCTTAATGTAAGTAATTGCTAATGTATCTCTATGTAGCGTTGAGTTTCCCTATGATTTCTAGTATTTATTTGGATGTAAAAGATAGTTCTATGTCCATTATCATGATTATTGATTAGAATTAATTAAATTTATTTTTAAATGATGATGCCATGTGTCATGATGTGATCATGCTTATTACCTTTATTATATCAAAGAGCTGAATTATTTTTTGAATGATTAATGAAATGAAGTACTTTCCGGCTAAGGTACATGTATGAATTATATTTGGCATGTTCCATGATGACTATAATAGGAACTTATTGTATAATTCTTAAGTATTCTCTCTCTCTCTCTCTCTCTCTCTCTCTCTCTCTCTCTCTCCTCCTTGTCTTGATATATGATTAATAAGGAACCTACTTAGTGACATATTTTATATTAAATAGAATCATTGAGTGCTTACTTATGAACATGATCTGGTATGTGCAAAAGAGAATGTTTTATTTAAGAAAATCCTCAATTGAGAAACTAAGTTCCAAATTGCATTTATGACCCTTGAAAAACAAGTAAACTAGATGGGATGTCTTTTGCATGGACTATATTAGAATATTTTATAAAATATTGGATTAAGGTATAATGTTATAGAATAAGTGTTGAAAGTAAGTGAAGGTTGGTTTATTTCATGTCAAAAGTAGTGCTTATGATATTAGAAACCATGCTTCCATGTTCTTGATTGATTTGAAAACATAAATATCTTTAGCTTTATAAGAAACCTACATGATTTTAAAGAAATATGAATGTTGAGTGTGATTAAAGTAGTCTTGTTATTCTCTTCTTGTAAATATGCCTCGGAAAGGTTTTCTTATTCAATGAATTTTAATATAACGTGTCGGTCTTCCATACAAAGTTGATAGTCATCATGTGGTTAAAAGTTAAAATTTGCAATATGACCAAAATATATTATGAAATTATTGGTAAAGTAGTCTCCCACATGATGGACCCATTCAGTGGTTCTTATGTGCTTATCCTAATTCTCATAGTCCTTAAGTATGATGTTAGTAGGGCTCTGATGATTGAGGATTTATGTATATTTGTTGGGTATTTCTCCTCTATGTAGAGAAATTTAGAGATGTTTGGTTCCTCCTTGCTTGTTTGGTGGATAATTTTAGTCACAAAGTGATGTAATGTACAATTTCATGCTATTTTATTTTATCTTTCTTGTGTGGACCAATCTATTTATTTGCATCTTTGTTTGCAATAGTTTAGCCTCTATTTGTGAATCTTTTGCACATAGATTTTACAATTGATTTAGTTTTGAACATTTCTTGGACTTTCCTTTATTATTGGAACTGATAATTTATTTTAAGTTTTTTTTTTCTTTCATTTAAGAGCTTTGGTGGCTAACATAGTTTATCTTTATTGTTTTGAAATTTTGGACCAGTGTTGTAATGTGAATCCTCACCAAGAATACATGAGGAATAATTGGTTGAGTGTAAACAAAAAATCAAACACAAGAAACTTTGAGAATGGGGGTATTGAGGATACTATATAGCTAGGACCCACTACCCACCTGTGTGGTGACTTCTCTTAGAGGCTAACAACCTTAAACATATAAGACACAAACATTGTTGTCTTCTATGGAGGGCCACATTATGTGTGTGTGGTACAAACACCATCAAGCCACTAAATGAGGGATGAAATATGGATCTAGAAGAGGTTAGCCTATTGTGCTTGTTGAGAATCATTTTTACATGAGACAATGGCTAGGAATTTACGTAAGAAAATTCCCCTCTTGGAAGAGTGATATGGATCAATCTCAAGGTTCCTTCTGGACTGGGTCTCAACCACTTGGATAGCTCAACTGAAGACAAATGTGAATCTATTAACAAGGAGGCCTTTTCTGGTTCGTATCTCAAGGAAGGTTCCAAAAAAAACTTCAAAATACCACAATGTTTCTCTTTTTGGATTTTCAGATTTTAGAATGAAAGAAATGTTAATCTAATTAACCTACCGTAATTGATTTGCAAAGAAAAAGTGAGAAGTAGAGTAAAAATAATGTGAAAGAAATTACTAAAAAGAAACTAATGGACATAAACCAATATCACACCACTTTGTGAATTAAAAGACTGAGAAGATGAGGAAACCCATGAAACAGAGATTAGAGTAAATCACAATCTTCAACTAAGTAGATGATATCACCAATATAAACAAACATAGATGTATGATGATCCAAAACTCATCAAATCACAAAGCCACCATAGATGTGTGCACACATGAGACAAGTTTATCTTAAAAGCACCAAAAGAAAGATCTTCTCGATAATTCATCACAACAAAGTGATATAACATGAGCAAACACCAAACTAAGAATCGCAGATTTAAAATCACCACACAATCAATTGGCTCTTTGAAATAAATAAATGAGAAAATCACACATTCAAAAATCTCGCAAAGATAGTAGAAATATCACACTATGAATGAAGCACCAACTATATATATTGTATTAATGATAAATCTGATGCTCATTACATTGAATTCTTACAATTTATAGAGTTGTACTCTTATTTTTGCAGCTAGGGTTTTGCCTGCATCTAAAACTTGGAAATGAATCTAAACTAAAGATTAAATTAATGAAACTACCTCTAAATCTTAGTTTAACTACCCTAGCATAGAATTAAACCTCATGCATTACAAAACTTGAACAAATTATGCATAAAATAACTCAAAAATGAAGCTGGAACTCCTGCATGCCCTTCATAGAACTTTGCAATTCTGCCCTTGATCCTTGGTTGCAGCTTCTCCATGTGGACTCAACTAAAAGAGACCCCAAAATCATGCAAGAATGATCCCATAAAAGAGGCCCAATTGACTAAAAAATCAAGTCTGAGATAACTAGAGTTAAACAATAGATGTCCAAAAAAACAAAAATCTCGACAGTTGGTCTGAAAAAACCAAACTTAAAAAATGACTAAGTGTCAAGTCCTCTTTCCCCAAACTTCAGACTTCAAACTTTCAGAGGCCCAAAAATTTGATGAACTACAATTGATTCAGAACTTCATTGAAAAACTACAAGTGATTAGAGATCAAGCACTAAATTGTTATGTAAGATAATTAATCAATTTTATGTTGTCATTGATGTCAACTAGTTTTGATAGTACTTATCATGGAGTTACAAACATCTAACACATCTGTATAAGTGAAGAGAAAGATGAAGAACCAAGTTATCTACATTGAGGAAGATGGAAAGGACATATGAGTTAAGGAATACTTTTCGTAACTTATTGATGAGTCTATGACTTCATAATGTTGACTTGATTATGTTACATTAATTTGTTATGAAGTTGGAAGAAATTTATTACAAAGTAGTGTTGTCAGTTAATGAAGCATTCCAGTATACACTGAGTAGTGTAGTGTATACTAAGCATAGTATAAACTGAGCTTATGTTCACCGATGCATTTCTTTGTTAACCGAATAGAAGAAAAGAACTAAATGATTAGTTTAGCCGATAGAAGTTGATGAGCTATAAAGTGTTATGATTT
This sequence comes from Chamaecyparis obtusa, assembly GCA_027943335.1. Lineage (NCBI taxonomy): Eukaryota > Viridiplantae > Streptophyta > Pinopsida > Cupressales > Cupressaceae > Chamaecyparis > Chamaecyparis obtusa. The sequence goes on along the minus strand of BSBK01005246.1, from coordinate 474,323 downwards.
CAAGATAGGAGATAAAGTTTATTATAAAGATCAACGGTTAAAAAAATTCAAGGAAGATCTAAAGGATGGAAACAAAATGTGTTACTGATACAACAACCAAGGAAGGTTTAAGCGACAAAATGGACGAAGGAGAATAAGCAAAAAAATTTGATGGATGAGAAGAAAATGGTTTACATGTCTATTTAAGAGACTAGGGTTTCAGTATGAAACTTATGCTGGAAGAAGGAGACTACAAAATTATTGCATGAACAAGCTTCATTCATACCTGACCAGACTGATTAAGGAGAACCAAACTGCAGAGATTATCGAGTGTCAAAGAGCTATTTATTGAGGGACAGTAAGTTACTGAATGTTGATGAATTGAATTGATATATTAATCAGAGGATTTGAATGAGTATAATATAGATTTGAACATCTGCAAATAGAAGTTGTATTGTAATTAGATCACCTACTATTATAGTGAAACCATTGTAAGTAGATAAATCTCTTAACCGAGTGGACTTGAAAGTCTTGTAATGTCATTCATAGAATGTACATTTGTTATCCTATCAACCCCATAGTGAATGTTGGTTGGACAATAATGGTTAGTGTTAAATCCTCTAACAAGGTCACACCTTACAGTGTGTTTTGTAACCTTTAATAGGGTTGGGTCTTCACTGATGTCAGTTCAGAAGAGTGAACAATTTTGGGTTTCCGGTCCCAGGTGGTTTTTCCCTTAACAGGGTTTCCACATTAAATCTTTTGTGTTATGTGTTCATTGTGGTGATTGTTTGATTTTCTTACTTTACATATTGCATATTGGATTTGATCTATAATTACTATAAGTTATTAACTGGTAATTGGTAAATGCATAGACAGTTTACTATTTTATGTTACCGAGTTGCAAAAGTTTGTGTAAATTATTTTTGGTTATACATTTTGTATTTGGGACTATGGATAACTGATTCACCCCACTCTTAGTTATTCTAACAATTGGTATCAGAGCATTGGTTGCTAGATACAAGCTACTTGGTTTCTTGGAACAAAGTTTTAAGGACTTTAGCACAAAGATCTAAAAATATATAAGAGGAAAGTGCCAAAGCTAAACAAGGATAACTTCACAATATGGCAAAGCAGGATGAAGCTACATATATCTGGAATTGGGAATTTTGCCATCACTTTTATGGAGAATGGCTACATTGCACCACCCATTGGACCATTGACCCTTGATTAGTTAAGAGACAAACATGACCATAATGTTACAATGATGGAGATTGCTACTGCTTTGATAGATGCCAAATTTGAAGATATCAAGGACTATACTACTACTAAAGATATGTGGGATAAACTTGCTCAAGTTTATAGTGGTGATGTCAATGTCAAAAGAGCTAGAGCCAAAAGCTTAAGAGGAAGATTTGATGACATGAAGATGAAGGAAGGTGAAAATATAGTGCAGTACACAAATCAAATAAAGGAAGTTGTTAATGCAATAAGAGGATCTGATGGTGTTATTGATGAAGACACCGTGGTAAGAAAAATTCTTAGAGCCTTATTACTAGTTTATGCAATCAGAATATCTACAATCCATGAAATGAGATCTGCACATGGTAATACTCTCACTCTTGACAATCTAGTTGGAAAATTGACAACATTTGAGCTTAACAATTATGTTAATATTGTTGTATCGACTGTTGAGTCTACTTTCATGACTTCTCTAAAGATTGGTAAGTCTAGTAGTAAACAAGATGATGATGATAGCAATACTAACAATGAGCTTGATGAACTTGAAGCTCTTATGGCCAGAAGGTTACCTAAAGGTAAAGGTAGATATAAGGGTAAGTTACCTTTAGCATGCTTTAATTGTAAAGAAGTTGGTCATATTGCTGCTAGATGTCCAAATAAGAAGGAAGAGGATAGAAACAAAGACCGATCTAGTGAAGAAAGCTATGGGAGGAGAAACAACAGAAGCTACTGACAATACAATAGAGACAATCGAGACAATAATGATAAAGGTAAGAAGGTTTGTTACATTGCTGAAGAAGATGATACTGACACTGATTTAGATGATGATGTAGAAGTTGTATTTTTTTCTATGAAGGATGATTCAGAAGAAGAAGAGAGGTATGTAGAAACAACACTAATTTATAAAGTTAATAAAAATGATACATGGATCATAGATAGTGGTTGTACACATCACATGACTGGTAATGAAGAAAAAAATAATCATCTCGAGAAATAAAATGGAGGATCTATGAAGATGGGTAATGATACACCTTGTATGGTAAGAGGAAAAGGATCCCTGATGATAAATGATAGAATCAAATGTGAAAATGCTTATTGGGTAGAAGGACTAAACTATAACTTCCTAAGTGTGGCACAATTGAACAATTCAAGTCCCTGAGTTGCTTTTGAGAACAAGAAAGTAAAAATATTTGATGATGGAGGAAGACTTGTTGGAACTGGAGCACAATCGAAAGGTAATATGTCTTATCTTAATAATGATGAGTCTTCTTTCTTAATGATGAAAAATGAAGATTTTTGGTTGTGGCATAAAAGGTTATGTCATGTGAATTTTGATAACATGATTAATGTTAGTAAAAAGAAAAGAGTTAGAGGTCTGCCTAACTTGTCAAAGCCTGATCATGTTATGTGTCATGAATGTCAGAAAGGTAAAATGACTAAATCTAGTTTCAAAAGAAAAGATTATTCAACAAAGAAGATACTTGAGTTGGTTCATACTGACCTATGTAGTCCTATGAGAACTCATAGTTATTATGGAGATAGATATTTTATTCTTTTTGTTGATGATTATACTAGATTAATGAATGTCATGTTGTTAAAAGAAAAAATTGAGGCATTCAAGATGTTCAAGTGGTATAAAGAAAAAGTAGAGAAAGAGGCTGGTAAAGAGTTGAAATGCTTAAGATCTGACCGAGGAGGTGAATTTATTTCTGATGAATTTACTAATTTTTGTAATGAGCATGGTATTAAAAGACATGTCTCTGCACCGAGGACACCTCAACAGAATGGCATTGCTAAAAGGAGGAATAGGTTAATTGTTGACTGCATAAGGACAATGATGATTGAAAAGAATGTGGCTCAGACATACTGGCGAGAAGCAGTTAGCATAGCTGTTTATGTTCTGAACCGAGTAAAAATGAAGGACACTAACAAAACACTAGGTATGAGTTATGGTTTGGACACAAACCCACTGTAAGTTACTTCAAAATTTTTGGAAGTAAATGCTTTATTCTAAAAGATGAAAGAAATGGGAAGTTTGACTCAAAAGGTGATGAAGGGATAGTTCTCAGATATTCCACTAAAATCAAAGCATACAAGTGTCTAAATAGAGTTACAAATAAAATGATTGAAAGTACTAATGTAAGGGTTGATGATTTTGATGATAAGAATGCAGAAGAACGTAGAAAGGAACTGGAAGACTATGGTAGATTGACTTACATTAAACAACCAGAGTATCTACCGTGCCATAGACTGTGACTACCAGTCAGCAAGAAAACAATATCGAGGAATAGCAGGAAGAAACTAATGAGAAGGAATGACCTACTGAACAAGAAAATGAACTTGCAAAGGATGCACAAGAAAGAAGAGATCAAATACTAGCAAAAATTTTCAGAAGACACCATCCCGAGAACCAAATAATTGGAGACAAACAAGCTGGCATGCAGAGAAGGAGTAAGACAAGACAAGGTACATGTTTAGTTTGTGAATATGAACTGAAGAATGTTAAAGTTGCATTGGAAAATGATGAATGGGTTAATGCAATGAAAGAAGAAATTGAACAAATAGAGAAAAACAAGACATGGACTTTAGTACCCAGACCTAAAGATAAGAATGTTATCAGTACTAAATGAATATTAAGGAATAAACTTAATGAGAATGGAGAGGTAACAAGGAACAAATATAGATTAGTATGCAAGGGATATGCACAGGAGGAAGGCATAGATTATGGTGAAACTTTTGCACCTGTTACTAAATTAGGATTCAGAATGTTACTGTAATACCCCAAAAATGGGCTATATGTTCATTAACCTCCTATATCGACACATTGAATGAAATCGACATCAAAGTCCTAACCAAAGGCATATCGACACATCATTGAATCCTAATTGATTATCTTGAATTCTGCATTGGGGAATATTCCTAGTAATATTCTTAATCATCATAATTATCTTTGATTTAATGATTATTTGGCAATAAATCCTATTTATCCTAAAGTTTAATTAATTGAATATTCTCAATATTTAATTAATTAAGTTTAATTCTGCCACTTAATTATTTAATTAAATTTAATTAAATTTATTCCTAATTATTATTATTTAAATTTGACAATAAATCAAAATTCCTATCATTAATTGATTAAATTCTTATTTAATTAATTAAAGCAAGTTGTCATATTTGATGATATTATTTTTGAATAAAAGTTTGATTAAATGATTGATTAACCTATAAATCAATTGTTTTATTTCCAAAATCAATTAAGTTGAGAATAAATTACTTTATTTATTTATTAATTCATAATTATCCATGTGCACAATCAAAGACCAATTAAACTCCAAATCAGAAAATCAATGCAAGTTATTGACTTTTTGGAACTCAACATCATTTTTGAGTTTTAAAATTGATCTAAACTTCTAATTTGAGTTAAAAAGCTATTTTTGCATGATTTGCATGTTTTTGTGAATTAAATTATCTTTATTTAAAAATAACTCAAAAATCAACCTGAGTTATTTGAGTGATTTATGGCTTTCTTTCATGCACCTCCAAAGCCCTGGATTTCTATAAATTAAGGCTTTAGCTCTTCATAATTCATCTCTCAAATCCATAAGAATCTCATAATTTGCGAACTTATGCTAGTGAATTGCTATCTGGAGAATTAGAGCTTCTTTGCTAATCAACCACATTTTTGTGAGATCACTTATGTTTTCATATTATTGTTAGATCAATTTCATATAGATTAGATTTCATATCAAGTTTTTATCATTCTTATTGCATCTAAAATAAAAAAAATAGATTAATTGCATTCATATTTTATATCAGTTTTGCATTCAAATCTTTCATTTAGGTGTCGTCAAGGTCACTGATCTCGATAACAATCTAAGAACATCATACTCGCACCTATTAGAAGGTAGTAAATTGCCTGGTTAGTTTAGCTTTCAATTCATTCCACGATTTCATTTTTGTTAACCTCTAATGTTTTACTAAAGTGTTGTGTCTATAGATCAGGTAAAAAATTTACACACACATTTCTGGCACCCACCATGGGGAAACCCACCTTTACATGGTGGTTTTAATTTTTTTTTGGAGCTAAAGCCCTAAAGTTTCAAAGATTTAATTTTATCTCTCAAACAGCTTGGATTTTTGCTCTAAAATTTGTTTTGTAGGTTGGACACATATCAAAGAAGCTACAGTAAAAAATTCAAAATTTTCTGAGATGTTTTGAATTTTTAATAATTTTTTCTTGAAATTCTAGAAAAAATTAATATCTGACGCAAATCAGCATATTTTTTAGAAATTTTTATATTTTCTAAAATCTCTTTAAATTATATAGGGGGTCCATTCTTTGTGTTTTAAATTTGGATCCAATATAATAGCTCAAATAGTCAATTTACAAAAACTAGTCTGTTTTGATAAAATGGGTCTCTAGGGCACAAATGAAGAGTTTTTTCTAAAAAATTTACATTTTTGGAAAGCTCTCTATTTTTTAGTAGGGGTCTCTATTTTGAATTTCTATTTTTGTGGACAAAATCATAAAAAAAAAAATCAGATCTTGTTGACTAGGTCAAATGTAGCAAAAATAAATAAAACAAATAAAGTTTTGTGATGGGTATGCACTTATTTTTTTTACATGGTTCGATGAATGATATGAGTTGTCATTTGGGTTAATTACTAGTTATTATTGCTGATAATAATTGATTTTTAGAGCTAACCCTATGGTTTTCATAAGTTGAATATATGTTGCATATCTTGTTTGCTTGTTGGAGAGTTCGTCACTTGCTTGCATGGAAAAGCTCAACAAGAATTGCTAAAAATCAAGTAATATCTACTAAGCGCATCGTGAAGATCTCAGGTATTCTACTTGTTTTGATAATATTTTGATTTGGACTTAAAATAAATCTCTCGTGTGTCTAGCTTGAGTGCTTCTTTTCATGCTTTTGTTTTACACACTTGCATAATTGATACGAGGTTGTGACACCTTAGGTATTCATTTAAGCAGTCTTAGATACTTGTGATTGATCTAGATTGCTATCTTGGGTTATTGGACTCACTAATATTCCGGCCCCTCATTCCACCCCGTGGTTGCAATCTCAACACCATAAAAGGGAGGGGTCTAGAGGATAGAAGTGTTAATTGTTCCACCAGGCAACCCTTTTGTGCTTTTTAGAACTCACTTGTTTTCTAAGTTGTGGACTCATTTTTAGCTTGTGTGAGGGGTTAATGGTTCCACCTTGTGGACTCACCTCATATTCACTTTAAGTGTTAAGTGTTCCTCTTTCTTCTTTTGGGTACTTTTGGTAGATTTACTTTCAGAAATATATTTGTGCTCACATAGTAATTAGGCCCTATGAACACTATTCATGATTCTTGAGAGATTGAATTCCCAGTGAAATCCTTCTTGACAATAGAATCCTTGTAGGTAGGGAGGATACTTAGTGCATTTCACATTCAACTTGGTTAGTGCATCTTCTCTTATTGATCGATACATTCTCTCCTAGGAGAGGTTGATAGATCACGTGGGGTTGACATCACGAGCTTTGGTGAATCAAAATTGGTTAGTGTGCCTTCTCTTATTGATCGATACATTCTCTCCCTGGAGAGGTTGATAGATCATGTGGAGTTGACATCATAGACCTTGGTGAAGAAAAACTTTGTCTTAGCGTGTCAGATTTATCTGTTTGCTTTGTTTGGGTTAAAAGTGAAAAGGTGTCAAAAACCTTGGATCTGGAGCCAAGTCCCCTTGTGGTACAATATTGTGAGTCATCTTTAGAGAGGGTTAACCATAGTGGACATTCCCTTCATAGGGAAAACTACATTGATGGAACCTCAAGTGATAATAGCCATTTTCACCGTGGTAGTGACAGCCGCTATATAAATGTCCTTGTGGAAGAAATCTTCACAGGTGTGGTTCATTATTGGGTTGTCAGATCTCCCTAACAACTCTTGAAGATTAAGTTCTCAGACTGTGTCAAAATCCTAGTGTGCCAGGATTGGAGTTTACCCCTTTGGATCATAAAACTTGCAGAGTCAAACCATTACTAAAAACCCTAGCGAGGCCAAATTTTCATTTTCTAGGGTATATGTGCATTATTGCAAAACATTTTGGAACATACACAATTAGTGCTTCGGAGGATTAGAATGAATAAAATCACTTGATTGTTCATGTGCAAGGTTGCTTTTTCCCTTGTTCATTATTTTCAGACATGCTTGAAATCACTAGCTTACTATTTTGCATGCTTGTTTATCTATCTGGTTATTGAAAATGAACAAATCTGTTACAATCCTCAAATCTAGATAGTACTATTTGTGAACAATTTGAAACTGAAAACCCTAAATTTTGCAAAATTTGAAGTGAAATCCTTTCTGGAGTCAAAAGTTGTTTCAGGAGGCCAGAAAGTCATACGAGTTTTGCCAAGTGTCATTTCATTATTGCCCAACTGTCGTATGGTAAACAACCCAGTGTCATATGAGTTTTGATGCTAGAAAATTTCAAAAGTCAAATCCTGCTAGCAACTGTCATACGAGTTTTTCAACTGTCATTTCATTGCCTACCCACTATCGTACGAGTCTGTAGAAAGTCATTTGGGAAATTTTTGAAAAGTTAGAAAATTGTCAGAATTGCCAGATATTTAGCTTTTTCAGCCTATTTCCAGAATCTATCAAACAAATCACCATGTCAAGAACAGAACAGTAGCCATTGAGAATCAGTACACATGTCTCAAAGAATCAATACACATGAGGAAGAAATTCTAATCATAGCTATGATGAAGCAGATGCAAGCTATGCAAGTCAAACTTAACAATCTTAAGAAAGAGAAGGAATCCAAGGAATTCTCCATGTAAGCTCTATGTCCTTTTCTATTTGATAAAGACTTGTACATGTCACCATGCCTTCAGACTAAATTTGAGCAATGTGATAACCCTTATGATACCTCTTCCATAGAGAGTGACATGCCCATATTTGAAGAAAATGATGACTATGATGACAGACAATATACTAAAACCTATGACACCTCTATTCCTAAGAGTCCTCCTTATTGTGTGTTCCTGCTTACTGGAAATGGGATGTCACATTGGATAGATCATGATGGTGATCCATATGATTCTGATTTTGAAAAAGACTTTGATGATTTTTGTGAACAATACTTTGATTATGATCCATCTACTATTGCTGAGGACTATAAAATGCATCGTGCTAGCTTGAAGCATCAATACTACAAGGATATCTCCTTTAAGAACTCTCATGCTGAAAATAAATATTACACTCTCAAGAAAGATCATGTTAATGCTGAACCTTTGTCTTGTGATGGTTCCCTTCCATCCCCTCCTTCCTCCAATAACCATACACTTCCTAAAGCTTCTGAGTCTTCCAAATCTTTCATAAATCTTTCATCCAATGAAAGTCCTGATACTTTTCATATGATTCCCTATAGTTATCCTCAAGGGCTACCCCTTGAAGAAACTCAAGTTAATCTTCACTTGGCTACCAATATTTTCAATAATGCTAAACCTAAAGAGCCTAAGCCTTCATATGCTATAATTCCTACTTTAGCTAGTCCTCCACCATCTCTTCCAAAGTCTTCCATACAATCCCAACATGCTTCCTTTTCCTTAGAAGTGGCTCCATGTCAAGAGGACTCCAAAAATGATAAAGAAAAGAACATAAAGAAAGATCAAGATCAAGAACCCTCCATGTTGTCCACTCCTTTTCATGATGTCTCTTATCCACTTTAGGGTTCTTTTGATCTTGCACATCCTTTTTCATGCATTCCACCATGTCTTAAGTCTTCTCCTAAGCAAGATCAAGTTACTACTTACACCGTTGAGCTTATTGACAATCAAAATAACCTTACTACACTTGCACTTTCCAAAGATGATACTTCCATTAACGTTGTTAAAAATGGTGTTGTTACTTCCAAGGTTAAGCCTATTGAAAATCAAAAGAAAAATTATGTGCTTGTGCTATCCAAAGATCCATGCCAAGATCAAAGTCTTCCATCTTCTTATTCTACCACTTCATGTTTGTTTCCACTTTCTACTCTTCCTAAGTCTTTGCAAGCTTTGAACAATACAATCAAAGAAGGTTCTCATATTCAAGATGTCCACGATTCTATTAAAATTCTAATGCTCATTCTAAAGATGCTGATATCCTTGGTTGTCATATAGATGATGATAAACTTATTGATTATCCTTTTGCATTTTCCACTTCCATCCTTGGACCTCCTCCACCACTACTAAGGGCTTCACATCTACCTTCCATCTTGGGTCCTTATGTTCCTTCACTTTCCCCTCCTAACTCTCCTAATTCAACATCCATCTTGGGTCCTTACATCCCTCCATCTCCCATCTTTCCTCAAGATCAACATAGATGCATACCCTTGAATCCTTTTCATTCACCCACCCATCTAAACTAGTCATATTCTCCTTTTTCCTCCACAAGTCCCAAGTCTTTTGGAAGTAACTTGAATGTTCAATATAAGAAAAAGAAGCAATACAAGAATCTATCAAAAAAAGAAGATCACCATGTCTCCTCTAATAGACATGGAAATATAAAGTCAAAAGAGATATCTAAGAAAAAAACTACAAGACAAGTATGGGTTCCAAAATTCATCATTGAAGATATTCTCTCCAAATTACTAAAAAGAAATGAAAAGCCTATGACTATATGGATTCCAAAGTCTCTCTTGAAAGAGTCTAGTGTTGAGCAAAAAGTTAAGTTGACATTCAAGCTTCCAAAGGCTTCCACTTCATCTTCTTCCAAAAATATTCTTCCATTCCACGTGCGTAAACCACAACCTCTGCTATCCATTCACCATATTCCTTCATGTATTCCTTCATTCACATTTCCTCCACCCTCTCACCACCCTTCAAGGTGTGTGTTGATGTTGATATTTCCTTCCTTTCCATTTACCCTTTCACAATCCTTCCATTTATTATCCTTCTACCTTCTATCCTTTTTCCTCATTTGCCTAGTCCTCCTATCTTCCAACCTCACTCGCTTTACATAAAACCTTATCCTCCATTTTTCTCTTCCATCTCCCTTTCCCTATCAACATCTTTGAGTGTATCATTTTGAATCCTTGGCATATCATGGTTTATCCTTTCAAGGAGCATTATCTAAAAAGCTTGCCTTCTTCCAAAAGAGAAAAAAAAAAAAAAATTTAAACAAAAAATTGAAAATGTACTTTGGTGAAAACTTGGAAATAGGCACCTTGGTAGCAAAAGTAAAGAGAAATAAATTCATCCTATGGTGAAAACCACTCCCTTATGGTGCCTTGGATAAGTACCATGATGAAAACCTGGCAAACAGGCGCAACTTTCTACATATTTCATCCATTCCATCTTCTCTCTTTGATCTTGATAATGTTGGTCTATACACAAACATTTGGCTATCTTGTGAGCTATTTTACGATGATCTTGCTTTCATTCCTTCCATGTTTAGCCTTCATATCCATCTTCCTCCATTAATTTTTGCCTATCGTTATCCTTTTCCCCTTTGGTCTTGATCTAATAAAAAAAGAAAGAGTAAAACACAGTGCTATGAAGCCTCTTGACATGTCTACTCCTTTGGACTACATCTTGTCCTTCTTTGGCATTACTCTTTTGTGACTTATCCTATGCTGGCCTTTCATTGCTTGTCCAAATGTGCTTTACATGACAATTTTTCCCTAGCTTGAGTATTATTGAGGAGTTTTCCCTTGAGAATTTCTTCCCTTCATTCTCCTTCATTCTCTTATCTTCCATCTCTTCCACCAGCTTGCCAATCCCTCTTGTTCTCCACCTTGCTAGACATTGGGATTGCATGATATGATCTTGCTTGAGAGTTTGCAATGGAAAAAGATGCTATCAAGTATACCAAGTATCAGAACCAGTATCAGAACAAGTATCAGAACAAGTATCAGAACCAGTATCAGAATAACTATTAGAATTCCCACCGGGGCTACACCATTCACTTTAGTTTATGGGTCTGAAGTGGTATTGTCTATTGAGGTTGAAATCCCATCACTCAAAATTAGAATGCATGGTCTAGTAACTGATAATGGCTACAGAGTGTCTAGGTTGCAAGAACTTGAACTACTAGATGAGCATAGAAAAGTAGCGTATGATCATCTCAGAGTATATTAGAAGAGAATGTATAGAGGTTACAATAAGAAAGTCAGACACAGAGAATTTTAGGTTGGTGATCTAGTCTTGAGAAAAAATCCTAAAAATCAATCCCATCGCGAATGCAAGGGGAAGTTTGAATCCAATTGGCTGGGTCCCTTTGTAATTACTGCTACTTTTGGCTCTGGTGCCTATCAACTCTCAATGACTAAAGGAGAACAGCTCTAAGAACCAATCAATGCTCTCCATCTGAAGAAATTCTACGCCTAAGGCATTCAGTCTATGGTAAAATGTCCTAAAATTTTTTTATTATAAAAATTAGAAAAAGTCCTGAAAAAATGAACATCTTGGTGAAAACCTAGCAATAGGCGCCTTGATGATTCACAAAAAAATAAAAAAATATCAAAAGTACAAAAAAATTAAAAAAAATGAAAAAAAAAAAGAGAAAAAGAAAAAGTGCCTTGGTGAAAACCTGGAAACAGGCGCCTTGGTAGCAAAAATAGAATCTCTGCCAAGATGGTGAAAATCCGGCAAATAGGTGCAACTTGTTTCAAAATGCTCCATCTATCAGCACAATCTTGGTCTTTCCCAGCTTTCAGTTTTGCTTTAGTTTGTACATATCTCCCGATTTGTTTCTGCATTTCCAGTTTTCAATAAGTCGGTCTGTACACCACATAGCTCAAGCGTCTGTATACTATTAATGCTTAACACTTGGGGGCAATCAATGTTATATCCTATGGCCTTCAGTATATCTTAGACGTATCATATCCAGTCAAAGTCCTTTGAAGCTTCATTTGAGTCAGTCAAGTCTGTCTCGTCTCCAGAAAAGATTTTGCATCTACAACAACAATCAAATACAAACTAAAAACAATCTGTGCTTTTCATGCTTTTATCTCCTTGTATGCTTACTGATTCGCATTGAGATTTTTGCATATGGTGTCCCTTTGAGCTCTTCGATGATTTCCTTTATAGGATTTAGAGAGTGATGACTAGGGGCATAATCTTTTCTTTGTCTTCTTCTTGTATGTGAAAATCTAACGTCTTTGGAAATTTTGGATTGAAATGGTGTCCGATTGTAAGAGCCTCTATCTTGAATTGGATGGCCATGCATACCTCAACCATTGATACCCAAAAAATTCAAGGAAGTTTGATCTCACTATTGTCTTTTTGAGTAAGTTCTTTCTCCTACTATGAAACGCGATCTTACCTAAGGATGTGAATGATAAAGGGTCAGTATGGGTAATTCACACTGGATTTAGAATGATCTCTTGACTGTTTGATGTGTATGTTAAATGCAAATTGCTATATCAAAATGGACATGATACTAAGGTCATCTTGGTGCTTGTGCCTTGGTGCTTGTATCTAATCTGACATTCTAAAAATAAAACCAATATTCATATGTCCATGGTTGTTTGACCAATGGGTGTTGTATTGGTTCTCGAGCATTACAAATCAATATTCATATGTCTATGGTTTCATGGCTAGTGGGCATTGTATTGATTTATCTAGTTACCTAAAAGTTCAATGATGATAACAAATTGACGCATGCTCAGTGAGTAGGTCCTAGGTCCTAGGGTTGCATTATCATCCTGCATGTTTCTTTGCATTTTTGCACTTTGCATGATCTCAAAAAATTTCTTGAACACTTAAAAGATTCTTCAATCACCTCTTCCAATCTAACAAGAGATGAATCCCACACGAAGGTTCCTCCAATGAAATAGCAAGTAGAATCTTTTTTCAGGATCAAAATCAAAATCTAAAATCATTCATATTATTAACTACTTGCATAATCAACCTTCAATCATCACATAAATCTAGTATTCAACTTAACTGATTATCTAACATCAAACTATCAAAATTTCAAACTTTTAACTATGGTCAACTCATGGTCAAACCTAGTCAAACTTGGTCGTCTAGACCTCTAAACAATGCAGAATGCATTCTCGGATGTGTTTAACCACTTCTAAAATTAATTAACATGCTTCTAAACAATTTAACATTGACTTTTATTGTCAGATTTTGATTTTAATCCCGAAGGGGGCATGGTATTGCACATCATTCAAAGTCTGTAATCTAATTTGAAATCATATCTTTGCTGAAATCATATCTTTCCTCAGTAATCAAGACAACAACCACGTCTAGTTACTAATTCATAAAAAAAAAACCTCATCTCTTAGGGAAAATCAATCATCGCTTGGGGCATATCAGATTCATCGAGATCCATATCAATCTGGTATTCTCTTAATCTTGTAAATTGTATTAGTTTTTGCAACTATCAGTTCAATTGTGTTATTTCCTTGATTCTTCGGTAACTGAAGGGTTCAGATGTGATACCTATGTGATTCTTCTAAGGACAATCAAGTCTGGAATCGGTCACTCACTTCTTTGCAATCATAAGGTTTGAAATCAGGTGTTTTGATGCTTTTGTTTCATTGGTTCATTTGCTGTTATAGTTAACATTATCTGTGGTCATTCAGGACCTATCATCTTCATATCAAATATTTCAATTAGCTTCTGTCTCATATCAATTATCAATTTTGAATCAATTTCATATCTTTATCATACACAGACTATCTTTGAACCACTGCGCTTCGCACAGTAATTCAAAGAGGGGCAAAATGTAATACCCCAAAAATGGGCTATATGTTCATTAACCTCCTATATCAACACATCGAACGAAATCGACATCAAAGTCCTAACCAAAGGCACATCGGCACATCATCGAATCCTAATTGATTATCTTGAATTCAACATCAGGGAATATTCCTAGTAATATTCCTAATCATCATAATTATCTTTGATTTAATGATTATTTGGCGATAAATCCTATTTATCCTAAAGTTTAATTAATTGAATATTCTCAATATTTAATTAATTAAGTTTAATTCTGCCACTTAATTATTTAATTAAATTTAATTATATTTATTCCTAATTATTATTATTTAAATTTGACAATAAATCAAAATTCCCATCATTAATTGATTAAATTCTTATTTAATTAATTAAAGCAAGTTGTCATATTTGATGATATTATTTTTGAATAAAAGTTTGATTAAATGATTGATTAACCCATAAATCAATTGTTTTATTTCCAAAATCAATTAAGTTGAGAATAAATCACTTTATTTATTTATTAATTCATAATTATCCATGTGCACAATCAAAGAGCAGTTAAACTCCAAATCAGAAAATCAATGCAAGTTATTGACTTTTTGGAATTCAACATCATTTTTGAGTTTTAAAATTGATCTAAAATTTTAATTTGAGTTAAAAAGCTATTTTTGCATGATTTGCATATTTTTGTGAATTAAATTATTTTTATTTCAAAATAACTCAAAAATCAACCTGAGTTATTTGAGTGATTTATGGCTTTCTTTCATGCACCTCCAAAGCCCTGGATTTCTATAAATTAAGGCTTTATCTCTTCATAATTCATCTCTCAAATCCACAAGAATCTCATAATTTGCAAACTTATGCTAGTGAATTGCTATTTGGAGAATCGGAGCTTCTTTGCGAATCAACCACATTTTTGTGAGATCACTTTTGTTTTCATATTATTGTTAGATCAATTTCATAGAGATTAGATTTCATATCAAGTTTTTATCATTCTTATTGCATCTAAAATAAAAAAAATAGATTAATTGCATTCAAATCTTTCATTTAGGTGTCGTCAAGGTCACTGATCTCGATAACAATCTGAGAACATCATACTCACACCTATTAGAAGGCAGTAAATCACCTGGTTAGTTTAGCTTTCAATTCATTCCATGATTTCATTTTTGCTAACCTCTAATATTTTACTAAAGTGTTGTGTCTATAGATCAGGTACAAAATTCACACACATAGTTACTTGCATATGTTGCACACAAAAAGTTCAAATTTTACCAAATGGATGTAAAATTAGCTTTTCTGAATGGGATACTTGAAGAAGAAGTCTACATAGAACAACCAGAAGGGTTCATTGATCCAGACAAGAAAGATATGGTGTGTAGATTACATAAGGATTTATATGGTTTGAAGAAAGTACTGAGAGCCTGGTATGAAAGGCTACATAATTATTTGTTGAGTATTGGATTTTTTAGAACTAGTGAAAATAGCAATATGTATATGAAAGGAGATTTAGATGATACTATCTTGATTGCTGAAATATTTGTGGATGACATAATATTTGGAGGACAAGATCACATCTATAAATCATTTGCTAATGAAATGAGAAAAGAATTTGAAATGTCTATATTTGGAGAGATTATGTTCTTTCAAAGACTACAGGTTATTCAACAGAATGATGGTATATTCATCACACAATCCAAATATATCAAGGAAGTACTAAGAACATTTGGCATGGAAGATGCTAAACCAGTTGGAACACTGATGGTCACTAGTTGTAAACTAACAAAAGAAGATGAAACTACAGAGGTAAAACAAACACTGTATCGATCTATGATTGGTAAATTAATGTATGTAGTGCATAGTAGACCAGACACAGCACATGTTGTGGGGATTGTTGCAAGATTTTATACAAATCTTAGGGAGTCACACATGGTTTCTCTAAAGAGAATCTTAAGATACCTGAAGAAAATAAAGGATTATGGATTATGGTATCCTAAGGAAGGAAAATTTGAACTCAGAGTCTACACCGACATTGATTGGGTTGGAAATGTGGATGATAGAAAAAAAACCATTCGAGGAGCATTTTTCTTTGGTGAAAGACTTGTTACATGGACAAGTAAGAAGAAGTCTTGCATTTCCTAGTCTACTGCTGAAGTAGAGAATGTTGCCGCTGCAACAAACTATTCAAATATTGCATATATCAAGCAAGTGTTGGAAGGTATGAATGAGGTAATCACGGTGCCAGTGATTATGTATTGTGACAACACTAGTGCAATAAACATTTCAAAGAATCTTGTGATGCACTCTAAAAAAAAGCACATATCAATTAAGTATCACTACTTAAGAGAACAAGTACAGGAGAAGAAAGTAAAGCTAGAATTTGTTACATCTAAAGAACAAATTGTAGACATATTTACAAAGCCTCTACCAAAGGACACATTTGAATACTTGAGGACTAGACTTGGGGTCTGTCCCCTATCTATTAGTCACTAATATGATATGGAGGTTGCATCAGCCTAATCTTATCAGAAGATCATACATGTTGATGCAGTATTGTTCACACTTTGGATTTTTGTCTAAGGTTGTGAAAAGTTTAAAGAACTGGAATTGATTTGCATAATAGTATATAGAGATACAGTGAATGCACCAGATAACAGAGAGTTACATGGCTACTATAGAGTTGTATGTTTATGTATTTCTTTGGTATTGTTGTCAAAGGGAGAGAGATCTCAATATGAAATAGAGACAAAGAGAGAGAGAGATAAACATCTATCTATGAGAGAGAGATCTGAATGAAAGTGAGAGCATTGAAGACCAGTTACTGAGAACAGAAGAAGGAATCTAAGAGTGATGCAGGAGCATCCTGGGTGTAAGAGCAATCTTGCATCACCCAAAAAAAAAAAAAATATTTCTATTTTTATATTCAATAAGGGCTATTTTAGTGCAGAGCTGCTATTTATGGAAAGTTACTATTTTTGGTAATTTTTGCATGTGCTCAGAATGATCTGATTTCTTTCTTGGAGGTTCATTTTGGTTATATAAGTCTGCCAGTAAAGTTTCATTGCCAGATCAAGTGTATATTGGAAGATATTGAAGATTTTCGGTATTGGCAGCAGGGTACAGAAACTTCGAACTCAGTTTTGAAGGCTTTAGAGGCCCCGGATGAGGTCGAATTTTGGGCTGAATGAAGCTTGCTTAATTCAGGCGTTGTAGAGCGCTTCGTGGCGTTTTCGAAATGGGGTTATAATAGCCGATCGGGTCAACTGGTGATGACTTATGGTCTTCGGAAGTTGGGCCACCTGAAATGGCGAAAAATAATCTTCTTCAAAATTTCTGTTCGGGTTTCAAAGGTTATCTTGAGCCGACTATGATGTAATAAAATGTAAAATAAAATAATTCTAAGTTTGGTCGGCCTTATTGGCTAAAATTCTGGAACCTTCCCAGGCGGTGGATAATTGCCTATATAAGGAAGGCTGTGTTATTGTCTTAGGCAGTTCAGAATAGTTCTGGGTAGTAGATCTGAGTATTGATTCGAGGCTTTGTCCTACAGAATATTGTAAGGGAATGCCCATGTGGCTTTGCATATTGTAATTCTGAAAGTTTGTAATTCCACATTTGTGGAGATAATAAGAAGCCAATTTTCTGTTCTTGCATATTGTTGTTGTTTCTCTATTTCTGTTATGTGTTTGTGGTATTAAGGGGAGCACCCTTCATCAAGTGGTATCAGAGCAGGAGTTCTTGAGTGTGTAAACAGATCGCCAACTGTGAGACAGTTTGCACCAGGACCGTGGTTAGGGTTTCAGCGCGCATCGCGAAAATGCCTCCACGAAGAGAACGTGGCGGAAGACCTGGTGTTGTGACACCTGAGGTTAGAGAGTTGCAGAGACAAGTGCGAGCATTGCAAGAAGAGATTCGTAGAGGAATGAATCTTAATGTCAGAGACGAAAGTGAGGATGAAGCCGAAGAAGAATATCAAGAAGGAGAAGTTGAAATTGTGAACCAGGAGGAAGAAAGACTTTTTCGGGCGATTTCCAAGATTGGGAAAAGACCTAAGATTGAGGTTCCTACATTTTCTGGAAATCTTAACCCAGAGGAATTGATCGACTGGATCAATGAATGTGAGGAGTATTTTGAGTATGAAGATGTTGAGGATCCTGATAGGGTCAAATTTGCGAAGGCCAGACTGAAAGGTCATACGAAGATCTGGTGGCAAGAAATTCAATTGGAGCGAAATAGAAGAGGGAAAGATAAAATCACAAGATGAGATCGGATGGTGGAAAAATTGAAGCGACAGTTCATTCCTGTGGATTATGAGCTTGACCTACTGAAGAAAATGCAAAGTTTGAAGCAAGCAGGAAAATCTGTTCAGGAGTATACAGAGGAGTTCTATCGACTCCTCATCAGAACAGGCCATGCCGAAGCTGATAAGGAGAAAGTTGCCCGATACCTTAATGGGTTAAGGCCAAGCATTCAGGAGGAGTTGAATCTGGTTCGAATGAACAGTATTGAGGAGGCATACCAATTTGCCCTAAAAGTAGAGGAAAAGCTGAACAAGAAGTTCGAGAGCAGACAAAATGGAAGAGGTCGCGGTGGACGATCTGGTGGACGGTCATATGGTGGCCGAAATGAAGATCCGAAAAAGAAGGATGAGGCCAGTAGCAGTCAAAATCAGCGAGGAAATAATTCCAATCGCTTCCAGGATCAGAATAATAGAGATCAGAGAGGAAGAGGAAGAGGACAAGGATCTGGAAGAGGTGGCTTCCGTGGAACATGTTTTCACTGTGGAGAAGAAGGTCATAGGGCATTTGAATGTCCTCAGCGCCAAGGCAGAACGGACAGGAGAAATGAAGGCCAGGCCAGAGTTGCACATGTAGATGAAGATGCCAGATCATCAAATTCTGAAGATGCTGAAAGAGGAGAAACGTTGATTAACAGAAGAGTCCTGTTGAGTGGTGAGAATGAACCTGAACAAAGGAGGAGCCTATTTCGCACCAGGTGCAAGTGTGAAGGTAAATGTTGTGATGTGATTATTGATAGTGGAAGCACTGACAATTTGGTGTCAGAAGAGATGGTGACAAAGTTGAAGCTCAAGAGACAGAAACACCCACATCCATATCGGATTGCCTGGGTACAGGATGACCACAAGGTCATGGTCAATGAACAATGCCTAGTGAAGTTCAAGATTGGCGGATACCAAGATGAGGTATTGTGCGATATCATATCTATGGATGCATGTCATATGTTGTTGGGTAGACCGTGGCAGTTTGACAGATGTGCTGTACATGATGGTCGTGCAAATACCTATTCCCTGACAAAGGATGGAGTGCGACATAAGCTAAAACCATTGAAGGAGACTGAAGAAAAGGTATGTGGTAATGCAAGGATAACTTTTGTTGATGGAAGAAATTTCCTAGATGGTATGAGGCATGAGCATGTATGTTTTGCTTTAATTCCAAAAGCTGGTAAAGAGGAAGTAGAAGATGTCCCTGTAGAAGTTGCAGATTTGTTGAATGAGTTTCAGGATATTGTATCCGATAACGTGCCTGATGGATTACCACCAGTCAGGAAGATCAGTCATCAAATGGATTTGATCCCAGGAGCGAGTTTGCCGAATAAGGCAGCACACAGAATGACACCAGCAGAAAGTGAGGAGTTGAACAGACAAGTACATGAACTGCTACAGAAAGGATTGATCCGTGAGAGTCTGAGTCCTTGTGCTGTACCAGCGGTATTAGCACCAAAGAAGAATGGAGAGTGGAGGATGTGTACAGATTCTAGGGCAATAAACAAGATCACAATCAAGTACAGGTTTCCATTGCCACGAATGGATGATATTATGGACTGTTTGAGTGGAGCTGTGTATTTTTCAAAGATAGATCTGAAAAGTGGATATCATCAGATTCGGATCAGAGAAGGAGACGAATGGAAGACTGCCTTCAAGACAAAGGAAGGACTGTATGAGTGGTTAGTCATGCCTTTTGGGCTAACCAATGCACCGAGCACTTTCATGCGGCTCATGAACGAGGTTCTGAAAGAATTTCTAGGTAAGTTTGTCATTGTTTATCTAGATGATATTTTGATCTTTAGTAAGACATTGGAGGAGCATATGATGCATATTCGTATGGTATTTGAGAAGCTGAGAGAAGAGAAATTGTTGATTAATTTAAAGAAGTGCAGTTTTGTGAAGAAAGAGTTAGTGTATTTGGGATTTGTAGTTTCTACAGAAGGTCTAAAAATGGATCCAGAGAAGGTACAGGCTATCCTTGAATGGCCTACTCCAAGGAGTGCTACTGCGGTAAGATCTTTTCATGGTTTGGCTAGCTTTTACAGAAAGTTTATCCGAAATTTTAGCAGTATTTGTGGACCCTTGACTGAAACAATGAGAGGGGATAGAAAAGAGTTTAAGTGGACTAATGGGGCAGAAAAGAGTTTTCAATTATTGAAACAAAAAGTTACAGAACAACCTGTTTTAGCACTTCCAGATTTTAATAAGGTGTTTCAAGTAGATTGTGATGCTAGTGGTACTGCAATAGGAGCTGTTATGAGCCAAGAAGGTAAACCTGTTGCTTATTTCAGTGAGAAGTTAAATGATGCCAAGAGAAAATATTCTGTTTATGATCAAGAATTTTATGCTATAGTTCAGGCATTAAAGAAGTGGAGACATTATCTGCTTCCTAAGGAGTTTGTTTTGTATACTGATCATCAAGCTTTGCAATATTTGAATAGTCAAGGAAAGTTGAATCAGAGGCATTTGAAATGGGTTGAGTTTTTGCAGAGTTATACATTTGTTTTGAAACACAGGAGTGGAAAGTCTAATAGGGTTGCAGATGCTCTTAGCAGAAGGCAACTATTGCTGACAGAAATGCAGATTGAAGTGGTTGGGTTCAAGGAACTCAAGAATTTGTATCCAGAGGATCCTGATTTTGGTGAAGCTTGGAAAGCTTGTACAAAACCTGTTACTCTAGACAGGACGAAATGGCTGGATTTCATCATCCAGGACGATATGCTATTCAAAGGGAGTCAATTGTGCATTCCACGAAGTTCTATGAGGGAGAATCTCATCAAAGAGAAGCATAGCGGAGGATTGGCTGGACATTTTGGTCGTGACAAAACCCTTTCTTTGGTTAGTGAGAATTACTATTGGCCACAGTTGCAGCAAGATGTGAAGAAGTTTGTACAGAGTTGCAGAGTATGTCAGATGGCGAAAGGAGTGAAGCAGAATACAGGATTGTATCATCCATTACCTGTACCAGAGAAGCCTTGGGAGGATATCAGTATGGACTTTGTTCTTGGTTTACCGAGGACTCAGCGGGGGCATGATTCAATTTTTGTGGTGGTTGACAGATTTTCAAAGATGGCACATTTCATTTCCTGCAAGAAGACTAATGATGCTGTTCATGTAGCAGAATTGTTTTTCAGAGAAGTAGTGAGACTTCATGGTTTGCCAAAGACCATAGTTTCAGATCGGGACACTAAGTTTGTTGGATATTTTTGGCATACATTGTGGAAGAAGTTGAAGACAGATTTGAAGTTCAGTTCATCACATCATCCACAGACTGATGGACAGACAGAGGTGGTGAATAGGAGTTTGGGAAATTTGCTGAGATGTTTGGTTGGAGATAAGCCAACGGGATGGGATTTGATTTTACCACAGGCAGAATTTGCATACAATAATTCTATCAACAGGAGCACTGGTAAATCACCATTCCAGATTGTATATGGAAGTAGTCCAAGAAATGCATCTGAATTGAGGAAGATAGATAAAGGAGAAATAAGTAGTGCTGAGGCTGAGGATTTTGCAGAACATTTGAAGAACATCCATGAGGAGGTGAGGAAGCATATTACCAAGATGAACGCACGGTATAAGGCTAAGGCAGATGAGAAAAGGAGGTATAAAGAATTTCAAGTTGGTGATGAAGTCATGGTTCATTTGCGGAAGGAGCGGTTTCCAGTTGGTACATATAACAAGCTGAAAATGAAGAAGTTTGGACCATGCAGGATATTGAAGAAACATGATTCAGGAAACGCATATGAGGTAGAATTGCCTACTGAGCTAAATATTTCACCAGTGTTTAACATTTCAGATCTGACAGAGTATCATGAAGGAGGTGTTGAAGATGAGATCACAACAGCACAGTGGAGTATTCCAGCAACTAGTTCAAACACTAAGGAGATCGAAGACATACTGGACAGTCGTATTGGCAGAAGCACAAGGAATAGGACATATGAAGAGTATTTGGTCAAATGGAAAGGACGACCTGTAGAAGATTCATCGTGGCTAACAAAGGAGGAGGTTAACCGTCTTGGTTTTCCTCTGCACACCTGAGTCGTGACAGGGTCACTTCTCAAATTACCCTGGGTGTCTGATGCAGGAGCATCCTGGGTGTAAGAGCAATCTTGCATCACCCAAAAAAAAAAAAAATATTTCTATTTTTATATTCAATAAGGGCTATTTTAGTGCAGAGCTGCTATTTATGGAAAGTTACTATTTTTGGTAATTTTTGCATGTGCTCAGAATGATCTGATTTCTTTCTTGGAGGTTCATTTTGGTTATATAAGTCTGCCAGTAAAGTTTCATTGCCAGATCAAGTGTATATTGGAAGATATTGAAGATTTTCGGTATTGGCAGCAGGGTACAGAAACTTCGAACTCAGTTTTGAAGGCTTTAGAGGCCCCGGATGAGGTCGAATTTTGGGCTGAATGAAGCTTGCTTAATTCAGGCGTTGTAGAGCGCTTCGTGGCGTTTTCGAAATGGGGTTATAATAGCCGATCGGGTCAACTGGTGATGACTTATGGTCTTCGGAAGTTGGGCCACCTGAAATGGCGAAAAATAATCTTCTTCAAAATTTCTGTTCGGGTTTCAAAGGTTATCTTGAGCCGACTATGATGTAATAAAATGTAAAATAAAATAATTCTAAGTTTGGTCGGCCTTATTGGCTAAAATTCTGGAACCTTCCCAGGCGGTGGATAATTGCCTATATAAGGAAGGCTGTGTTATTGTCTTAGGCAGTTCAGAATAGTTCTGGGTAGTAGATCTGGGTATTGATTCGAGGCTTTGTCCTACAGAATATTGTAAGGGAATGCCCATGTGGCTTTGCATATTGTAATTCTGAAAGTTTGTAATTCCACATTTGTGGAGATAATAAGAAGCCAATTTTCTGTTCTTGCATATTGTTGTTGTTTCTCTATTTCTGTTATGTGTTTGTGGTATTAAGGGGAGCACCCTTCATCAAAGAGCCACAAAGATCATATCTGTAGAAGATAGTCTGCACACAAATGCTATAAGAGAACTTCATTTGTTTACAAAGTTGTAGAATATATGTTTGGTATGTGTATGGTACACTTCATATTTCTTGAGTTGTCATAAATGCCAAAGGGAGAGATTGATGAGCTACAACTAATTGAGAACTTCATTGAAGAACTACAAGTGATTAGAGATCACCAAGCACTAAATTGTTATGTAAGATAATTAATCAGTTTTATGTTTTCATTGATGTCAACTAGTTTTGATGTCAATCAGATCGCCTACTATTATAGTTTAACCATTGTAAACAGATAAATCTCTTAACTGAGTGGACTTGAAAGTCTTGTAATGTCATTCATAGAATGTACATTTGTTATTCTATCAACCCCATAGTGAATGCTAGTTGGATGATAATGGTTAGTGTTAAATCGTCTAACAAGGTCACACCTTATAGTGTGTTTTGTAACCTTCAACAAGGTTGGGTCTTCATCGACCTCACTTTAGAAGAGTGAACAATTTTGGGTTGCCGGTCCTAGGTGGTTTTTCCCTTAACAGGGTTTCCATGTTAAATCTTTTTTGTTATGTGTTCATTGTGGTGATTGTTTGATTGCCATACTTTACATATTGCATATTAGATTTGATCAGTTTTTACTATAAGTTATTAACTGGTAATCGGTAAAAGCACAAACAGTTTAATATTTTATGTTACCAAGCTACATAAGTTTTTGTAAATTGTTTTTGGTTATAAATTTTGTATTTGGGACTGTGGATAACTGATTCACCCCCCTCTTAGTTATTCTAACAAAATCTCTAGGGCCGAAAGGTCAAAAAAAAAGCTTTGCAAAAATGGTTAAGTACAAAACTGCCTTCCTCTACACCAAATTTGGTCAAGTCCAAGATTGGACGCTTACCGACTTGGGAGTAACTCTAGGTGAGCCTTTTGGAACCTTCCACAATCTCCAACACTTCCTTAGAGTCACCCATTTGGATCCCTTCAAGGAGTTCTTGTTGTCTATCTCAGAAGGTGACCAACTCTCTTGCAAAACCTTGTATTTCTTCTTCCCAAGATAACATTTTATGGATTTCCTCCTTTTGATAAAACATTTTTTGTAGGTCTTGTTTTGTCTTGAATACTCTAAATATCCCTAAGTATTGATTGATGATGATGTTCATAGGATGCATAGTTTTCTCATCATCCTCATCATATAAATCTAAGTCCAGTCCATCGAAGAAATTATGCATGTCTTCTATAAAGAGCAGACTATCATCTCTCCTTTTATTCATTCTCTTAAGCACCTTGTCAAGGATAGCCAACACTCCAGTTATATCCTTGATCCATTTCTCCAAATTATCTAGCTTAGATCCTTCATATACCTTTACCAAAACTTGGAAGCATTGTTTCCTTATTATTATAAAGTCATCTAGTACCTTCTGCCACCTTAGAATCCTTTCCTTCATACCATCCTCTTTGCTCATGATGTCTACCAAGGAGGTGATTCCTTTTAGAATTCCTTAGAAGGGCCTCAAAATCTTCTTGAGAGATACCTTTGCGAAATCTTCAAAATATTCCCTCCATTTGGCACAAGCCAGTACAAAAGAATGTGGAATGTCTATTGCTATATCACCCTTCTTTTCCAAAATTACCTATAATGAGGCCTTAGGGTTATTAGGGTCAATGAGACACGCTATCTTAAGAATGAACTTCTTCATAGCCTCATTCTACTCCATGAATTTGTTTATCTTTTATTCATCTTTGTCCATGAAACCAAGAGCATGCTTTAGTATGAGGGTAGTTAGAGTTTTACTCCCCTCTCTAGTTGACTCTCCCAAATCTACTTCTTCTAGCACATAGTCATCTGGAGTGACTTCAACTATACTAGTACTCATTATGGGAATAGCCATCTATGCCTTCCATCTCCTCACTTGATCTTGTTTGAAATAGAATAGTGTCCTAGTTGCTTGGGTGCTAGAGTGGGACTGATGGAATGCTCGCCCTAGTGCCTCCCTATATGTCTCATCATCAGTGTATACTCTTGTACTTGGATGGATCTCCTTTGTGAACCAAGTGGGACTTAAGAAGGCATTGAGGGGCTCATAGGGTGCTGAGAGAGTCAAGGTATTAGCATGGTGTTCTATTTCCATTTCTTCATGACTTTCCTCTTCTCCTCCTATTTCTTGTTCTCCCATTTCATTCAACTCTCCTCCCTCATGTGCCTACTCTTCCTCAGCTGTATGATCTTCTTCCTCAATTTTTTTTCTTCATCTTCTTGCTTATCTAATCCATCCTATCCTTCTAATAGCACTTTGTCCCTTGTCTTTGTTTCTTTCTCAGGATCTTGAGACCCTTGTGTCAATATTTCTATGTTGACCAAAGATTGAGTGGCGGCTTGAGAGGGAGGATTTTGCATGGGAGGAGTTGGAGTTGGAGCAACAAGGGGAGTGTGTGAAGGCATGATGGGGGAGGTGGAGTTGGCATGGATTCATGAAATGGTGGAGGCTATGGAGGAAATGAAGTTGTTTGAAATGGAGGTGGAAGTGGAGAAATTACTAGTTTTGACTACGGAGGTGGGAGTGGAGTTTGTACCGAAAGTGGAACCAAGGGAACTTGTGTAGCTACAGCTTCCTCAAAGGTAACACCAATGGAGGAGTCTCTTCTTATCTCATTGTTTCCTTCTGGACTTTAGCTATCACTTCCTCAATTGGTTTCTGAGACCCTTGTGGAGTTTCCTCTCTCACCTTGCCATGGGGACTAGTGAATTGTGTAGGAAAAGAACCAAAAGATAGTGACTATCCTATGGTTGGGGCCTCTTTCTCAGTTTCCTAGAAATCATGAAGTCCCTCAAAAGTAGAGATGTCAAACTCATCATCACCCAAAGCATCAAGACTTATTGGTCCCCCTTGGGTTTCCCCTTCAACATCCTCTTGATTATCTTCTATAACTCTCCTTTTCAGGGATCCCAGGAAGTGAGTTATCCTACTAAGAGGCTCTTGATCTAAGTCATCTTCATCATCCTCCATAAGGGTGTCCATTTGAGTAGGTGTTGAGTCTTTCTTTCTCTTGTACACATTTCCCTTAATTACCCTAGTCGGTCCTGGTCTTGTTACCTTGAATCTTGTGGGCTTCTTTGTTGTACTAGGAGGCTCGGGATGACAAGAGGAAGGAACATTTGGAGGTGCTATGCTCCTTGTCATCCTAGTTTTAGTCTTCTTAGAATGAGTAGCTGAGCCATATGCTATTGGGAACTCATGCCTATAAACCATCTCTGGTTTCAAGGGTGCATCATCTTTAAATTGTGGTTTCAATAATTTCTCCCCTTTCTTCTTCTTATCTTTGGAAGGCTGCTCTGGAAGCTATTTCATGGGTACAAGTTCCATAGGGAATGGGTGAGAGATCCATACTTTTGTAAGATTAATGAAATGCCTAGCCTTGAAATCAATATCATCATTTTTATCTCTTTCCACCTCTGCATTCAGGATGGCCCTAGTATACACTTTGTCCAGTTTGTAGATAGGATCTAAGACATCCTCAAAGTTAGCAAATTTCACCTTTGGAGGGATCCTTAGTAATAGAGCAGACTGTGCTAGCTCCTAACTCATCTGGTAGTAGTCATGGATTTTGACCTCATAGTCATCCACACAATTTATGCAATGATCTTCGATATTTGGCTCATGTACATAGTGCCTTTCCATTAGGTGACTATATGTACCTATTGGATCAAAATGGGCTCTTATGAGGTTTTAACTCAATAGAGGGAATTCATGTCATTCAAATGACAAAGACTTGTAGATCTTCATATTAGGAACATAGTAGGGGCCTATGGAGATTGAGAAATCCCAGCAGTGTTTCTTCTTGTGCCAGATGTTCTCATGAGCCTCAGATAGTTTCCTTTCTATTTCTAATAGGACCACTCTATTAGAAGGATACCTAGGGAGCTTCTTACAGGCTAGGGTGCATCCTACCACCCAGATGTATGTGAAGGTTCTAAAATGAATGTAAAACACCCCAAGGGCCTTCACTTTAGTGGTAGCCACAGTTGACATTCTCTTGGTATATTATCCCTCTATGGAGCATATGATGGCAAATACAAAGGCATCATTAAAAATATAGAAATCAAGGCTATTATGAGTATAGTACTCCTCCCTGAAAAACTATAGATACAATGTGAATGACCATGTGTTCAAATATACCATAACCTGAACCTTTGTCAACCCTGGTTATACTGCTTGGGTAGCCAAAAGATACACAAAATAAGATGTCATGTAGAAATGTGGATCAGTCTTCTCTCTGATTAGATTTTCAACCAAATTGTCACTAAGGATAGTGGCCCAATCGAACCTCACCTACCTCTCCCTTATCTTCTCAATGAGTAGGATCATCCATGGTTCGACTAAATAGACTTAGGTAACCCATACACCTGACTAATTATGGTGATGGCCACCTGAATTTATTCTTTCATGTATCCTCTTCTCATGTCTATTCTATCCAACTTGTTTTTTGGCATAGGTAGTATAAGATATTCATTGTTTGCTATGCCATGAGCTCGTAAAACATCTTTGTTATAAAACTCCATCCCCTTGTTGATGTGAAAGTCATAAAATTTGTTGACACCTTTTGGCAAGTGGAAGACATCTTCATTATTATCTAGTCTCAGCTCCTGAACCACTTCGCCCATACTATTTTTCACCATTCTTTCATCAGGTATGTAGTTACTGGATAAAGTGTTAATCAGGTCAGATGATAGGATTTAAAATAGGTGTGCTACAAAATTTACAAAGGAATAGTGTACTAATGAGGTGTAATCTTCAGATCTTCCCACTAGTTGGGCATACTTAACCAAGTACTCATTCCAACTAAAGTTACCAATGTCGGTATCTGTGATCTCAACATGTAGATTGCTAACCTTGGAAGGTGGATGATAACTCTTGAAATGTATTTCATTGCTGGTGACATAACCTTCTCTGCCATTTGTAGTACCCCACCCATAGTTCACTTTTAGGTTTCTTTATGTTTCAAGTTGTTGACCAAATTCTTTTAGGTCACTTTTGATGAGATCGATTATTATGTTAATAAATGATGATTATGGATTTCTGTTCATTGAATGTGTATCAGGTTATTTCATAGATTAGATGTTGATATTATTTGATGTTATGTTTATGTTTTATATTGATTCATGGTACTGATCCCATACTGGCATGTGTTTGTATCTATTTGACCTATTTGTTTGGTAGAGGACATAGGCATAGTTAGTCGCTTAGTCAAGATCCACATGGCTGATCGTACCCTATCATTGTTTGTTATATATTATTGTATGTACATGCTTCATCTTATGATGACATGTTTGCAAGTATAGGGCATCATCTTCCCTGAATTGGTAGGGGTGAGTGTGCCAACAAACATTCATCTCAATGGTAAAGAGGGGAGATAATACATAGACCCAAACCCTAACCTAAGCCTAATTGTCCTAGGATTGGATAAGTGTCAGTCTTACTACCCTACCTGAATTCATCTAGTTGGCATGAGTTCGAGGATCCCTTCTCCTATGTTTGTTTGGTTTTATGTTGTTTGGTTTCAGTTGATTTGTGGTTATGTGGGTGATTATTAATTTATTGATTATAGTTGAATTATGTTAATTTAGATTATTTTATGTGAATATCAATGTTAGGTGCATAGTTGAATTTAATGTTTAATTATGTTTCTAAGATTTAATTGAGGGAATTAAATTAAAGTTAATTATTTTAGTATTGGAAATTAATATTGATTATGTCCTAAGTTTATTATGATGAAATTTAATTAAAAATAAAATAATTGATAATTTAGATTTAATTGAGTATTTTATTGAGAATTGGATTTTCTTATGTTTGTGAGTATTATTAAATGATTAAATAATTAATTGCATGAATTCATGATGCATTAAGTATTTAATTTATTTAATAATAGATTTTATTATTAACATGTGCATAATTGAAAAGTGATTTGTTTAAAAAAGTGACAACTTATCTTTAGGAGGCTAAGTTGAGTGGTGCATAATTATATTTATTTTTAATTATTAAATAGTAATTTCTCTCAACAAAAGTGGGAGAGTTTGATTAGGAGTTCTTTGTGAGTCATCTAAGGTTTTGCTTAATTGGTGGAATGGATTTCCAAATAGAGGGAGTTTGCATTCATTTTGCATTCAATTAGGTTGTTAGAGAATTTTTGGAGGGAGACCTTTTGGAGTTTTTATGCTTTCCTTATGTTCTTGAGCTTTTGGAGATTGAGCTTGAATTCTGGGTGAAGGTTGCTTGTTTTTGGATTTGGGATTTGCATGCTCTGTGATTCAGAATCTATAGCTTGAGCTTTCCTATTGTCAGAATTGAGAGATTCAGCATTCTACAGACAATCTTAATCAGTTTCTAGCATTGGAATTGAGGTAGGGTTTTGAAGAACTTTCTTGTGTTTTTGTCTATATTCTTTCAACAATCTTCTATGCTTGATTTAGTTTATAGATTTAGATCAATTTTCTATTTATGCTTTCAATTTGAGGATTAGAAAACTCATTGGATTGTCATTTTATATTTTTATACAAAGTTGGCATAGTAGGGTTATGCTGTCTGAATTTCAGGAGAAAATTCATCCTAGAACACCTAGAAAATGAAAAATTAATCTCTCTATAGTTAGTTCTATAGTATGACTGAATTAAATTAATGGGTTGTTTACAAAAATCCAATTTGGGTAAAAATTCTTTATTCTGGGAAAAAAATCCTTCCTCTCTTAAAAAATGACAATTAGAAAATAAATTACACTAGTAAATTATTTTGCATATAAATTGATTAAAAATTTCATTAGTAAATATGTAGATGTATTACAAAATAAATATATATTAAATAGATTAGGAGAAAAGTTAAATCCCATGTTTAAATGTGCAAAGGTTGAAATTTTTCCATTTCTGGAAATGTACTTTATGGCCTGTACATTTCCATTTTCAGAAACAGAGTCTTTTAAAAAACATTTGTTGCGTTAAAAGAATATAATATCTTCTTTTGTCATTTTTGAAATTGCAAAAGTTTTAAAAAAAAATTGAAAAGGTTGTTTGAGTTAGAAAATAAAATAATTAATATATATATTGCATTGCTTTTGTTGGGAGTAAATAAAATTGTTTTTTTAAAGTGAATGGGGAGGGGG
Organism: Chamaecyparis obtusa; assembly: GCA_027943335.1. Taxonomy (NCBI): domain Eukaryota; kingdom Viridiplantae; phylum Streptophyta; class Pinopsida; order Cupressales; family Cupressaceae; genus Chamaecyparis; species Chamaecyparis obtusa. The sequence goes on along the minus strand of BSBK01005246.1, from coordinate 443,989 downwards.
CATGGATCCCACCCTGTACTCCATGGCAGTTGGTACTACTCTACCGGTGGTACATAGTACCGTTAATAGGATAGACCTACCGGTGACACTCATGGGTGCTATGCAGCAGGCCTACCTTACTGGCGACTCTGTGGTCACCGTGCAGAGGGTGACTAGTGGGCGCGAGGACCACAGGGGACCCCTACTTTTTTTATTTCTATTTTTTTTATATATATCATTTGTTAATAAAATTTTTATTTTATATTAAATGTGGTTTGGTTAATATTTAATTTATAATTAATTAAATTATAATTTATTTAATTTAAGATTTGCTCAATGCATAATTTAATTAATCTATGATTTATTTAATTTACAATTTGTGTAATTCGTATTTACTTAATTTATAGGTAAGTTAGTATGCAATTTAATTTGTTATGTTTTCTAATTTATTTTGTTCTTCTTTTTAGATAATTTGTGGTTTTATCTAAAATAAGTAATTGTTATTTGTTTAGATTGAATTTATGGTATTAATTAAGATTAGACTAATTATCTTAATCATTGATTTAGCTAGATGGTAATTGTAATTTCTAAACAAATATGAGGTTTGAGATGCTTTGGTAATAGGTAGATTTTTGTGAGAAAATTTATAAATAATCAATCATTGAGTTTGTACACCGTACAGTGAAATTGGGCTTTTATTCTGCTAATTCTATAGATCATCTTGTCTAGGGAATATTTCCTATTTATGATATTGTTATAGTGATTATGTTCAAATTCTCTTGTAGGGATTAATCTTCTTAATGCATAGAATCAATTATGATTATTTTGGATTGTGTGTAATTATGGCTCAATTTCAATTGTTATGAGTGTGAGTGTTGTATTCATTGTGCTTGATGTGTCTTCTTTTACATTATGGATTGTCGGGTACTAGAAGACCTAGGAGGATACAGAGGCTAGGGTGTGTGTGTCAGATATTTCTATTTCAGCTATGTTTGGTGTGTGTGCACTCTATCTGATTATCATTCATGTTTGACCATTGGGCTCATGTTTTACTGTATTCTATCTGTGGTATCTCTGTAACCATATCTAGTTCTTTTGTGTGAAAATGGATATGAGGTTACGTAGTTGTATACCTGATTAGATCTATGAGAGATCTATGAGCCTAGAGTAGTTTACCTTGAAATGTAGTAGGAGGTGGCTTGCAATAAGCGCTGGGGCCCACAATTGGCTGCTAGGATCACTTATTGTAATATTTAAGTAATCAAGTGATAACCTAATATAATTAAGGGGTATTTAATTGAACCTAATAAGATAAGAGTCCTCACCCATGCTTGAGTACTAGTACAGACTAAGGTAGAGTTGAGAAGATGACTAGCCCCCTTTTAAGGTATGAGTTGGCATAGTTGATGACTTCGTCTATACAAGAAGTCATTGATGCCGTGTATGGTCACTTGGGTGCCAGGATCTAGAGAGATTACCAAGACAAAACTCAAGGGTTAGATGTACATGATGACACCTTCCTATGCATAGTTTGGTTATTCTACATGTGTCGGTTGCCTCTAATTTAGTGAGTTGTAACTTTATCTTTGTTATGTTTATCTTGAGTTAAAGTTCTTTTAGGATCCTTCTGCTTAGGGTTATATTCTTGTTTTGTATTGGTTATCCGATTGAGGTTTGTGGTTATCTCCTCAACATGGTGGGGTAGGCCTTTGTGGTCCTACACTGATAGGTGGTAGTGATTTTTTACCATTTGAGATTTGACGTCCTGGTGCCGGTGCTTGATGGTGATTTTGTAGATGGATTCCTTTTGATGCTTCTTCATTGATGTTTCTTTCTTATCTTCATTATTTGTAATCCTATATTAGTGTATCGCATGTGATACTTAATCTGGACATTGTTTGATCATAGTTAGATTTATTGCTACATACCCTGTGACATGTGTAGTGGGTGTTAGTTTATGTATATGTCATGGATGTCCATGAGGATTGTATTTATTATTATCATGTAATTGTAATTTATAAGTTATGGAATCTTTTATTGATGTTAGTTCTAGTTGTGTTTTATTCTTACATAATTTTACATCATGGAACCCTCGAGTCTTGTAATCTATGTTGGTTGTTATATCAATGTGAGTAAATAGTAAATGCTTCTGCACTATTGTTTATCTTGTTTGTTAACTTTAGAAAAAATAATTAATCACCAAACTTAGTAGCATGTTTTAGGTTAAATTATCTTGGGTTCCCTAGCAGGGCGTTACATCTAGTATCAGAGCAGAGTTTCTATATTGGGAACTCTAGGTATGTATGCCTATTAGGATTTTTGTAGTCTAAACTTGAAACTAAACATAGACATATAACATTTTGTTTTGAGACCATTGCTCTATGATTATGTTTCCTTTTGTTTTATTTTGAGGTTTGTTGAGAGTTGTTTTTGGATCTTTGATGTTGTAGGAATTATGGCTATGACTAGATCTGCTAGAGGTCAAGGTAGAGTTCATGCTGGTAACCATGGAAGGGGTAGGTAGCCTAGCCCTTCTACTACTGTCAGTCATGAGAGTCACCAACAGTCTAGGGGTGAGTAGAGAGAGGATCGTCAGGATGATCTTGATATGAGACAACTCTTATAGACAATTCTTAATCATCTTGGTCCTAAGAAAGTCAGAGCAGAGCGGGCTAGAGAGAGGTTTAGGAGTCCTCCCAGGAGGGACATCATAGTTGATCCTACAGTGGTGGTAGCTAACCACATGAGGGATCTGATAAGAGGGCTACCCATTCCCTTTGATGGGAAAGGCACTACTTTAGAGGCAAAGACTTGGTTGATAGCCTTAGATTGGAGTTTCACCATGCATCCCTTTAGTAGTAATACTAAAGCCAGGTATGCGATTGTGTAGCTTATAGATTTTTCTGCTATATAGTGGAAGATAGAGGAGTAGAAGCTAGGGTTCCAGATAGATACTATCACTTGGGAGTTGTTTTTGGAACACTTCCGAGAGCACTTCTTATCAAATTAGTGGAGGTGACAGAGAGAAGATGAGTTTCATGATCTGAGATAGTTGACCTTGTCAGTAGGGGAGTATGAGCGTCAATTTTTTGAGCTCAAATAGTATGTTGGCTTCGGATAGGATACAACTCTCCTAGTACAACACTTTGTGAGGGAACTAAATGCATGCATCATTGGAGAGGTCCTACTATTTGAGCCTAAGACCCTTCAGGAGGTGGTCATTAAGGCCACCCTTACAGAGACAAATCTTGCTTTAGGTCATGGTAGTTAGAGAAGTGTTCAGCATAGTGGTTCCAAGGGGAATCGGTCTTAGAGGAATGGGAATTTTCAGAATCCTTCTACCTTTGTGAAAGGTAATCAAAACCAGCAGGATAAGAAATTCTCCCATGGTAATGGTGGTGGTTCTCGATCAGAGAACTATCACAATTGGTAGTATAGTGTGTGTAATTAGGATGATCATCCCACTCAAAATTCACATCAAGATTTTGGCGGGGGTAGTTTTCAGAAGCCCAGTACTCCTTCAGCAAGGAGAGTCTTCAAGGGGGATTGTTTCACTTGTGGCCAATAGGGTCATAAGTCATACGATTGTCCCCAGTTTTCAGCTCAGCATTCAGGATAGAGGCTGTTGGTTTTTGAGCCTACAGTGGGGGATGCAGGTAAATCTCATAGGGCCTTTGCAATAGGGAACAATCCTCAGTGTTCGAACCCTTAAGGCAGGAAAGGGTCTAATGGGACCTACTTAGTGATCTTTGTTTTGGTTTTCTCTTTAGTGTAGTGATAGTTTATGGGAATTACATCCCTACTTGCTCCAGGCTTCTAGGAGGAAGCCTAATTATAGGGGGGGTGGATGTAGTACCCTACCCATAGTTCACTTTTAGGTTTCTTTATGTTTCAAGTTGTTAACCAAATTATTTTAGGTCACTTTTGATGTGATCGATTATTATGTTAATAAATGATGATTATGGATTTTTGTTCATTGAATGTGTATCAGGTTATTGCATAGATTAGATGTTGATATTATTTGATGTTATGTTTATGTTTTATATTGATTCATGGTACTGATCCCATACTGGCATGTGTATGGTTGTCATGTGTTTGTATCTGTTTGACATGTTTGTTTGGTAGAGGACAGAGGCATAGTTACTCACTTAGTCGAGATCCACATGACTGACTGTACCCTATCATTGTTTGTTATATATTATTGTATGTACATGTTTCATCTTATGATGACAGGTTTGCAGGTATAGGACATTGTCTTTCCTCAATTGGTAGGAGTGAGCGTGCCCACAAACATTCATCTCAATGGTAAAGAGGGGAGATAATACACAGACCCAAACCCTAACCTAAGCCTAATTGTCCTAGGATTGGACAAGTGTCAATCTTACTACCCTACCTGAATTCATCCGATTGGCATGAGTTTGAGGATCCCTTCTCCTATGTTTGTTTGGTTTTATGTTGTTTGGTTTCAGCTAATTTTTGGTTATGTGGGTGATTATTAATTTATTGATTATAGTTGAATTATGTTAATTTAGATTGTTTTATGTGAATATCAATGTTAGGTGCATAGTTGAATTTAATGTTTAATTATGTTTCTAGGATTTAATTAAGGGAATTAAATTAAAGTTAATTATTTTAGTATTGAAAATTAATATTGATTATGTCCTAAGTTTATTATGATGAAATTTAATTAAAAATCAAATAACTGATTATTTGGATTTAATTGAGTATTTTATTGAGAATTGGATTTTATTATGTTTGTGAGTATTATTAAATGATTAAATAATTAATTGCATGAATTCATGATGCATTAAGTATTTAATTTATTTAATAATAGATTTTATTATTAACATGTGCATAATTGAAAAGTGATTTGTTTGAAAAAGTGACAACTTGTCTTTAGGAGGCTAAGTTGAGTGGTGCACAATTATATTTATTTTTAATTATTAAATAGTAATTTCTCTCAACAAAAGTGGGAGAGTTTGATTAGGAGTTCTTTGTGAGTCATCTAGGGTTTTTCTTAATTGGTGGAATGGATTTCCAAATAGAGGGAGTTTGCATTCATTTTGCATTCAATCAGGTTGTTGGAGCATTTTTGGAGGGAGAGCTTTTGGAGTTTTTGTGCTTTCCTTGTGTTTTTGAGCTTTTGGAGATTGAGCTTGAATTCTGGGTGAAGGTTGCTTGTTTTTGGATTTGGGATTTTCATGCTCTGTGATTTAGAATCTACAAGTTGAGCTTTCCTATTGTCAGAACTGGGAGATTCAACATTCTACAGACAATCTTAATCAGTTTCTAGCATTGAAATTAAGGTAGGGTTTTGAGGAACTTTCTTGTGTTTTTGTTTGTATTCTTTCAGCAATCTTCTATGCTTGATTTAGTTTATAGATTTAGATCAGTTTTTTGTTTATGCTTTCAATTTGAGGATTAGAAAACTCATTGGATTGTCATTTTATATTTTTATACAAAGTTGGCATAGTAGGGTTATGCAGTCTGAATTTCAGGAGAAAATTCATCCTAGAACACCTAGAAAATGAAAAATTAATCTCTCTATAGTTAGTTCTATAGTATGATTGAATTAAATTAATGGGTTGTTTACAAAAACCCAATTTGGGTAAAAATTCTTTATTCTGGGAAAAAAATCCTTCCTCTGTTAAAAAATGACAGTTAGAAAATAAATTACACCAGTAAATTATTTTGCATACAAATTGATTAAAAATTTCATTAGTAAATATGCAGATGTATTACAAAACAAATATATATTAAATAGATTAGGAGAAAAGTTAAATCTCATGTTTAAATGTGCAAAGGTTGAAATTTTTCTATTTTTGGAAATGTGCTTTATGGCCTATACATTTCCATTTTCAGAAACAGAGTCTTTTTAAAAAAAAAATTGTTTCTTTAAAAGAATATAATATCTTCTTTTGTCATTTTTGAAATTGCACAAGTTTTAAAAAAAATTGAAAAGGTTGTTTGAGTTAGAAAATAAAATAATTAATATATATATTGCATTGCTTTTGTTGGGAGTAAATAAAATTGTTTTTTAAATTTTTTTTTAAAAAGTGAATGGGGAGGGGGCATGGATCCCACCCTGTACCCCATGGCAGTTGGTACTGCTCTATCAGTGGTACACAGTACTTGTCGACAGGACAGACCTGCTAGCGACACTCATGGGTACCATATAGTAGACCTGCCCTGCCGATGGCTCTGTGGTCACCGTGCAGAGGGTGACCAGTGGGCGCGGGGACCACAGGGGACACCCCCACTTTTTGATTTCCATTTTTTTATATATATCATTTGTTAATAAAGTTTTTATTTTATATTAAATGTGGTTTGGTTAATATTTAATTTATTTAATTTATAATTAATTAAATTATAATTTATTTAATTTAAGATTTGCTCAATGCATAATTTAATTAATCTATGATTTATTTAATTTACAATTTGTGTAATTCGTATTTACTTAATTTATAGGTAAGTTAGTATGCAATCTAATTTGTTATGTTTTCTAATTTATTTTGTTCTTCTTTTTAGATAATTTGTGGTTTTATCTAAAATAAGTAATTGTTATTTGTTTAGATTGAATTTATGGTATTAATTAAGATTAGACTAATTATCTTAATCATTGATTTAGTTAGATGGTAATTGTGATTTCTAAACAAATATGAGGTTTGGGATGCTTTGGTAATAGGTAGATTTTTGTGAGAAAATTTATCAATAATCAATCATTGAGTTTGTACACCGTACAGTGAAATTGGGCTTTTATTCTGCTAAATCTATAGATCATCTTGTCTAGGGAATATTTCCTATTTATGATATTGTTATAGTGATTATGTTCAGATTATCTTGTAGGGATTAATCATCTTAATGCATAGAATCAATTAGGATTATTTTGGATTGTTTGTAATTATGGTTCAGTTTCAATTGTTATGAGTGTGAGTGTTGTATTCATTGTGCTTGATGTGTCTTCTTTTACATTATGGATTGTCGGGTACTAGAAGACCTAGGAGGATACAGAGGCTGGGGTGTGTGTGTTAGATATTTCTATTTTAGCTATGTCTGGTGTGTGCACACTCTATTTGATTATCATTCATGTTTGACCATTGGGCTCATGTTTTACTGTATTCTATCTGTGGTATCTCTGTAACCATATCTAGTTCTTTTGTGTGAAAATGGATATGAGGTTACGTAGTTGTATACCTGATTAGATCTAGGAGAGATCTGTGAGCCTAGGGTAGTTTACCTTGACATGTAGTAGGAGGTGGCTTGCAATAAGAGCCGGGGCCCACAAGTGGCTTCCAGGATCACTTATTGTAAAGTTTCAGTAATCAAGTGACAACCTAATATAATTAAGGGGTATTTAATTGAACCTAATAAGACAAGAGTCCTCACCCATGCTTGAGTGCTAGTATAGACTAAGGTGCAGTTGAGAAGATGACTAGCCCCCTTTTAAGGGATGAGTTGGCATAGTTGATGACTTTGTCTGTACAAGAAGTCATTGATGCCATTTATGGTCACTTGGGTGCTGAGATCCAGAGAGATTACAAAGACAAAACTCAAGGGTTAGATGTACATGATGACACCTTCCTATGCATAGTTTGGTTATTCTACATGTGTCATTTGCCTCTGGTTTAGTGAGTTGTACCTTTATCTTTGTTATGTTTATCTTGAGTTAGAGTTCTTTTAGGATCCTTCTACTTAGGGTTATATTCTTGTTTTGTATTGGTTATCCGATTGGGGTTTGTGGTTATCTCCTCAGCATGGTGGGGTAGGCATTTGTGGTCCTACACGGATAGGTGGTTGTGATTCTTTACCATTTGAGATTCGATGTCCTAGTGCTGGTGCTTGATGGTGATTTTGTAGATGGATTCCTTTTGATGCTTCTTCATTGATGTTTCTTTCTTATCTTCATTATTTGTAATCCTATATTAGTGTATCGCATGTGATATCTAATTTGGACATTGTTTTATCATAGTTAGATTTATTGCTACATACCCTATGACATATGCAGTGGATGTCAGTTTATGTATATGTCATGGATGTCCATGAGGATTGTATTTATTGTTATCATGTAATTGTAATTTATAAGTTATGGAATCTTTTATTGATGTGAGTTCTAGTTGTGTTTTATTCTTATGTAATTCTACATCATGGAACCCTTGAGTCTTGTAATATGTGTTGGTTTTTATATCAATGTGAGTAAATGGTAAATGCTTTCAAACAGTTGTTTATCTTGTTTGTTAACTTTAGAAAAAAAAATATTCACCAAACTTAGTAGCATGTTTTAGGTTAAATTCTCTTGGGTTCCCTAGTGGGGCGTTACATCATTCCTAGAAAGAAAAAACAACATGAATCAGTACCTCATACCACCATAAAACAAAGGAGAATATAAAACAAAATGCTTTGAAAAAAATAAGGTTGAAAAGGCTTTGAAAAAATTATTTCAGCCTTTCAAAATTTCGGGAGTACAAGACCTCCAAAAGGCCGAAAAGATGGAAATGTTGAAAGAGCCCTAGTCTTGAGTTTTGGTGGCTTCAAAGTTTTTATTTCAAACTTCAGTGGATCAAAGTTGATGAATTTTTGGAGAGTGAAACATCTTAAATGCCAAAGAGGAGTTGGTGCCTTAACCACTTTGGAGATATCTTTAGACCTTTCAATTTTGGTGAATCATATGATGCATAGTTTCAGGGTACAAAAACCCCAAAATGTTGAAAGCTTGGGACTTAGTCAAATTTCCCTTTAGAGAAGGCCACCATTTTTAGACTATGAACATCCAAAACTCTAATGGTCGAAAGCACTGAAACAAGGGTTTGCATCAAGAATAAAAAATGAATTCGACAATGAGTTTGACCATGAACTCAAGGCCATGGGATCAAAGGGGATGACCTCATGATCCCCTAGGTGAGACTAGACCACCTAGAAAACCCAAGATGCCTAACCCTAAACAACTAACCAAAAACCTAACTAAACCAACCAAAAAACAAGAAAAAACCCTAGCTTAAACAATCAAAGATAGTAAATGACCGAAAGGACAAGAGGGGGAGAGAGGACAACAACCTCAAAGAAGCCAAACGACGAAGGCAAATGAAGTGAGAGAGAAATGAAAAGTAGAAGAAAGATTTTCCAAAAGATCTAGAAATGATGAAATGCGTAGTGAACAAGTGAGGGTATAAAACCCACTCACCACCTTTTATAGGAAAATTGATGGGTGATTTCATCCCCCAACCAATCAGCCTTTTGATCTTTTAGGGGTCTCAGACCTCTGAAAGTTTGAAACACTAAAATGTTCACTCCTTTTGGGGATTCAAACCTGTCGATTCTTCAAACATCTAAAAGTTTGAAACCCTTGGGTTTCAAAAAAATACCAAGGCCTGAGTGGATTATTTGCATTTTTGGAGCTTTTCAATGACACAACAAAAAACTAAAAAAAACAACTAGACAAAGAGAAAAACTAAAAAACAAATGAAAAACTAAAGACAAGCTAAAGAAAGAGGGGGGCCCCTAAAGCAAAAAGGAAAAAAGGGGAGTGTGGTTGTGGGACCACAACAAGTAGCACCAACAAAAGAAAAGGAAACAACCTGAGTTTCCCAGAGCCATTCCACCTTGAAACAATCTCATCCTATAGTGAACCAGACACAAATCCTTCAGCCAAAATGATCATCTTAACATCATACCGATCAAGGACACCATAAGATCCACATCTAGTGTGTGTTTATGTGAGTTCAAAATTCCCAAGAATCCTTCATCTTAAGCTTCCACTGATTGTCAACTAACCATCATCAGATCATCGCCCACTAGTCAGAATTTAGCCTAGACTCAATTTAACCTTCCCTTACTGCAAATGAGCTTTATTCAAAGTTTTAAACTTCTTTGGAGGGATCTTAGACTTGACATATGCTAGCCTGAAACCTAAACCATCATGTTCTGAATGATTTTCTTCTTTTTTGGTTCAACATCTGCTACTTTGGTATTTCTTTAAGCTTTTATCAGGTATTGTTTCTTTGCTCTCTCTTTCTCTTTTTTTTTGAAACCAAGGCAATGCTTAGACTGTGCTACCCTATCTTGGAGCTTTCTTCATTATCAATCTCATCTTTATGCATTCCTCCTTTTTAATTTCTTTCTCTTTTCTTTTAGTCTATATTCTAGTTAGGATGGGGTTTTGACTTCTAACCTCTTATGTGACCATGGGCATTTTCTAGCTCTGATCAGAATCCTATCATGAGAGGCTCATGACCTGGCATCCCTTTTAAATGTGTGTTAGTGTTGAGGATGGTTGGTTCTGATGAACCCTTTTGAGAAGTCTGAAAATAAAATGCCTTACTTTCGATCTCTGTATCTGGCTCGCTATAGTACAAAACTACATCAAAGGGTTTGAAAAAAGAAAACCTTTATGTTTTACCTAGACTACCTGGTGTAGATCATTGAACTCAAGAAGTATCTACCCCTACAAAAAAAAGACCAATGAAAAAGATGTAGATGAAAAAACCAAAAGAAAAAAAAAGAAAAGACTCTAAAATACAAGAATGTACAAAATTATACAAAGGCTTGTCAAGACCCAAAGTAATGCTTGAGAAATTGGCCATTAATTGGCAATGGGACAATTGTCCATCAAGAGAACTAATCCAAAAAGTATGCTCTCCTAGAATTTTTGCAATCTGGAAAGGGCCTATCCAAAAATGTTAAAATTTAGTGTGGCTACCTAGTTTTTCTTTTGCTTATCCCAGATTAGAACTAGATCAGAAATCCTAAAGGCCTTTATTATTGCTCTTTTATCAAACTGACACTTGAAAAGAGCTTGATGTTTGGCCACATGCTCCAAATCCATGGTCATTTTCTCCTCAAGATCCAATAAGTTCATGAGGTGAATCTACACCCGATCCTCACCCTTGACATATTGATCCATAAATCTTAGAATTGGCATTTTTAGGTTCATTAGAAAAATAGGTTGCAGACCATAGACTAGCTAGTAGGGAGAGGTCCCTAAAGAATTCTTGATTCTCATGTGATTTTTCCATAGGGAATATTTCAACTAAGTATGCCAATCTCTAGGATTATCATCCATAAGGCATTTGATTACCATGATTAAGCTCTTGTTGGTCGATTCAGCAACTCCATTCCCTTGCGGATAGTAATTGGATGATAATTTGAGAATTACCTAGTTCTCAAAGGCCCATTGAATGAGAGATGCAGGAGAGAAGTAAGGGGCATTATCACACACCAAAAAGAAAAGCATGCCAAACCTCATGATGATGAACTCTTCCAAGAACTTGGTTATCACCTTAGTAGTATAGTTTTTCAGAACTTGTGCCTCTATCCAACACGTACAATAATCATTTGTGGTCAAGATGTATTGATTCCCTATGGAGGATGGAGGATTAATCATTCTCACAAAATCTATCCCCCACTAGGTGAATGGATGCTCCTCTTAAATTGGTTGTAGGGGCATCAGCGGGTGTCTCTCATGAATGGCACTAGTCTGGAAAACATGACAAGAGTGCACATGCTCATGAGTTTCTTTGAAAAAAGTTAGCCAATAATAGCTGGACCTCAATATTTGATGGGCTGTGGCTTCCGTTGATCCGTTCCCAATACCATACTTATCATGAAATTTTGTGAGAACCTACTTAGCTTTTGTCTGATCTAAACAACGTAGATAAAGGCCATCATAATTGTACTTGTAGAGCTTCCCATTCTTTAGCATGTATGGAATTATTTTATTCTTCAATGCTCTCCTCTGTGAACTATTCAATCCCTCTAGGCAACAATTTTGCAACAAATAGTAAACTATGTCTTGATACTAGATATCAGTGACTACTCCTTCATTGATGTACACTTGGCACACTAAGCCCTACTTGGTTTCTACCATCATCTTGGTAAGACCTTGACCTCTTACTAATTTAATTGGTTGGATCTTGATGTCAAACTCTTGTAGCATTTACATCCACTTCCCTCTTTGTTCTCCTAGTTCATTTTGCATCAGCAAGGATTTGACCACTAGATCTGGAACAATAGCAATGACCTTACTCTAGAGAATGTAGTGTCTGAATTTATTGATATCCTTAACCAAAGAAATAGATTTTTTACCAAGATTTGGGTACTTGAGTTCTATGTTCTTCAGAGGATAGTTCATGAAGGCTATCAGTTGTTCATCTTCTCCTTCCTTCTTCTATGTGAGGATCCTTGCACATGAGTGTTCTCATGCAAAGGAATAAACCTTAAATGGTAGAAGATAATCAAGGCTGATCAGGACTAGAGCAGTGGCAATGGACATCTTGATTTCTTCAAAGGCTTCTTTAGCTAGAGTGATCTACTCAATCTTTATATCTTTCTTTAACATATCATTCAACGGATGCACTATCTTCGCAAATCCACTGATGAATTTTATGACGAAGTTTTTTTTCCTGAAGAATGATTTCAACTCCTTCCTACTATTTGGGGCAACCAATTTGAGAATAGCCTCAACTCTCTTGGGGTCAATTGAGATACCTATCTCAGATATGATGTACCTAAGAAGTTTGTCCTAGGTTACCCCAAAGACACACTTCTTAGGGTTTAGTGAGATCTGGTAATGTCAACACCTTTTTAGGACCTTTCATAGATCTTTAATGTGGTCCATGTAGTTCCTAGAGAAAATTATGAGATCATCAATATAGATGACATTGAATTTATTGACCAAGCCTCTGAATGCTTCATTCATAGCTTATTGGAAAGTGGCCCCTATGTTGATCAAACCAAACAACATACGCCGATAAGAAAATGTACCCCACTTCATTGTGAAAGCCATTTTCATGTGATCTTCTTCTTTTACCATGACCTAGTTGTACCCAAAGTAACCATCTAGGAAAGATATCATTTGGGAACTATTAACTACCTGTAATAATTCATTAAGGGATGGAAATGGGTAGTTGTCCTTTTGAGAGGACCTATTCAAATTTTGGAAATCTACACAGAGCCGCACCTCTCCACTTTTCTTTCTCACCGTGATGAGGTTTACTACCCAAGTTGAATGCTAGATAGGGAAAATAATTTTGGCATTGAGCAACTTCTGTACCTCCTTTTGGATTACTGGTTGAATCACAGGGTTCACCAGCCTTTGTCTTTGGTGAAAGGGCTTAGCATCTAGGTTCAAAGTGATGTTGTGCACAATAATGTTGGGATCATATGTTTTCAAGTCTTCATAACTCAAGGCTATGATGTCTTTGTATTCCATGAGTAGTTCTACCATTTTCTTCTTTTCTTTAGCTATACCGACCTTCCCAATATGGACTTCCCTAGGTTCAAGTTGTGTGCCCAAGTTGTAGAGTTCACAATCATTGCCTCCTACCATGGGTGTCTTTCCTCTTTCTTGAGCATGTTCATCTTTATCAAAAATCCTTTCCAGGGCTACCATTCCTTTCAGAATGGAATTAGTCTTCAAATTTAAGATCCCTAAGTCATCTGATTCTTCCATTTCATCTTCTTCTTAGTTGATGCTTTGTTTGTCAAAGATTCTAGTATTCATGATAAATTCCAATATCTATTGATCATCTTGGAATACTTGGAAGTTTTTAATATTATCCAAGACAGTTTGCACAACCTCTAGTTCAATGAAGAATTTCTTCAATTTAGACTTTTCCAGTGGTTGTAAAGAGCTTTATGACACTGCCAAAGTATCAACAATAATATTCCTTCTTCTTGGGACACTTTAGATGTTAAAAGCTTCAAAATATTCAATTAGGTCACAAACATGATTTTGGTAAGATGCCAATCACTTATTAGTGCACAAATATTGTCTCCAAATCTACCAGATAATCAACTATGAGTCACCTTCTACAACTAGCACTTTCACTTTCTTCTCATGTGCCATGAGAAGACCCCAAACTAGAGCCTCATACTTGGTAACATTGTCAGTATAGTAGAATTGTAACTGATAGGTAGTGTAGTATGAACTCTTGTGAGGGTTGACCAATTTAATCCTAGCTCCATCTCCTTGTATACACTTAGAGCTGTCAAATTGAAGTTTCCAGATAGGGTGATTCTTATGGGAAGATGATTTGGCTTGAACTTCTAAAATCACCTTGGGAAGATGTGCATTGACCTAGGGTTTAATAAGGATTTTGGGTGGTAATAGGTTCTTTGTAACTAGGGCCTCCAAGTTCTCTTCATCTGAGTATTATCTTTTGGAAAGGGGAACCCACTTCATCCTTTGTTTTGCTTTTGCATCATGCCAAACTTCATGACATGGGGGAAATCAACTATCATTAGAAGAGCTCCATTCCTCTTTTATAAAACCTTTAGTTGTTGGAAGTTAGGGTTGCTTGTAGATAGTAGGTTTGTCTTCATTTGCAAGTACCATTGTATCCTTTCTAAGCTCAAATGTGCAAGACATTTGGCTCATTACTTGAACCACTGCGTCTTGGAAATCTTGACATGTAAACTCTGAGTGATTTTTTTGGTGGAGGTGACAATACCTTGGTAGCATCAGTATGTTTGGGTCAACATCTTTTCCAAGATGTCTCATATTTTTTATCATACCCCCTATGAATTCTATGAGAATCTCCTTGGGGATCTGAGTACTCACCAACCCTTGCATGGGGCTATCATTTGAGTTCTCTTCCTCTTTGAGATGGAATGTGAAAGCCTTATCAAACTGATACACCCCCTAGTCAACTTGTGAGAATAGAACTTCATTTGGGGCATTATACTCAGTTATCATTTGTTTGAGTTTGGGCTCCGCATCGATCTTGATTTGGTTGTTGAGCCCCTTCCATGGTAGCCAAAGTTGAGTGAAGTCCATGGAGAAATAGCCTCTCAATGATTAGGTCCAATCTCTGCTGAGTAATATTCTATATGTTTTAGGGATATCTACCACATGTATGTTGATGCAATCCTAGATTCTAGGGTTAGCAGTTAATTGTATGCATGTATTCTTCAAGACCCCAACAACTTTGATCTCTATTTTTTCCAATTGGATCACAACCCTATTGGTTGGTTGAGTGTTCATTCCTAACTTGTGGCATATGGACAATGGCATCACGTTACAAGATGCTTCTGAGTCAATCAAGTAGTTATACAAGTTTTTTCCAAAGATCTTGAGGCTAAGAAAGAACGGGGGTACTTCTACCCTATCCTTGAACATAGTTGGCATCATCTTAGCTGCATTTACATTGGATACATTTCTAGTGTTATTGCTAGATGAGGCATATTTGGAATGATCTAGTGATCTCAGGAGGGATTCTCTTTGGGAAGGACAAATTTTTAACATGTCATACATTGACATATTAGTTCTAACTTTCTTTTGTTCTTCTACTGTGCTATATTTTTTATTGGCCCAGACCAAATTTTTTAGCAGAGTGGGTTGATGTTGGATTGCTAGAGTGACTGTGACACCGGGGCTTGGAGGAGGTATAGGATTATTGCTAGCCCATGGATCAAGTGGAGTGGGCTATATCCTTGCTAGAATACCATCAGTCAGAGGCTCTCTTCTACTCTTCAAATTATAAGTTTTTTTGTTGTTATTCTAAAAAAGCATGGATCTCAGAGTACTCCGACTAAATTTCTTGGTTGAAAGGGAAGAAAAAATCTTCTTTCATTGTGTTATTGATCGAACCTCCACTTGTGCTTGGGTCATATGAATCAAAGACCATGACACTAAAGTGGGTTTGAGAGTTATTAGGATCTTGGATTTTTTGGTTGTCAAACTCCTCTTGTACTCATTATTTGATTAGTGTGTGTTGGGAGCTTGAGTAAAATTAACCTCAGATGAGTTGAAGACATTGGCATTTTTAGAGGGTATGGTATCATTATTTGGACATGTGTTCCATGTTCTATTCATTCTTTGCTGACCGAACTACTTATCTTGAGAAGCATTCCCATAACCTCCACCATTATTGTTATTATTGTTGTTGTAATTGTCATAATTATGATTCTAATTTTGGGAGTTGGTGTTTGGGGTAGCACTCATGCATTGGTAGTTTCCCTAGTTTTGAGGTGGATTAAGCTTCATCTTAGTGATCTCTCCTATTAACTAGGACAATGTCTTTTTCACGGCATCCAACTCGTTCAATAGAGCATGGTCCAACTCATTTGGGGTAGTAGCCTTCTGTTCACATAGATCTTCCATGTGCACATCATATCCTGGGTATGTGATGGTGAGTGGTGGGGTAACGGTGTATGGAGCTAGGACCAAATTTCACCTTGGGGTGTGTTGCACTAGGAATTGATTATTTTCTACGAATGGACTAGTCATAGTAGTGTTCCCTAATGCTGCCAAAATACCATAATTTCAACCTACTTATGGATCCATCTATTGGGTAAATATGATAGCCTCATTACACACCTTTTTTAGATTGTCTATGTCACATAGGGGAAACCTCTTTAAGAATATGGATGTTAATGGATCCAATGCTTGCAAGTACATTTGTATGACAGTCCCCACTAGTATGATATAAGGAGCTTCTAGTTTTTGATACATTTTACAGAAATGGTGATTGAACATGGCAATTGGTTCATTGTGATCTTTTCTCACTGATATGAACTGGTGGTGGAGATTGGCCAGATCCACATATAGCTTGAACTAATTTAAGAACTTTGTTTCAAATTCCCCCCATGTAGTGATGGATCCTCATGGAAAATTTAGATACCAGCTATATGAAAATTCCCCCAATGTGTAGGGGAAAAGGTGACACATGACATCTTGATGAGAAATCTCCTTATGATTGCATAATTCTTTGAATGCTCGAACATGTTCTTCTGCTGTCCTAGATTCTCCATAGATGAAATGTGGATAGAATTTCCCTGAATTCTTGGGAAGATCATGGAGCTATCCTTGTATGTCCAATGGAGAGCTTTGAGAATTTGAGAAAAATGCCATTGGAACTAGTGGTAGAGCAGAAACTGGCGGGGCAGCAATGAGTAGAAATGGAAGAAGATTAGGATGATGCGAAGTATCCTCTCTGAGTCTTATTCTATTGATGCAAGGTTAACAAACTTCTCTAAGTTCAAGGAATTACCCTTTATTTGGTGAAGATCTAAGGACTCATTCAAACCTTTTGAGAGAGAATGGTCCAATATTCCAAGGTCTTCATTTTGAAGGCCCTCCTTCTAGCGCCACTTCTATTGATCATCATTTTTACATGAGACAATGGCTAGGAATTTATGTAAGAAAATTCCCCACTTGGAAGAGTGATATGGATCAATCTCAAGGTTCCTTCTGGGCTGGGTCTCAACTACTTGGATAGCTCAACTAAAGACAAATGTGAATCTGTTAACAAGGATGCCTTTACTGGTTCATATCTCAAGGAAGGCTACAAAACAAACTTCAAAATACAACAATGTTTCTCTTTTTGGATTTTTAGATTTTAGAATGAAAGCAATGTTAATCTAATTAACCTACCATAATTGATTTGCAAAGAAAAATTGAGAAGTAGAGTAACAAGAATGTGAAAGAAATTACTGAAAATAAACTAATGGACATAAACCAATATCACACCACTTTGCAAATTAAAAGACCAAGAAGATGAGGAAACCCATGAAACAAAGATCAGAGTAAATCACAATCTTCAGCCAAGTAGATGTAATCACCAATGGAAACAAATGTAGACATATGATGAGCTAAAACTCATCGAATCATGAAGCCACCATAGATGCATATAGATGTGAGACAAGTTTATCTTAAAAGCACCAAAAGAAAGATCTTCTCAATAATTTGTCACAAAAAAGTGATATAACATCAACAAACACCAAACTAAGAATCACAGATTTAAAACCACCACACAATCAATTGGCTCTTTGAAATAAATGAATGAGAAAATCACACATTCACAAATCTCACAAAGATAGTAGAAATATCACACTATGAATGAAGCACCAACTATATATATTGCATTAATGATAAATCTAACCCTCATTACATTGAATTCTTACAATTTATAGAGTTGTGCTCTTATTTTGATAGCTAGGGTTTTGGCTGCATCTAAGACTTGGAAATAAATCTAACCTAAAGATTACATTAATAAAACTACCTCTAAATCTTAGTTAAACTACCCTAGCATGAAATTATTATCATACATTACAAAACTTGAATAGATTATGCATAAAAAAACTTGAAAATGAAGTTGGAACTCGTGCATGCCCTTCATAGAACTTTGTGATTCCATCCTTGATCCTTGGTTGTAGCTTATCCACATGGACTCAACTGAAAGAGACCCAAAATCATGCAAGAATGATCCCATAAAAGAGTCCCAGTTGGCTTAAAAATCAAGTCTAAGATAATTGGAGTTAAATGGTGGACATGCCAAAAAAAAACACAAATCTTGACAGTTGGTCTGAAAAAATGAAACTTAAAAAATGACTAAGTGTCAAGTCCTCTTTCCCCAAACTTCAGACTTTGAACTTTCAGAGGCTGAAAAATCTCTAGGGCTGAAAGGTCGAAAAATAGGCTCTTCAAAAATGGTTAAGTATAAAACTACCTTCCTCTGCACCAAATTTGGTTAAGTCCAAGATTGGATGCTTACCAACTTGGGAGTACCTCTAGGTGAGCCTTACAGAACCTGTCCAAAATCTCCAACACTTCTTCAAAGTCACCCATTTGGATCCCTCCAAGGAGTTCTTGTTGTCTATCTTGGAAGGTGACCAACTCTCTTGCAAAACCTTGTATTTCTTCTTCCCGGGATAACACTTTCTCGATGTCATCCTTCTGATAAAACATTTGTTGTAGGTCTTCTTTTTTCTTGACTCCTTTGAATACCCCTAAGTATTGATTGATGATGAAGTTCATAGAATACATAGTTTTCTCATCATCCTCATCATACAAATCTAAGTCTAGTCCATCAAAGAACTTATGCATCTCTTCCACAAATAGTAGAGTGTCATCTCTCCTTTAATTCATTCTCTTAAGCACCTTTTCAAAGATAGCTAATGCTCCATTTATATACTCGATCCATTTCTCAAAATTATCTAGCTCAGATCCTTCATATACCTTTACCAAAAATTAGAAGCATTGTTTCCTTATTATTATAAGGTCATCTAGTACCTTCTGCCACCTCAAAATCCTTTCCTCCATACCATCCTCTTTGCTCATGATGTCTAGCAAGGAGGTGATTCCTTGTAGAATTCTTCGAAAGAGCTTCAAAATCTTCTTGAGAGATACATTTGTGAACTCTTCAAAATATTCCTTCAAGTCGGCACAAGATTGTACAAAAGAATGTGGAATGTCTATTACTATATCACCATTCTTTTCTTTAATTGCCTATAATGAGGCCTTAGGGTTGTTAGGGTCAATAGGACCCGTTGTCTTAAGAATGAACTTCTTCATAGCCTCATTCTACTCCATCAATGTTTTTATCTTCTCCTCATCTTTGTCCATGAAACCAAGATCATGCTTTAGTCTGAGGGTAGCTAGAGTTTTACTCCCCTCTTTGGTTGGTTCTCCCAAATGTACTTCTTCTAGCATGTAGTCATACGGAGTGACCTCAACTGTACTGATACTCATTATGGGAACAACTACTTGTGCCTTCCATCTCCCTTCTTGATCTTGTGTGACATATGATAGTGTCCTTGCTTGGGTTCTAGATTTGGCCTAATGGAGTGCTCCCGTAGTGCCACCCTATCTATCTCATCATCAGTTTATAACCTTATCCTCAGCTAGATCTCCTTTGTGAACCAAGTGGGATTTGAGAAGGTGTTGAGGGGCTCATAGGGAGCTGAGAGAGTCAAGGTAGTAGCATGGTGTTCTATTTCCATTTCTTCATGACTTTCCTCTTCTCCTCCTTTTGTTTCTTGTTCTCCCATTTCATTCAACTCTCCTCCCTCACGTGCCTGCTCTTCCTCAATTGTATTCTCTTCTTCCTCAATTTTTTTTCTTCATCTTCTTGCTTATCCAATCCATCCTATCCTTCTAAAAACACTTCATCCCTTATCTCCATTTCTTTCTCACGCTCTTGAGACCCTTGTGTCAATATTTTTATGTCGACCAAAGATGGAGAGGAGGCTTGAGAGGGAGGATTTTGCATGGGAGGAGCTAGAGTTGGAGAAACAAGGGGAATGGGTGAAGGCATGAATGGAGGAGGTGGAGTTGGCATGTATTCATGAAATGGTGGAGGCTATTGAGGCAAAAAAGTGGTTTGAAATGGAGGTGGAAGTGGAGAAGTTACTGGTTTTGAATGCAGAGGTGGGAGTGGAGTTTGTACTAGAGGTGGAACCAAGGGAACTTGTGTAGCTACATATTCCTCAAAGGTAACACAAATGGGGGAGTCTCTTCCTATCTCCATTATTTCCTTCTAGACCTCAGCTATCACTTCCTCAATTGGTGTCTAAGACCCTTGTGGAGTTTCCTCTCTCACCTTTCCATGGGGACTAGTGAATTATGTATGAAAAGAACCAAAACACACTAGTTGTCTTGTGGTTGGGGCCTCTTTCTTGGTTTCTTGGAAACCATGAAGTCCCTCAAAAGAAGAGATGTCAAACTCATCATCACCCAGAGCATCAAGACTTATTGGTCCCCCTTGGGTTACCCATTAGGCCACCTCTTGATCATCTTCCATAACTCTCCTACTTTTCAGGGATCCCACGAAGTGAGTTCTCCTACTAAGAGGTTCTTAATCTAAGTCATCTTCATCATCCTCCATAAGGGTGTCCATTTGAGTAGGTGTTGAGCCTTTATTTCTCTTGTACACATTTCCATTAATTACCCCAGCCAGTTTTGGTCCTTTTACCTTGAATCCTGTAGGCTTCTTTGTTTTACTAGGAGGCTCAAGACCACTAGAGGAAGGAAAATCTAGAGGTTATATGCTCCCTGTCATCCTGGTTTTAGTCTTCTTAGAATGAGTATCTAATCCATATGCTATTGGGCACTCATGCCTATAAACTATCTTTGGTTTCAAGGGTGCAACATCTTTAAATTGTGACTTCAATACTTTCTTCCCTTTCTTCTTCTTCTCTTTGGAAGGTTTCTTTGGAAGTTGTTTCATGGGAAAAGGTTCCATAGGGAATGGGTGAGCATTTTGTGAATTTGATGACATGCCTAGCCTTAAAATCAATATCATCATTTTCATCTCTGTCCACCTCTACATTCAGGATGGCCCTAGTACACACTTTGTCCAGATTGTAGATAGAATCTAACATATCCTTAGAGTCAATAGCTTTCACCTTTGGAGGGATCCTTAGTAATAGAGAAGACTGTGCTAGCTCCAAAATCATCCAAGAGTAGTCATAGATTTTGACCTCATAGTCATCCATACAATTTATCCAATGGTCTTTGATATGTGGCTCATGTACATAGTGCCTTCCCATTAGGTGACTATATGTACCTATTGGATCAAAATGGGCTCTTATGAGGTTGTAACTTTGTAGAGGGAATTCATCCCATTAAAATGACAAAGACTTGTAGATCTTCATGTTAGGTACATAGTGGGGGTCTATGGAGATTGGGAAATCCTAGAAGTGTTTCTTCTTGTGCTAGATGTTCTCATGAGCATCAGATAGTTTCCTTTCTATTTCCAAGAGGACCACTCTATTAGAAGGATACCTGGGGAGCTTCTTAGGGGCTAGGATGTATCCTTCCACCCTGATGTATGTGAAGGTTCTGAACTAAATGTAAAATTCCCCAAGGGCCTTCACTTTGGTACTAGCCTTGGTTGACATTCTCTTGGCGTAGTCTCCCTCTATGGAGAATATGATGGAAAATACAAAGGCATCATTAACAATACATAAATCTAGGCTTTTATGAGTATAGTACTCCTTCATGACCAACTATGGATACATTGTGAATGGCCATGTGTTCAAATCTCCCATAACCCCAACCTTTTTCAACCCTAGGTATACTAATCAGGTAGCCAATAGATACACAACATAAGATGTCATGTAGAAATGTGGATCAGTCTTCACTCTGATTAGCTTATCATGCAAATTGTCACTAAGGATAGTGGCTCAATCAAACCTTGCCTGCCTCTCCCTTATCTTCTTAATGAGGAGGATCATCCATGGTTCTAACTAAATAGGCTTAGGTAACCCATACACCTAACTAATCATGGTGATGGCCACTTGGATGTCTTCTTTCATGTATCCTCTTCTCATGTCTATTCTATCCAACTTTTTTTTTTGGCATAGTTTGTATAAGATATTTGTTGTTTACTATGCCATGACCTTGTGAAAGATCTTTGTTATAAAACTCCATCCCCTTGTTGATGTGAAAGTTGTAAAATTTGTCAACCCATTTTGGCAAGTGGAAGACATCTTTGATATTATTTAGTCTCAAGTCCAAAACCACTTTTCCCATACTATTTTTCACCATTCTTTCATCAGGTATGTAGTGACTGGCTAAAGTGTTAATCAAGTCAGATGATAGGATTGAAATTGAGTGTGCTACAATATTTACTAAGGAACATTACACTAATGAGGTGCAATATTTAGATCATCCCACTAGTTTGGCACACTTAACCAGGTACTCATTCCAACTTATGTTAAAAATGTCAGTATCTATGATCTCAGCATGTAGATTGCTAACCTTGGAAGGCAGATGATAAACCTTGAACTGGTATTTCATCGCTAGTGAGATAACCTTCTCTGCCATTCCTGGAAAGAAAAAAGGACATGAATCAGTAACCTCATACCACCATAAAAGAGAGGAGAATCTAAAACAAAATGCTTTGAACAAAATAAGCTTGAAAAGGCTCTGAAAAAATTATTTCAGCCTTTCAAACTTTAGCGGGTACGAGACCTCTGAAAGGCAAAAAAGGCTGAAATGCCAAAAGAGCCCTATTCTTTAGTTTTGGTGGCTTCAGAGTTTCTATTTCAGACTTCAACAGATCAAAGGTAATGAAGTTTCAAAGAGTGAAACCTCTGAAATGCTAAAGAGGAGTTTGTGCCTTAACCACTTTGGAGATATCTTCATACCTTTCAGTTTTGGCAAATTGGATGATGCATAGTTTCAGGGTATGAAAACCCCAAAATTCTAAAACTTGGGACTTAGTCAAATTTCCATTTATAGAAGGCCACTAGTTTCAGATTGCAAACATCTGAAACTCTAATGGCCAAAAGTGTCGAAATGAGGGTTTGCACCAAAACTTGAAAATGAGTCTGATAATGAGTTCAACCACCAACTCAAGGCTAGGGGATTGAAGGGGATGACCTCACAATCCCCTAGGTGAGACCAGACTACCTAGAACACCTAAGACACCTAACCCTAAACAAATGACCAAAAACCTAACTAGACCAACCATAAAACAAGAAAAAACCCTAGCCTAAATGACTAAAGACAACAAACTAATGAAAGGACAAAAGAGGGAGAGAGGACACCAACCTCAAAGAAGTCGAATGACAAAGACAAAAAAAGTGAGATTGAAATGAAAAGTAGAAGAAAGACACACCAAAAGCTTTGAAAATGATGAAATACATAGAAAATAAGTGAGGGTATAAAAATTGCTCACCGCCTTTTATAGGCAAATTGGTAGATGATGTTAGCCCTTGGTTGATTAGCCTTTCTATCTTTCGGGGGTCTTGGACCTCTAAAAGTCCAAAATACTGAAAGGCCAACTCCTTTTAGGGAGTCAAACCTTTTAGTTCTTCAGATGTTTGAAAGTACAAAACCCTTGGGTTTCAAAAAAATGCCTAGGCCTGAATGGATTTTTCGCATGTTTAGAGCTTTCACATTTTCAGACCTTCAAAAGTGCGAAACAGTGACACAGAAAATAACTAAAAAAAATAACTAGACAAAGAGAAAAACTGACAAATAAACAAAAAACTAAAGACAAGCTAAAGAAAGAGGGGGGCCGCTAAAGCCAAAAGGAAAAAAGGGGAGCATGGTTGTGGGACCACTAAAATCCCAAAGATATGTGGCTAATTCTCAACCTTGTGATGTGTAATCCTGGTGATGTAGACTGACATGTTTTTGTAAAATGCACATATAATGATGTTCATTTTTTCATATTAGAGGTAGAGTGGATCATCATGTTTCATTAATATAGATATCATCATGTTTTATATGAGTTTGGTTTCTACTAGTATTATAGAATTAAAAAAAATAGAAATTGTATCATAGATGAGAACTCCTAGACGTAAAGAAATATTAAAACCTATGATATTCCTAAGAAGTTTAAGTGATTAGATGGTGGTTTATTTGAGTGACATTATGTGAATTCGTATACCTTTTATTCATGGATTAGTAGAGAATAATTTACCTTTCTATTATTATTATTATATAAAATGTGAATTGAATGAAATTTTTAAAGTATGTTACCATAACTTTCTAAGGGAATTAAATTTTAGTTCATGGATGTTTAACCTATCATTTTATAAGAAATCAATTTATATTATTTCTTATATAGAAATTCATATATTTTGATTACTAATAAAATAGAAGTTTCCATATAAGCTATTGATGAAACAAGTTGAAAATATTGTAAGAGTATGAATTGATTTGGATATATATGTATTATGTCTAATCATTTTCATGGAAATTGTCCTGTCTTATCTCATGGATCCAAGGAATGAGAATAACCTTGATTTTGATTAATATATGTGTGATGTGTTTTCCTATTAGACCTTGTGACTTTTAGAAGTAAGTTGAGTCTTAGCAGGGAGGATATAATGCCCTTGGTAAGCTATTTTTTTAGGTTATTGTTTGGAAATTCCCCAAAAGGTTGGTCATGCACACAATATATCAGTATGATATCTTGTATATAGAAAGAAAAAATAAATGACATCATCTTGAAATTAGTATAAGGAGAAAACATTAGCAATTTCAATGAATTAATAGATTAATGATGAAAGAGTGCAATTATCATAATGAAAAAGTGGTGGATAATAAATCTATTGATATAACTAACATTTCCAATCAATAATCAATCAGTTATGAAGAGATAATCCTAGAAGAGATGTTCTAGGGATTTCTCAAAAATGGGTAACTCTAGTTCTAATCATCTTCTTCGATATGAAGGGGGTGATCCTTTAAACTTTGAAGGGAAGGAAAAGTTTTTAGATTGCAATGGCAATATGCGGAAAATGGTAGCTCAAAATTGGTGACCCAAGTAAAAATCGATGGTTGAAGATTTTGATATACAGAAGTAGAGACTTCCATATTGAATTTTTGATATAGAAGAGGCAATTGGAAATCCATCTTCATACTCTATTTTTCTAATGTTGATGCTTAGTAATATTTACATTATTCTAGATCTAGCACACTTACATATAAAGTGATTTTCTAAACAACTATGGTTGGCCTTGGGCAATCAACATGTGCTTGGAATATGGAGTTGTTATTTCTTGATATAATTTTTTGTTTTTGATCGAATGAATGTTACCCTCTTTCCTTGGATTAAAAAGTGACCATGTTTCCTTTTTATTTCTCTTAATTTTATTAAATGTGTGATTGGTCTTTAATTTTCTCTTTGTGAGTGGTATTGCTTCTATTTTGGATTGACCATGACAAAGATTTTGTTCAAGCAACAAAATATTATAGGTGTGTAGTGTATCTTTTTCACCTTCTCTATCTATGTAAATATTTGGCTTGAAGGAGATAAGGACATATTCTCTCACATTCCCTTGGTTTTCTTAATTCATGATCTCTCTTATGAGAGAAATTCCTAATTTGAAATGGCACTGTGTTTAAATTTATATTAGATTTTTTAGACAATTTGTAGGGGCATTTCAAGTTTTCCACGAGTATTTATGTCATATTATGTCTAGAGTTGAATTTATAGCATATTTAGTGGTAAAAACCAAATGTCTCTTATATTAATCTAACCCCAATTTATTTTTACTAACATGGATATATAGTAATTAGATACCAATACTCTTTGATGTTAAAATAATTTCTCTTGCTATTTCTCTTTTTAAATGGTCCATTATAGAAGGTGATATAGTTATCCTTTGCATTTCCCTTTTGGTTCTTTTCATTTTACTAATGTACATGGTGTAGCATTATGAACTTGATAAAAAAAATTATTCTTGAATACTTTAAACATACATTTTGTAGAATATGTTATGGACAATGTTGAGAAGTAGAGGGATTTAACTAAATTTAATAAGGATTATCATATTTCTTAAATAAAATTAATTATAACTATATAATGGGAAATGGTTATCAATGCTAGACTTGTTAGGAATGAATGCTAAATGTTTGGCAGCCATTCTATAGTATTTGTTGTTGCATTCATGACTATGATTGTCATTGATGTCAACACATTGATTTACCGAAGACTTGTAGAGAAGCAGACATAGTTTGGATTAGCACATGTGGGTTATTGTAGTTGGAGCTATGAAATGTTGAGGATATAATCTTTGATATGCTATATGTATATGGTTAAGAGTGTAGATGGTAATTCATTTATTCATAGAAGTTATGAGCATTTTGGTGGAAGCAGTATTCAGGCAGTGTTCCTAAGTAGCAGTTTGTGGAAATCGGATGATATCTCCTAATCAGGATGGAATCTAGTTTTGTGCAGTTAAAGGGAAGTTGAAGACACATTTATAGTGATGTGGATGATAGCGTATACTTCAAGGTCACATGAGTGAAGATTTATTGTATTTGGAAGCTGATAGTTTTGTATAAATTTGATGTAGCGTGTGGAAACTTTTATGTTGTAATTGCATGCTGATTCATTTGCAATTATTTGAGTGTGGTATAAAGGAAGGAATGTATTTCCTTATTTTAGTGTCATTATGATATGGAAGTAGTGGTTGTGTGTGATGCTGTATGCATGAAGTGAAGAAAAGAGCTAAGTATGAAAGTGAATTTGTGAAGGAAGACATGCGAGGTACAAAGATTTGAAATTGAGATTTGATGTAACAGTGAGTGCAGTTTGGAAAAGTTAGAGAACAGGTAACATATTATTCTATTGAGTAATGTAAAGATTATTTGGACAATGTGTTCATTCATCTTACCCTGAAGCTATTTGGGTAGTGGGTCCTTTTGTCTTCAATAACTCTTAACAGGGTTAGAATCTTTTAACAGGGATTCAAAATCTGCTAACATGGATTCATATGTACTGAATGTATTTCATAAGACTCCTAACATAGTCCATCCTTTCACCAAGAATATTCATATTAGTGCATCTTTTGTGGGTATCATTCCCACTGGGGTTTACTCTTTGATCAAGAGGTTCCCTATTTAACATATCTTGTGTCATTGTGTTATTGTGTATGAATATCTTTCTATGGTTGGTAATTATATTGCTTATATGGTTTAATGCTATTGAAGATGATAAAAGTTATAATTATCTGATAATTGATTCACCTCCCCCCCTCTCAGTTATCTTTGTGGACTTTACTTTCTAACAATTGGTATCAAAGTGGTAGGTCCTTAAAAAAGAAGTTTAACAACTTAAGGAGATCCATGGAAAATTTCAGGAAAGAAAGCCCTAAGTTTGATGCAGTAAATTTTGACAGTTGGAAAGAAAAGATGAAGACACACCTACTATGTTTAGGACCAGGTTATTGGTTGATTACCAAGAATGATAATACTATCATTGAAGAGGACAATCTTGAAACATGTACTGCTGATGAGAGAGATCTATTCATGTGTAACATACTTGCAAGAGAAGCACTTTTGACAGCCCTTCCAGAGAATGAGTACAGTCAGGTAAAATATTTAAAAAAATGTCATGAAATTTGGAATGCTTTACACTCTACTTTTGAAGGTGATGAACATGCAAAAAGAGCTAGAGTACATAATTGGATATGTGCATTTGAAGATATAAGAATGTTGGAAGATGAATCTATTAGAAGCTATATTGGTAGAATGTCAGAAATTATTACAGGTATAAAATCTTATGGAGGAACAAAGACAAAGAATGAAGTGATATGGAAAATTCTGAGGACATTGACTCCTTTATTTAAGAAGACAACACAGATGATTGAACAAGTTATACCTTGTACTAAAAAAATTACAAGAGAGACTCTTCTTGGAAG
This sequence comes from Chamaecyparis obtusa, assembly GCA_027943335.1. NCBI lineage: Eukaryota > Viridiplantae > Streptophyta > Pinopsida > Cupressales > Cupressaceae > Chamaecyparis > Chamaecyparis obtusa. Next base: position 416,131 of record BSBK01005246.1, on the reverse strand, counting down.
ATTGGAAGTAGCAGAAATGAACCTGAGATTATTAGGAGACTTACCTAGAATGGAGACAACATTCAGTGCTCTTAGTGTTTGCCCTACTTTTTCAAGAAGCATTAGTGTGAGTGGAGATTATGCTGGTAGCAACAGATCTAGAAATGAAGAAGACAAGAAGATTGAAGAAGGCATTGCCTTGCTTATGAAAAGAGAACCAAATGGTAAGAAAATATTTAAAAGTTGGACTTGTCAAGAATATGGTCATTTTGCATCTAAATTTCCTAAGAGAGTTAAAAAGAACAGAAACAATTTCAAACCTAGAAGATCTAAGGAATGTTATTATGCTAATGATGAAGATCTTGAAGCTAGTATAGAAAGAACTTTAGGTGAAAGTGATACTGAGAATAATGATGACATAGGATTTGTAGCAATTAAAGAAGAGAATCCCGAAATTGATGTTAAGGAAGAAAAAGCCTTAGTTTCTCAAGTTGAAAAGAAAGATGATTGCATTATAGATAGTGGTTGTTCACATCATATGACTAGAGACATGAAAAAGTTCATAAAGATTAATGAATATGATGGAGGAGTTGTTAGAGTTGGAAACAATGCACCTTGTTTGATTAAAGGTATAGGATCTATTACTCTTGATGGAAAGACTAATACTGATGATGTTTATTTTGTGGATGGATTGAAAGATAATATTTTGAGTGTTGGATAGTTAGTTGATAAGGGATATCAAGTTTGTTTTACTGAGAAAACTTGTTTGATAAAGGATAAAGATGGAAATCTGATTAGAACTGGATCTAGAACCAGAGGTAATGTATTTTAGTTGAATCCTACTGAGATGACATGTTTGATTACTAAGATTGATGATAGTTGGTTATGGAATAGAAGGTTTTGTCATATAAAATTTGATAACATTGTGAAAGTAAGTACTACACTTGCAGTAAGAGATTTGCCTAAAATTATGAAGCCTACTAACATGATTTGCAAAGAATGTGTAATGGCTAAACAAAAGAGAAGCTCTTTTCCTAGCAAGAAGTTTACATATAAAGAGAAGCTAGAGATTGTTCATACAGATTTGAGCAGTCCTACTAGGACTAGAGGATTCTATGGAGAAAGGTATTTTATGATTCTTGTTGATGATTTTACAAGAATGATGTGGATTTCATTTCTTAAAGAAAAATCTGAAGCATTTGATAAGTTTAAGATTGTTATGAATAAAGTTGAGAATGAATCTAGAATGAAGATTAAATGTTTGAGATCTGATAGAGGTGGAGAATTTACTTCTAGAGAGTTTAACACCATTTGTGAAGAAAATGGCATTAAGAGACAATATTCAGCCTCTAGAACACCTAAACAAAATGGCATTGTAGAAAGAAGAAACAAATCAATGACTGAATTAGCAAGAGCTATGTTGTTTGAGAATGATTTGGTGAAGATATTCTAGAGAGAAGCAATGAACACAATAGTGTATATAATGAACAGAGTACAAATCAGAGCAGACACAAACAAGACACCTTATGAATTATGGTTTGGACATGCACCTTTAGTTAAGTATTTTAGAATTTTTGGAAGCAAATGTTATATAAAGAGAGATGATGATATTGGAAAGTTTGATCCTAGAAGTGATGAAGGTATATTTCTTGGATATTCTTTGAAAAGAAAAGCCTATAGATGTTACAATAAAAGAACTAAGACTATTGTTGAAAGTGTAAATATTAAAGTTGATGAAAAGTTCAAAATTTAGGAAAGAATGCTTGATTATGAATCAAATGAAGAAGCTCATCCTAAACCTAACACTGGATCTACTGAATTATTTTATGAAATTGACAGTGATTTTCTAAATGAAAGCCATAGTGAAGTCATTGAAGAACCTACATTTGAAGTGAGATCTAAGACAGTGACACCTAGCAAGAGTTTGTTAAGAAATCATCCTATTGGACAAATTATTGGGAACATCAAAAGAGGAGTTCTAACTTGAAATAAGGCACAAGAATAGTTATGTTTGATTTCTCAAATTTAACCTAAGACTACTAATGAAGCTTGTGAAGATGAAAGTTGGACTAATGCTATGAAAGAAGAACTAGATCTGATTGAAAAGAACAAGACATGGGAATTGGTCCCTAGACCTAAAGACAAGAATGTTATTGGAACTAAATGAGTATTCAGAAACAAGATGAATGAACAAGGAGAAGTAGTAAGAAACAAAGAAAGATTGGTATGTAAGAGTTACTCATAGCAAGAAGGAATTGATTATGAAGAAACCTTTGCACCTGTTGCAAGAATTGAAGTAGTAAGAATGTTTTTGGCATATGCAGCTTACAAGAAATTCAAATTATATCAAATGGATGTGAAGTCAACATTTCTGAATGGAGAATTAGAAGAAGAAGTCTACATTGAGCAGCCTGAAGGTTTTCCCTTAACTCAAGAAGGAGACATGGTATGTAAATTGAAGAAAGCTTTATATGGACTTAAAAAAGCACCTGGAACTTGGTTTGCAAGACTGTATAAGTATTTGTTAAAATTGGGATTTACAAAAGGGACAACTAATAGCAATCTATACACAAAAGAAATTGAAAATGGTTTGTTGGTTATAGTTATTTTTGTTGATGACATTATTTGCTGATGAAATGAAGACTGAATTTAAAATGAGTATGATTGGTGAAATGAAATACTTTTTGGGATTATAGATAACCCAAAACAATGATGGTATCTTTGTAAGTAAGACAAAGTACTTGAATGACTTGTTGAAAAGATTTGGAATGGAGAATTGTAAACTAGTTGGAACACCCATGGTGATTGGACATAAGTTATCTAGCATAGATGAGACTCCTGTAATAGAACAAAAGAAATATAGATCTATGATTGGAGGATTGTAGTATTTGACTCATACAAGACTTTATATAGCACATTCAGTTGGAATTGTAGCAAGATTTCAAGTTGAACCTAGAGAATCACATTATGCAATAGTAAAGAGGATACTGAGATATTTAAGAGGCACAATGGACTATGGACTATGGTATGAAAAATATGATGATTTTACCCTATGTACATATACAGATGCTAATTGGGGAGGTAGTGTTGATGATAAGAAAAGCACTAGTGGTGGAGCATTTTTCCTTGGAGGAAGGTTAGTTTCTTGGCTAAGCAAGAAGCAAAATTGTATCTCACAAAGTAGAGCAGAAGCAAAATATGTAGCAGTAGCAAACAATTGTAACCAGATAATTTGGATGAAGCAAATGTTGAAGGATATTGGAATAAAATTTGTTGAACTTGTTGTCATACATTGTGACAACACCAACACCGTTAGTATGTCTAAGAATCCTATATTACATTCTAAGACAAAGCATATAGAGATTAAGTATCATGTTGTAAGAGAGAAAGTTGCTAAGAAAGAAGTCAGACTTGAGTACATAAGTACAAAGGAGAAAATAGTAGATATATTCACAAAGCCTTTGCCTAAGGATACATTTGAGTATCTGAGATGTATGCTTGGGGTTATGCCCCAGCCTACTTTTTGAAAGTGATGCAGCTAGTTGCATCCGTCTAGTGGTATATGAGCCTTATCTTTCTTCTAGACTGGATGGTGGTACTTCCTCTATGGGGGAGTATGTGTATCTGAGTTGAGTCATGAGGACTCTAGTGAATGTATTTTTTGAATAGTGTCTTTTGACATTGAGTTGTTGTTGACATAGTGATGAAATTTTTGTCATTGATGTCAATGGGGGAGAAGTATACATGAAAAAAAATCTGAAACATCTGTTGGAGAGAACTTAATAGGATAATGAAGCAAGATTTGATTGATGAAGAGGATTTGAAGAAGTGTTGTAGTATTGGATTTTTGGAACATTGGATGTTTTTCATCTATGTTCCCATAAATGCCAATGGGGGAGATTTTTAGGAATGAATGCTAAATGTTTGGTAGCCATTCTGTAGTAGTTGTTGTTGCATTCATGACTATGATTGTCATTGATGTCAACATAGTGATTTACCGAAGACTTGCAGAAAAGTAGAAAGAGTTTAGATTAGCGCATGTGGGTTATTGCAGTTGGAGCTATACAATGTTGATGATATACTCTTTGATATGCTATATGTCTATGGTTAAGAGTGTAGATAGTAATTCATTTATTCATAGAAGTTATGAGCATTTTGGTGGAAGCAGTATTCAGACAGTGTTCTTGAGTAGTGGTTTGTGGAAATCAGATGATATCTCCTAATAAGATTGAATCTGGTTTTGTGTAGTTAAAGGGAAGTTGAAGACACATTGATAGTGATGTGGATGATAGTGCAGACTTTGAGGTCACATGAATAAAGATTTATTGTATTTGGAAGCTGACAGTTTTGTATAAATTTGATGTAGTGTGTGGAAACTTTTATGTTGTAATTGTATGCCAACTCATTTGTAATTATTTGAGTGTGGTATAAAGGAAGGAATGTATTTCCTTTTTTTAGTGTGGTTATGATGTGGAAGTAGTGGTTGTGTGTGATGTTGTATGCATGAAGTGAAGAAAAGAGCTAAGTATGAAATCAAATTTGTGAAGGAAGACATGCGAGGTACAAAGATTTGAAATTGAGATATGATGTAACAGTGAGTGCGGTTTAGCATAGTAAGATAAGAGGTAACATATTATTCTATTGAGTAATGTAAAGATTATTTGGACAGTTTGTTCAATGATCTTACCCTGAAGCTATTTGGGCAGTGGGTCCTTCTATCATCCATAACTCTTAACAGGGTTAGAATCTTTTAACAGGGATGCAAAATCTCCTAACATGGATTCATATGTACTGAATGTATTTCATAAGACTCCTAATAGAGACCATCCTTTCACTAGGAATATTAATATTAGTGTATCTTTTGTGGGCATCACTCCCACTGGGGTTTACTCTTTGATCAAGAGGTTCCCTAGTCAACATATCTTGTGTCATTGTGTCATTGTGTATGAATATCTTTCTATGGTTGGTAATTATATTTCTTATATGGTTTAATGCTATTGAAGATGATAAAAGTTATAATTATTTGATAAATGATTCACCCCCACCCTCTTAGTTATCTTGGTGGACTTTACTTTCTAACAAGACTCCCACTTCACCACCATACATTGGAAGGGGCCCTAAAAATTGACCCCTTTTTTTTATCTAAATTTGAACAGTACAACCCAAGTAGATGAAAGGGTGCTAATGCATGATGCAGTCTAAAAATGATGTGTGTTATTTTAGGGCTATTTTCATCTATGCAAGAAAGAGGGGTAAGGAAGTGTAATACACACACTTATGCAATGAAAAACAAAAAGATATTTGATCTAGTGTACCAAAGTAAATTGTGTTATGAAAGAAGAAGGATGAATATGTACTCACATTGATGGTTAGTAAAGGATGCAACTTCAGACCTATTGAAACCCTGTCAAACTATACTAAAACTAGGAACATATCAGGATTTGGAAACCTAAAGGTGGAACTTTCTATCATGAAAATATGAGTGCTCTAGGAACATGTCAAAAATAGTACAACTTATATTTATATAGGTTTAAGGTGGTTTGACCTATACCTTGGAGGGATGGATATGAAGGTCTCGAGATTGTGACTAAAAATGCACTTCCAAATCTATAATTCTGAATCAGGAACTTTGTGAATTTGCACTTGCACAACAAAGAGAAGGGGAAATTTTTTGGGGAAGGGGATTTCCTTGGTCAAGCCCCTATATAGTAATTAACATTGAATTGAAGTAAAGGAAACTCTATCATGAACTATAGATTAAATAACAATGAATTACATTATACCATGTAGATGTAATTATTCTTAATATGTGATCAAATATGTTAATGTAATAGCTTTGACTCAATAGAAAAACCAAGAGTAAATCATATAAGAAAAAACCTAATGTTCTAGATGCTTTTTATTCACATCAATGTTTATTTGAAGGGGGAGAGGAATAATCAAATGAGTTAATGTAGATCTCCTCCCTTGATGGCAAACTTCTTTGTCTTCAGTAAAGAAAGAAGCTTGATCTATGGAAGGAAATGCATGGACACTTGATGAATGTCTTCAATGAATTCTTTCTTTCTTGCTTGAACTCCTTGAATGCACAATATCTTTCTTGTAGATATATTTCTTGAGAGTAGATATGAAAATGAGGGGAAGAGGTCTCCTTTTATAGTGATTTTGGGGTCCAATTTTGTGAAGGTTGACCTCACAAGGTGGGAAGATGAAAACACCTTGCATTGGGCCCCAAAACCCATCAAAATTAAACCCCTAAGGTATAGGTAGAACTAGGCTCAACCTATACTAGTATAGGTTGAATGAGGTTTGACCTATACCGGTATAGGTCAAATGAGGATCGCCCTATAGCTAGAAGGTGTCGATTTTAAGGTAAGGGTTACAAGATTTGAGAAGTGTTAAATTTTTTTAGGAAAGATAGGAGAAAAAATGGGGCCAAGAGGGAAATGAGTTATTTGAATGGATGGATAAATGAGAAGATGTGCATATAATTTAGAGCTAACTTAGAGTTTTGAGCAAGATTGAAAGAGAAAGAGGACCTTGATTTAAATAAGGTATGCAATTTAAGTGAAATGTGAGGTCTTGATATATGAAATGCACTAAAGTGGAATGAAAATAATTCCAAATAAACACAAAATATAATTTAGGACCATACATTTAGCCCCCACTTTAGAGGGAGTATGAGACAAGCTCATGCTCATAGTAAAGGAAGAGATAGAAGAAATAAAGAGATAAAGATGATTGTAGAAAATTGAAAAGTGATAAGAAATCACTCAACCTAAGGACATAAGGCCCCAAAATAAGGATCCTAACTCTACATCCATGCACAAGGGCATGAGAGAAAAGAAAAAATAAAAAGAAAAGAAAAAAGACACAGAAAGGTTTAGTACTAAACAAAACTCCAAATCAACTAGTGAAGGAGGCCTCATCTGGAGATGCCTCACCCACTAATATCATGTCTAGAAAGCTATGGAAAGAGCACAAGTGATCACATATGAAGAACACAAGTATCACAAATGATGACACCAATTCCAAGATCTGACCATGATAGGAGAGAGAGAGAGGGGGGGAGTTTGAATACCTCACCTAGTAAGATTGTATGTCTTACTATGAACCACACAAAAGATAGAATTGAAATTTCTAGCAGATTCTAGTCCATGCTAGTCAATTCCATAAAAATAACCTGTGCCTACTAGAAATGTTTCCTATGTGAACCTCATTAATGGATATAGATCTGCTATATTCATGAAGATTTTTCCATGTATATTTGCACTTCACAGATGGATATGGATCACTTATAACCATGAAGATTGTTTTGTATATGTGCACCCCATGATTGGATATGAATAACTTAATTATGGGGATTGGTTTGTTATGTACTACACCCTAGGAATGGATATAGATCACTTATACCCCTTAGGATTAGTTGTGTGTAAAAAGAAAAAGTGCAAGATAATGTACAAGTGAGGTTGTGTGTATGCCCCCTCCTTAATATGGCTACATAGTAGACATTACAATGAAGATAATTGAGGATACCTACACCCATTATCAATGAGATTGTTGGTTCTTGGAATGGATTTTACACTCCATGAGACACCAATATGCCTAAGACTGATTTTAAGGATGGGTTAGTTCCAAATCTGAGAAATCTATAGGTAACTGGACCAACTATAGGGACAAGACTTCCCTCTACACTTCTAGCTCTGCAAACCAAGGTGGTTATACCTTATCCAATAGATATAACTTTTTTCTTAACTTGATACTAGATCCAACAATAGATATTAGTGAGAAAGTACTAAATAACAACCTATTACTCATTGATTCTCTATCATTGGATAGGATAATTAGTTCATAAATCAAATAAAATTAAAGATTGGTTCTTCTTGTTATATTTCTATTTGTAATGATCTCAATAATTCCTCTTAAAATAAAGATGTTCTCACACAGGCCAGTGCCTTATCCATTGGGCATATATTACCAATATATAGAGGAAACACAAAGAACTTAGAAGAATTCAGTTCATGAACATAAATACAAATACCTCAACTCTTTCCTTCTTATAGGTAATCCTTATGTAAATCAAATGAACATGTATTTCATTTAGAGAAACAGTTAATCCAACCCTAGATCAGAACTCAAAATAAAACACATACACAAGTCTCTGATAAACTCAAAAATTAACAAATATGACACAGAGGATAGATAAAGACTTGAAATTTGTATTAAGCATAATGAACTTTGATCCTTTGTATATAATATATCTTGAGAAACAAGCCTGAAAATAATGGTAGAAGCATCTACTTTCTTCTATTTCTTAAGTACAAAATGATACAAAATATTACAATCCTCAACTGAGGGTTAGGGTTTCCAAATTTCTATCTTCTAGACACCTAAACTCTCAATGCCTAATATGATCATGGAAAATCCTTTTATAAACAAAAAAATGCAACAAGCTATCGATCATATTAGGGTTTACAAAACTTTACCCTAGAATTTACAACCACACTTGATTTGTAATAAATGCTTCAAACATATTCTGAACTGACACTTTGTAGGTGAGCCACCTGTCTTCAAGTCTCTTCTTCATCTTTTTAAGAAAATCTGATTTCCTTTCTTTGTGACCTTTCCTACAATAAACATTTTTACATCTTACCTACTTCAGAGCTATGAGTTGTAACTTTTTGATCGCCTTAAGAAGTAGGTGGAGCATCTAGCCTTTCAACATGGGGTATGTACTAATATCTCCATCTATTAAATAACTCTTCACTTAGGAACATAAAATTGACAATTTCAGCCTTCTTGTTAGACAGTTGCTCCCACTTTCTTTCCATCTAATTGACTTCCTGCTGAATAAAATCAAACTTTGATTTGGAAATCATTAATAACTTGATGGTGTGGATGAAGGAATGAGTGTTTTCCAAAACACTTGTTATTCTTTTCAAGAAAAGTTCATCCATCTCCTCTCTCCATTTGTACAATTATTTCAATTCACCATTATTCTTGAAAACACTTGGTACTAACTCACAGTTTAAATGTGTTAACTCTCTCTTTAACACATTGGATTTTCTTTTAAAATCATCCAAAGTTATATTATATTCTACAAGCCTTTTTACAAACTGATCCACTGGTTTGATTAATGGGTTAGGATCAACTTGGCTTTTAGATAACTAATGAAATAACCTTATATTTGGGGACCTCTCAACCCACTTATTCAAAATTGGTCCCAACTCATCCCTATATTTATCTAAAGATGTGAGCAAGATTTGCAATCTTCTAGCATGATCAAAAAAAATTGAAGGGTTCAGGTCATGAGAAAACTACATCACTGCCTCTATGATTTTATCCTCATACTTCTAATTCATAAGGCATTTAGCCTTCATATATTCATCCTTTTCTTTCTCAAGCCCTGGACTACTTTCTCTTAGTTTGTTTGTCTCCTCAAGCAATTGTTGCTTCTCCCAACTGAGTCTGGCTTCTATATTTATCTCTGGGAAGGGGAAAAGTGGGAACTCTATAATGGGGCTAGAAGAAGTGGCCACTATAGCTCTATCAAAAATCATTAGCTTAGGTGATCTATGATCCTATGGTCTAGAAAAATGTGTTATCAACATGTCCTTCTAAATTAATTCTATCTTCAACTCATTGTAAGACTTGAGGATAGTCTCAAATTTAATCCTTAATTCTTCCTTTTCTTCAGCATCCTTCTCTACCACCTTCACATTGAACTTGGCTATCTCCAAGATTATATTTGAGGCTTCAACACCTAAAGTCTCACCAACTCTCTATACCAGTAGGTTCCCAACATATTTTGAAGTGAGTACCTCTCTTTTTTCTTTATTTTCTTCCCTCTTAAGGGACCACATGACCAGAGCTGCATGATCATCAAAAAAGGCCACACCCCTAGTAGCCTATTGTGCTTGTTCTGTAGTAGAGAAGACTGTAAATTTAGTTTTTTTGACTGAATAAAAAACTACTACATCAGTAATATCCCATCCAGGGAGAATCAACAATCCTGTAGTGTGAACCATGGCCCTACCTTCTTTCAGGGTTATCTTTTCAAATTTCTTCATCATTTCCCCCTTTGTTTCATTCTCAATCTCAACTACATCCTATCAAGAAACTCTTCCTTATTCTTCTCACAAATTTCCATGTATTCATTTATTTTCATCCTCCACAAAAATTGAAGGAATGCCCTAGTCTTAACAAAATTGTCATCTGAAATAAAAGAATCACTAGCTTGTTTTAAAACTGGATCCAATTCCTTACCCTCAAATTCTACTACTACAAGATCAATTTCTATTCCCTTGGGTGCCTCTGGCATCCCTTCTTGTATCTTATCATTTGAAACAAAAATATTTCCCACATTACTTAATTGCACCAGTTGCTGAGCAACTCCATGTTCATCCAATTGCAATGGGGATTGGGAAGGGGAATATGCCTCCTACTATAGTTGGGACTCCTCCTATCTTTTCCTCTTTAGAGAGGGCTCTTCCACTATTGATTTTCTCATGGGTCTATTCCCCTTAGAAGTGGATGGAAGATTGGTGTCTTTCTGTTGAGCTAGGAGGAGGACACTATATTGCTTCCTCTCCTAAATTGTATACATCCCCTTAGGGGTCATCTTTGTATACCCTGGCTGGTTCAAAATTCTTCTTGCCCTATCTGGATCTATTCTACTCACTACATCCCTCTTTTCATTTTCTTCTTGCATAATTCCTTCAAAATGCTCCATAAGGGCATCTACCTTTCTTGCCCATGGTTGAAATGCTTTTAGTGGGTCATACTCTTTGTCAAAATTCCTAATAAAATATATAGTCTTCTTATAGATTATCCATTTAGCTTTTCTAATCTCTTGAGTTTGAAGATCAAACTCATTTTTTACTATATCCTCTAGGAAGTTGAATTGGTGATCCATAAGAAAACATCTTTTTTTCTCTCTAAACATCCTAGAGATGAAACCCTCATTGTCTACACACCTTACTGTTGCAGTAGCCATTCTGTAAGGTTGTAAAAATTGATTTAAGTGCACCCATCCCCTTTTAACAATAATGTATTGGTGGACTATTGTAATAGTTGGGAACAAAGTTCCCCTTCCTTTGCTTGTCAAAGTTGTCTCCTATAAGTCACCAATCTGCCTTAAAATTTTAGCATACCCTAACTTTCAAGGGACTTGGTAAGGTAGAACATAAGGTGCCTTTCTGCAACCATAAACTTTGAATACTATGGAAATAGGTTACAAGATTATATCACCAAAATTGTGCACTATGGTGATGTCCTTACAATACTCCTTTGGCCTAATTAGCCTTAACAATTCCATGGGGATTCTTGGATTTTCAAAAAATAACAAGGACTTGAACCTTAAAGTAAAATTTCTATAAAAAATAAGGTAACTGGCATCAGTCCTATCCCATGATAGCTCTGTAGTCCACAATTGGATTGGTAATACTTCCCCATTCTTTTCCTTGACAATATCCATTGTTCTACTAAAGAAATCCACACCCTTGTACAAAAATATGTGCATTAACATAGAATACAATCCAAAAGGCCTACCCACCTTCATATTTTTTATTCCCATTAATCCCTCATGGATTAGGTCTACAAGATAAGGGGCAAAATAAAAAATCAGCCCCAAGTGGGGATGCAGGGATTGCACCATCATGAACATGTAAGGTATAGGCACGTGTGTAGCCTCATCTTGTCCAAAAATAAAAGTTAAGGACTTGTATACATATTGTGCTGTTAAGTTGAAAAGGTCTAACCTAAAAGGCTCAGGTGTGCTTGGACTAACCATACACATGGCACCAATCTTGCCAAAGAAATCTCTTAAAGGGCTTGACCTCAGATAGTCTCTCTGTGCCTCATAAATTTTGTTAAATTCTTCAAAGTCAATCTTTTCAAGTCCAACAGAGGGATCATTTAATGAGAAGACCTATTTGATTTCCTCCTTTGTGATACTTACCAAATCTTTTCCATTGATATCCTTGACACATCTGGTTATAGGGTCATAACATCTAGCTATTTATATGAGAAAATCAACATCCATAAAAACTCCAGGTACAATGAGCCTTCCTATATCAAATTGTCAAATGTTACTGAGTGAGCACATGCATTTCTTTGGGAGTATGAAAATTTGAACAAGACCAAACCATTGTAATCCTTCCCTACATTGGTGTCTCTCATCCACAATCCCCTATGATATAAGCCCTCATCAACATAGTCCCTAGGGTTTTTTGGAACTAAATCATTTATTCTAGATGTCCCAATCTCTAAGTGTGGAAGTAGCTGCAATAAATCCTCAAAAACCTCCCTATCCTTATATTCTATTTTTCCAAAGAGCTCTCTTTTGGGTGGCATTTTCAACTAGGGTTTTTAGAAAAACATAAAGATACTAGACAAAATCACCCAGAAGGCACAATATAGTAACAAAAAATAATACTTTAATCACTAAACTTTCTCTTTCAAAATCCTATTTACCTTCAAGTATGAGTTGCCTACCATATGCCTAAGAAAATTCACAGTTGACACTTGTAGATAAAACCAAATCGCTTGCAGAGAAACTTCGAGGAGAAGTGTCATCTCTAATGATAAAATCTGACTATGTAATTGTTGCCAACCCATCACAGCCGACCCACATGAAACTCATTAAGTTCACTATTACTATAACTGGTAGCTACAACATTCATAGGACATGAAACAATCATAAAAAAATTAAATTTGAATATGAACCATTGATCTAAATCCCTTATGGCGCATCAAATGGCTGAATAGAACCTCGTTATAACTTTTAATACCTTTCCCAAGCTTAGTTATCGACCAATGAGAAAATTTCAATTTTACCCATGTGCAGAAAATAATACACTTTATTTTAACTTTACTTGGTCTGGATAGGTGTCAACACATCACATTCTAGCAAGCATAAAATTCTGAGCATCTCTAAGTTAAGGCAAAATGACAGTCATCGATACTTTCAAGATCTGATGATTTTACCAACTCTAAAAGTTATCGACCCCACTTCACATGTGAATATGTGAAGCCATTTGAGAACTTCAGACCCACTGGTGACTGACATCATAAGGGACACATGTCACTTAGTTTCATCCCTAACAAATAGAAAACTGTCAGGTATGTTAGGTTAGGGGAATGTGATAATCGTCGATGTAACTTCCATCAGATGATCATCAATCTTTTATGAGTTTTGGCCCCACCTTCATTGTCTCTAGCCCTTTACTGAGCGCCAATCCAAATGGAAATTTCCACATCATACTCCAGCTTAACCAATAAAAAAAAACCATTTTAGCATGACCTAGTGATCGAGGACCCACCACACAGTCTGAAACTACGTGGAAGATCAGACGGTCATCGTTGAAGCATAGACCTAAAACACTGAGAAACTTCCCTCAATAGTAAAATGATAGCCACAAGATTCATCTAGGCTTTAACCTTTGGAAGACTACGACCCCACCTTACTAGGTCACCTCGAACATATGTCAACATAGAGTATCACCTCAAAATAGAAAATTCAGAGCTCTACCATCGTTAGTCTTTTATCTAATCATAAAATCATTGCTAAAGCACAAGGGTTAACAAGTGGCTAACTTAGCTTTAAGGGAATGCGATAACCATCGATGCAACCTGCTTGTTAATGACAACATAGTCTTAAAACTATGTCCATTTCACCAGATGTCATGTAGTCACATCCTTGCAAGTCAAAAAATTTGACAACTGTAAGACTTAAGGGACAATGACAACCACAAGTTTTAAATGGGCAAAAAGCTAAAGTTCACATAAAATTGTTAATAAAAAAGCAACCCTTTTGAAACCTAACCATGGAATGCATGAGACTGACAACTTGAAAGGTTTAATTTGATCACATGTGTTATTTACACCCTTAGTGAATGAAAAAGGTAATGTTCAAATATAACAAGGCCTGTGACAATTAGGGTTTATAGCACTTTTCTCCTTACTAGGTCAAACTAATGAGGATTTTTGACAAACTTTGAAGTGCGGAGGCAAAAATTTTTAATAGTATTAATAGTGGCTCATACATAGGGACGTGTATCTCATGTAGATACAACAAGAAAACTAGAATCTCTTGGAAGAGTAGACCATTTAAAAAATTTCTATTAAGGAACAAACAACTGTACATAAAACCATAAACCTAAAGCTTCTTAAGAACAAAATAAACCCTAGGAGAAATAGAGCTTTAGAAATTGCTCATGAACTGGAAATTCCATAACATCTCCTGTCAAATTTTTCAACATGTACAAATCTGTTCCCTAATTTTCATCAATGATGTAAGGGCCCAACCAAATGGGATCAAATTTTCCATGTTTCCCCTTATCCTCCAATCTTTCATTTCACATCAATACGAGACCTTTCTCTAAAATTCTCTGAGTAGCCCTTTTAGCATATAGAACTTTGTATTGGGCTTGAACTTTTTCATTTCTTTCATGTGAACTAGCCCTTATTTCATTTAGCTAGATCAAGTCATTAATCCTAACTATCATTTCATCTTCTAAATCCTCAACATATATGTAATACCCCAAAAATGGGCTATAGGTTCATTAACCTCCTATATCGACATATCGAACAAAATCGACATCAAAGTCCTAACCCAAGGCACATTTGAACATCATCGAATCCTAATTGATTATCCTAAATTCTGCATTAGGGAATATTCCTAGTAATATTCCTAATCATCTTAATTATATTTAATTTAATGATTATTTGGCAATAAATCCTATTTATCCTAAAGTTTGATTAATTGAATATTCTAAATATTTAATTAATTAGATTTAATTCTGCCACTTAATTATTTAATTGAAGTTAATTATATTTATTCCTAAATTGTATTATTTAATTTTGACAATAAATCCAAAATCCTATGAATAATTGATTAAATTCTTATTTAATTAATTAAAGCAAGTTGTCAATTTTTAATAATATTGTTTTGAATAAAAGTTTGAAAAATAGTTGATTAACCCATAAATCAATTGTTTTATTTTTCAAAATCAGTTAAGTTGGAAATAAATCACTTTATTATTAAATTAATTCATAAATAAATCATGCACAATCATAAAAGTAGATAACTATCAATTATCAATTAAATCTAAACTCTATTTGGAGTTAGACTCTGCTTTTGCATGTTTTAGTGAGTTAAATATCTTTTATTTAAAAATAACTCAAAAATCAACCTGAGTTATCTGAGTGATTTATGGCTTTCTTCCATGCATCCCCAAAGCCCTGGATTTCTATAAAATCAAGGCTCAGCTCATCTCAAATCATCTCATATTTTTGCATCCTCACGCTGTCAAATTGGAGACTGAAGAATAATTTTTGTGAATCCAAGCTATTGTGAGATCATTCTTGTTTTTTTTGAGTATTGCATATCATTTAGATTTCATCTTAGATCAATTCTTTGTATATCAATTTCATCTTAGATTCTAGATTCATATCAGTTTTCATCATATCATTGCATAGAAAATAAAAAAAATAGATTAATTGCATTCATATTTCATATCAGTTTTGCATTCAAATCCTTCATTTAGGTGTTGTCAAGGTCACTGATCTTGATACAATCTGAGAACATCATACTCACACCTATTAGAAGGCAGTAAATCACCTGGTTAGTTTAGTTTTCCATTATTATAGTTTTCAATTTCAACTAACCTCTAATGTTTTACTGAAGTGTTGTGTCTATAGAATATGTACAAAATTCACACACACATTTCTGGCACCCATTGTGGGGCCTTGAAATGGGTTTCCAATTCAATTCTATCAATTTCTATCTTTTCTTCTCAATTTCTAAGCCAAAATTGTGATTTTTAAATTTTGTTCGTACAATTTTCATATGAGTTTCTGACAAAAGTTGTCTCAGACTATACCCACCATCGTACAATAGTCTATTGGATCGAGAATCATGCTAGACTATACACACTATTGTCTGGAAGTTCAACTATCATTTCATCATACACCCAGTGTCGTATGAGTTTCTAGACTGTCGTCTGGAAGCAAACCCACTATTGTATGAGTTTTGGCACTAGGTTTTCACTATCATTTCATTTTTTAGGGCAGTTCATCATATTTGATTTTTAGATTTTGACTAACGGCTAATCTTAACAATTGAAATTCTCTATTTTTGATTGACTCCTGTTGGTTTTGATTGGAAAAAGTGCAAGAATTGCTAAAAATAGGTAAAAATCTACTAAGCGCATTGCAAGGAATTCAAGTAATCTTCTCAGCTGATAAGACTTCAATTTTGGATCTAAAATGAACATCTTATGTGTCTAGCTTGAGTGACTTTTATTGCTTTCCTATCACAGACTTCATTTGGGCTATAAAAATGAACATAGTTTGCTTTCAGCATCTTTGTTACACATAGTAATTAGGCCCCATGAAAACTATTTGCAGATCTTGAGAGAGTGGGTTTCCAGTGAAACTCTTCTCAATGAAGGATCCCTTGTAGGTGGGGAGGATAATGATGGAGTCTCATGTTCCACTAGATCAGTGTGTCTTCAACTTTTGATCGAGGCATTCTCTCTCTGGAGAGGTTGATAGATCATAAGGGGTTGACATCATAGATCTTTATGAGATAATCTTGGTCTTAGCATGTCAAATTAATCTGTCTACTTTGTTTGGGTTAAAAGTGAAAAGGCTAGGGGATTATGCTCTACTTCCTTTTTGGATAGTACCAAAAACCCAAATCCTTGAATCTAGAACCAGTCTCCATGTGGTATATCTTGTGAGTCACCTTTAGAGAGGGTTAACCATAGTTGACATTCCCTTAATTGGGTCAACCACATTGACAGAACCTCAAGTGGTAATAGCCATTTTCACCATGGTAGTGACAACTGCTATATAAATGTCCTGTTGGAAGAAATCTCCATAGGTGAGGTCTCTTGTTGGGCTGTCAGATGTCCTTAGCAGATCCTGAAGATTAAGTTCTTAGACTGTGTCAAAACCTTGGTGTGCCTGGATTTGAGTTCGCCCTCTTGGATCATAAAAGTTGCAGAGTCAGACCATTACTAAAAACCCTAGTGAGGCCAAATTTTCATTTTTTAGGAATATGTGTGTTAATGCAAAACTTTTTGGAACATACATAATTAGCACTTCTACAGATTAGCACAAATAAGTCACTTGATTGTTCATGCGCAAGGTTGCTTTTGCCCTTGTTCATTATTTTTAGATGTGCTTGAAATCACTTGCTTGCTATTTTGCATGCTTGTTTATCTATCTGGTTATTAAAAATGGACAAATCTGTTACAATCCTCAAATCTAGACAGTACCATTTGCAAACAATCCGAATCTGAAAACTCAAAATTTGCAAAATCTGAAGTAAAATTCTTTTCTAGAGTCAAAAGTCATCTCAAGAGGTCAAAAATTCATACGAGTTTTTACCAAATATCATTTCATTACTGCCCAACTGTCGTATGGTAAAGAACCTAGTGTTGTACAAGTCTTTCTGCCAGTCAAATTCAAAAAAGTCAAATCCTACTAGCAACTATCGTGCAAGTTTTGCAACTGTCATACGAGCTTTTAAACTATCATTTCATAACATACCCACTATCATATGAGTCTGCAGAGTGTCATTTTGGAAATTTGTAAAAGTTGTCAGAAAATTGTCAGAATTGCCAGATACTTAGTTTTTTCAGCCTATTTCCAGAATCTGTCAAACAAATCACTGTGTTAGGAATAGAGCAGTAGCTATTGAGAATCCTATCATTTTCCAAAAGTGGCCTTTTGAATCTAATTTAGCCTTCTATTTAATCGATTTGAGTCTTTATCATCTTGTGTCAAAAGCTTGTCATAACTATCAATATTCAATCAATCTTCAAAAATGACTAAGTGTTGTGATATCTTGTCTGCTATCTTTTGGGCACCTACCCATACATCCAGGGCACAATATCCCTCATCTAAGTCATATCTATACTTCAATCAATCAAACCTTGACAAGGTTGTGTCATCTGATCATCTTGATTCAATTCATTCTTCAGTTGTCTTCATCTTATTCTTTTGCTTCACCCAAGGTTAATGGTGGAAACTAGAGCTTCCTCCCACAAGAAATATGGGGAAATATCTCATACTTTACCTTTGACTCACATAGGTCCAACTTTTGAGAAACTCCATGATTCTAGTCTTTACGAAGATGACAGTGCTGGCAACCTTTGATTAAAAATTGGTTACATTCCTCCTTCATCAACTCACTGAGGTACCCAAAAAACCCCACATCAATCTATTCCAGGGAGTCCACAAACTCCTACCATGTCTCAAGGAGGGACAAACTTTGGTTCTCAAAGAGCTCAATCTCAACATGGTGTAGATCAGGAACCCACACATGAAGAAATTGCTCAATATCAAAATGATGATAACTTCAAATGAATGATGAAGCATTTCTTGAAAGAAGATAGAGAGGCATACTTTTTACAATTGGCTCATCAAGGAGCTAAGCTTCCTCCTAATTTTAATGTCAAAGCTATCATCACACATGAGGAAGAAACTTTGATAACAGCCATGATGAAATAGATACATGCTTTACAAGTCAAACTGAATCAACTCGAAAAAGAGAAGGAACCAAAGGAGTTCTCCATGGAGGCTTTATGTCCTTTTCCATTTGACAAAGACTTGTACATGCGACCATTTCCAAAAAGAGTGGAAATGCTAAAGTATGATAAATATGATGGACACTCTAATCCTCAAGATCATGTTAGAGAGTTTTGTACATAATCCATGGAGTTCATGCATGAACCGACCTATCTGATGTGCCTCTGATACAGGAGCATCCTGGGTGTAAGAGCAATCTTGCATCACCCAAAAATATTTCTATTTTTGTATTCAATAAGGGTTATTTTGTGCAGAGCTGCTATTTATGGAAAGTTACTATTTTTAGTAATTTTTGTATGTGCTCAGAATGATCTGACTTCTTTCTTGGGGGTTCATTTTGGTCATATAAGTCTACCAGTAAAGTTTCATTGCCAGATCAAGTGTATATTGGAAGAATTTGAAGATTTTCGGTATTGGCAGCAGGGTACAGAAACTTTGAACTCAGTTTTGAAGGCTTTAGAGTCCCCGAATGAGGTCGAAAATTTGGGTGACGGGCACCTGCACTAGTTAAGCCTATAGAGTGCTTTGTGGCGTTTCTAAAATGGGGTTATAATAGCCGATCGGGTCAACTGGTGATGACTTATGGTCTTCGGAAGTTGGGCCACCTGAAATGGCAAAAAATAATTTTCTTCAAAATTTCTGTTCGGGTTTCAAAGGTTATCTTGAGCCGACTATGATGTAATAAAATGTAAAAGAAACTAATTCTAAGTTTGGTTGGCCTTATTGGCTAAAATTCTGGAACCTTCCCAGGCGGTGGAAAATTGCCTATATAAGGAAGGCTGTATTATTGTCTTAGGTAGTTCAGAATAGTTCTGGGGTAGTAGATCTGGGTAATAGTTCGAGGCTTTGTCCTATAGAATATTGTAAGGGAATGCCATGTGGCTTTGCATATTGTAATTCTGAAAGTTTGTAATTCCACATTTGTGGAGATAATAAGAAGCCAATTTTCTGTTCTTGCATATTGTTGTTGTTTCTCTATTTCTGTTATGTGTTTGTGGTATTAAGGGGAGCACCCTTCATCAAGTGGTATCAGAGCAGGGGTTCTTGAGTGTGTAAAAAGATCACCGATTGTGAGGAAGTTTGCACCAGGACCGTGGTTAGAGTTTCAGTGCGCATCGCGAAAATGCCTCCACGAAGAGAACGTGGCGGAAGACCTGGTGTTGTGACACCTGAGGTTAGAGAGTTGCAGAGACAAGTGCGAGCATTGCAAGAAGAGATTCGTAGAGGAATGAATCTTAATGTCAGAGACGAAAGTGAGGATGAAGCCGAAGAAGAATATCAAGAAGGAGAAGTTGAAATTGTGAACCAGGAGGAAGAAAGACTTTTTCGGGCGATTTCCAAGATTGGGAAAAGACCTAAGATTGAGGTTCCTACATTTTCTGGAAATCTTAACCCAGAGGAATTGATCGACTGGATCAATGAATGTGAGGAGTATTTTGAGTACGAAGATGTTGAGGATCCTGATAGGGTCAAATTTGCGAAGGCCAGATTGAAAGGTCATGCGAAGATCTGGTGGCAAGAAATTCAATTAGAGCGAAATAGAAGAGGGAAAGATAAAATCACAAGATGGGATCGGATGGTGGATAAATTGAAGCGACAGTTCATTCCTGTTGATTATGAGCTTGACCTACTAAAGAAAATGCAGAGTTTGAAGCAAATAGGAAGATCTGTTCAGGAGTATACAGAGGAGTTCTATCGACTTCTCATCAGAACAGGCCATGCAGAAGCTGATAAGGAGAAAGTTGCCCGATACCTTAATGGGTTAAGGCCAAGCATCTAGGAGGAGCTGAATCTGGTTCGAATGAACAGTATTGAAGAGGCATACCAGTTTGCCCTAAAAGTAGAGGAAAAGCTGAACAAGAAGTTTGAGAGCAGACAAAATGGAAGAGGTCGTGGTGGACGATCTGGTGGATGATCATATGGTGGCCGAAATAAAGATCCGAAAAAGAAGGATGAGACTAGTAGTAGTCAGAATCAGCGAGGAAATAATTCCAATCACTTCCAGGATCAGAATAATAGAGATCAGAGAGGAAGAGGAAGAGGACAAGGATCTGGAAGAGGTGGCTTCCGTGGAACATGTTTTCACTGTGGAGAAGAAGGTCATAGGGCATTTGAATGTCCTCAGCACCAAGGCAGAACAGACAGGAGAAATGAAGGCCAGGCCAGAGTTGCACATGTAGATGAAGATGCCAGATCATCAAATTCTGAAGATGCTGAAAGAGGAGAAACGCTGATTAACAGAAGAGTCCTGTTGAGTGGTGAGAATGAACCTGAGCAAAGGAGGAGCCTGTTTCGCACCAGGTGCAAGTGTGAAGGTAAATGTTGTGATGTGATTATTGATAGTGGAAGCACTGACAATTTGGTGTCAGAAGAGATGGTGACAAAGTTGAAGCTCAAGAGATAGAAACACCCACATCCATATCAGATTGCCTGGGTACAAGATGACCACAGGGTCATGGTCAATGAACAATTCCTGGTGAAGTTCAAGATTGGCGGATACCAAGATGAGGTATTGTGTGATATCATATCTATGGATGCATGTCATATGTTGTTGGGTAGACCATGGCAGTTTGACAGATGTGCTGTACATGATGGCCGTGCGAATACCTATTCCCTGACAAAGGATGGAGTGCGGCATAAGCTAAAGCCATTGAAGGAGACCGAAGAAAAGGTATGTGGTAATGCAAGGATAACTTTTGTTGATGGAAAAATTTTTCTAGATGGTATGAGGCATGAGCATGTATGTTTTGCTTTAATTCCAAAAGCTGGTAAAGAGGAAGTAGAAGATGTTCCTGTAGAAGTTGCAGATTTGTTGAATGAGTTTCAGGATATTGTATCCGGTAACATGCCTGATGGATTACCACCAGTCAGAAAGATCAGTCATCAAATGGACTTGATCCCAGGAGCGAGTTTGTCGAATAAGGCAGCACACAGAATGAAACCTGCAGAAAGTGAGGAGTTGAACAGACAAGTACATGAACTGCTACAGAAAGGATTGATCCGTGAGAGTCTAAGTCCCTGTGCTGTACCAGCGGTATTAGCACCAAAGAAGAATGGAGAATAGAGGATGTGTATAGATTCTAGGGCAATAAACAAGATCACAATCAAGTACAGGTTTCCATTGCCACGAATGGATGATATTATGGACTGTTTGAGTGGAGCTGTGTATTTCTCAAAGATAGATCTGAAGAGTGGATATCATCAGATTCGGATCAGAGAAGGAGATGAATGGAAGACTGCCTTCAAGACAAAGGAAGGACTATATGAATGGTTAGTCATGCCTTTTGGGCTAACCAATGCACCGAGCACTTTCATGCGGCTCATGAACGAGGTTCTGAAAGAATTTCTGGGTAAATTTATCATTGTTTACCTAGATGACATTTTGATTTTTAGCAAGACATTAGAGGAACATATGATGCATATTCGTATGGTGTTTGAGAAGTTGAAAGATGAGAAATTGTTGATTAATTTGAAGAAGTGCAATTTTGTGAAGAAAGAGTTAGTGTATTTGGGATTTGTAGTCTCAGCAGAAGGTCTAAAAATGGACCCAGAGAAGGTACGGGCTATCCTTGAATGGCCTACTCCAAGGAGTGCTACTGAGGAATTTTATGCTATAGTTCAGGCATTAAAGAAGTGGAGACATTATCTACTTCCTAAGGAGTTTGTCTTGTATACTGATCATCAAGCTTTGCAATATTTGAATAGTCAAGGAAAGTTGAATCAAAGGCATTTGAAATGGGTTGAGTTTTTGCAGAGTTATACATTTGTTTTGAAACACAGGAGTGGAAAGTCTAATAGGGTTGCAGATGCTCTTAGCAGAATGCAACTATTGCTGACAGAGATGCAGATTGAGGTGGTTGGATTCAAGGAACTCAAGAATTTGTATCCAGAGGATCCTGATTTTGGTGAAGCTTGGAAAGCTTGTACAGAACCTGTTACTCTAGACAGGACAAAATGGCTGGATTTCATCATCCAGGATGATATGCTATTCAAAGGGAGTCAATTGTGCATTCCACGAAGTTCTATGAGGGAGAATCTCATCAAGGAGAAGCATAGTGGAGGATTGGCTGGACATTTTGGTCGTGATAAAACCGTTGGTTTGGTTAGTGAGAATTATTATTGGCCGCAGTTGCAGCAAGATGTGAAGAAGTTTGTACAAAGTTGCAGAGTATGTCAGATGGTGAAAGGAGTGAAGTAGAATATAGGATTGTATCAGCCATTACCTGTACCTGAGAAGCCTTGGGAGGATATTAGTATGGACTTTGTTCTTGGTTTATCAAGGACACAGCGGGGACATGATTCAATTTTTGTGGTGGTTGACAGATTTTCAAAGATGGCACATTTCATTCCCTGCAAGAAGACTAATGATGCTGTTCATGTAGCAGAATTGTTTTTCAGAGAAGTAGTGAGACTTCATGGTTTTCCAAAGACCATAGTTTTAGATCGGGACACTAAGTTTGTTGGATATTTCTAGCGTACATTGTGGAAGAAGTGGAAGACAGATTTGAAGTTCAGTTCATCACATCATCCACAGACTGATGGACAGACAGAGGTGGTGAATAGAAGTTTGGGAAATTTGCTGAGATGTTTGGTTGGAGATAAGCCAACAGGATGGGATTTGATTTTACCATAGGTAGAATTTGCATACAATAATTCTATCAATAGGAGCACTGGTAAATCACCATTCCAAATTGTATATGGAAGTAGTCCAAGAAATGCATCTGAATTGAGAAAGATAGATAAAGGAGAAATAAGCAGTGCTGAAGCTGAAGATTTTGTAGAACACTTGAAGAACATCCATGAAGAGGTGAGGAAGCATATTATCAAGATGAACGCATAGTATAAGGCTAAGGCAGATGAGAAAAAGAGGTATAAAGAATTTCAGGTTGGTGATGAAGTCATGGTTCATTTGCGGAAGGAGCGGTTTCCAGTTGGTACATATAACAAGCTGAAAATGAAAAAGTTTGGGCCATGTAAGATATTGAAGAAGCATGATTCAGGAAATGCATATGAGGTTGAATTGTCTAGTGAATTGAATATTTCACCAGTGTTTAACATTTTAGATTTGACAGAGTATCACGAAGGAGGTGTTGAAGATGAGGTTGCAGCAGCACAGTGGAGTATTCCAGCAACTAGTTCAGACACTAAGGAGATCGAAGATATACTGGACAGTCGTGTTGGCAGAAGCACAAGGAATAGGACATATGAAAAATATCTGGTCAAGTGGAAAGGATGACCTGTTGAAGATTCATCATGGCTAACAAAGGAGGAGGTTAACCGTCTTGATTTTTCTCTGCACACCTAAGTCGTGACAGGGTCACTTCTCAAATTACCCTGGGTGTCTGATGCAGGAGCATCCTGGGTGTAAGAGCAATCTTGCATCACCCAAAAATATTTCTATTTTTATATTCAATAAGGGCTATTTTGTGCAGAGCTGCTATTTATGGAAAGTTACTATTTTTGGTAATTTTCGTATGTGCTCAGAATGATCTGACTTCTTTCTTGGAGGTTCATTTTGGTCATATAAGTCTGCTAGTAAAGTTTCATTGCCAGATCAAGTGTATATTGGAAGAATTTGAAGATTTTCGGTATTGGCAGCAGGGTACAGAAACTTTGAACTCAGTTTTGAAGGCTTTAGAGACCCCGGATGAGGTCGAAAATTTGGGTGACGGGCGCCTGCACTGGTCAAGCCTGTAGAGCGCTTCGTGGCATTTTTGAAATGGGGTTATAATAGCCGATCGGGTCAACTGGTGATGACTTATGGTCTTCGGAAGTTGGGCCACCTGAAATGGCAAAAAATAATTTTCTTCAAAATTTATGTTCGGGTTTCAAAGGTTATCTTGAGCCGACTATGATGTAATAAAATGTAAAATAAACTAATTCTAAGTTTGGTCGGCCTTATTGGCTAAAATTCTGGAACCTTCCCAGGCGGTGGAAAATTGCCTATATAAGGAAGGCTGTATTATTGTATTAGGCAGTTCAGAATAGTTCTGGGGTAGTAGATCTGGGTAATATTTCGAGGCTTTGTCCTATAGAATATTGTAAGGGAATGCCATGTGGCTTTGCATATTGTAATTCTGAAAGTTTTTAATTCCACATTTGTGGAGATAATAAGAAGCCAATTTTCTGTTCTTGCATATTGTTGTTGTTTCTCTATTTCTGTTATGTGTTTGTGGTATTAAGGGGAGCACCCTTCATCAGCCTCTTTTCTAGATCTCTGGGCGGAGCATCCATTCATTGGTTTTCTAGATTGCCTCCTATGATTAAAACTTTCGAAGAGTTGATCAAATTGTTTTATCAGCAATACTCCTACAACATTCAACATCCAGTCACCATGATTGATATCAGTAATCTCAAGCAATATCTAGGGGAACCATTCCTAACATTTCTCAAGATATGGAGGAAGAAGTTCTCTCTATATGCTAGACCAATTCCCAAAATGGAGAAACTAAAAATCTTTATCAATAACCTTGTCTCAGAGATCAACTACCCATTACAAATGCAAGATCATACATCTTTTGACAAGATGGTGGACAATGCTATCAAAATAAAAAAATTTCTTGTGAAAAAAGGAGAAATCACACTTCAAAAAGACAAGTACAAATCAGGATCCAGTTCTAAAGACAAGAACAAAAATTGGAACAAGAATAAAGGCATTGTCACAGATGGCATTGTTGACACTATCTATGCCCCATCAAAGGCACTAGCCTACAACCTAACTCTTGGTTCCCAAGCCATTAAAGCTTCAAAACAAAAGTCATCCGAACCATTCCAAAAGAAGCTAGAATACAAATCTTGGGATAAAAAGTGAAAGTTCACTCCTCTTGGATAATATTTAGAATCAGCTATGAGAACTCTACTAGCTGATAACATCATCTCTTTTCCTGTAATCTGACAATCTGATCTAGGCTCTAAGCCACATTGGTGGAAAGAAAATGAATTATGTGATTTCCATCGAGGTAAAGGTCACAAAACTAATAACTGCTTACGGTTGAAACACACTATTCAAGATCTGATCGATAGTGGAGACATCACAGTTGACAATCCTAGGAGCAATAATAATCATATGGAATTTACAAAACCCTTTCCACAACATGGTCAAGGAGTTTCAACTTCTTAGCCTAATATGGGGGCAAAAAGTCAACTATGCCTACCCTGGAAATAATGCTGTCATCAATATGGTTGAACCATGTCTATCTAAAAGTTGCAATGTCATCATAATTGTACGAAGAGAAAGAGATTATTCCTTAGCTAATGTAGTTACTCGATCACAAGCTCAGGCACATCTGAAAGGACAAATCCTAGATTCATCTAATGTCCCTAAGATGCCCTTCAATCTTTCTTCTGCTTCCAAATAGAAGGCTGCTTCCAAAGCTTCCAATTCTAAAGATACAAGGCTGACATCTTATAGCATTATCCAACAACTCCAACACACTAATGCAAAAATCTCCATGTTTGAGTTGCTTTGGATATATCCAGCTCAGAGAGCCATACTAGACAAAGCTTTGCTTGGTTCCAATGTTCCTGATGACCTTGTGATGAAGGGTGCTCCCCTTAATACCACAAACACATAATAGAAATAGAGAAACAAAAACAATATGCAAGAACATAAAATTAGCTTCTTATTATCTCCACAAATGTGGAATTACAAACTTTTAGAATTACAATATGCAAAGCCACATGGGAATTCCCTTAAAAAATTTTGTAGGACAAAGCCTCGAATCAATACCCAGATCTACTACCCTGAACTATCCTGAACTGCCTAAGGCAACACTATAGCCTTCCTTATATAGGCAATTTTCAACCACTCGAGAAGGTTCCAGAAATTTAGCCCTAAGGGCCGACCAAACTTAGAATTATTTTATTTTTTTATTTATTACATCAAAGTTGGCTCAAAATAACTTTTGAAACCTGAACATAAATTTTGAAGGAAAATTATTTTCCCCCATTTCAGGTGACCCAACTTCCAAAGACCATAAGTCATCACCAGTTGACCTGATTGACTATTATAACCCCATTTCAGAAATGCCACGAAGTGCTCTATAGGCTTAATTGGTGCAAGCACTAGTCACCCAAATTTTCAACCTCATCCGGGGCCTCTAAAGCCTTCAAAACTGAGTTCAAAGTTTTTGTACCCTGCTACCAATGCGAAAAATCTTCAATATCTTCAAAACTAGACCTGATCTAGCCATGAAACTTTGTTGGTAGGCTGATATGAATGAGATGAACCTCCACATGTAAAATCAGAACATTTTGAGATTTATGACCAACTTACTAAAAATAGCAATTTTCCATAAATAGTAGCTCTGCACAAGATAGCCCTTATTGAATACAAAAACATAAATATTTTTGGGTGATGCAAGATTGCTCTTACACCTAGGATGCTCCTGCATCAGACACCCAGGGTAATTTGAGAAGTGACCCTATCAGGACTCAGGTGCGTAGAGGAAAACCAAGATGGTTCACCTCCTCCTTTGTTAGCCATGATGAATCTTCAATAGGTCATCCTTTCCATTTGACCAAATACTCTTCATATGTCCTGTTCCTTGTGCTTTTGCCAACACAACTATCTAGTATGTCTTCAATCTCCTTGATATCTAAACTGGTTACTGGAATACTCCACTGTGCTGCTGTAACCTCATCTTCAACACCTCTGTCATGATACTCTGTCAAATCTGAAATGTTAAACACTGGTGAAATATTTAGCTCCATAGGCAATTCTACCTCATATGCATTTCCCAAATCATGCTTCTTCAGTATCTTACATGGCCCAAACTTCTTCATTTTCAACTTGTTAAATGTACCAACTAGAAATCGCTCCTTCCGCAAATGAACCATGACTTCATCTCCAACCTGAAATTCCTTATGCCTCCTTTTCACATCTTCTTTAGCCTTATACTACACATTCATCTTGGTAATATGCTTCCTCACCTCCTCATGGATGTTCTTCAAGTGTTTAACAAAATCATCAGCTTTAGCACTACTTATTTCTCCTTTATCTATCTTTCTCAATTTTGATGCATTTCTGGGACTACTCCCATATACAATCTGGAATGGTGATTTACCAGTGCTCCTATTGACAGAATTATTGTATGCAAATTCTGCCTGTGGTAAAATCAAATCCCATCCTATTGGCTTATCTCCAACCAAACATCTCAGCAAATTTCCAAAACTCCTATTCACCACCTCTATCTGTCCATCAGTCTATGGATGATGTGATGAACTAAACTTCAAATCTATCTTCAACTTCTTCCACAATGTATGCTAGAAATATCCAATGAACTTAGTGTCTCTATCTGAAACTATGGTCTTTGAAAAATCATGTAGTCTCACCACTTCTCTGAAAAATAATTCTGCTATATGAACAACATCATTAGTCTTCTTGTAGGGAAAAAAATGTGCATCTTTAAAAATTTGTCAACCACCACAAAAATTAAATCATGTCCCTACCGAGTCCTTGATAAACCAAGAACAAAGTCCATGCTGATAGCCTCCCAAGGCTTCTCTGGTATAGGTAATGGGTGATACAACCTAGTATTCTGCTTCACTCCTTTCACCATCTCACATACTCTGAAACTCTGTACAAACTTCTTGACATCTTGCTGCAATTGTGGCCAATAGTAATTCTCACTAACCAAAGCAAGGGTTTTATCATGACCAAAATGTCTAGCCAATCCTCCGCTATGCTTCTGCTTGATGAGATTCTCCCTCATAGAGCTTCTTGGAATGCACAACTGACTCCCTCTGAATAGCATATAATCTTGAATGATAAAATTCAACCACTTCATTCTATCTAGAGTAATAGGTTCTTTACAAGCTTTCCAAGCTTCACCAAAATTAGGATCCTCTGGATACAAATTATTGAGTTCCTTGAACCCAACCACCTCAATCTACATCTCTATCAGCAATAGTTTCCTTCTGCTAAGTGCATCTGCAACCCTGTTAGACTTTCTACTTCTATGTTTCAAAACAAATGTATAACTCTGCAAAAACTCAACCCATTTCAAATGCCTTTGATTCAACTTTCCTTGACTATTCAAATATTGCAAAGCTTGATGATCAGTATACAAAACAAACTCCTTAGGAAGCAGATAGTGTCTCCACTTTTTCAATGCCTAAACTATAGCATAAAATTCTTGATCATAAACATAATATTTTCTCTTGGCATCATTTAACTTCTCACTAAAATAAGCAATAGGTTTACCATCTTAGCTCATAACAGCTCCTATTGCAGTACCGCTAACATCATAGTCTACTTGAAACACCTTATTAAAATTTGGAAGTGCTAAAATAGGTTGTTCTGTAACTTTTTGTTTCAACACTTTAAAACTCTTATCTACCCCATTAGTCCACTTGAACTCTTTTTTATGCCCTCTCATTGTTTCAGTCAAGGGTCCACAAATACTGCTAAAATTTTTGATAAACTTTTTGTAAAAGCTAGCCAAACCATGAAAAGATCTTACCTCAGTAGCACTCCTTGGAGTAGGCCATTCAAGGATAGCCTGTACTTTCTCTGGATCCATTTTCAGACTTTCTGCTGAAACTACAAATCCCAAATACACTAATTCCTTCTTCACAAAATTGCACTTCTTCAAATTAATCAATAATTTCTCATCTCTTAACTTCTCAAACACCATATGAATATGCATCATATGCTCTTTTAATGTCTTACTAAAGATCAAAATATCATCTAGGTACACAATGACAAATTTACCTAGAAATTCTTTCAGAACTTTGTTCATGAGCCGCATGAAAGTGCTCAGTGCATTGGTTAGCCCAAAAGGCATGACTAGGCACTCATACAGTCCTTCTTTTGTCTTGAAGGCAGAATTCCATTCATCTCCTTCTCTAATCCAAATCTGGTGATATCCACTCTTCAGATCTATCTTTGAGAAATACATAGCCCCACTCAAACAGTCTATAATATCATCCATTCATGGCAATGGAAACTGGTACTTGATTGTGATCTTGTTTATTGCTCTAGAATCTTTACACATCCTCCATTCTCCATTCTTCTTTGGTGCTAATACCGTTGGTATAGCACTGGGACTTAGACTCTCTCTAATCAACCCCTTTTGTAATAACTCATGTACTTGTTTTTTCAACTCTTTGCTTTCTACTAGTGTCATTCTATGTGCTGCCTTGTTTGGAAAATTGGCTCTTGGAATCAAATCCATCTGATGAATGATCTTCCTTACCAGTGGTAATCCATCAGGTACATTATCAAATACAATATCCTAAAACTCATTCAATAAATCTGCAACCTCTACAGGTATATCCTCCATTTCCTCTTTACTAGCTTTTGGAATTAAAGAAAAACACATATGCTCATGCCTCATACCATCTAAGAATTTTCTTCCATCAACAAAAGTTATTCTTGCATTACCACATACCTTTTATTCAGTCTCCTTCAATGGCTTTAGCTTATGTCGCACTCCATCATTTATCAGGGAATAGGTATTCGCATGACCATCATGTATAGCACATATGTCAAACTGCCACCGTCTAGCCAACAACATATGACATGCATCCATAGATATGATATCACATAGTACCTCATCTTGGTACCTGACAATCTTGAACTTTACCAGGCACTGTTCACTGACCATGACCTTGTGGTCATCCTGCACCCAGGCAATCCAATATGGATGTGGGTGTTTCTATCTCTTGAGCTTCAACTTTGTCACCATCTCTTTCGACACCAAATTGTCAGTGCTTCCACTATTGATAATCACATCACAACATTTACCCTCACACTTGCATCTAGTGTGAAATAGGCTCCTCCTTTGTTTAGGTTCATTCTCACCACTCAGCTAGACTCTTCTGTTAATTAGCATTTCTCCTCTTTCAGCATCTTCAGAATTTGATGATTTGGCATCTTCATCTACATGTGCAACTCTAGCCTGGCCTTCATTCCTCCTATCTGTCCTTCCTTGGCATTGAGGACATTCAAATGCCCTATGACTTTCTTCTCCATAGTGAAAACATGTTCCATAGAAGCCTCCTCTTCCTGAACCTTGTCCTCTTCCTCTTCCTCTCTGATCTCTATTGTTCTGATCTTGGAAATGATTAAAATTATTTCCTCTCTGATTTTGACTGCTACTGGCCTCATCCTTCTTTTTTGGATCTTCATTTTAGCCTCCAGATGACCGTCCACTAGATCATCCACTGCAACCTCTCCCATTTTGTCTACTCTCAAACTTCTTGTTTAGCTTTTTCTCTACTTTTCAGGAAAAATGGTATGCTTCTTCAATACTATTCATTTGAACTAGATTTAGCTCCTCCTAAATGCTCAGCCTCAACCCATTAAGGTAACAGGCAACTTTCTCCTTATCTGCTTCTACATGGCCTATTCTGATGAGGATTCGATAGAACTCCTCTGTATACTCTTGAACAGATCATCCCGCTTGCTTCAAACTTTGCATTTTCTTTAGTAGGTCAAGCTCATAATCAACAGGGATGAACTATCACTTCAATTTATCCACCATCCAATCCCATCTTATGATTTTATCTTTCCCTCTTCTATTTCACTCCCATTGAATCTCTTGCCACCAGATCTTTGCATGACCTTTCAGTCTAGCCTTTGTGAATTTGACCCTATCAGGATCCTCAATATCTTCATACTCAAAATATTCTTCACATTCATTGATCAAGTTGATCAATTCTTCTGGGTTAATATTTCTAGAAAATGTTGGAACCTCGATCTTAGGTCTTTTCCCAATCTTGGAAATGGCTTGAAAAAGCCTTCTTCCTCCTAGTTCACAACTTCAAATTCTCCTTCTTGATCTTCTTCTTTGGCTTCATCCTCACTATCAACTCTGACATTAAGATTCATTCCTCTATGAATCTCCTCTTGCAATTCTCACACTTGTCTCTAGAGCACTCTAACCTTAGGTGTTACAACACTAGCTCTTTCACCACATTTTTTTCGTGGAGGCATTTTCATGATGCATGTTGAAACCCTAACCACGGTCCTAGTGCAAACTGCCTCACAATCGACAATCTATTTACACACTCAAGAACTCCTACTCTAATACCACTTGATGAAGGGTGCTCCCCTTAATACCACAAACACATAACAAAAATAGAGAAACAATAACAATATGCAAGAATAGAAAATTGGCTTCTTATTATCTCCACAAATGTGGAATTACAAACTTTCAAAATTATAATATGCAAAGCCATATGGGCATTCCCTTACAATATTTTGTAGGACAAAGCCTCGAATCAATACCTAGATCTACTACCCTGAACTATCCCAAACTGCCTAAGGCAACATTACAGCCTTCCTTATATAGGCAATTTTCCATCGCCCAAGAAGGTTCCAGAAATTTATCCCTAAGGGCCGACAAAACTTAGAATTATTTTATTTTTTTATTTATTACATCAAAGTTGGCTCAAAATAACTTTTGAAACCCGAACAAAAATTTTGAAGGAAAATTATTTTCCTCCATTTTAGATGACCCAACTTCTAAAGACCATAAGTCATCACCAGTTGACCCAATTGACTATTATGACACCATTTCAAAAATGCCATGAAGCGCTCTATAGGCTTGATTGGTGCAAGCGCCTGTCACCCAAATTTTCAACCTCATCCGGGGCCTCTAAAGCCTTCAAAACTGAGTTCAAAGTTTCTATACCCTACTGCCAATGCCAAAAGTCTTCAATATCTTAAAAACTAGACCTGATCTAGCCATGAAATTTTGTTGGTAGGCTGATATGACTGAGATGAACCTCCACATGTAAAATTAGAACATTTTGAGATTTATGACCAACTTACTAAAAATAGAAAGTTTCCATAAATAGTAGCTCTGCACAAGATAACCCTTATTGAATACAAAAACATAAATATTTTTGGGTGATGCAAGATTTCTCTTACACCTAGGATGCTCCTGCATCACCTTGATTTAGATAGGTTCTAGACTATGATTGGACATCTTACATCTCTGCAATATATCTCCTTTTCAAAGGAAGATGAAAACTCCTTGAGTCACCCACATAATGAGCCTTTTCATATAGAAGTCTTGATCCAAAATCATAGAGTCAAATGTGTGTTGATAGATGGAGGCACTGGCCTAAACATTTTTTCTTACAGCTTGATCACACAATTGGGATTTTCAGAATTGGCTATTGATCCTAGAAAGAAAATAACTATCAAAGCCTATGATGAAGAAGAAAGATCTTCTAAAGGCACCATTGTCATACCTATTAGAGTAGGTCCAGTTATCAAAGATACCATCTGTCAAGTGCTTGATCTACCTTTAGCCTACAACATCCTCCTAGGGAGACCATTGATACATGAAATGCAAGCTATTTCTTCTACATACCATCAATGTTTGAAGTTTCCTTATGGAGTAGAGATTACTATCCCCACAGATCTGAATACAACTTGCAATACAGTGAAGGAAAGTGCAGTTAAGCTTGTGCCTAATAATAGAGAATCTTCCATTGAATCAACTAAAGAGGCATCCACATCTAAAATGGAAGATCTTGCAAAAGAGGTTAATATCAAAGAAAATAGTATGGGAGAATATACTATGGAGCCAGTCTTATCTTTAGCATCTCTCTCTATCTCACCTAAGTCTTATGGAGAATCTTTGAAACAATCCAAACCCAAACCTAAGGAACCTCTTGAGGCATATAAAAAGAATTTTGTAGTAGAACAAGTATCCAAGAAAGAGTTTGAAGAGGATGAAGCTGTGCTATCATGGCTATAAAAAGATGAACCTGAATCCCCAGTTGTCCAAACTTGTGATTCTACAGTATCCAAAGATTCTTCTAAGTCATATGGCCTAGGAGATAAATTAATAGCCAAGATGGGATATTTAGGTAAAGGACCTCTAGGAGTTAGAGGAAAAGGTCTTGTGGCACCTCTCCCACATACTGGTAGAGAAAATAAAGACAAAGTTGGCTTAGGCTTTAAAAATAAACCCTTCCACCTCAAAGGTAATTGTTCTCATGTCATAGATTAGATCACACTAAGAGAACCTCTTCTTAAGAAAGAAGAAATAGAACCATGAGATAGTGATTCAGATAGCTCAGAACTCATCCCCTATGAAAAATTGCTTAAAGAGATCAAAGACCTTCTTGATGATAAAGATGATCCAATCAAAAGAATTAATGTAGTAGAAACACAAGAACCTACTATCAATCAAGAGATAGTTGCAACACAAGAACCATCTAATCTTGAAAATAATCAAGAAGAAGAAGGTGGTAGTTATTCTAAAATGGATTCCCATGAGTATGAATTCAAATCAAAAACTGAGGGTAACCCTTCTTGGGGTATCACCCTGACTTTACTCGCATTCTAAGATTTCCTAGAGATCTTGAATCAGAAGCTGAATCAAATGACTATGGATGGGGAGCCATTCCAGAACCAGATGAGCTTATTATAGAGAAACATGTTGATGTTATTCACCAATATGTACCTAATCCCAACATAAGTCTAGAGTGAAATGATGAACCTATCAAGTTTGATCCACCTATGGCTGAATTGGACTCCCATGATGACATTAAGCCTATTCATGAATTGAATGTCTTCAGTTGTAATATCACCTTTGAACTCAAGCATTAGGTTAGGACCAATGATGAAAAATCCATATCCGTAAACATATCTGCCAATCTTTCCCCACTTTGATTATCCAATATCTAGAACTTATTGATCAGACCTCCACAAATCTGAGCCATGGTATTTATACCTTCCCAAATGACTATGCCCTTTCTTGATACCTCAATGTAGTTGAGCCTATGGGTACTTCCATGAGTGAACCAAGTGTCAGCATGACAGAGTCAGACATCAAATATCTCAGTCAAAAAAATAAGAATAAAAAGATAAAGAAAAGGAGTTCTGAGGGTGAAAACCACTTTGTGGCAGTCTCAGAACCTACAAAAGTAAAAATAAAAGATGTATCCAAAGGTGAAAACCTCTCTGAGGCACCTAAGGATGAGATATTTGGTGTCCTTCTGAGTCATTTATAGGATAGATCTCCAGTTCTAATTGAGCCCACTCAATCTATCAATTTGGGAACAACAGAGGAAACACAGTTGGTACATGTAGCACAATTATTATCAGAAGAAGAGAAGTGAAATTTTACTAATTCCTAACAAAGAAAAAGATCAAATTTGCATGGAAATACTCAAATATGCCAGGGTTGGATCCTAATCTTATAATGCATCATTTATCTATAGCCCATAATGTAAAACCTGTGAAGCAAAAATTGAGAAAGATGCATCCTCATGTTGCACTCTTTGTAAAAGCTGAATTAGAGAAACTCCTAAAAGATAGATTCATTTGAGTTATTGACTATGTAGAGTGGATCTCCAATATTGTACCTATTTCTAAACTATATGGTTCATTCAGAGTGTGCACAGACTTTAGAGATGTGAATAGAGCATGCCCTAAGGATGATTTTCCACTACCTAACATTGATATGATAGTGGACATGACTGCAAGTTTCGAGATGTATTTCTTAATGGATGGTTTCTCTGGATATAACCAAATAAAAATTGCCTCAGAGGATCAAGATAAAATTGCTTTCACATGTGCATGGGGTACCTTTTGTTGGAATGTCATGCCATTTGGGCTTAAAAATGCTGGTGCTACATATCAAAGAGAAATGACATCTATTTTCCATGACATGATGCATCAAACTATGGAAGATTATGTTGATGATACCGTAGCAAAATCTATGATTAGAACTGAACATCTAAAAGATTTGAGCATGATCCTAGATAGAATGGAAAAGTTTAGTCTTCGACTAAATCCTAAGAAGTGTGCTTTTGGTGTCACTTCTAGAGAGCTCTTAGGATACATAGTTTCAAAGAATGGCATTGAAGTTGATCCAGCTAAAGTCAAGGCTATAATAGAGATGCAACCTCCCAAGAATATCAGTCAAATGAGAACATTGCAAGGAAGATTTCAATCTATCAGAAGATTTATATCACAGCTTGCTGATATATCACAACCTTTTACAAAAACATTACATAAAGGTGTGACCTTTGCATGGAATGAAGAATGTGAAAAGAACTTTGACCATATCAAGAAATATCTATCAAATCCTCCTATCTTGATGCCTCCTATTCATGGGAAGCCATTGATCTTATATGTCTCCACAACAGATAAATCACTGGGGGCATTGCTAGCACAACAAGATGAGAACAAAAAGGAAAGAGCTATATACTATATCAGTAGAACATTGGTTGCATATGAGAAGAACTATTCAATTATTGAGAAAGGTTGTCTAGCTATGATCTTTGCATCATAGAAAATAAGACACTACATGTTAGCTCATACCACACATTTGGTAGCTAAGATTGATCCACTAAAGTACCTACTAAGCAAAGCTGCCCTCATAGGTAGATTAGCTAAATGGGTCATGCTCTTAAGTGAATTTAACATTGAATATGTGGAATGAAAAGCTATCAAAGGATAGGTTATTGCTGATTAATTAATAGATGCACCTATGATTGATGATACACCAATGCAAATGGAATTTCCAGATTCCTCTATCATGACTCTTTCTTCTAGAGAATGGCAGTTATTCTTTGATGGCTCCTATACACAAAATGGATCTAGAGTAGGCATATTATTCATAACTCCTCAAGGATACTCAATCCCAAAAGCATTCAGATTAAAGTTTCCTTGCACAAATAATATTGCTGAATATGAAGCCCTTTTGAATGGTATGAAAATAGAAATTGAATGGAGAGTAACATAGCTACACATTCATGGAGACTCTCAACTTGTTATTCATCAAGTCAATGATGTGTACCAAACTAAAGATGAAAATCTCCTTCCTTACAAGAGAATGGTAGATGATCTAAAGAAGTATTTTCTATCTATCACATTTGAGAAAATTCCTAGAATGGAGAACAAGGCTGCCGATGCAATGGAAACACTATCTACTTTATTACAGTAGCTTGAACATGAGCTATACTACTAGTTCCTAGTGGAAGGACTATCTTATCTTGCATATGATTCCCCTAAAACTTGCATGATCTGCACTCTTGTTGGTCATGATTCATCCAAATACAAAAACATATTTTCCTATTTCCAAGACCAAATCATTCCCGATACCTTCAACTACCATGAAAAGAGATACCTTATCTGAAATGCCTCCCGATATGTCATCATTGGTCATGATCTATACAAACGAGGTCTAGATGGTACACTACTTAGATGTTTAGAATGAGAAGAGTATCAACATGCATTAGAGGAAGTCCATGATGGTATTTGTGGGTCACACTCAAATGGTTTAACACTAGCTCAAAAACTTATTAGGGCTGGGTACTATTGGCCTGAGATGGAGAAAGAGGCTATCAAATTTGCTAAGAATTGTCAAAAATTCCAAGTACTTGGCAACCTACTTCATGCTCCAGGGAGAGATCTAATTCCCTTTACTACAAAATTGCCTTTCCACCAATGGGCATTTGATCTTATAGGAGCTATACATCCTCATTCTTCTAATGGACATACCCATATAATCAGAGCTACAAATTATTTTACAAAATGGGTAGAAGCAGTCCCTTTGAAACAAGCCACTAGAAAACAAATCTCTATGTTCATATTGAACTATATCATATGTAGATATGGGATACCTCATTCTATAATCATAGCTAATGGTGGACAATTCAAGAATAAAGATCTAGATGATTTATGTGCCAAATTCAAGATTACACAACATTGGTCATCTATCTACTATCCTCAAGGGAATGGACAAGCAAAGGCTTCAAACAAGAATATATTGAAAATCTTGCATCACACAGTTAATAAAATAGGAAGAGACTGTCATCTCATGATCAATCTAGCTCTCTGGACCTATAGAACAAGTATCAGAATGCCTACTAGGTCTACACCTTTTGCTTTAGTTTATGGGTCTAAAGTGGTACTACCTATTGAGGTTGAAATCCCATCACTAAGAATTAGAATGCATGGTCTAGTAATTGATGATGACTACAGAGTGTCTAGGTTGCAAGAACTTGAACTACTAGATGAGTGTAGACAAGAAGCATATGATCATATCAGAGTATATCAAAAGAGAATGCCTAGAGGCTACAACAAGAAAGTCAGACACAGAGAATTTCAGGTTGGTGATCTAGTCTTGAGAGAGAATCCTAAAAATCAATCACATCAAGAATGCAAGGGGAAGTTTGAACCCAAAGGGCTGGGTCCCTTTGTTATCACTGCTAATTTTGGCTCTCGTGCCTATCAACTCTCAATGACTAAAGGAGAACAACTCTAAGAACCAATCAACGTTCTCCATCTGAAGAAATTCTACACCTAAGGCATTCAGTCTATGGTAAAATGTCTTGAAAAAATCATAAAAATTAGAAAAAGTCCTAAAAAAATGAACATCTTGGTGAAAACCTAGCAATAGGCACCTTGATGATTCACAAAAAGATTGAAAAAATATCAAAAATAACAAAAAAAGTGGAAAAATATCAAAAATATAAAAAAAAAATTGAAAGAAAAAAAAAAAGAAAAAATGAGAAAAAAAAAGGTGCCTTGGTGAAAACCTGGAAATAGGTGCCTTGGTAGCAAAAATAGAATCTCTGCCAAGATGGTGAAAACCCAGCAAATGGGTGCCACTTGTTTCAAAATGCTCCATCTATCAGTGCAATCTTGGTCTTTCCCAGATTTCAATCCTGCTTTAGTTTTTACATATTTCCCAGTTTGTTTTCACATTCCTATTTTCAATAAGTCGGTCTATACACCAATCAGCTCAAGCATTTGTATCCTATCAAAGTTCAAAATTGGGGGCAATCAATGTCATATCCTATGGCCTCCAATGTATCTTAGATGTATCATATCCAGTTAGAGTCCTTTGAAGCTTGATTTGAGTCAGTCAGTTAGTCTCATCTCCAGAAAGGATTTTGCATCTACAACAATGCAATCAAACATCAAATTGAAAACAATCTATGCTTTTTACGGGCTTTTATCTCCTTGTATGCTTATTGATTCACATTGAGATTTTTGCATATTATGTTCCTATGAGATCTTCGATGATGTCCTTTATAGGATTTAGAGAGTGATGAATGGGGGCATAATCTTTTCTTTTTTTTCTTCTTGTATGTGAAAATCTAACAACTTTAGAAATTATGGATTGAAATGGTGTCTGACTGTAAGAGCCTCTATCTCAAATTGGATGGCCATGTGTACCTTGACCATTGATACCCAGAGAATTCAAGGAAGTTTGATCTAACTATTGTCTTTTTGAGTGAGTTCTTTCTCCTATTGTGAAACATGATCTTACCTAAGGATGTGAACAATAAAGGGTCACTACGGGTAATTCACATTGGATTTAGAATAATCTCTTGACTGTTTGATGTGTTTGCACCACAAGGTGTATTTTTGTCATTGTGACATTTATGTTTTGATGCTTATACAAATTGCTATATCAAAATGGACATGATATTTAGGTCATCCTAGCGTTTGTTCTTTCATGCTTATATCTAATCCGACATTCCGTAAAACAAAATCAATATTCATATGTCTATGGTTGATTGACTAGTGGATGTTGTATTGATTCCTACACATACAAATCAATATTCATATGTTTATGGTTTCATAACTAGTGGGCATTGTATTAATTTATCCGATTACCTAAAAATTCAATGATGAGAATAACCGACACATTATCAGTGACTAGGTCCTAGGTCTTAGGTTGCATTTCATTCTACATGTCTCTTTGCATTTTGCAATGTTTGCATGATCTCACAATGGTTGGCTAAACTTCAATGCTTCAATGATTCTTCAAATATCTCTTCAAATCTAACAAGGGTTGAATCTTACATGAAGGTCCATCCAATGAAATAGCAAGTAGAATCCTTTTTCGGGATCAAAATCAAAATTTGAGATCGTTTATATTATTAACTACTTGCATAATTGACCTTCAATCATCACAAAAATCTAGAATTTAACTTAACTGATTATCTTACATCAAACTATCAAAATTTCAACTTGGTCAACTATGGTCAACTCATGGTTTAACCTAGTCAAACTTGGTCTTCAAGACCTCTAAATGATGTAGAATGCATTCTTGAACATGTTTACCCATTTCTTAAATCAATTAACATGCTTCTAAACTATAATACTGACTTTTCTTGTCAGATTTCAATTTTAATCATGAAGGGGGCATGGTATTGCACATCATTCAAAGTCTGTAATCTAAATCTGAAATCATATCTTTCATCATTAATCAAGACAACAACCACGTCTAGTTGCTGATTCATCAAAATTCCTCATCGCTTGGGGCAAATCTATCATCGCTTGGGGCATATCAAATTTATCGAGATCCATATCAATCTGATATTCTCCTAATCTTGTAAATTGTATCATTTTTTCATAACCACCGGTTCATTACTATTATTTCCTTGGTTCTTCGGTAATTGAAGGGTTCAGATGTGATACCTATGTGATTCTTCTAAGGACAATCGAGTCTAGAATCGGTCACTCACTTCTTCACAATCATAAGGTTTGGAATCAGGCATTTTGACACTTTTGTTTTATTGGTTCATCATTGCTATTATAGTGAACATTATCTTTGGTCAGTTAGGACCTAATATCATCATATCTTTCGAATCAGTTTCATATCTTTTTATCAAACACAGACTATCTTTGAACCACTGCGCTTCGCACAACAATTCAAAGAGGGGCAAAATGTAATACCCCAAAAATGGGCTATAGGTTCATTAACCTCCTATATTGACATATCGAACAAAATCGACATCAAAGTCCTAACCCAAGGCAAATCTAAACATCATCGAATCCTAATTTATTATCCTAAATTCTGCACCGGGGAATATTCCTAGTAATATTCCTAATCATCTTAATTATCTTTAATTTAATGATTATTTGACGATAAATCCTATTTATCCCAAAGTTTGATTAATTGAATATTCTAAATATTTAATTAATTAGATTTAATTCTGCCACTTAATTATTTAATTGAAGTTAATTATATTTATTCCTAAATTGTATTATTTAATTTTGACAATAAATCCAAAATCCTTTGAATAATTGATTAAATTCTTATTTAATTAATTAAAGCAAGTTGTCAATTTTTAATAATATTGTTTTGAATAAAAGTTTGAAAAATAGTTGATTAACCCATAAATCAATTGTTTTATTTTTCAAAATTAGTTAAGTTGGAAATAAATCACTTTATTATTAAATTAATTCATAAATAAATCATGCACAATCATAAAAGTAGATAACTATCAATTATCAATTAAATCTAAACTCTATTTGGAGTTAGACTCTACTTTTGCATGTTTTAGTGAGTTAAATATCTTTTATTTAAAAATAACTCAAAAATCAACCTGAGTTATTTGAGTGATTTATGGCTTTCTTCCATGCATCCCCAAAGCCCTAGATTTCTATAAAATCAAGGCTCAGCTCATCTCAAATCATCTCATATTTTTGCATCCTCACACTGTCGAATTGGAGACTGAAGAATCATCTTTGTGAATCGAAGCTATTGTGAGATCATTCTTATTTTTTTTGAGTATTGCATATCATTTAGAATTCATCTTAGATCAATTCATTGCATATCAATTTCATCTTAGATTCTAGATTCATATCAGTTTTCATCATATCATTGCATAGAAAATAAAAAATATAGATTAATTACATTCATATTTCATATTAGTTTTGCATTCAAATCCTTCATTTAGGTGTCATCAAGGTCACTGATCTCGATACAATCTAAGAACATCATACTCACACCTATTAGAAGGTAGTAAATCACCTAGTTAGTTTAGTTTTCCATTATTGCAGCTTTCGATTTCAACTAACCTCTAATGTTTTACTGAAGTGTTGTGTCTATAGAACAGGTACAAAATTCACACACACAATATATCTGAATGAATTGATACATTTGCAAAAATTTTTTTTGGGGTAATCTTGCATTGATTCCATAAACCAAATCAAATGGGGCACATCCTATTTCTTTTTTCATAGTAACCCTATCAGCCCATAAAGCCTGCAACAATTTTGAATCCAAAGCTTTTTTATTTTTGTGTTGTACTCTCTTTAATATCTTAATTAGACTTTTGTTACTGGACTCAGCTTGACCATTGCCTTGTGGATGATAAGGAGATGAGTATGAAATCTTGATACCATTTTCCTGAAAAAAATCAACAAACTCCTCTGATCTGAAGTACATTTCATTATCAACCACCATTGTTTATGGGCAACCAAACCTAGTGAGAATATTCTTCATCATCAAATCCACCACAACCTTAGTTGTTTCCCTTTAAGTTGGGATTTCTTCAACCCACTTGGTGAAGTAATCTTTTGCCACCAAAATATAAGAGTGTCCACCACTAGATTTATTAGGAATCTCCCTAATAAAATCCATACCCCATTTCTGAAAAGGGGCTTAAAGTGCAACAGGTCTAAGAAGTAAATTCCCACTGAATTTTAGCTTTCCAGCAAACCTTTGACAAGGGTCACACCTCTTTATAAGTTGATGGGTATCTTTAAAAAGTGTTGGCCACCAAAATCTTGACTTGATAATCTTGTGAGCTGTATTTTTTGCCATTTAATACCCCCCACAAACACCATTATGCCTTTCATTCAACAAAATTTTGGATCTATCTTGATCTACACATCTAAGTAATACCCCATCATTACTCCACCATAAATCACCACCTATAATAGCATATCTGATAGAATGGAGCTTGACAGTTCTTTTTCTATTATCATCCATCTTAGGTGGTAAATTTTTTTTTTGTAAGTATCCAATAATGTCATTATACCATTCAAAACAATCCATATTGCAAACAAAGGGTCTTTGTTCTTCTTCCAGTGTATTGATCTGATTTGCAACTAGATTGCTCTGGGCCATTAGCTTTGCAAGACTTAGTCCTCTTACCAATTTTGTGATATGGATATCAATATTGAACTCTTGGATCCTGTTGATCCATCTACACCTCCTTCCTAAAACTTCCTCTTGGACCAATATGTCTTTGATTGCAGCACTTGGGACATAAGAAACTATTGTAGCTCCAACTAAGTAGCATCTAAAGGATTTGATAGCCTTAACCAAGGCATACACTTTCTTTTCAACAATGTCATAATTTAATTCAGCTACCTACAAGGTCTTGCTAAAGAAAGAAATAGGTTGTTCAAATCCCTTTGTATTCTTCTGTAACAATACTACTACAATAGTGTGGGAGGATGCAAAAGAAAAAATTTGCAAGGGCTTACTGTAATTTGTTGTCTTCAAAACTAGGGCATTTTTGATAGCCTGTTTGATATTCTTGAAAGCTTCCACTACCTCTACATCCCATTCAACCTTTTCTCCTTTCTTCAGCATTCTTGATATTGGAATACTAATTTTTGCAAAGTTTGTGATGAATCTTCTCAAAAAATTCACTTGTCCTAAAAAGGATTGTACTCCTTTGATATTCTTAGGCTGGGATAGTTTGTGAATATCTTCAACCCTCTTAGGGTCTATTCGCACCCCATCCTTCAAAACAATATGTCCTAAATGTTTGTCTTCTACAACACCAAAGGCACATTTCTTTGGGTTTAAGAAAACACCATACTCTAAAGCTCTAACAATTTTTTTTTCCAAGTGTTGGAAATGTTTTTCCTCTTTGGATGGGAATGTTGTATGGTCATCTAGGTATACCACCATAAATCTATCAATAAAATTTGCAAAAGCTACATCCATAGCTCTCTGAAAAGTGGCACCAACATTGGTTAATCTGAAAGGCATTCTTACATACACATATGTTCCCCAAGGGGTAGTAAATGTAGTCTTGAACTATTCTGATTCTTTAACCATGACTTGATTATATCTAGAAAAGCCATCCATCATGGACATCAAATCTGATCCTGTCACCTTTTGCAGCATGTTTTCCATATTGGGTAAACCATAGTTGTCTTTCAGGGAATTTATATTTAAGTTCCTAAAATCAACACAAAGTTTGATATCACCATTCTTTTTTATAATAGGAACCAAATTTGAGACCCAAGTGGAGCTCCTAATAGGCTTGATTATTCTAGGATCTATCATTTTCTTAAGCTCTCCTTGTATTTTGGGTGCCAAGTTCAGATTGACAGGTCTCAATTTTTGTCTGAAAGGTTTTGTACCTTCTTTTAATGGAATCTCATGTTGAAAAAGGTCTTCCCTGTAGGCCTCAAGGTCTTCATAAGACCATGTAAAAAATGCCTAAACTTCCTATGGAGATCAATCAAATTTTTTTTGGGTTCTAGGGGACATACACTTACCAATGTAAATCCTCTTAGGCACCATTCTTGTCCCCAAATTGATTTCCTCAAGATCATTTGTTTTATCATTGTTAGGAGAAAAAACTTTATCTTTGTTGTCAAATGCCCTCTCAAGATCGACTAGTCCTTTAGGGACCTTGTTTTATTTCAGTTGTAGGACCTCCTTTCCAAAAAAAATTTCCTTCCCATTTATGGTGTCAACCTAAGCACTGAAATCCATCTCTTTGTCACCAAAGTGGGATTCACATTGCAAAAATCTCAGTATGTCTTAGTCATCAGAAAAAACTTGCCAATTTTCCACATTGTCAGGGATAGAAGGTCTAGACTGAACCTTTATGTTGGATATGTCTGCAAGTGTAATATCCTCTGACCTTAGAGCCACATTAGCTAGCAAGTCAGCCATTCTGTTTTAACTTTTCTCTACCAAAAAAATGTCAAATGCATTGAAACTTTCAATTTCATGCCATACTGCATTCCTATACTATTTTAATATTTGATTCTTTGATGCGTATTTTGATCTAACTTGGGAAACTATTAGCTCATAATCAACTACCTTCAAACATTTTATGCCATGTCTTGATGCTAGCCTCAATCTTATCAACAAATCTTCATATTCTGCAACATTATTTGTACATGAGAATAGTAAAGTGAATGAAAATTAGAAGGTTTTACTATTTGGAGATATGAGCAATATTCCAGCCCCAGAACCTTCCTTTGAGCTTTCTCCATCAAAGTACATAGTCCATAGACTACTAAGGTCAGTCCACTCTTCTTGGATGTTAGATATAAGGGCTGATTCAACACCTTCTTTTGTTTCCTTATCCTGGATTTTGAAAGCATGAATATCAGTATCTAAAAAGTAGTTCATGGTGTCCTCCTCTTCCTCAATCATGTGTGGAGTCCTAAGCTCCTTGGAAACTTTGATATTTTGTCCTTCAAGGTTG
The DNA here is from genome assembly GCA_027943335.1 of Chamaecyparis obtusa. Taxonomy (NCBI): domain Eukaryota; kingdom Viridiplantae; phylum Streptophyta; class Pinopsida; order Cupressales; family Cupressaceae; genus Chamaecyparis; species Chamaecyparis obtusa. The sequence continues at coordinate 371,368 of BSBK01005246.1, read as the reverse complement.
AAAGTAGAAAATGAGAAGTCACATTGGATGTTGCCTCCCATAGAAGCACTCCACTTTCTAGATAATAACATCCCATACTAGGGAGGAATGTCAACCACCAAGACACTCATGGTTAATTGTTTGCCAGGGTATGCTACCAGCCTATAAGGTAAAGCCTTAATAGTGCCCACAACTAGTACTTCTCTTGAATCCATAGCTCGACATCTCCCATGTGGAGTATCCACCTTCAATCCTAGTGACTTCATAACTTCTGTAGGCATGATAGTGTTTGATGCCCTTGAATCAATCATACAATTTTTTAACAAATTTCCATTTATTAGTAAAGTCAAAAAGAAAGGATCAATTGTCCTTGATGTAGTGCTGACAACATTGGTGTCTAAATAGATTTGAGGGATTTTGGAAACAATTTCCCCATTATGATAGTCATTTTCTTCTTCAACAACAAGTATTTACTTATCAGTCCCATCTGCCTTCAGGACATCTATGGAAATCACACCATTTACCCAATTAAGAGCTTTTTCTTTGTGCTCTTCTATCCTCATCATTTCAAGAAAAGAAACCTTAATAGTAATTTGTTAAAGAAATCTACTCATATAAATAGGAACACACTTTGAATCAAACACATCCCATTTCACAATGGTGGTGTTTTTATTGTCACTCTATGTAAATGTGTTTGGGAACTCTTTACTCTAGATTTTATCCTCTTTCTGTAAAGAAGGAACAACCCCCTTAGAGGATTTAGCCTTTACTTTATAGATAGCAATTGGTTAGCAATTTTGACATTCTTCTTTATTTTGACTTTACCAATAGTGTCGACCACCTTTTGCTTATCCTTAGACAATTTGGCATCTTTTTTCTAATTTCTTAATAAAAATACCAGCAAGCTTCCGATTTGGTTCACCGACTACTCTATTTCTATATTTGTAACTTGTTTTAGCCTACGTAACCATGTCTACCATTATCTAAGAAATTTCCTCATCAGATGGCCTTCTTAAAACAACTGTCTCTTCATTTTTCAAAGCAATGCATTGAACATCATCTAACTTATCATCTGATGGAATATGGATGAAGTGACTGAGAGGGGGGGTGAATCAGTCAACCATAAAACACTTCACAATTATTTCTTTCCAGATCCCTTAGGATATCTTAATGAATATTATCTGTTTAACACTCGGTAAATAGATTGCAGTAACTTTGAAGATGCAGAAAGTATTAGTAAAATTATCTTTAGATATTCATCACCACTTGTATATGATTAAGATAACAATTAAGAACACAAGAGACACATAATTTAATGTGGAAACCCAATATGGGAAAAACCACCAATGTATCTAGTTACTGATTTTCACTTTTCTAAAGTGATGCCCGGTTAGAAGCCAACCTAGCAAAAGGTTACAAAACACACTGTTAGGTGTGACCTTGTTAGAGGATTTAATCACCCTGCTAGGAGTGGCCTGGTAAGAGGTCTTGAGAACAATTCAATGGAATTGTCACCTTGTGAGAGGATTTACAATATGGCTATTAAACCAACTCGGTTAAGAGATTTAGAATTCACTGTTACAATGATAAAAAGGTAACAATGAAAATGACCTGTATAATAATGCAACTACCTTGCTAATTATAGATCTCTGTTCTGCATAAGTGTGATCCTTCCTGATCAAATATATCTCTGCTGCTCCTCAAGGATATCTGATCATCCTTCACAATTTCACACATATCTTTCCTATTTTTCTTCTATATATCTTCTTCTGTATTTCTTGTTTATTTTTCACATTTGACCTTTTATTTATATGATTTTAGATTTGTCAAATCGACATTACTTAGTATAACAATCAGCTGAAATAAGAAAACTTTATTTGCAAAGATCCTTCAAGGGCCGACAGTGCTCGGTGACCATAACTTTCTACAATCTTTCGGAGACAGAGGGAACTCGGTAAACACTAATAATCCTTTTTCTTCGATAACCGAATGAACTCGGTAAACACTGCTGATTTTTCTTTGATAACCGACTGAACTCGGTAAACACTGCTGATTTTTCTTCGATAACTGAGTGAACTCGGTACATGCTAATTTTCTTTGATAACTGAGTGAACTCGGTAAGCACTAATTTTACTGTCAGGTAGACCAACTGAGCTCGGTAGGTACTGAATGTTGTAGACTATGACATTGTGTGACATCAAAGACAATACATAATTTGAGTAGCAATTTTCTTCAGACAATTGTTTCCAACAATCTCCCTCTTTGGCATTGATGGCAACACAATATGTCATAGCATAAGAAATTTGAAAGAATTAGCTCGGTTCATATTCAAATCTCCCTCTGTCAGCAAACTTCCTTTTTCTTAAAAAAAAAAACTCTTCCTCTGACTATTGAAAATTTCTTGAAGTAATAGCAAAGACATAGAAAACACTCCCTCTTTGACAACACATGCCAAAGACAATTCACATATTACCGGTGTAAACTAATGTACCTCAAGTACTGATTCATATGCAATGATTCCTTGAATATGCTGCATCAACATGTTGATTTTCAATCATGTTCTAGTTGATGCATCACTAAAACTATATTTAGTGAGCCTCGGATAGGGGAATGACCCCTGACTTACCTCTTAGATACACAAATGCATCCTTAGGTAGTGGTTTGGTGAAAATGTCTGCAATCTGCTCTTTTGTATGAATATATTCTAATCTAATTTCCTTGTCCTGCACCAATTCTCTGACAAAGTGATATTTAATAGCAATGTGCTTGGTTTTGGAATGCATTATTGGATTCTTTGAAATGTTTATTGCACTAGTATTGTCACAAAATATAACAACTAGTTCTTTGATTTCAACCTTCATACCTTGTAATAACTATTTAAACCAAACAATATTTGAACAATTTACTACAGCAGCAACATATTCTGCTTCAGCTGTGGATTGAGATGTGCAATTTTGCTTTTTAGTAGTCCAGGATACTAGTCTTTTTCCAAGAAAAAATGCTCCACCACTTGTACTTTTTCTATCATCAATGTTCCCTGCCCAATCAACATCAGTAAACACTTTTAAGTCCAGATTGCCTCCAAATTTATACCACAAACCATATTCTTTAGTTCCTCTTAAGTACCTTAAGATTCTTTTGATTGCCATCATATGATTTTCCTTAGGTTTTGCTGAGAATCTAGCTACTATACCGACTGCTAAGGCAATATCAGGTCTTGTATGTACTACATACTGTAATTTTCCAATCATAGATCGGTATAAGGTCTGATCTACTTCTTTTGAATCATCATTTTTGGTAAGTTTCAGTCCAGTACACATGGGTGTACCAACTGGTTTTGAATCTTCCATACCAAACTTCTTAAGTATTTCCTTAATGTATTTAGATTGAGTAATGTATATACCATTCTTGCTTTGCTGAATTTGAAGACCAACAAAGAATTTTATTAAACCAAACATAGACATTTCAAATTCTTTGTTCATTTGCTCTGAAAATTCTTTGCACTGATCATCATTCCCTATAAATATAGTATCATCTACAAATATTTCTGCCAATACAATTTTGTCATCTGGTCCTTTAATATACAGATTGCTGTTATCATTGGCTCTTTTGAAATTAATCTAAATTAGATAGTTATGGAGTCTTTCATACCATGCTCTAGGAGCTTGTTTCAAACCACACAATACTTTGTGTAACTTGCAGACCATGTCCTTTTTATCTGGATCAACAAAACCTTCAGGTTGTTCAATGTAGACTTCTTCATCAAGAATTCCATTGAGAAATGCAGATTTTATATCCATCTGATATACCTTAAATCCTTTATGTGCTGCATAAGCAAGTAGAGTTCTTACACCTTCTAATCTTGCAACAGGAGCAAAAGTTTCACCATAATCTATACCTTCTTCTTGAGAATAACCTTTACATACCAATCTAGCTTTGTTTCTAGATACTTGACCGTCTTCATTCAGCTTATTTCTGAATACCCATTTTGTTCCAATTACATTCTTATCTTTAGGTCTAGGTACAAGAGTCCATGTTTTTTTCTTTTGTATTTGTTCTAATTCTTCATTCATTGCTTCAGTCCAACTTTCATTTTTCAATGCATCTTTGATATTTCTAGGTTCAAAATTAGTAAGCAGACATGTACCTTTTAGCTTGCTTCTTGTCATAGTACCATCTGATTTGTTTCCAATGATTTGATTTGGTGTATGATGTCTTCTGACATATTTGGCTAGTATAGGTTCCTTGCTTTTTGAATGAGTCATGTTGTTGTCTTCTAGGATCTCTTCTTTAGGTTGCTCTGGCTCAGTAGATATTTTCTCAATAACTTTAGGCTGAGACTCGGTCTGAATTTCTTCCTGTGACTTAGTTTGAACTTCTTCCTGTGACTCGGTTTGAACTTCTTCCTATGACTCAGTTTGAACTTCCTCCTGTGACTCGGTTACTATGCTAGGCTCGGTAGATATATTTTCCTCATTGATAGTTGTGTCTGTCAATGTTTCAGGTTCAATGTAAATGAATCTCCTGTAGTTTTTAGGTTCCCTTTTGCTTTCTTCTTTAGTCTTTTCTGCAAACTCATCAAATTTTACATGTATACTTTCTATGACTTTGTGAGTAGACAAGTTCAGACATTTGTATGCCTTGCTTTTGCTAGAATATCGTAGGAATATTCCTTCATCACTTTTCACATCAAATTTATTTCTTCTGGATTCTTTTAAGATATAACACTTGCTACCAAATACTTTCATGTAACTTACATTGGGTTTATAGCCATACCATAATTCATAAGGAGTTTTGAATGTGTCTTTCTTCAATTGTACTCGGTTCAAGGTATGAACTGCAATGCTGATAGCTTCCTTCCAGTACTTTATGGTGATGTTCTTTTCTATCATTAGAGTCCTTGCACAATCCATAATAGATCTATTTATTCTTTCTGCTATTCCATTCTGCTCAGGAGTTCTAGGAGCTGATACCTATCTTTTGATTCCTCTTTCAATGCAAAAGTTGTTAAATTCATGGGAGATGAATTCACCACCTCTGTCTGATCTTAAACATTTCAATCTTTTCCCTGTTTCCTTTTCCACTCTTGCCAAGTACCATTTGAACTTTTCAAATGCTTCTGACTTTTCTCTTAAATACATAACAGTCATCATTCTAGAATAATCATCAACAAAAAGAATAAAGAATTTATCTACAGTAGAGCTTTCTATTCCAATAGGTCCACATAAATCAGTATGCACAGTTTCCAAAATCTCTTTAGACTGATAGTTCTTACTCTTAAAACTAGTCTTACTCATTTTGCCAATCTGACAATTCTTACATAGACCAGTATCAGGTTTCTTCAAAGTAGGAATGCCTCTTACCTTCTTGAATTTTCTTATTTTCATCATGTTATCAAAATTCACATGACATAACCTTTTGTGCCATAGCCAACTTTCTTCAATTTGAGCAATAAAACATGAATATTCACTGAGATCAAGATAAAATTAGTTACCTTTTGTTTGTTTGCCTGATCCAATGAGCTTTCCTTTTTCATCCAGCAGTCTTGCTTGACTATTCATGAATTCAACCTTGAAACCAGTGTTGATTAGCTATGCTAAACTTAGAAGATTATGTTTTAGTCCTTCAACCCAATAAGCATTATCACATATCAGTTCTTTGGTTAATGAGATTCTTCCTTTTCCTTTTATACAACAAGGTTCATTGTTTCCAAATCTTACATTGCCACTATCACAGTCTTCTAGGTATTCAAATTTTGTCTTGTCACTAGTCATGTGGTGTGAACATCCACTATCTATTATCCATATATCATCTTTTCTTATATGAGAAATAAGTGCCATCTTATCTTCATCATCATCAGATTCATCTTTTATAGCAATAAAGACAATTTCTTCTTCACTATCATCAGAATCTTTAGCCATAAAACATGTTTTCTTACCTTTATCCTTGAATGATTTGAAATTCTTTTTGCCGTAGTACTTGTGACCTTTCTTCTCTTCCTTGGCCTGCTTGTTTGGTCACCTAGCTGCAATATGTCCAATTTCTTCACATGAAAAATAGATTAAAGGAGTTTTACCTTTATATTTACCTTTCCCTTTAGAGTATTTCTTTGCAAGTAATGCTTCTACAATTTCAAGATCACTATCAGAACTTTCTTCTGATACTTCTTCACTTTCTAATTGAACTTCTTTTATTTTCTTGTTCTTCCCTAGTGAAACCTTGGCCTCAAATGCTGACTCAATGTTTTTGGAATTTGGAACATAGTTGTCATAGTTGTCTAATTCAAAGGCTGTCAATCTTCCAACTAAAGCATCCAAAGTTATATTGTGGTTTGTTTCACATCTTCTTTCTTGAATAGCTGATACTCTTATTGCATAGATAGGGAGTAATGTTCTGAGTACCTTGCTTATAATAGTTTCATCAGAGATTGTTCCTCCAGAAGCTCTAATTGCACTGACACTTGCTTTGATCCTTTCAACATATTTTGCAATGTTTTCATCTTCTTTCATATTCATCTTGTCAAACTGTCCTCTTAGGCTTTCTACTTTGGCTCATTTCACATTTTCATCACCACCATATATTTTCTTCAGATTGATCCACATTTCATATGCAGTAGTGTATTCTTTAATATCATCAAATTCTTCATAGCTAAGAGTTGATGCAATGTCTATCATCATGGTGTTATGACACTTTTTCTCTGCAATGTCTTCAACAATTAATGCGCTAGTAGGAACTGTGTATTCTTCATCAATGTATTTGCATCCTGAATCACCAATGGAAGCTAGATGAAGTCTCATGAGACCTTGCCATGCTGAAAAGTTATCTTTGTTGAGCTTTGGAATTTCTCTCTTGTAAGACATCCTGATCTTTAGCTTAGGTCCTTGAAACCCTTCCTGCAAGCACCAAAAGCTCTGATACCAATTGATGGAATATGGATGAAGTGACTGAGAGGGTGGGTGAATCAGTCAACCATAAAACACTTCACAATTATTTCTTTCTAGATCCCTTAGGATATCTTAATGAATATTATCTGTTTAACACTCGGTAAATAGATTACAGTAACTTTGAAGATGCAGAAAGTATTAGTAAAATTATCTCTAGATATTCATCACCACTTGTATATGATTAAGATAACAATTAAGAACACAAGAGACACATAATTTAACATGGAAACCCAATATGGGAAAAACCACCAATGTATCTAGATACTGATTTTCACTTTTCTGAAGTGATGCCCGGTTAGAAGCCAACCCGATAAAAGGTTACAAAACACACTGTTAGGTGTGACCTTGTTAGAGGATTTAATCACCCTGCTAGGAGTGGCCTGGTAAGAGGTCTTGAGAATAATTCAATGGAATTGTCACCTTGTGAGAGGATTTACAATATGGCTGTTAAACCAACTTGGTTAAGGGATTTAGAATTCACTATTACAATGATAAAAAGGTAACAATGAAAATGACCTGTATAATAATGCAACTACCTTGCTGATTACAGATCTCTGTTCTGCATAAGTGTGATCCTTCCTGATCGAATATATCTCTACTGCTCCTCAAGGATATCTGATCATCCTTCACAATTTCGCACACGTCTTTCCTATTTTTCTTTTATATATCTTCTTCTATATTTCTTGTTTATTTTTCACATTTGACCTTTTATTTATATGATTTTAGATTTGTCAAATTGACATTACTTAGTATAACAGTCAGCTAAAATAAGAAAACTTTATTTGCAAAGATCCTTCAAGGGCCAACAGTGCTCGGTGACCATAACTTTCTACAATCTTTCAAAGACCGAGGGAACTCGGTAAACACTGATAATCCTTTTTCTTCGATAACCGACTGAACTCTATAAACACTGCTGATTTTTCTTTGATAACTGACTGAACTCGGTAAACACTACTGATTTTTCTTTGATAACCGAGTGAACTCGGTACATGCTGATTTTCTTTGATAACCGAGTGAACTCAGTAAGCACTAATTTTACTATCAGGTAGACCAATTGAGCTCGGTAGGTACTGAATGTTGTAGACTATGACATTGTGTGACATCAAAGACAATACATAATTTGAGTAGCAATTTTCTTCAGACAATTGTTTCCAACATCATCTTCCTCATCTGAAAAGATTTGCTGATGGTATGGTTCATTTCTAACCTAAGAATTTAAAACATCTTGATTCACATCTTCCTCAGTAGATTCAACTTCATCCAAGAGATGGGAGGAGGTCATACCATATCCCTAATCATCATAGGTCTCCTCATTGCTCTCTTGTTCTTCTTGTGTAGAGACACTCTGAGATATTACACAATAGTTAGGATCATGTGGTGATTGAAACACAATACACCATGGAACCTCTTCAACCATATTCATTGAATTTCTTTGTAGGGGATCAGGAGTCTTGTCATTTGGTTTATCCTTCCTCTCAGGGAGAATAGGTTTCCCATCTTTCCACTGAGTATTATAAGGATAATTTTGCATCCTTGGCAATCTATTAGGATTGTTAAAACCAAGCATATCATTCCTTGCAACCCTATTATTCTTTTTTTCTCTAGGTTTCAAGTCTTTTATAGCCTTCAAAATATGCTTTAAAATATCATCCTCATTTGGCTTTATATTTGTAGTCTTTCCTAGTTCTTTTCTATTTCACATTTGTGACTTGTTATCATCCCTTCTTTCCAATTTTCCTAAGATTCTCCAGTTACTCTCTATATTTATAGCCAATTTATAAGCTTCTACAAGATTTCTTGGATTCTAATCTCTTAAAAGGTATCCCATTTTAGAATCAAAGGCATTTAGATAAGTGACAAGATAGACCCTATCATCTAGTTTGATAACCTGTAAAAGCTTATGCATGGCCTTTTGAAACCTGAGATTAAATTTAATAACATCCTCATTGAATTTTTTCTTAATGTTATTAAATTCATTCAACATAAAGCCTTCATTTGTCTTATCACCATATTGTTCTTTGAAACAATGTTTGAGTTGATCCCATGAGCCTATGCTAGCATGTGGCAATGCTCTGAACCAATCCCTTGAATCTTTAGTTAAGGACTAAACAAATAACTTCATTATCACATCATTAGGCTCAATATTGTAGTCATCTATCACATCAATGAACTTCTTTAAACGTTCTTCACAAGTGATAACATTACTACCAGTGAACTTTGGGAGATTTTTTCTAATTTCATCAGGAATAGGATTAGGATAACCAGGGATACCATGAAAGACCAATTTCTTACATCTTTCATGAATAGGCCCTACCTGAGATGGACCAACACCCTAAGATGTTGATGTATTAGTATTAGACACTACAGAAACCTTAAGTCCAGCCAGTGGAGGAATATTTGTTACTTGGTGTGAAATGTTTGTAGCATTTCTACCTTGTATTAGAGAAGAGGTAGCAACATTCGAAGGTCCTGCAAACTATCTAAGAAAATATATCTTCTTTCTCATTTCTAGAGTTGTAGCTTCCAATTCAGCTTTTTCCAACTCCCTGGCTAGTAATTATTTTTTCCCTTTTATCCTTTTCAAGGTAAACTTCCAACCTTAAGGCCTGGTCTATGGGATCCTTAAGGCCTATAGGCTCATTGATTGAAACTCCTATATCCTTTTGCTTACCTCTATCCTTGGGGTTTCTTATCTCAAAATTTTCTTGGATAATGGGTTGTTCCCTTGTTTGTTTAGGCACAAGAACATGATTTATGGCTTCTAGATCTAACAATTTCCTTTTCAACTAATTAGCTCTTATTATAGCATGCCTAATTTTTTCTTCTTTTTCCTTTTCGCCTTTTTTCCTAATAGTTGATTTCTCATAGAATTTCCTTTCTAACTCATACACTTCTTCAAGAATTTCCTCAGAGTCAGGCAAGGTTGTTTCATATTCAGCTTGATGTGCTTGAAGTTCATCCTGTTAATCCTAGGATTCATGGAGGCCTTGGGGTAATGAGGAACCAAGGGTAAAGGAGGGAAAAAATATTGTCTATTTCTACTTTTGCTTCTAGACCTCCTCTCCACTCCATGATTTTTACTAGGGACTACCCTCCTATTATATTGTGATTTCTCACCATCTCTTTCTAAGGCAGAATAATAGTCTTTATATTGATTCAAACCTAAGGCAACAACCTCCTCATACTCTAATCCATTTCCTTCTTGACTAGGCCAAGCAAGACTCTCTTGTCTTGAATTCCCCTTTTGCTTCCATGTGAAGGACATATCATTGGTACTTTTTTCTTTTCTCATTTGACCACATCTTGATGTGGTTGGAAGTTCACCTTCCAAAATTTCCTTTGGATGTTATTTTCTCTAGGACCTTGTATTCTTGAAACTCATTGTAATAAAATGATTCTTTAATTAGAACTAGTTCAAAGATTTCTTTGAGTCACCATCCAAGTAAGCTAGGAATCTTTATGAAATATTATCCTTGTGATCAAGGAAATTTTTTGGAAGGAATGGGAAATTTGTATTAAAAAAGAGATAACTCTACGTGTTCAATGGTAACTAACTAGCTTAAAATAAGTAGGCCAGGAGTCCAGCTCAACTTGTAACTACATTATTTGAGACAAATTTCATATTCTCCCTAGTAGAGTCACCATTTTGTTGGTTCTTGGAATGGATTTTACACTCCATGAGACACCAATATGCCTAAGAATTATTTTAAGGAGGGGTTAGTTCTAAATGTGAGAAATCTGTAGGTAACTAGACCAACTATAGGGAAAAGACTACCCTATCTAATAGGTAACTAGCTCTACAAAACCAAGGTGGGTATACCTGATCTAATAGATATAACTTTTTTCTTAACTTGATACTGGATCCAACAACAAATATCAATGAGAAAGTACTAAATAACAACCTATTACTCATTGACTCTTCATCACTGGGTAGGATAATTAGTTCATAAATTAAATAAAATTAAAGACTGGCTCTGCTTGTTATATTTTTGATTGTAATGATCTCAATCATTCCTCTTAAAATAAAGATGCAGTCATATAGGCTAGTGCCTTATCCATTAGGCATATATTACCAAAATATAGAGGAAACACAAAGATCTTAGAAGAATTTAGTTCATGAACATAAATACAAATACCTCAACTCTTTCCTTCTTATAGGTAATCCTTATGTAAATCAAATGAACATGTATTTCATTTAGAGAAACATTTAATCCAACCCTAGATCATAACTCAAAATAAAACACATACACAAAGTCTTTGATAAACTTACAAATTAAAAAATTTGACATAGAGGAGAGATAAAGGTCTGAAATTTGTATTAAGCTTAATGAACTTTGATCCTTTGTATCCAATATATCTTGAGAAACAAGCTTGCAAATAATGGTAGCGGCTTGTACTTTCTTCTATTTCTTAAGTACAAAATGATACAAAATATTACAATCCTCGACTGAGGGTTAGGGTTTCCAAATTTCTATCTTCTAGACACCTAAACTCTCAATGCCTAATATGATCATGGAAAATCCTTTTATAGACAAGGAAATGCAACAGGCTATTGATCATATTAGGGTTTACACAAATTTACCCTAAAATTTACAACAACCACACTAGATTTACAATAAATGCTTCAAACAGATTTTGAACCGACGCTTTGTAGGTGAGCCACTTGTCTTCAAGTCTCTTCTTCATCTTTTTAAGAAAATTTGATTTCCTTTCTTCATGACCTTTCCTGCAATAAATATTTTTTACATCTTACCTACTTAAGGGCTATGAGTTGTAACTTTTTGATCACCTCAAGAAGTAGGTGGAGCATCTAGCCTTTTAGCATGGGGTATGTACTAATATATCGATTGATTAAATACCTCTTCACTTGGGAACTCAAAATTGACAATTTTGGCCTTCTTATTGGATAGTTGTTCCCACTTTCTTTCCATCTGCTTGACTTCCTGCTGAATAAAATCAAACTTTGATTTGGCAGTCATTAATAACTTGCTAGCGTGGATGAAGGAAGGAGTGTTTTCTAAAACACTTGTTATTCCTTCTAAGAAAAGTTCATCCATCTCCTCTCTCCATTTGTACAATTCTTTCAATTCACCATTGTTCTTGAAAACACTTGGTACTAACTCACAGTTTAAATGTGTTAACTCTCTCTTTAACACATTGGATTTTCTTTTAAAATCATCCAAAATTATATTATATTCTACAAGCCTTTTTACAAACTGATGCATTGGCTTGATTAATGGGTCAGGATCAACTTGGCCTTTAGATAACTAGTGAAATAACCTTATATTTGGGGACCTCTCAACCCACTTATTCAAAAGTGGTCCCAACTCATCCCTATTTTAATCTAAAGATGTGAGCAAGATTTTCAATATTCTAGCATGATCAAACAAAACTGAAGGGTTCAGGTCATGAGCAAACTGCATCACTACCTCTGTGATTTTCTCCTCATACTTCTAATTCATAAGGCATCTAGCCTTCATATATCCATCCTTTTCTTTCTCAAGCCTTGACCTACTTTCTCTCAATTTTTTTGTCTCCTCAAGGAATTGCTTCTTCTCCCAACTGACTCTGGCTTCTATATTTGTCTCTGGGAAGGGGGAAGGTGGGAACTCAATAATAGGGCTAGAAGAAGTGGCCACTATAGGTCTATTAGCAATCATTAGTTGAGGTGATATGTGATTCTGCAGTACAGATAACTATGTTATCAACTTTTCCTTCTAAATTAATTCTATCTTCAACTCATTGTAAGACTTGAGGATATTCTCAAATTTAATCCTTAATTCTTCCTTTTCTTAAGCATCCTTCTCTGCCACCTTCACATTGAACTTGGCTATCTCCAAGATTATATTTGAGGCTTCAACACTTGAAGTCTCACCAACTCTTTGTACTAGTAGGTTCGTAGCATATTCTGAAGTGAGTACCTCTCTTTTTCCTTTATTTTCTTCCCTCTTAAGGGACCACATGACTAGAGTTGCATGATCATCAGAAAAGGCTGCACCCCTAGTAGCCTATGTTGGAAAAATAGCCATTTCTCCCCTTGGGATTTGTGACATGGCTTAACTGTCTCCTGTATCTTCTATAAGTCTAGTGGTTGTATCAGGCATTAACAAGTCAATCTTTTGGTGCAATGGCTACCACTACTTATAACAAGTTGTATCAGAGCTTGGTCATAGGTTCAAATCCCCTTGGGTAATGCTAAGGGGGAGATGGTTGGAAAAATAGCCAGCACTCCCCTCGGGATTCATGATATGGCTTAATTGCATTCTGTGTCTTCTATAAGTCTAGTGGTTGTATCAAGCATTAACAGGTTGATCTTTTGGTGCAACAACAACCACTACTTGTAACAGCCTGTTATGCATGTTCTACAAAAGAGACGACTGTAACTTTACTTTTTCTGACTGAATCAAAAACTATTGCATCAATAATATCCCATTCAGGGAGAATCAACACTCCTACAATGTGAACCATGGCCCTTCCTTCTTTCAGGGTTATCTTTTCAAATTTCTTCATCATTTCCCCCTTTATTTCATTCTCAATCCTAGCTACATCCCTATTAGGGAACTCTTCCTTCTACTTCTCACAAATTTCCTTGTATTGATTTATTTTCATCCTCCACAAAAATTGAAGGAATGCCCTAGTCTTAACAAAATTGTCATCTGAAATAAAAGAATCACTAGCTTGTTTTAAAATTGGATCCAATTCCTTACCCTCAAATTCTACTACTATAAGGTCCATTTCTATTCCCTTGGGTTCCTTTGGCATCCCTTCTTGTATCTCATCATTTGAAATAAAAAGATTTCCCTCATTACTTAACTACACTAGTTTTTGAGCTACTCCATGTTCATCCAATTGCAATGGGGATTGGGAAGGGAAATATACCTCCCACTCTAGTCAGCACTCCTCCTATCTTTGCCTCTTTGGAGAGGGCTCTTCCACTATTGATTCACTCATGGCTCTCTTCCCCTTTGAAGTGGATGGAAGATTGGTATCTTTCTATTGATATGGGAGGAGGACACTATATCCCTTCCTCTCCTAAATTGTATACATCCACTTAGGGGTCAGCTTTGTATACCTTGGTTGGTTCAAAATTCTTCTTGCCCTATCTAGATCCATTCTACTCATTGCAACCCTCTTTTCATTTGCTACTTGTATAATTCCTTCAAAATGCTCCATAAGGGCATCTACCTTTCTTGCCCATGGCTTAAATGCTTTCAGTGGGTCATACTCTTTGTCAAAATTCTTGATAAAATCTATAGTCTTCTTATAGATTATCCATTTCTCTTTTTTAATCTCTTGAGTTTGAAGATCAAACTCATTTCTGACTATATCCTCTGGGAAGTTGAACTAGTGATCCATAACAACACATCTTGTTTGATCTCTAAACATCCCAGAGATGAAACCCTCATTGTTTGCACACCTTACTACTGTAGTAGCCATTTTGTAAGGTTGTAAAACTTGATTTAAGTGAACCCATCCCCTTTTAACAATAATGTATTGGTGGGATATTGTAATACTTGGGAATAGAGTTCTCCTTCCTTTGTTTGTCAAAGTTGTCTCCTATAAGTCACCAATCTACCTCAAAATTTCAGCATACCCTAACTTTAAAGGGACTTGGTAAGGCAAAACATAAGGTGCCTTTCTGTGACCATAAACTCTGAATACTATGGAAATAGGGTACAAGATTATATCACCAAAATTGTGCACTATGGTGATGTCCTTACAATACTCCTTTGGCCTAATTAGCTTAACAATTCCATGAGGATTCTTGGATTTTTGAAAAATAACAAGGGCTTGAGCCTTGAAGCAAAATTTCTATAAAAAATAAGGTAACTAGCATCAATCCTATCCCATGATAGCTTTTTAGTCCACAACTAGATTGGTAATACTTCCCCATTCTTTTCCTTTGCAATATCCATTGTTCTACTGAAGAAATCCACACCCTTTTACAAAAATATGTGCATGAACATAGAATACCATCCAAAAGGCCTGCCCACCTTCATATTTTTTATTCCCATTAATCCCTCATGGATTAGGTCTACAAGATAAGGGGAAAACAAAAAAATAAGTGCCAAGTGGGGATGTAGGGATTGTATCATCATCAACATGTAAGGGATTCAAAATCCTATGTACTTTCAAGTTTGAATTTCCTACCATATGCCTAGTAAAATTCATAGTCGACACTTGTAGAGAAAACCAAATCGCTTGTAGATAAACTTGGAGGAGAAGTGTCATCTCTAACAATAAAATTTGACTATGTAATCATTTCCAACCCATCATAGCTGACCCACATGAAACTCATTAAGTTTTCCATTACTAAAACTAGTGGCTACAACATTCATAAGACGTGAAACAATTGTAAAAAATTTAAATTTGAATATGAATTGTCGATGTAAATCCCCTTTGATGCATCCAATGGCTAAATAGAACCCCATCATAACTTTTAATAACTTTCCCAAGATTAGTTATAGACCAATGAGAACATTTCAATTTTACCCATGTACAGAAAAAAATACACTTTATTTTAACTTTACTCAATCTGGACAGGTGTCAACACATCATATTCCCGCAAGCATAATATTTTGAGCATCTCTAAGTTAAGGAAAAATGACAACCGTCGATGCTTTCAAGATTTGACAGATTTTACCAGCTCTCAAAGTTAGTGACCCCACTTCTCAAGTGAATACATGGGGGTGTTTGAGAACTTCAGACCCACTGGCGACTAGCACCATAAGGGATACATGTCATTTAGTCACATCCTTGCAAAATATAAAACTGCTAGGTATGTTAGGTTAAGGGAATGTGACAACTATCGATGCAACTTCCATTAGATGATCATCTATCTTTTATGAGTTTTGGCCCCACCTTCACTATCGCCAGCCTTTTATCAATTAGAAATGGCCATGTACAATAGGCAATTTACACATCATACTCTAGCTTAACCAATAAAAAATGACCATTTCAGCATGACCTGGCGATCGAGGACCCACCACATAGTCTGAAACTATGTGGAAGATCAGATGGTCATCACTGAAGCACAAACCTAAAACACAGAGCAACTTCCCTCAGTAGTAAAATGACAGCCACAAGATTCATCTAAGCTTTAACCTTTGGAAGACTATGACCCCACCTTACTATGTCACCTCAAATAGATGTCAAGATAGAGTATCACCTCAGAATAGAAAAGTCAGAGCTTTACCATCGTCAGTCTTTTATCCAATTGAATGATCATCACTGAAGTGCAAGGATTAATAAGTGGCTAACTTAGCTTTAAGGGAATGCGATAATCATCGATGCAACCTACTCGTTAATGATGTCATAGTCTTAAAACTGGGCCTGTTTCACCAGATGTCATGCAATCACATCCCCATAAGTCAGAAAATTTGACAATTGTAAGACTTAAGGGATAACAAAAACCAAAAGTTTTAAATGGGAAAAAATCTAAAGTTTGAATGAAATTTTTAATAAAAAAGAACCCCGTTAGAAACCTAACCACAGAACACATGAGACCGACAACTTGAAAGTTTTAATTTGATCACATGTGTTATTTACACCCTTAGTGAATGAAAAATGTAACCTTCAAATACAACAAGGCCTATGCCAATTAGGGTTTATAGTACTTTTCTCCTTGCTAGGTCAAACTAATGAGGATTTTTTACAAACTTTGAAGTGCAGAGGCAAAAAATTTTAACAGTACTAATAGAGATATACTTAAAACAACAATATATGCCACAAACTTAGCTAAGAGCATTAACTCTTATGAGATAAGAAAATAGATAATTGTGAAAGGATATTCTTCTTGTGAGAGGAGACCCTTGAAAGAAAGAAATATTGTTTACTTTATATCTATCTTTAAGAGGATTTCTTGAACAAAGATAACTTCTTCAAGAAAAAGAGGGGGAGGAGAACAATAATACACCCATTTAGCCCACTATCGCTAGGTGAAAATAGGGATTCTTGATGTAGGATGAGAAACTTTGAATCACATAGTAAGGGAAGTCATTTATTATGACCATATTTTTGAAAATGAATAAGAGGTGGTGATCAATATTTCACACCTCTTGTATAAGAGAGAAACCCAATCAAAAAAAATAATTCTTTATAGGAAAATAATGTCACATAATAAAAAAATACCACTATACTAAGGTGTTAGTCCCAGTTTGAGTTTGGCCCTTGTATTCTTTTGTAATGAATTCACATTGAGTAAACCTTGTCTTTTGATCAATTTTTCCCTCACTAAGTGTGCATCAAGTGTGGTCAACATTCTGAAGTCATGTTTTTGTTTTGAGTTACATGGAATTTTGCAAGCCTTGTTTTTCTTGAACACGCTTGAACACCTTTGAACAACCTTGAACGGTGTTCACCCCCATTCAAGGATGCTCATATTATTTTCATCTTTTGTGAAGGCATGATAGGCTAACAGATAAGTAAGGAAACCTACCTACCACTGAGACTTAAGAAGATTGCAGTGCATCAGCTAGTGGTTTGTGATATACTCAGGCATTCAAATCATCAAGGAAGCTAACTCAAAATTTCATGAACCTTGAACAAGCTTGATCTTACTTGAACAATGTTGAACACCTAAGAACTTTTTTCTTTCTTGTTCAGAAGAATGACAGAGGATTGTGAGGGAGAAGAGAACCTAGTGATAGCTAAGCCACAGAACCCATGAGGGAGAAGGCATTTAATGCTATTTATGATGAGAAGTTACTAAGTACACCCTAGCAATACAAAGTAATCATTACTCTTACTAGCCTTGAGATTTTTTTAATTCGGTAATTAGCGATTACATGTGTTGGGTGTCAAATCAAATCCTGCCTCTCCTTCCATGAAATATTTGCATTAAATTCTCATGCTCTTATGGTTCTATTTAAGTTAAGTCTTTTTATTCAAATGCCTAAGTATTCAATTATTAAGAAGCTAGTGTGTGGAGGTAAGAACTTGGGAGCTCCTGTGATCAAAATCTTCTGGAGAAATAAGGTGAGTTTGGCCGTTACCTTCATGATATTTTCAAATTCAATGGTCTGCAAGGTGAATAGAAAATAAATTTTCTACCAGTCATGAAGTTAACTTTTCATATGTTCAGGAATACTTCAAGTTTAGTATGTGATGGCCCCATAGTGTTTGATACAGACCTAGAAAATTATGATGTGGAAAACTTGCTTTCCCATCTTTTGAATTCCTTAGAGGGTTCTCCAGCTCTAGATATTCTGCCTAGTGGTTTGTGTTTGGTAGTGACATTTCCTCCGGCTATTGTTTGTCTAGAATTAATTCTTGAATGCATACAAAATTATGATGCACAGACTGAGTCAATAAAATGAAAGATGGTAGCATTGTTATTCCTATTAATAGAGAAATGGTGAATCAAGCACTGCAACTCCCTGAAAAGACCTCTTCTTTTTCTCTCGCACAATCCATTGTTAAGTTCAATGAAAATAGAGATGTAAATTGCACTTCTATAGCTAAAAGCTGGTTGCTGAAGCCACAAAGAGGGGGTTCACATTTTCCCAAGAAATTTAATAGAACCCATGTCTGCCCCTATATTAGTGATTTAATGGTGATGCTGCATAGAGTAAGAGGTTCCCAACTAGCCTATATTTTCTTTGATTAGATGTATTTCTATGTTTTAATCATCCTAGAAGGAGTACAACTCCTAGATTGGGCTAAACTAATTTCCAGTTCCCTTAGAGAACAACTCAACACATCTAAGTTGATTGGTAGTGGTTTCTTCATGTCCTCCTACCTTATGTATTGCTTGGCTTGCAACAGACAATGACATGGAATGCCACATGAACCTTGGGTTGCAGACATGTGTGTCTATGAATACTATCCAATTCTAAAAAAGGATAAGGTTGTTGAAAATTACAAAAGGGTGCATGCCACATTCATGGGTAAACTTTTCTTTGAGTTAGCTAGTATCTCTCACAAGAGAATTAGTTTAGAAGCCTAGGAGTTGGTAACCAAGTATGGAAGCTTCTATATTCAGTTTCCTAGGTTTACTTACATCAAGATTGGGGGTTTTAAAGATTCACCAATGAGGTTGCCTAGGTATGCATTTGACTGTTTCATCCTAGCTTAAATTTGTACACAACTCACCATAGTCTTGAAAAGATTTCTTCCTAAAGAAGAATGGGAAAAGCCTTTCGCCATATCATTAGGAAAAATCTCATGTAAAACTATGGCTAATGCTATCAGTATTAGGAGTGACATCTATCATTTTGAGTTCAAATATTATACTAAATGAGTGGGGTTTGATAACAAAAACTATGCTAGTGGCAGTTTAGGGCTTAGGTCTTACATGTTTCCTGTGCCTCACTTAGAGGATTTCTAGGAAGATTGTTGTGATGAATCATAGGTAGAAGAAAGGGCACACTCCAGATTATGTATATCACAAATTCAATCAATGAGACTTCATATCAATGTGAAAGGAATAACTGATGATGGGTCTGAATTGATTGAACCTAGTTTCAAGAAATCAATTGAAAAAAGTGATCTTGTTATTGATTGGTCCAAGGAAGAAGAAGATAATATTGAGAAGAGGACCTTGTGTGTGATTCAACTGACAAATGAATGGTTGTAGTCAAGAAGAAAACATAAAGAACCTAGAATAGAAAATGAAGAAGTTAGGAGTACTTCTTTACATTCTCCAGTTTCTATTTCTAATCCATCTATACAAATTGAAAATGTAGGGTCTACTGAGAAATCATAGGTCAAGAACACCAGGAAGAAAGCTATAGCCGATTCCCGACCAGTTGCTTCTCCATAGAGGGTTATAGGGTCCAAAACTAGATTGAAAACTAGGAAAGTGATGGCTCAGGAGGATATTCTAACAATTAATTTGGATGAAGATAGGATAGTAGATATGAACTTCCACATATTTGAAAGTGAGCAAGTAGATAAGGATATTTTTGATTTAGATGATGCAACACTGGAGGTGATTGGCACACTAGTAAAGAATTTTGAGGAATCCACTAGTTCTGAGGTCACTCCCAAATGGTTAGTCTCTTTCGTGAGTAAAAAGCGTAGCTTGGTTCTGTAATACCCCAAAAATGGGCTATAAGTTCATTAACATCCTATATCAACATATCAAATGAAATCGACATCGAAGTCCTAATCAAAGGCACATCTGCACATCATCAAATCCTAATTGATAATCCTAAATTTTGCATCGGGGAATATTCCTAGTAATATTCCTAATTATCTTAATTATCTTTAATTTTATAATTATTTGGCGATAAATCATATTTATCCTAAAGTTTGATTAATTGAATATTCTCAATATTTAATTAATTAGATTTAATTTGGCCACTTAATTATTTAATTGAATTTAATTCCATTATTCCTAATTATGATATTTAATTTTGACAATAAATCCACAATCTTACAAATAATTGATTAAATATTTTATTTAATTAATTAAATCATTTTGTCAATTTTTAATATTGTAATTTTGAATAAAAGTTTGATTAAATGATTGATTAACCCATAAATCAATTGTTTTATTTCAAAAATCAGTTAAGTTGAGAATAAATCACTTTATTTATTTATTAATTCATAATTATCCATGTGCACAATCAAAGAGCAGTTAAACTCCAAGTCAGAAAATCAATGCAAGTTATTGACTTTTTGGAACTCAACATCATTTTTGAGTTTTAAAGTTGATCTAAACTTCTAATTTGAGTTAAAAAGCTATTTTTGCATGATTTGCAGGTTTTTGTGAATTAAATTATCTTTATTTTCAGATAACTCAAAAATCAAGTTGAGTTATTTGAGTGATTTATGGCTTTCTTTCATGCATCCTCAAAGCCCTAGATTTCTATAAATTAAGGCTTTAGCTCATCACAAATCATCTCATAATTTGCAAACTTATGCTGGTGAATTGCTATCTGGGGAATCAAAACTTCTTTGTGAATCAACCACGTTTTGTGAGATCACTTTTGTTTTCATATTATTGTTAGATTATTTTAGCATATCAATTTCCATATTAGCATAGATTAATATTAGATTTCATTCTTATTGCATAGAAAATAAAAAAAATAGATTAATTGCATTCATATTTCATATCAGTTTTGCATTCAAATCCTTCGTTTAGGTGTCGTCAAGGTCACTGATCTCGATAATAATCTGAGAACATCATACTCGCACCTATTAGAAGGTATAAATAACCTAGTTAGTTTAGCTTTCAATTCATTGCATGATTTCATTTTTTCTAACCTCTAATGTTTTACTGAAGTGTTGTGTCTATAGATCAGGTACAATTTTCACACACACAGGTTCCTATTTCTATTCCTGTTAAAGATATAGTTAACAAGTATGTACGAAAAGCTCCAAAGGTCAAGAAAGAAAAAAGTACAACCTAAATGTTCACTGATGTGAAAATAGGAAACTGGACCACAGAGGTGGAAACTTACAGGCCAAAGGAAGGTGAACAAGAAATTAGAGCAGAAGATTTTGAGGTCACCAAGTTTGAGTTAGGTACCATGGATCGAGTAGGCAAGAACAACTTATTCAAAGAAACTGCTCAACAGATGTTGAATTCATCATGGAAATATGGAAAGGAGAAAAAAGAATTAAAATAGACAATTATGAATTTGTCACAGTTTATTAACACCTTCTGTAGTTTTGATGCCACTCCTTTGGTCCAGTTTCCTCAAATCTTTGACCCGAATTCTACCAAGAGAAAAAATTTCTTGAGCTAGGTTCAAAGAGGCTGAGCCCTAGTAATGTCAGTAGATGAATGGATTAATGAAATTATTAAAAGTGGTCTCAGATACATCAAAGATTCCTAGGATGTTCTACATGATACAAAATCCTTGATAGGTGAGCTACAAACATAGAGACAAGTGTGGGAGAGAGAGGAGGAAAAATGGTTTACAACTATGTCCAAGTTTTTAGAAATTGAAAAGTATGGGTTTATGAAGTTCTGCATAGAGAAATCTATGAAATCACCTGATGAAGCTACCTTTTTCATTCTCAGAAAGAATGTTAGCTGGCATCTTAGTACTATCAGAACTACTATTTTTGAGAACAAAGATAGTGAGAATGAAGTTAATAAGCTGCAAAAAACAATGATGACTGAACTAAAAGTGACTAATTTTGCTCACACATACACAACCAGTCATGGAGAGTAGGACCTGAAGATAGCCCTTGCAGTGTTTGAGACCACCTTGAAGAAAATTAAAGAAAAGGCCAATGCTAAGCCTTCAAATTTCACATAGATGGCCAGGATTGAATCTATGTTGTATCTAAGCATAGATCAACTCCCCACAATAATTTAGAAGATCAAAAAATCTAAATGGACTAAGGAAATGATGATGACTAGGATAGTGAATATGAAAGTTCCTCATTTGTAGCTTGCAAAGGAGCTTATTTAGGTGTAGAGTAAATGGGAGGTGACATAAGATGCCACAGTTGAAGGAGAGAATCTCGCTAAAGATGAGGAGCATGCTGTTGACAAGGAAGCTAATATTGAGATTTTGTTATTTTTCAATTGTTTAAAAACTCTTAAGGACATGTGTCCTTTTTACTTTGGTTACTCTTAAACTATTTTAACTAAGAGGTCAGGTTTTCTAGGATACCTCTCAGCTTTGCAAAAAATTTAAGTAGCTTAGAAGCATTTGAGAAAGGGTTAGAAATTTTAGGAAGAAGTACTAGTATTAGTTTTTGAAGTTTCTTTCAGTGAAAAACATTTTTTTTGGATATATCAAGTTTTTTGTAGAAGAACTTTAATATATTTCTTGCTTTTTTCCTATGCTGCAAAGATAGTTAATATATCTATCATATTACGTTTCAAATCTATGTAGTTTGAATTGAGTGGATTCATGTTCTATGGTGATATTATAATCCATTCCTTATTTCTTTAAAAAGATCTCTGTCAGTACCTTGATGATATCAATGATCATAGCTTGGTTTACAATACTTTGATTTATTCTTTGTTCTTTATCTTAGAGTAGTATGGGAAGTAGAAAACTATGATTCTCTACTTTCACATATCTTGTTTTCTTATTGGAAAGATTTTTTAGAGTGCTAATTTTCTAAGAACAATATAGCAACCTTTCTAAGCTTTCAGGTTAAAAGCTAAATTGAGAAATTTGATAAAAGAAATTCATTGAAAATCTATTTTAGGGAGTTATACCTAAATTAAAATTTAGAGGGAAGTGATCTGTAATAAACACTTACCCAACTATTAGTGGATGTTTGTCTTGAAAGGGTGATAGATTAATAGTCATGAGAAAGATTGAATCAAGGACAAACAGTGTAGATCAATGTGTGCCACTTTGTTAATACATAAATATGGTTCTACCTACTGATGTTGTACCTAATCAACAAGAACTTCCTCCTATTGTCCAACCGAACTTGAATTTCTAGGATACACAAAAATATATTATAGTAGACTTGAATGCCCTTTCCTAGAAAGAAAAGACTAGTATTCAACAATATCAACAAGTTCTTTTAGTCTTGGAAGAGGAAGAAGACATTGGTGAGTGGTTAAGAGGTCTCCCAATTGCCTAACTTGTGAATAAAGACATCCCAAGGACTTAGAAGCTTTGTAAGTCTGGATTCCTAACCCTATATAAGATCCCAAAAAAGGGAGGGTATACCTAATTCTTTCTTTGAAGAATTGCAAAACCTCCAACTACAGAATAATTTGTTTCGAGACCTAAAGAAAAAAGTAGACCTCCTTCCCCAGCTAGAAACACATCTAGTGTCTCTATGTCTAATAGTACTT
Organism: Chamaecyparis obtusa; assembly: GCA_027943335.1. Classification (NCBI taxonomy): domain Eukaryota; kingdom Viridiplantae; phylum Streptophyta; class Pinopsida; order Cupressales; family Cupressaceae; genus Chamaecyparis; species Chamaecyparis obtusa. The sequence continues at coordinate 347,719 of BSBK01005246.1, read as the reverse complement.
GGAAGGCTATTGCTTTGTTTAGTATCTAGCCCCCTCCACTTGTAACTATCTTCCCAATAGTTATCATGGCCCAACCATGGGGTGCTGCAGTAGGTCCTTTAGCCTTAGTTGGTCACAATGCCCTTCTTAAAGGAGCCAAAGATGTCCTTCCAAGATTCTCCAGTGACATCAAAGTGTCTATAGATGAACAATTTAATGCTTTCAATGTAGCTACTAGCATTTTAACAGTGCAAATAGAAGACATAGCAGTAAGAATCTTCATTCAAACTCTCACTGAAGGAGTTGTAGAGTGGTTTGGTCACTTGCTTGTATAATAAAGTTATCCACAAGATTCCTATTGATAAAAGACCCACCCCTGAAAACCAACAATGTTTCTTTATTAACTCCATGCCCTCGAACATTAGTTTTCATCTAAGAAGGAATAGGCCAATAGACTTGGTAGCCACTCAAAGTTAGGTGACTAAGTTAGAAGATGATTTGATTATAGCTAGGAAGTGGAAGAAAGATCTTTAGGCTCCACATTCTCAAACTTCTACTTCTACCTCAGATCCAGTGGTTCTAAGGCTAATGAATGATGTTATAGAACTAAAAAGGAAAATACCCAAACAAGGACCAGCTTACTCCCCTGCATATCAAGATTCTAGTAGAAAATAGCCTAGATAGTGGCATGGTAAAGCTCCACTTTTACCCTCAACTCAACCCAAACTTGCCCTTGAAGCTCCATCTAGAGAAGGGGTTATGTGCTCTTTTCATTTAACAATAGACCATGATGGAAATACATGTTCAAATATGATGAGACATGTGCAAATGGAAGAAACCAAAGATGTATTGGGAGAGGAGAAGGTTGAAGAAATGGCTCAAGAGCAACTTGGTGACTCTAGATCATTTTAAGTAGAATATGAATCAGACTCCAAAAGAGGAGATATTTTGATCACTCTTGAAGATTCAACATGTGCTATGCTCACTCACAATCAGAAGTCTCCTAAATATAGTCTGTCTACATCAAATGCTACTACCAAGAGTAAAGAACATGTAAGTAATCCTCCCTTTTCAAGTGTAAAGCCTCCTAAATTTAAAATATTGCAAAAATATGCATGAGTCCCCTCATTTGACATAGTTGAGTTTTGTCAATCTTCTACTATCCAAATTTCACCTACTGAATATTTAAGATTGAACCCAAAAGAAATCCACAAGTTGGTTAAATATGTCAAAGGTGAATCCCCTGATCCTTCCCATGTTAAACAGTGTACAACCAATCAAATAGATTCATTTTTCCAGCCTCCTTTAGTAGTTCCTCCTACAAATATTAATCAAACCAATTCATCTAATGCCTATGCTTCAAAAAATAATAATGACATTCATGAACCCTAAAAACTTGAACCTTTCTACATTTCCTTGCTCCTTAATGGCCTTAAACTAAGCAATTGTATTATAGACTTAGGGGCATCTGATAACATTATGCCATCTTCAATTGCTAAAGCCCTTGGCTTGACTTTGACAAAGACTTTTGGGAGATGTTATTCAATGGATGGTAAACAAGTACCTCTTATAGGTCAAGTGAAAGATGCTCAAGATATCCTAGCAGTCCATCCAGATAAGAGGTTAAAATTAACCATTCTTGTAGCTGATATCCTAGTGAGCTATGGAATGCTTTTGAGTAGGACCTTTTGTAGAGACATGGGTGGGGAAATCAAGATGGATTGTTCTGAAGTAGTGATTCCTGTAGGAAAGAAGGTTAAATTGGAACCTGAGGTAAAGAATAAGTATACTATCTTTCCTTCTGATGACTTGAAAGCTTAAATTTTATATCAGGAGTGTGAATTTGGAAATTATCTAATCATGGCTAATAATGTTCCTCCTACTTCAATAGTTCAGGATGATGCTACTCCAATTTGGTCAATGGAGTTTGATGGAAGTTGTGCTAATGTTGGATCTAGCTCTGGGGTTGTTGTTAAAGGACCAAATGGAGAATGCTTACCTTTTTTTTTCAAGCTCAATTTTAAGAACACTAACAATACTACTGAATATGAAGCTCTATTGTTAGGTTTTCAGGAAGAGAAGGCTCATGGAATTACCATCCTCATTGCAAGAGGGGATGCTGAAATGATTGTTAAAAAAGTGAGGGGTTAGTTCATGGTGAAGAATGAATGACTAAAGCAATATAGAGATTTGATTTGGAAGGAGATTGAAACCTTTGATGCTTTTTCTATAGAAGCTATCCCAAGAAGTTTAAATTCAAGGGCATATTCTTTATTTGTTTCAGCCTCTCTTTTGCTTTCCCATCCTAATTTTAAAATTGATACTTATAAAATAGAGATGATTTATAGACCTGTGGTTCTTGACAATGTTGACAATTTACAAGTGTTTGAAGATGATGCAAGTATAAAGGACTTTATGGCTTGTGTGGAAGTTTTTGTATCCACTTATTTTGAAGGGTCAAGTGAGGTAGGTGAAGAACCTATTTTTGAGGACTAGCCATCAGAAGAAATAGTACAGTTAAAAGGAAATAAGATTCCAAAAGGCTTGATTGCACTTGAAAATTTATTTTCTAGAAGAGATGATAGTTTTATCTTAGGAAAAGGAAGCCCTCACCTTGAAACAATTAGAGAGTATGATAAAATCAACATTGGGGATGAAACACAACCTAAATGGATATCTGTGGGAAAGAATCTTTCTCTGCAAGAAAAAGAAGGGCTTCTGTCATTGCTGACTACATATTCAAATGTTTTTTCCTAGAATTATGATGACCTAAAGGATTTCAGAGGTGGAAGTTTTACTCACAACATTCCCCTTAAACCAGAATGTAAGCCTTTTAGACAAAATTTGTGTAGTTATAATCCCAAAGTGTCAAAAGCTATTCTACAAGAAGTAGACAAAATGTTGAAAGAAATGATTATATACCCAATTCACCACTCTACTTGGATTGCAAATATTATTTCGGTGAGGAAGAATAATGGTGAAATAAGAATCTACATTGACTTCCACAATTTAAACCAAGCAATCCTGAAAGATAACTATGCTTTACCAAAGATGGAACATATGCTACAGACTATGGCTAGATCTGAGATTATGTCAATGCTTGATGGATTCTTAGGATATAACCAGGTAAGTGTGGCAGAAAATGATAAGCATAAAACTGCTTTTACTACACCTTGGGGAACATTTTCATATAATAGAATGCCCTTTGGTCTGATAAATGCTCAGGAAACCTTCTAGAGGGATATGGAATCTTCCTTTTCTGATATGAATAATACAATTATTGTTATATGCCTTGATGATGTGAAAGTCTATTCCCGAAGGTGAGAGCATCATCTCAGAGACCTTCAGTTAGTCCTCCAAAGGTGTTAGGACCATGGTATTTCTCTTAATCCCAAGAAATCTATCTTTTATGTAACAGAGGGTAAATTATTGGGCCATATAGTTTCTAAGGGAGGGATAAGAATACATCCTAAAAGAGTAAAATCTAGTTAGCAGCTAAGTCTTCCATCAACTAGAATTGGGGTAAAGTCTTTCTTTGGTCATATTAATTTTCTGTGAGCTTTTGTGCCAAATTTTTCTGAGTTGACTAGACACATTGTGGAAATGATGAGTGAGAAACAACCTTTCAAATGGACTAAGGCTGGTCAAGAAGCTTTCAATGAAATTAAAGATGCTATAGAAAATGCTCCTTCTTTAGTTCACCCAGATTATAAAATGGATTTTATTATTTATCACTATGCTTCTGATAATTCCTTATCTACAATGCTTACTCAAAAGAATGAGACAAAAAATGAAGCACCAATTTCTTTCATGAGTACTCCCCTTAAAAATCATGAACTCAAGTATTCAACTATCAAGAAACAAGCCTTTGTGGTTGTCAAAGCCGTGAAGTAGTTCAGGTTTTATATTCTTCATTCACACTCAATGGTTTTTATTCCTGATTCTACTGTAAAAAGTCTGCTCACACAACAAGAAATAGCAATGAATAAGAGGGCAGCATGGGTGACTAAAATAGAGGAATATGATCTAACAATTAAACCAACTAAGCTGGTTAGGGGAAGAGGATTATGTAAATTCATAGCTGAGAATCTGAAACAAGAAGAAGAGATTGGAAATGGAGTATCGCATGTGCTGCTGGTAAGATTGATTGATCCTTGGTTATGTGATATAGCCTATTATTTGACTTATGGAGAATTTCCTTCTTGGTTATCCCTAAAGGAGAGATGTAACCTCCAACTTCAAGTAGATAAATATGTAATATGGAAAGGGACCTTATTCAAAAGAGGGGTCGATGGCACTTTCCTCAGGTGTGTCGATAAGGACTAGCATGTGAAACTCTTAAAATCCTTTCATGAAGAAGCCTATGGGGGTCATTTTTCTTCTTTTGTTGCTACTTTCAACATTCTCCATAATTGTTTCTACTAGCCAGACATGTTTAAAGATGCTTATGCATTTGTCAGAAGGTGTAAAAAGTGCTAGTTGTTTACTGGAAAACCTTAGCTAGTTGCATTACCTATGAAACCTATTTTTGTGGATGAACCTTTTAAGCAATGGGGACTAGATTTTATAGGCCTTGTTAATCCCTGTTAATCCCCCTTCTAGCACTAGTGATGTTTATATCCTAATATGACTATTTCACTAAGTGGGTGGAGGCCATTCCAACCACGAAAGCCAATTCCTAGGTGGTGTGAATTTTTGAAAAATAACATTTTGGTGCATTTTGGAGTGCCTCAGAAGATTGTGATAGATAATGCCACTTATTTTTCATCTCAAGAGTAGACTCTTTTCTATTATGACCATAGTATTTCCCTGTCTCATTCATCCGATTATTTTCCTCAAGGGAATGGACGGGCGAAATCGAGTAATAAGAATCTAGTTGCCATTATGAAAAAGTTGGTGGACAATAATGGTAGGAATTGGCACAAAAATATCTTTGAAGCTCTATGGGAAGAAATGCTAACACTGAAAAGGGAAATTGGCATGGCATCATTTGAGTTGGTATATGGTGTAAGGGTACAGGTATCTCTTCCTTTGGAGTTATTGGCCATTAAACTACAAGCTGCTATTGAAGATCAAGCTTTCAAAGATTCCCTTGAAAAAAGAATCATGTATTTACAGAAGCTTGAAGCTAAAGGGGAAGTGCTGGTAGATAGAATCATAGAACATTAGCTCAAAGTCAAGAATATCTTTGATAGGAAAGCCCGACCTTAGAAATTTATGAAAGGTGATGAAGTACTACTCTGGGACAAAAGGAAGGAATGAAAGGGGTCCCATAGTAAGTTTGAATCTTTGTGGAAAGGACCTTTTCTCATTCAAGAAGAATTGGGGTCTAATGCTTTCAAGTTGGCTTATCTAGATGGGTCGGTCTTGCCATATTCCTATAATGGGAAAGATTTAAAGTTGGTAAAGTTGTAAGTCTCTCCTTTTTAGAGTTTTTGTCTTGTACATATTAGGTTAGTTTTCCTTTCAATTTTTGCATAACCAGAGTTCCAAGTTCTTTTCCTTTTTGTCAAAAAGCAGTCCCCAGTCGAAGCTGATGTTAGTCCCAGTTTGAAACTAGCCCTTATACTCTTTTGTTATGGCTTTGCATTGAGTAAACCTTGTCATTTGATCAGTTTTTCCCTCACTCAGTGTGCGTCAAGTCTGGTCAACATTTTGAAGTCATGTTTTTGTTTTGAGTTGCATGGAATTTTGCAAGCCTTGTTTTTATTGAACACACTTCAACACCTTTGAACAACCTTGAATGGTGTTCACGCCCGTTCAAGGATGTTCATATTATTTTCATCTTTTGTGAAGACATGATAGGTTGAAAGATAAGTAAGGAAACCTATATGTCGCTGAGACTTCAGAAGATTGCAATGCATTAGCCAGTGGTTTGTGATATACTCAAGCATTGAAATCATCAAGGAAGCTAACTTAGAATTTCATGAACCTTGAACAAGCTTGAACATACTTGAACAGTGTTGAACACCTAAGAGCTTTGTTCTTTCTTGTTCAAAAGAATGACAAAGGATTGTGAGGGGGAAGAGAACCTAGTGACAACTAAGCCATGGGACCCATGAGGGAGAAGGCATTTAATTCTATTTATGATGAGAAGTTGCTAAGTACACCCTAGCAATACAAAGTAATCATTACTCTTACTAGCCTCAAGATTTGTTTAATTTGGTAATTATGGATTACATGTGCTGGGTGTCAAATTAGATCTTGCCACTCTTTCCATGAAATATTTTCATTAAATTGTCATGCTCTTATGGTTCTATTTAAGTTAAGTCTTTTTATTCAAATGCCTAAGTATTCAATTATTAAGAAGCTAGTGCATGGAGGTAAGAACTTGGGAGCTCCTATGATCAAAGTCTTCTATAGAAATAAGGTGATTTTGGCCATTACCCTCGTGATATTTTCAAATTTGATAGTCTGCAAGGTGAATAGAAAATAAATTTGCTACCAGTCATGAAGTCAGCTTTTCATATGTTCAGGAATACTTCAAGTTTAGTATGTGATGGCCCCATAATGTCTGATATGGACCTAGAAAATTATGTTGTGGAAAACTTGCCTTCCCATCTTTTGACTTCCTTAGAGGGTTCTCTAGCTCTAGAGATTCTGCATAGTGGTTTATGTTCGGAGGTGACATTTCCTCTCAGTATTGTTTGTCTGAAATTAATTCTTGAATGTATACAAAATTATGATGCACAGAATGAGTCAATAAAAAAGAAAGATGGTAGCATGCTTATGCCTGTTAATAGAGAAATGGTGACTCAAGGACTACAACTCCCTGAAAAGACCTCTACTTTTTCTTCCGCACAGTCCATTGTTAAGTTCAATGAAAATAGAGATGCAAATCACACTTCTATAGCTAAAATTTGGTTAATAAACCCACAAAGAGGGGGTTCACATTTTCCCAAGAAATTTAATAGAACCCATGTCTACCCTATATCAGTGATTTAATGGTGATGCTGCATAGAGTAAGAGGTTCCCAAGTAGCCTACTTTTCTCTGATTATATGTATTTCTATGTTTAAATCATCCTAGAAGGAGCACAACTCCTAGATTGGGCTGAACTAATTACTAGTTCCCTTAGAGAACAACTCAACACATCTAAGTTGATTGGTAGTGGTTTCTTCATGTCCTCCTACCTTATGTATTGCTTGGCCTGCAATAGAAAATGGCATGGAATGCCACTTGAACCTTGGGTTGTAGACATGTGTGTCTATGAATACTAACCAATTCTATAGAAGGATAAGGTTGTTGAAAATTACAGAAGGTTGCATGACACATTCATGGGTAAACTTTGCTTTGAGTTAGCTGGTATCTCTGACAAGAGAATTAGTCTAAAATTCTAGGAGCTAGTAACCAAGTATGGAAGCTTCTATATCTAGTTTCCTAGGTTTAATTACATAAGAATTGGTGGTTTTGAAGATTCATCAATGAGGTTACCTAGGTATGCATTTGACAGTTTCATCCTAGCTAAAATTTGTACACAACTCACCATAGTCTTGAAAAGATTTCTTCCTAAAGAACAATGGGAAAAGCCTTTCCCCATATCATTAGGAAAACTCTTGTGTAAAACTTTGGCTGATGCTGTTAGTATCAAGAGTGACATCCATCATTTTAAATTCAAATATTATACTGAAAGAGTGGGGTTTGATAACAAAAACTATGCAAGTGGTAGTTTAGGGCTTAGGTCTCACATGTTTCATGTGCCTCACCTTGAGGATTTCTGGGAAGATTGCTCTGATAAATCACAGGTAGAAGAAAGGGCACACAATAGATTGTGTATATAAAAAATTCAATCAATGAGACTTTAGATGAATGTGGAAGGAATAACTGATGATGGGTCTGAATTGATTGAACCTAGTTTCAAGAAATCAATTGAAAAAATTGATCCTGTTATTGATTGGTCCAAGGAAGAAGAAGATAATATTGAGAAGAGGACCTTGTGTGTGATTCAACTAACAAATGAATGGTTGTAGTTAGGAAGAAAAAAAAAAGAATCTAGAATAGAAAATGAAGAAGTTAGGAGTATTTCTTTACATTCTCTAGTTTCTATTTCTAACCCATCTATAAATATTGAAAATGTAGGGTCTACTAAGAAATCATAGGTCAAGGACACCAGGAAGAAAGCTATAGCTGATTCCCCACTAGTTGCTTCTCCATAGAGGGTTACACGGTCCCAAACTAGATTGAAAACTAAGAAAGTCATGGCTTAGGAGGATATTCTAATAATTAATTTGGATGAAGATGGGATAGAAGATACAAGTTTCCACATATCTGAAAGTGGGCACGTAGATAAGGGTATTTTTTATGTAGATGATGAAAAAATAGAGGTGATTGGCACACTAGTAAAGAATCCTAAGCAATCCAATGGTTCTAAGGTCACTCCCAAATGGTTCATCTCTTCCGTGAGTAAAAATCATAGCCTGGTTCCTATTTCTATTCTTGTTAAAGATATAGTTAGAAAGTATGTGCAGAAAATTCCAAAGGTCAAGAAAGAAAAAAGTATAGCCTGAATGTTCATGGATGTTAAAAGAAGAAAGTGGACCATAGAGGTGGCAACTTACAGGCTAAATGAAGGTGAACAAGAAATTAGAGTAGAAGATTTTGAGGTCACCAAGTTTGAGTTATATTCCATGGATCGAGAAGGCAAGAACAACTTATTCAAAGAAATTACTCAACAGATGTTGAACTCATCATGGCAAGACAGGAAGGAGAAAAAAGAATTAAAACAAACAATTATGACTTTTTCATAGTTTATAAACACCTTCTATAGTTTTGATGCCACTCCTTTGGTCCAGTCTCCTCAAATCTTTGACCTGGATTCTACCGAGAGAAAAAATTTCTTGAGCCAAGTTCAAAGAGGCTGAGCCCTAGTAACGCCAGTAGATGAATGGATCAATGAAATTATTAAAAGTGGTCTCAGGTACCTCAAAGATGCCCAAGATGTTCTACATGATACTAAAGCCTTGATAGGTGGGTTGCAAACATAGAGACAAGTGTGGGAGAGAGAGGAGGAAAAATGGTTTACAACTATGTCCAAGTTTTTAGAAATTAAAAAGTATGGGTTTATGAAGTTCTACATAGATAAATCTATGAAATCACCTAATGAAGCTACCTTTTTTGTTCTTAGAAAGAATGTCAGTTGGTGTCTCAATACTATCAGAAGTACTATTTATGAGAACAAAGATAGTGAGAATGAAGTTAAAAAACTATAGAAAGTAATGATGAATGAATTAAAAGTGATCAATTTTTCTCACACATACATAGCCAGTCATGGAGAGCAAGACTTGAAGATAGCCCTTACGATGTTTGAAACCACCATGAAGAAACTTAAAGAAAAGGCCAAACCTAACCCTTTAGATTTCACACAAATAGCTAGGATTGAATCTATGTTGTATCTAAGCATAGATCAACTCCCCACAATAATTGAGAAGATCAAAAAATCTAAATGTACTAAGGAAGAAGCGACGACTAGGATAGTGGATATGAAAGTTCCTTATTTGCAACTTTCAAAGGAGCTTATTTAGGTGCACAAGAAATGGGAGGTGACACAATCTACTGCAGCCGAAGGAGAGAATGTCGGTGAAGATGAGGATTGTGCTGCTGACAAGGAAGCTAATCTTGAGATTTAGTTATTTATCAACTATCTGAAAACTCTTAAGGACATGTGTCCTTTCTACTTTGGTTACTCTTAAACTATTTTAACTAAGAGGTCAGGTTTTTCAAGAGACCTCTCAGCTGTGCAAAAACTTTAAGTAGCTTAGAAACATTTGAGAAAGGGTTAGAAATTTTGGGAAGAAGTACTAGTATTAGTTTTTGAATTTTCTTTCATTGAAAAACATTTTTTTTTGAAATATCAACTTTTCAGTAGAAGAACTTTAATATATTTCTTACTTTTTTCCTGTGCTGCAAAGATAATTAATATATCTATCATATTATGTTTCAAATCTATGTAGTTTGAAGTGAGTGGATTCATGTTCTATGGTGATGTTTTAATCCATTCCTTATTTTTTTAAAAAGATCTCTATCAGTACCTTGATGATATCAATGATCTTATCTTAGTTTACAATACTTTGATTTATTCTTTGTTCTATGTTATCTCAGAGTAGTATGGGAAGTAGAAAATTATGATTCTCTACTTTTGCATATCTTGTTTTCTTATTGGAAAGATTGTTTAGAGTGCTAATCATCTAAGAATGATATAGCAACCTTTCTAATTTTTCAGGTTAAAAGCTAAATTGAGAAATTCGATAAAAGAAATTCATTGAAAATCAATTTTAGGAAGCTGTACCTAAATTAAAATTTAGAGGGAAGTGATCTGTAATAAACACTTACCCAACTATTAGTGGAGGTTTGTCTTGAAAGGGTGATAGAGTAATAGTCATGAGAAAGATTGAATCAAGGACAAATCTATTTACTAACATAAGGAAAGTAGATCCTTAGATAAAAGGGAGAAATAATGTACATGCAACCTGTAATACCCCAAAAATGGGCTATAAGTTCATTAACCTCCTACATCGACAAATCGAACAAAATCGACATCGAAGTCCTAACCTAAGGCACATCTGAACATCATCAAATCTAATTGATTATCTTAAATTCTGCATCAGGGAATATTCCTAGCAATATTCCTAATCATCATAATTATATTTAATTTTATAATTATTTGGCAATAAATCACATTTATCCTAAAGTTTGATTAATTGAATATTTTCATATTTAATTAATTAGATTTAATATTTGCCACTTAATTGTGTAATTAAATTTAATTCTATCTATTATTAATTGTATTATTTAATTTTGACAATAAATCAAAATTCCTATCTTTAATTGATTAAATTCTTATTTAATTAATTAAAGCATGTTGTCATTATTTAATAATATAATTTTTAATAAAAGTTTGATTAAATAGTTAATTAACCCATAAATTAATTATTTTATTTCAAAAATTAGTTAAGTTGAGCATAAATCACTTTATTATTAAATTAATTCATAATTAAAACATGCACAACCATAAAAGTAGACAATTGTCAATTATCAATTAAAGCTAAACTCTATTTTGAGTTAAAGCTTAGCTTTTGCATGTTTTTGTGACTTAATTATCTGTTATTATCAGATAACTCAAAAATCAACTTGAGTTATTTGAGTGATTTATGGCTTTTATCCATGCACCTCCAAAGCCCTGGATTTCTATAAATTAAGGCTTTAGCTCTTCATAATTCATCTCATATTTTGCACAATCACGCTGGAGAATTGGAGGCTAAGGAATCAACTTGCGAATTCAAAGCTTTGTGAGATCAATTTCAATTGCATAGTTTTTTATATCTTAGCATAGAATTTCATAGTTTTCATATCATTGTTAGAATCTTCATTGTTAGATCATTTAGCATTCATTGCACATCAGTTTTCAATAGCATTCATAGCATATCAGTTTATCATTCTTATTGCATAGAAAATATCAAAAATATAGATTAATTGCATTCAATTTCATATCCATCTTTTGCATTCAAATCCTTCATTTAGGTGTCATCTAGGTCACTGATCTTGATTACAATCTGAGAACATTAATCTCGCACCTACTAGAAGGCAGTAAATCACTTGGTTAAATTAGATTTCAATTTTGCACAATTTTGATTTTAGCTAACCTCTAATGTTTTACTGAGTGTTGTGTCTACAGATCAGGTACAATTTTCACACACACATTTTTGGCGCCCACCGTGGGGCCCTGAAACAGGCTTCCCTTGATTTCTATCAATCTTCTATCATTTCTCTATCAGAATTCCCTTGCTCTTGCCCGTTTTGGTGGTATTTTTTTTGGCACTTTTTCTATCAAAGTTGTCCATACAATATGATTTTTAATTTTGGTCCGTACAATGTCGTACGAGTTTTGTAGACTGTCGTTTCATCAAACACCCAGTTTCGTATGAGTTTTGCAGACTGTCGTTTCATCAGACACCCAGTGTCGTACAAGTTTTGTAGACTGTCATTTCATCAGACACCCAGTGTCGTACGAGTTATGCAGACTATCATTTCAGTGAACACCCAGTGTCTTCTGGGAGCATACCCACTATCGTACGATAGTTGACTTTATCAAATATCATTTCATCACATACCCAGTGTCATTTGGGAGCTGAACTGTCATATGGTAGCATACCCAGTGTCGTACGAGTTTCTGGACTATGGTCTGGGAGCATACCCACTGTCGTACGAGTTTTGGTACCAGATTTCAATTGTCGTTTCATTTTTGCAAATAGTTTGTCAGATTTGATTTTTGGATTTTGACTGACAGTTAACCCTAACAATTGAAATTTACTATTTCTGATTGATTTCTATTGATTTTGATTGGGAAAAGTGCAAGAATTGCTAAAAATCAGGTAAAATCTACTAAGCGTGTTGCGAGGATCATGAGGTATTCTCCTTGTTCTAAAAACATTTCAATTTGGACTTAAAATAAATCTCTCATGTGTCAAGCTTGTGTGCATCTTTTCATGCTTTTGATATATTTCTACACACTTGCATAATTTTATACTAGGTTGTGATCCCTTAAGGATTCATTAAGTAGTCTTAGAATACTTGTGATTGATCTTGATTGCTATCTTGGGTTATTGGACTCGCTAATCTACCAGCCCCTCATTTCCACCCCATGGTTGCAATCTCAGCACCATAAAGGGGAGGGGTCAATAGGACAGAAGTGTTAAGTGTTCCACTTGGCAACCCTTTTGTGCTTTTAGGAACTCACTTGTTTTCTAAGTTGGGGACTCATTTTCAGCTTGTGTGAGGTGTTAAGTGTTCCACCTTGTGGACTCATCTCATATTTGCTTTAAGTGTTAAGTGTTCCTCTTTCTACTTTTTGGATGCTTTTGGTAGATTTGCTTTCGGAACATACATCTATGCTCACATAGTAATTAGGCCCTATGAACACTATTCGTGATTCTTGAGAGATTGGATTCCTAGTGAAATCCTTCCTTGATGATAGAATCCTTGTAGGTAGGGAGGATACTTAGTGCATTTCACATTCAACTTGGTTAGTGCATCTTCTCTTATTGATCGACACATTCTCTCTCTAGAGAGGTTGATAGATCACGTGGGGTTGACATCACAAGCTTGGGTGAATCAAAATTGGTTAGTGTGCCTTCTCTTATTGATTGATACATTCTCTCCCTAGAGAGGTTGATAGATCACGTGGAGTTGGCATCATAGACCTTGGTGAAGCAAAAATTTGTCTTAGCATGTCGGATTAATCTACTTGCTTTGTTTGGGTTAAAAGTGAAAAGGTGTCAAAAACCTTGGATTTGGAGCCAAATCCCCTTGTGGTATACTATTGTGAGTCATCTTTAGAGAGGGTTAACCGTAGCGGACAATCCCTTCACAGGGCAAACTGCGTTGACAGAACCTCAAGCGGTCATAGCCATTTTCACTGTGGTAGTGATAGCTGCTATATAAATGTCCTTGTGGAAGAAATCTCCATGAGTATGGTTCATTGTTGGGTTATCAAATCTCCCTAGCAGCTCTTAAAGATTAAGTTCTCAGACTGTGTCAAAACCTTGGTGCACCAGGATTGGAGTTCACCCCTTTGAATCATAAAAGTTGCAGAGTCAAACCATAACTAAAAACCCTAGAGAGGCCAATTTTTCACTTTCAGGTATATGTGTGTTATTGCAAAACTTTTCAGAACATACACAATTAGTACTCTCAGGGATTAGCACAATTTGGTCACTTGATTGTTCATGCGCAAGGTTGCTTTTGTCCTTGTTCATTGTTTTTAGACGTGCTTGGAATCACTTGCTTTCTATTCTGTGTGTTTGTTTATCTACTTTGCTATTAAAAATGATCAAATCTGGTATAACCTTCAAAATTTGGACAGTACAATTTGCAAACAATCCAGAACTGAAAACCTTAAATTTTGCAAAAATTGACGTAAAATTCTTTCTGGAGTCAAAAGTCATTTTAGGAAGTCAAAAGTCGTATGAATTTTTGTCAAATGTCATTTCAGTATTGCCCATCTGTCGTATGATTGAGAACCCAGTGGCGTACAAGTTTTCATGCCAGCAAATCCAAGGAAGTCAAAATCCTGTTAGCAACTGTTGTATGATATTTACAACTATCGTTTCATTGCTACCCAACTGTCATATGAGTTTAACAACTATCATTTCATTGCTACCCAACTATCGTACGAGTTTAGCAACTGTCATTTCATAGACATACCCAGTGTCGTACGAGTCTGCAGAGTGTCATTTGGAAAAATTTGAGAGAGTTGTCAGAAATTGTCAAATTGCAAGATATCCAATGTTTCCAACCTAGTTCCAGAATCTGTCAAAAATATCATTGTGTCAGGAATAGAGCACTAGCTATTGAGCATTCTACCATTTTCTAAGTTTGGTCTTTTGAATGCGATCTAGTCTTCTTTGATCAATTTGAGTCCTTTTTATCTCGTGTCAAAACCTTGTCATAACTATCAATCTTCAATCAATCTTCAAAAATAGACTAAGTGTTGAGAACTTGTGTCCGCTATCTTTTGGGTGATCTATCCCATACATCTAGGGCATAGTTTCCTTCACCCACATCTCATCAGATCTTCAAAACTATCATAATCTTAACAAGGTTGTGTCATCCAATTTTCTCAAATCAAATTGTTCTTTAGTTGTCTTCATCCTTTTCTTTTGTTTCATTCAAAGTTAATGGTGGAGACTAGAGCTTCTTCACACAAGAAATCAGAAGAAACATCTCAGCACTTACTTTTGACCAATACCCTAGGTCCAACTCTTGAACAACTCATCAAGTCAGGTATCTATGAAGACAACGGTCTCGGTAACTTTTGATTGAAAACTGGTTACATACCTCCTCTATCAACTCACAGAGGTAATCAACAAACTCCTCCTCAATCTATTCTAGGGAGCCCAAAAACTCCTACCATGTCTCAAGCAGGGACAAACCACAGTTCTCTAGGAGGAGGGTCCCAAGGACACCATTCTGAACATAATGCCGACCAAGACCCTACACCCTCTGAAATCCATCGATGTCAGAATGATGATGAATTCAAGAGAATGATGAGGCATTTCTTGAAAGTGGATAGAGAGGCATACTTTTTACAATTAGCCCAGGACGGGGCTAAGCTTCCTCCCAACTTTAACGTTGATGATATAATCACACATGAGGAAGAAACTCCACTCACAGCTATGACAAAATAGATGCATGCTATACAGGTCAAATTTAACAATCTTAAGAAGGAGAAGGAACCCAAGGAGTTCTCCATGGAGGCCCTATGTCCTTTCCCATTCAACAAAAACTTGTATATGCAACCATTCCCAAAAAGAGTGGAGATGCCAAAGTATGACAAATATGACGGACACTCTGATCCTCAAGATCATGTCAGAGAGTTCTATACGTAATCCATGGAATTCATGCATGAATTGACTTATCTAATGCATCTTTTTCCTAGATCCTTGGGAGGAGCATCCATTCAGTGGTTTTCAAGATTACCTTCTATGATCAAAACTTTTGAGGAATTGATTAAATTGTTTTATCAACAATATTCCTACAATATTCAACATCCGGTCACCATGATCGATATATGTAACCTCAAGCAATATCTAGGGGAATCATTCCTAACTTTCCTCAAGAGGTGGAGAAAGAAGTTCTCTCTATATGCTAGACCAATTCCCGAAATGGAGAAACTTGAAATATTTATCAATAACCTTGTTCCAGAGCTCAATTATCCATTACAAATGCAAGATCATGTATCTTTTGATAAAATGGTGGATAATGCAATCAAGATTGAGAAAGTACTTGTCAAGAAAGGAGAAATCACACTTCAAAAGGACAAGTCTGAATTTGGATCTAGCTCAAAAGATAAAAATAAGAGCTGGAATAGAAACAAAGGTATCATCTCTGATGGTGTTGTTGACACTATCTACACCCCATCAAAGGCACCAGCCTACAATCTCACCCTTGCCACCAAAGCCATTGAATCTTCAGAGCAAAAATCTGCTGAACCATCTCCAAAGAAGCCATTCAAATGATGGGATAATAAATAAAAGTTTACTCCCCTGGGAGAATCTTTGGAATCTTCCCCGAGAACCCTGATAGCTGATAACATGATCTCTTTACCACCAATCTGAAACCCTAATCTGGATCCAAAACCATATTGGTGGAAATATAATGAATTCTATGCTTTCCATCAGACTAAAGGCCACAGAACTAATGGATGCTTCCACTTGAAGCATACCATTCAAGACTTGATAGATCAAGGGGACATCACGATTGATAATCCTACCAGCAATAATGATCACACAGCATTTACAGAATCATTTCCACAACATGGCAAGGGAGTTTCCACATCTCAGCCTAACATGGGGGCAAAAGTCAACTATGCCTACCCTGGAAACAATGCTGTCATCAATATGGTTGAACCATGTCTCTCTGAGAGCTGCAATGTCATCACAATTGTATGAAGAGACAAAAATCATTCCTCAGCTAATGCGGTTACCAGATCACAAGCTCAAGCTCATCTGAAAGGACAAACACCAAGTTCATCTAATGTCCCTAAGATACCTTTCAATCTCACATCTGCTTCTAAATAGAAGGTTGCCTCAAAATATTCCAATCCAAAGGATACAAGACCTACATCTTACAGCATCATCCAACAACTCTAGCATACAAATGCCAAAATCTCTATGTTTGAGTTACTTCAAATATCTCCAGCTCACAGAGATATCCTAGACAAAGCTTTGCTCAGCTCTAATGTTCCTAATGATCTAGATCTAGACAGGTTCCAGACTATGGTTGGTCATCTAACTCCACAATATATCTCCTTTTCAAAGGAAGATGACAACTCCCTAAGTCACCCACATAATCAGCCCTTGCACAAAGAAGTCTTGATCCAGAACCGTCGAGTCAAATGTGTGTTGATAGATGGGGGCATAGGCCTCAACATTTGTTCTTACAACTTAATCACACAGTTGGGATTCTCAGAGATGGCTATTGATCCTCAAAAGAAGATCACCATAAAAGCCTATGATGAACAAGAATGAGCTTCTAAAGGCACCATTGTCTTACCTATCTGAGTGGGTCCGGTCATCAAAGATACCACATGTTAGGTGCTTGATCTACCATTGGCTTACAATATTCTTCTAGGGAGACCCTAGATACATGAAATGCAAGATATTCCTTTTACGTACCATCAATGCTTGAAATTTCCCTATGAAGGGGTAGAAGTTACTATCCTAGCAGATCTGAGTACAACTTGCAATACATTGAAGGAAAGTGTCGATAAACTTGTTCCCAATAACAGAGAATCTTCCATCAAGCACCAAAATGTGGCTTCCACATCTAAAATGGAAGACATTGCTAAAGAGATCAATATCAAAGAAAATGGGATGGGAGAATACACTATAGAGCCAGTCTTTTCTCTGACATCTCTCCCAATCTCCCCTAAGTCATATGGACAATCCTTGAAGTAGTCTAGATCAGAACCTAAGGAACCTATGGAAGCATACAAAAGAAATTTTGTGGTGGAGCAAGTATCCAAACAAGAATTTGAAAAGGATGAAGCTATGCTGGCATGGCTATATAAAGAGGATCCTGAATCTAAAATTGTTCGACCTAGTGAATCTATAGCACCTACAATCCCTTCTAATTCATATGGTCCAGGAAACAAATTGATAGCCAAGATGGGATATTCCAGTCAAGGACCTCTAGGAATCAGTGAAAAGGGTCTTGTGACACCCATTTCACATATTGGTAGAGCCAACAAAGATACTGGTGGCTTAGGGTTTAAGAAGAAACCCTATCATCTCAAAGGTGGTTGTTCTCATGTCATAGAACAAATTGCACCAGGAGAACCCCTTCTTAAGAAAGAAGAAATAGAACCCTCTAATGATGATTTAGATAGCTCTGAGCTTATCCCCTATGAAAAATTACCTAAAGAGATCAAAGATCTTCTTGATGATAAAGATGATCCTATCAGAAGAATTAATGTAGTAGAAACACAAGAACCTACTATAGCACAAGAGATGGTTGCACCACAAGAACCAACTAATCTCGAAGGAAATCAAACTGATCAAGAAGAAGGGGATAGTTATTCTGACACTGATTCCCATGAATATGAATTCAAGTCAGAGACTGAGGGTAATCCTTCTTGGGGTATTCATCCTGATTTCACACATTTTCTAAGATTTCCTAGAGATCCTAAATCAGAAGCTGAGTCAAATGACTATGAATTGGGTGCCATTCCAGAAGAAGATGAGCTTATAATAGAGAAATATATTGATGTTATTCACCAATATGTATCTCAACCCAACGTAGGTCTAGAGTGAAATAATGAACTTAACGTGTCTGATCCACCTATGGCTGAAGAGGGCTCCCATGATGATGTTGAGCCTATTCATGAATTGAACATTTTGAGCTGTAATATCACCTTTGAACTTGAGTGTCGGGTTAGGACCAATGATGACATATCCATAACTGTGAACACCATATCCCAAGCCTTTCCCGCTTTGACTATCCAACACCCTGATCTTATCGACCAAACTTCCACAAACCCAAACCATGGTATTTATACCTTCTCGAATGACTATGCCCTTGCCTGCTACCTCAATGCAGTTGAGCCTATGAGTACTTCCATCAGTGAACCGAGTGTTAGCATGACCGAGTCAGACTTCAAATATCTTAGTCAAAAAAACAAGAGTAAAAAGATAAAGAAAAAGAGTTCTGAGGGTGAAAACCACTTTGTGGCAGTCTCAGAACTGACAAAAGTAAAAAGAAAAGATGTATCTGAAGGTGAAAACCTCTCTGAGGCACCTAAGGATGAGATATTTGATGTCCTTCTGAGTCATTTATAGGATAGATCTCCAGTTCTGATTGAGCCAACTCAATCCATCAATTTGGGTACAACAGAGGAACCACAATTGGTACATGTAGCACAATCTCTATCAGAAGAAGAGAAATAGAAATTCACTACATTCTTATCAGACAAAAAGATCAACTTTGCATGGAAATATTCAGATATGCTAGGATTGGATCCCAATCTCATTATGCACCATCTATCCATTGCTCCTGGAGTAAAACCAATCAAACAAAGATTGAGAAAGATGCATCCTCATGTTACACTCTTAGTCAAAGAAGAACTAGAAAAACTCCTAAAAGCTAGATTCATCTATGTCATAGACTATTCTGAGTGGATCTCTAACATTGTACCTATTTCAAAACTAGATGGTTCAATTAGAGTGTGCACGGACTTTAGAGATGTGAACAAAGCATGCCCTAAGGATGATTTTCCACTGCCTAACATTGATATGATAGTGGACATGACTACAGGCTATGAAATGTATTCCTTAATGGATGGCTTTTCTAGGTACAACCAAATCAAAATTTCTCCAGAAGACCAAGAGAAAACTGCATTCACATGTGCGTGAGGAACCTTCTGTTGGAATGTTATGCCATTCGGGCTCAAAAATGCTGGAGTTACATATCAAAGAGCAATGACATCTATTTTTCATGATATGATGCATAGAACAATGGAGGATTATGTGGATGATACCTTGGAAAAATCCATGATTAGAACTAAACATCTAACAGACTTGAGCATGATCCTTGACAGAATGGAAAAATTTAGTCTTCGACTAGATCTGAAAAAGTGTGCTTTTGGAGTCACTTCTAGAAAGCTCCTAGGATACATCATCTCCAAGAAAGGTATTGAGGTTGACCCAGCTAAGGTGAAAGCTATAATAGAGATGTAACCTCCCACAAATATCAGTCAAATGAGGACGTTGCAAGGCAGAGTACAGTCCATCAGAAGATTCATATCACAGCTAGTGGAATGAAGAATGCAAGAACAAATTTAACCATATCAAGAAGTATCTATCAAATCCACCTATCTTGATGCCTCCTATTCATGGGAAGCCATTGATCTTGTATGTCTCCACAACAGCCACATCACTGAGGGCATCGCTCGCACAACATGATGAAGACAAAAAGGAAAGAGCCATTTATTATATAAGTAGAACATTGGTGGCATATGAGAAGAACTACTCAATGATAGAGAAGGCATGTCTAGCTATAATCTTTGCATCACAAAAATTGAGACACTATATGTTAGCTCATACCATGCATCTAGTAGAAAAAATTAATCCACTGAAATACCTACTAAGCAAGGCGGCCCTCACCGGTAGACTAGCTAGATGGGTCATGCTTCTAAGCAAATTTGACATTGAATATGTTGAAAGAAAAGCTATCAAAGGATAGGTCATTGCTGATCAATTAGCTGAAGCACCACTATTTGATGATACACCCATGCAAATGGAATTTCCTGATTCCTCTATCATGCACCTCTCTTCTAGAACATGGCGGTTATTCTTTGATGGCTCCTACACACAGAATGGATCTGGAGTAGGCATATTGTTCATCACTCCTCAAGGATACTCAATACCCAAAGCATTTAGACTAAAGTTTCCTTGCACAAACAATATTGCTGAATATGAGGCACTTCTCAATGGTATGAAAATGGCAATACAGTGGAGAGTTACAGAGATGCACATCTATGGAGACTCACAATTGGTTATCCACCAAGTCAATGATGTTGTTGGAAATATTCAGGAATTAACCGAGTTACTGAGAGGGGAGGGGTGAATCAGTAACTCCAAATTTTCTTTGAATTTAACATGTGATTTACTTTTAACCTTTGCATACAAAAAGCATGAAACTTAAATGCATTCACAATAATGACACATAGATTTGGTTACCCAGAAACCTTCCAAAAAGAAAGTAAAACTGGGGTGGGGATGAAACCCACAAAGCTTTAATACTGTAGAATAAAGTTGGCCAGTTAAGGCTTACAATTTGATCACTTCTGATGATCTGCCCTATTAGGAGCAATAAGGATTGCTAAATCCACCCTGTTAAAGGATTTACAAAACATACAATGAAGTATGCACTCGGTAAAGAGATTTTACAAAAGACTGTTAAGTCTACCCGGTTAGAGGATTTAGTACTGATTCACCTGTTAGGATGAAACAGTAGATCTCTGGCTTTGCAACTGGATTGCTGATTGAGATTCACTGATGTACTGATCACCTTCTGTGATGAATTTGTCTTTGTTGTTCCTTATACTTCTGAAGCCCTTTGTAATTCGCTTATCTCTGGCTTTCTTTCTTTTTCACATATGCTTCTTACTTGCTTTTTTTTGACATTTTTACAACATTGTTTATATACATGTCTTAAACAATTAATTACAATTACAATTACAAAGTCAGCTTGACAAATAAACATAAGTGCTACTAAGTCAGCCCAAGTATGGTTACATGGTTCCTGCAAACTAACTCGGTGATTTTCTGATACTCGGCGTCCACTGCATTACTCGGCATCATCATGCACTCGGTAGAAGTGAAGGCACGGTTCATACTGATCACTCGGTAGGTTTTGAACTCGGTAAATACTGGTGACTCGGTAGACATGATGTTACTCAATTTATACTGACCTATTCGGTTTGTACTAACTTGCTCGGTTTGCACTGTTTGCTTGGTTTGCACTGTCTGCTCGGTTTGCACTGTCTGCTCGGTTTGCACTATCTGCTTGGTTTGCACTATCTGCTCGGTTTGCACTATTTGCTCGGTTTGCACCTAGAATGCAAATAAGTGTTGTCACTAGTGGCAATTCTGTTTAATGCCAACAATCTCCCCCTTTGGCATTAGTGACAAAAACACTTATTGGCCAAAACTTATATACATGAATCATGCTGAGTTTTATTTTGATTTTTCAAAATTTGTCTTTGTTATAGAGCTTTATACATTGTCTCCCCCTTTCAATGTGCTAACTATTTCTATACAAATATTCTTCTATACATATATCTCCCTCTATACATATCTCCCCCTTTTTGACGATAATGCCAAAGGTGTATTTACAAGTTATTTACAGAGAGAATCCAAAATTTGATAGAAAATTAGAATGTACCTTCATTATTAGTGCCAGGGTTCTGTCCCAACTTTCTTGCAGAATCTTACATGTTTGGATTGCAATTTGGACTTCTGCAGAGAGTTCAATCATGTGATCTGCTATAGAGAACTGATTGTCATGAATCAATGTTTTGGAATGTTCAATGTGCTTATACATTGTATTCATGATGGGAAGGATCATGTGTTGGATGTCTAGCAGTGTGGACCGGATCCTTGTGTCTTCTTTTAGTAGATCAGACTGCATGTTTGATAGGTGTGAGATTTTCATGTGATGAGCAGAGCTTGAACTTGGTTCAAGTTGCAGCTTCTGTATGCTAATCTTCATATCCTCATCAATTTTATTCATTTTATCCTTAACATCCTTTGTGAACTCGGCAATATTGCACAATCTGGCCAAAAGAGAGGTAGCATTCGAATAGATAGATTCAGTGTTTAACAAAACTGAAGACAATTCTACTTGGTTAATAGCTATGTGCTGAGCAATGTGCTCAAGCACTTTATTGTTGAATCTCTTCTCAGCTCTTTCAACTAACTTTTTTGTCCCAGATGAATCCTCATTGTATTTATTAACTGCTTCTACTAATTGTAGCAAAATATGTTGGGAGGAGTCTACTTTAATACCTAATGCATCAGACAAAATGTCCTTAGCATCCTTGATGATTTGATATTCCTTGTCTCTCTCCTCTTTAAGCTTCTTTTGTTTTTCTTTCCTTTGGAGGATCTCACCTATATTTTGCATTTGGTCTGCTGATAGATTTGCAAAATCCAATGTAGGAATCTCTATCTCTTCATCTAAGTCTATATCCTCTACTACATTTTTACCCAAAAATTTTATACTCGATAGAGCCTTAGGCTTATCTGTACTTAATGCCTTGGTAGTAGTGATAGTAGATAAAGTAGGGCTAGCTATAGAGACTGGTATACTTTCTACTGGAGAACTTAAAATATTTACACTTGAAGATTCAAAAACTGGAAAACTTACTGCTGGAAAACTTGATGATGTGGGAGACTACAACTCGGTAGAAGAAATGATAGTTGCTTCTGTTGTTGCTATAGATGATTGGACAAATGTTGAAGTTGTCACAACCATGCTTGAAGGTGTCTCCGGGCTGGATGTAGAAACTTTTACTGGAGAGGTAGGAAGGGATGCAATGACTTCTGCTGCTATCCTCACAGTATCATCTACCTCAATGTCTTCTTCTTGTTCATCACTGTCATCTTCAATATCTTTTATTATGACTATTTCAATACTCAGTTGGTGAAGGTGGTATATGTTCTTCCATGTAGCATTTGCAGCCTTCACAACCGATTCAATATTGTTGATCAAAATCAAACAAGTATTGAACTTTAATGTCATCTTACTTTCATTTTCTTTTAATGCCTTCTTTACTTCATCATTTTTCAAGCTCGGCATTAACTTTCTCAGGGTTTGATCAAATATATCTATCACAGTTTGCTTTGCATTGCTCCATCTCATTTTTATTGGCTTTAATAGAACTGCTGGAACCTGTGGGGCTATTTCTTTAGGAGAGTATTTCCACTGTCCCATCTTTTCAATAATAGCATCTTCTATTTCCTTCTGTTCTGTTTCTGATCTGGTTTCATATCTAAAGGATTTTATGTTACTTACTCCAGATCCTGATCCATCTCTAAAGAGTTTGATCTTTTCTTGAAAGTTTAGAGGAGGCCTTTTGAATGCTATGTCTTTATCTGCCTTGTCTACCTTGCCTTTTGCATTTCTCCTTGTAAATACAGCAGTGGGAGGCATAGGTGCCTTAGTGATGAATACCTTTCCTTTCTTCTTTGCAGGTTCTGGTTCCTCTGTTTTCTCATCCTTTTCCTCTTCTTCTTCATCTTTTTCTTCTTTGTCCTCAGTTATCATTTGCATTTTGGCTATCCTCTTCTTTCCTTTGTTTACCGCCTGTGGAAGCTTTATGCTTAGTTCAATTCTTACCTTAGCTTCATCATATGTTCCAAAATATGGAGCTTTGGGATTGACAGGATGATTAAGAAGAGCTTCAATGATATTCTTGGTTTCATCAATATTTACCTCATAAGGAAGAGGTTTTACATATACAGTCCTTGGTTTAGCTGCTTGAATATATACATTATCACAATCCACCATAAAACAAATGTCATCTTTGTAATCTTCCACCAACTTCTGTGGAATCCCGAATCTGTCATTCATTTTCTCCTTGAAAGACTCAAAATAATTATCCATGATGCTTTCAAAATTTTCACCCATTTCTGAGATGTATTCATTTATTTCATAAAGGGCTGGCACATCTTTTCTCCATACAACTTTTCCTTTAGAAGGGAAGAATTTCTGAACATAGAAGAATAAATAGACCAATAAGGATCCAAACTTACATGGATTGTTTTTGGAAGTTTGAATGCTTTCCATGTTTTTGTTAAACTGCTTTAACAATAAGTCTGCTAGGTCAAATGTTAAGTTATTCTTGACCACTTTGTATGCTAGGTCAATAGCTTCACAGGAGACACTATTCTATCTACTAGAACTGTAAATCTTATGGGCAATGATGTGTGTACCAAACTTTAGTTCAGCATCGGTAATGCTGCTAACTTTCATGCCTCTACCGTCCCACTCGGCTAGGGTTTTCTTCTCTAGTTTCGTCTGACCTAGGGTTTTGGTAGTTTTTGCTTTGTTCAACATGGGAAGACCGATGATTTGATGAATCATCTTCTTTGGTGATCTCTATGGGTTTCTCAAGCCAAATCTTGCCATCATGTACACGGCTGAGAATGTATCTAACCCATTTATCTTGAAAGTTTTGAGGTAGATGTGCAATGTGAACTAAACCTTTATCTTCCAGATGTTTGTGCTCGGGTTTCAGAATACCATCCACACATAGTTCTTCACACACAGTATCTAATTCTAGGTTCCCCATTTCATGAATTGAATAGTTGAAATGATTGCGGATATCGTTAATAAGTAGTACCTTAGGAGGAATTTGAGATTGAGCTCCGTTCGGATCTAGGGCTGCTACAATTGTGGGCACGATTTTGAAATCTGGTGCTTTCCATTCCCCTTGGACTAACATATCAGATCCTTTCTTCGCTAAAGTGCTGGATGATGCCATGGTAGCTCACAGAAAATTCCTTTCGCAAAAGTGTTGAATCGCTGGGTTGCTCTTGAAATTTTCTGCTCTCAAAGTGCTAAAGGTTCGCGGTGAAGAATGAGTTTGATACTTTCTTTTTGTTTATAACTTTGTCATTAATGCTTAGTACAAATTAGGGTATGAATTCTGACAGACTGTCACCCACTAAGAATTAATTGCTCGGTAAAGACTTCGCAACTCGGTGAACTTGAGAATTCATATTGCTCTGACCTCGCTCGGTAAAGATGGGTATCGACCTTGCTTGGTGAAGACTGATACCGACCTCCCTGTGATCTTACTACATCTTGTATGCTGATTTAGATCTTTCTTTTAATTCAGTTCTGGAACTGTTTGAGATTGGTCTATGAGAATACAGTTCCAGTGCTTTCTTGGAAATTTAGTTTGAGTCGGTAGATCCATCCATTCCATTACTTGGACTGGATTGCTCGGTAGATTTAGGAATCCATTTTTGTCTCACCTGTTTCCTGACCTTAGTTGCTTCATTCTTCTTTCCATCTTCAACTTCACTAGCATTCATGTAGTTTCTGGCTATGTGACCTAGTTTAGTGCATTTGAAGCATCTTACGGTAGTATCTCTTTTCCTTAGATGATGTTTTATGCAATTCATGCCAATGTGTCCATATTCTCCATAGTAATGACATCTGCACCAGGTGTTGTAGTCCCATCCAAACATTGCTTTCATAATTTTTTCTGCTGGATTAAATGTCTTGGATCTGCACTCGGATGCCTTGTGACCTTGTTTGTTGCACTTGTGACAATTACCTCTGAATCTTGGTTTTTCCCTGCATTCATTTGCTTTGTGACCAGGTTGATTGTAGCTGTAACATTTTCCATTGAATTCTGCTTTTTCATTGTTCCAACATTTATTTGAAGTATGTCCTATTTTACCACAATGATTACAAGTAGGTTTTTGATTTCTTTGAGTACCTTGCTTAGAAGATTCACCTTCTCCTTTGTATCCAAGTCATGCTTTTCCTTTTTGCCTATGAAGATTTCACTCATACAGCTGATTCAAGTCTTCTTGACTTTTTAGCATTCCTTCATTGATTTGTTTTTCAGCGTTTAGGTCATCCACCAATCTTAGATTGATTTCCTTTTCAAATCTTAGTTCTTCTCTTGTGCTTTCTATTTCTGATCTTAGATTCAGAATTTCCTCATTTGTATGAGAGATCTGATCAATTAGGTTTTCTAGCTGAAGGGATTTATTTTGGACTTCAATGTTCCTTCCATCTAATTCATCTTTCAATTTGTTTCTTTGTTCCAAGATCTCACAGAATCTTGTAGAGTGTAGCTCTTGTTCTCTTTTTAATTTTCTCACTTCTTCCTGTAGAGACCCATTCTTTTCTAGGAGTTCTTTGACAACGTTGTTTGCTTCATCTGAGTTATTTAAGGGAAAAAGATCTTCAATCTTTTTTTCAATGTAATTCTGATCATTCATCTGATTTGCAAGTTCCTTCCTTCTTCTTAGGGATTGGGAAAGATGTTCTTTTGCTTCCTTGAGTTTAGCTATGGCCATTTCCAGATCTAGCTTTTCATTTTCAATCACCTTGTTCAGTTTGAATACCTCCATTGTCCTGGATCTTTGCTCAAGCTAGTTAAGCTTTATCTTGAGAACCAATATTGCTCTGATACCAATTGTTGGAAATATTTAGGAATTAACCGAGTTACTGAGAGGGGAGGGGTGAATTAGTAACTCCAAATTTTCTTTGAATTTAACATGTGATTTACTTTTAACCTTTGCATATAGAAAGCATGAAACTTAAATGCATTCACAATAATGACACATAGATTTGGTTACCCAGAAACCTTCCAAAAAGAAAGTAAAACTGGGGTGGGGATGAAACCCACAAAGCTTTAATACTGCAAAATAAAGTTGGCCGGTTAAGGCTTACAATTTGATCACTTCTGATGATCTGCCCTGTTAGGAGCAATAAGGATTGCTAAATCCACCCTGTTAAAGGATTTACAAAACATACAATGAAGTATGCACTCGGTAAAGAGATTTTACAAAAGACTGTTAAGTCTACCCGGTTAGAGGATTTAGTACTGATTCACCTGTTAGGATGAAACAGTAGATCTCTGGCTTTGCAACTGGATTGCTGATTGAGATTTGCTGATGTACTGATCACCTTCTATGATGAATTTGTCTTTGCTGTTCCTTATACTTCTGAAGCCCTTTGTAATTCGCTTATCTCTGGCTTTCTTTCTTTTTCACATATGCTTCTTACTTGCTTTTTTTTGACATTTTTACAACATTGTTTATATACATGTCTTAAACAATTAATTACAATTACAAATACAAAGTCGGCTTGACAAATAAACATAAGTGCTACTAAGTCAGCCCAAGTATGGTTACATGGTTCCTACAAACTAACTCGGTGACTTTCTGATACTCGGCGTCCACTGCATTACTCGACATCATCATGCACTCGGTAGAAGTGAAGGCACGGTTCATACTGATCACTCGGTAGGTTTTGAACTCGGTAAATATTGGTGACTCGGTAGACATGATGTTACTCGGTTAATACTGACCTATTCGGTTTGTACTAACTTTCTCGGTTTGCACTGTCTGCTCGGTTTGCACTGTCTGCTTAGTTTGCACTATCTGCTCGGTTTGCACTATCTGCTTGGTTTGCACTGTCTACTCGGTTTGCACTGTCTGCTCGGTTTGCACTGTCTGCTTGGTTTGCACTGTCTGCTCAGTTTGCACTGTCTGCTTAGTTTGCACTGTCTGCTCGGTTTGCACTGTTTGCTTAGTTTGCACTATCTGCTCGGTTTGCACTGTCTGCTCAGTTTGCACTGTCTGCTCAGTTTGCACTGTCTACTTTGTTTGCACCCAGAATGCAAATAAGTGTTGTCACTAGTGGCAATTCTATTTAATGCCAACAGATGTGTATCAAACCAAAGATGAAAAGCTCATTCCTTACAAGAGAATGGTAGATGATTTAAAGAAATACTTCATCTCTATCACATTTGAGAAAATACCCAGAATGGAGAATAAGGCTGCCGATGCAATGGCGACATTATCTACTCTCTTATAGCAGCCTGAACATGAACTACTCTATGAGTTCCTGGTGGAAGCCCTATCTTATCTTGCATATGACTCCCCTAAAACCTGCATGATCTGCACTATTGTAGGTTATGACTCATCTCGCTACAAAAATCTATTCTCCTATCTCCATGACCAAATCATCCCTGAGTCCTTTAACCATTTTGAGAAATGAAACCTTATCTAATCTACATCCTGGTATGTCATCATTAGTAATGATCTGTACAAACGAGGTCTAGATGGTACACTGCTTAGATGTTTAGAATGGGAAGAGTCTCAATGTGCATTAGAGGAAGTCCATGAGGGTATATGTGGGTCACACTCGAACGGTTTAACGTTAGCTTGAAAACTTATTAGGGTTGGGTACTATTGGCCTGAAATGGAGAAAGAGGCTATTAAATTTGCTAAAAACTGTCAACAATGTCAAGTACATGGCAACTTGATCCATGCTCTAGGGAGAGATCTGATTCCCTTTACTACACAATGGCCTTTTCAACAATGGGCATTTGATCTCATAGGTGCTATCCATCCGCACTCTTCTAATGGACATACCCATATAATCATAGCTACAGATTATTTTACAAAATGGGTAGAAGCAGTTCCTCTACACAAGCAAAGGGAAAATAGATCTCTATGTTCATCCTGAACTACATCATTTGCAGATATGGGATCCCTCACTCTGTAATCACATATAATGGGGGATAATTCAAAAACAAGGATCTAGATGACTTATGTGCTAAATTCAAGATTACACAACATTGGTCTTCTATTTATTATCCTCAAGGGAATGGACAAGCTAAGGCTTCAAACAAAAATCTCCTAAAGATCTTGCATAGAACGGTGAATAAAACAGGAAGAGACTAGCATCTCATGATCAATCCAGCTCTCTGGGCATACAGAACTAGTATCAGAATGCCTACAGGGGCTACACCTTTCACTTTAGTTTATGGGTCTAAAGCAGTACTACCTATTGAGGTTGAAATCCCATCACTCAGAATCTGAATGCATGGGCTTATCACTGATGAAGACTATAGAGTGTCTAGGTTACAAGAACTGGAATTACTAGATGAGTGCAAGCAAGTAGCATATGATCATCTCAAAGTGTATCAGAAAAGAATGTCTAAAGGCTACAACAAGAAAGTCTGACACAGAGAATTTCAGGTTGGTGATCTAGTCTTGAGAGAAAATCCTAAAAATCAATCCCATCGAGAACGCAAGGGGAAGTTCAAACCCAATTGGCTGGGTCCCTTTGTTATCACTACTACTTTTGGCTCTGGTGCCTATCAACTCTCAACGACTGAAGGAGAACAGCTCTGAGAACCAATCAACATTCTCCATCTGAAGAAATTCTATGCCTAAGGCATTCAGTGCTTGGTAAATGTCTTGAAAAAAATCTTAAAAATAAAAAAAAGTCCTGAAAAAATGAACATCTTGGTGAAAACCTAGCAATAGGCACCTTGATGATTCACAAAAAAAATCAAAAAATATCAAAAATTCAAAAAAATTGAAAAAATGAAAAAATACAAAAAAAAATGAGAAAAAGAAAAAGTGCCTTGGTGAAAACCTGGAAACAGGCGCCTTGGTAGCAAAAATAGAATCTCTACCAAGATGGTGAAAACCTAGCAAATGGGCACCACTTGTTCAAAATGCTCCATCTATCAGCACAATCTTGGTCTTTCCCAGCTTTTGGTCTTGCTTTAGTTTGTACATATCTCCTGGTTTGTTTCTGTATTTCCAGTTTTCAATAAGTCGGTCTGTACACCAATCAGCTCAAGCGTCTGTATCCTATCAATGTTTAACACTTGGGTGCAATCAATGTCATATCCTATGGCCTCCAATGTATCTTAGACGTATCCTATCCAGTCAGAGTCCTTTGAAGCTTCAAGTTGAGTTAGTCTGTTTGTCTCATCTCCAGAGAGGATTTTGCATCTACAACAACGCAATCAAACATCAAAACTCAACTGAAAACAATCTATGCTTTTTACATGCTTTTATCTCCTTGTATGCTTACTAATTCACATTGAGGTTTTTGCATATTGTGTCCCTTCAAGCTCTTCGATGATGTCCTTTATAGGATTTAGAGAGTGATGACTGGGGGCATAATCTTTTCTTTGTCTTCTACTTGTATGTGAAAATCTAACAACTTTGGAAATTCCGGATTGAAATGGTGTCCGACTATAAGAGCCTCTATCTTGAATTGGATGGCCATGCGTACCTCAACCATTAATACCCAGAAAATTCAAGGATGTTTGATCTAACTATTATCTTTTTGAAGTAAATTCTTTCTCCTACTATGAAACACGATCTTGCCTAAGGAGGTGAATGATAAAGGGTCACTACGGGTAATTTACATTGGATTTAGAATGATCTTTTGATTGTTTGATGTGTATGTTAAATGCAAGGCGTACTCAGGTCATCACGACATTTATGTTTTGATGCTTGTACAAATTGCTATATCAAAATGGACATGATATTCAGGTCATCCTGGCGTTTGTGCCTTGGTGCTTATATCTAATCCAACATTCTGAAAACAAATCAATATTCATATATCCATGGTTGTTGACCAATGGGTTTTGTATTGATTCTTCTGCATACAAATCAATATTCATATGTCTATGGTTTCATGGCTAGTGGGCATTGTATTGATTTATCCGGTTACCTAAAAGTTCAATGATGATAACAAATCGACATATGATCAGTGACTAGGTCCTAGGTCTTAGGTTGCATTTCATCTTGCATTTCTCTTTGCATTTTGCATGTTTGCATGATCTCACAATGACTAAACAAACTTCAAAGCTTAAATGATTCTTCAATCACATCTTCAAATCTAACAAGAGCTGAACCTAACTCGAAGGTCTCTTCATAGAATCACAAGCAATGATCCTCCTGGGTTAACCATCTTTTTGACATAAGACTGAGTACTTGTCTTCATCAACCTACAAAACATATCATGTATATCGTTGCATTTACATATCATATCATAAACATTTATTGCATTACATTTACATCCATTGCATAAACATACATATTTCCATAATCATTACATTGCATAACATTCATACATATGAAAGAAATCATTGCATTGCATTAATCCATACATACATTCTACACTACTCATAGCATTAACATCACATGATATCATCATACATAACAAAAATGACAAGTACACATGATGTCACAACCAAAAATATCGATCTCATCTATATATCAAAAATCTCAAATAGTCAGGGGTGCACTACTGGCACAGGGTACAAATGAATGAGCTCCATAGAGCTATCAGACACAATAATGTATCAGTGAGAAAGTAACAGATGAGAAGAGAAATCAACTATCTGCATGCTCCTCTGCATCTAGTGGAGGAGGAGGTGGTGCATCTGGTATCTTCTCCACTCTCAGTGCCCTAGCTCCCTCTGAGGCTACCATGTACTGAGAATAGGTGGGCACTCTCTGTGCAGTAGGGACTACTGTATAGTAAGCAGATACATAATATGAGGCCTTCACAGTCTGATGAATCACCTCTACCTGTAATCTCTGCATCTTTGCATGCTACTCTGTATGCTGCCTATCTACCTCTTGATGCCTCTCCTCTAATCTAGCATTCTCTATATTCAGGTCCTGGACCTGGACTGTAAGCCATCTGATAATCTCGGCCAAAGTAAGAGGAACTGTAGGCTCTGCATCAGCTGCTGGCATATCTGTGTCCTATGCTAGCTGATCTATATGTGAAGGAATGCTAACCTTGTGTGCCTTATGGTGTCTAACCTTACCACCCAAATCAAATGTGTCATCCACACCTGTACCACCTGGAAACTGCTCAGCTCCTAGAACATCATTTGCAGATCCTACTCTGCCCAGTGTACCACTCTCACCTCTGCTCCATCTTTGTGTCCCAGAAGATGTACCCGCTATAGATGTAGAAGGATGCGGAGGCCTTGCATGTCTTGGTGCTCTCTATGAAGGAGCCATGGCTCTCTGTCTCAGAGGAGTAGGGTGTACTACCTATGGTCTTGGTCCTGCTCTCATAGGAGCCCCTGTAACATCCATAGCCTCCTCCATGGAGGGTATCAGCTCTTTCGGATCATAAAATCGGTGAATCTAGTGATTAGCAAGCCATGCCACATATGCATCTGTAACCCCCACATCCACCACCTCTGGGTGATACTCCCAATCTCTCCCAATGATATGATGGTACTCATCAGTACATACAGCATAACTGAGCCGTGGTGCCCATCTGAGCCCTATCTCATGCACAATGTGGGCATAAGTAGTGTACTCCTAAGGGAAATCCTAAATACATCCATACTAACACCGGACTCTAGTAATAAAAAATCTCTCCAAGATGGTGGAGGTCCGTCCTATCAGTATCTAACTCTAGAAAAGAAAAATAAACTGCTCCCTCATAGTGGGCCAGGCCTCTATCTGTAAATATAGCCTCTAGATCACGAAGGTCATATCATCTAAACACTGGCGGAAGTACTCGATGTGTCCCATGTGAACCTATGTGACATAGCTGGCATAAGCATAAATGACAGGGTCCTGTGGCTGCCTTTGCGTCTGAAAAACTAGCCTCAAAACTAGGATATGCTCCGAAGCCCATATCTACAGTACCAATGCTCCTAAAGCAAATGTCTTGTAGTCCTGATACATGACCTCGTGCATCTTGGAATACAAGTGAGCTAGCAGACACTGACCCCAAGCAAGCTCAGTAGGTGTAGCCATCAAGAGTGCTACCATAGGTGCCCATCCCATCAAAAAGCCATTCTGCTGATGGCTAGGCATAATCAACTCTCTAATCATCCTCGCAATGATACACTCAATGATGTGTCTACCCATATCTCTACATGAGTGTCTCCTAGGATATAGACCCAGTCAGTTGGGTATCATCACTGAACAGTCATCTGAAAGCATGCAGACCAGTGGATCCTCCGCTCACATACTCAGGCCGATGAGGACTATGAAATAGAATACGAAGGATCCTATACACATCCTCTAGTGTAACAGTGATCTCTCCGGTAGGCAGGTGAAAGGTCTAAGTCTCAGAATGGTATCGCTCTATCAGCACAGTTAGTAGGCCATAATTTACCCTAATATCGGGTAAATGTATCAAGTGCTCAAAACCACATGTAGCAAGATGAACCCTCATAGGGTCTGGCAAGGTGATACACAATCTCTGGGTGGCCGAGTAAGAATGGCGAACATGTACATCAGGATATGTGACCTAAATCATAAAGAAACAGGGTGTTTTATCAGAAATTCAGTTCAAAATCAGGCCAAAAGTATCAGAATGACATAGTTTTGAAGTTTCAGAAGGTGGGGCAAAGTGTCCGCAATCAGGCAAGAGGATCAGAAAAGTTAGATTTTTGACCTAAAAATGAGTTTTTAACACTCTATTTTTCAAATGACATTCCAGACTGGCATCAAATGTCATACGACATTCCAAAAAAGACCAAACGACAATTCATATCATACGACACTGCGCCCGGATTCATACGAGTTTCGAGGGACCCGACGAAATGTTGTATGACACAAGGGTCCCTCTCATACGACACTTGGGCGTGGATGAAACAATAATCTAAATTCAAATGAAATGTCGTACGAGTCTGGATTGGGACTCATACGAGTTTCTACACATGCGAAATTCAAAAGCTAAAAATGCGTATGGAAAAATTTAAAAATGCTATAAATCATCAAAAACATGCATTTTCAGGGGGGAACAGAGGTCCACCTATCGGATGTCCATACTGTCGAGGTCTGTCATGTCTCTGGCTACGCTCAAAATGGTGCAAACTCACAGGTACCTTCAGTTGTCGCTAGTCTGCCATTTTTCTCATTCAGAGGGCTCCACAGAATCTCTAAAGTCAAAGGGTTGAAATGAATTGAAAATGACCCTTCTGACCTTTATATAGCTTTCGACCTAATTTTTAAAAGTGCTTTGTTTTCCATGAAAATTACACCCCTGGCTAATTTCGACATTCTGAATCCATTTTCGGGATCAAAATTGAAATTTGAGATGATTTATTATGTCAAAATCATGATTTAAAATTTTTGGAACCAGGACGGTCTACTGCTTGCATAATCGACCTTCAATCATCACAGAAATCCATAATTCAACTTAACTGATTAGCTTACATCAAACTATCAAAATTTCAACTTGGTCAACCATGGTCAACTCATGGTCAAACCTAGTCAAACTTGGTCTTTGGGACCTTCCAACAATGCAGAATGCATTCTCGGACATGTTTAACCACTTTTCCCATCAATCAACATGCTTCTCAACTATCAACGCTGACTTTTTCTTGTCAGATTTCAATTTTCATCCCGAAGGGGGCATGGTATTGCACATCATTCAAAGTCTATAAATCAAATTCTATCGATCAAATCTATCAATATCTTTCATCAGTGATCAAGACAAACAATCACGTCTAGTTGCTGATTCATCAAAAGTCCTCATCGCTCGGGGCAAATCTATCATCACTTGGGGCATATCAGATTCATCAAGATCCATATCAATCTGGTATTCTCCTAATCTTGTAAACTATATCAATTTTTGCAACCATCGAATCATAGTGTTCTTTCCTTGGTTCTTCGGCAACTGAAGGATTTAGATGTGATACTTGCTAGTTCTGCTAAGACAATCAAGTCTAGAACGGGTCACTCACTTCTTATCAATCCTAAGGTTCAGAATCAAGTATTTTGACACTTTTTCGCAATCATAGGTTCATCGTTGCTACAGTGAACATTATCTCTGGTCATTCAGGACCTCCTATCTCAATATCTCTCAATAGGTTTCTATCTTGAGATCGGTTTATCTTTTGAATCAGTTTCATATCTTTATCAAACACAGACTATCTTTGAACCACTGCGCTTCACACAGTAATTCAAAGAGGGGCAAAATGTAATACCCCAAAAATGGGCTATAAGTTCATTAACCTCCTACATCGACAAATCGAATAAAATCGACATCGAAGTCCTAACCTAAGGCACATCTGAACATCATCAAATCTAATTGATTATCTTAAATTCTGCATCAGGGAATATTCCTAGCAATATTCCTAATCATCATAATTATCTTTAATTTTATAATTATTTGGCAATAAATCACATTTATCCTAAAGTTTGATTAATTGAATATTTTCATATTTAATTAATTAGATTTAATATTTGCCACTTAATTGTGTAATTAAATTTAATTCTATCTATTATTAATTGTATTATTTAATTTTGACAATAAATCAAAATTCCTATCTTTAATTGATTAAATTCTTATTTAATTAATTAAAGCATGTTGTCATTATTTAATAATATAATTTTTAATAAAAGTTTGATTAAATAGTTAATTAATCCATAAATTAATTATTTTATTTCAAAAATTAGTTAAGTTGAGCATAAATCACTTTATTATTAAATTAATTCATAATTAAAACATGCACAATCATAAAAGTAGACAACTGTCAATTATCAATTAAAGCTAAACTCTATTTTGAGTTAAAGCTTAGCTTTTGCATGTTTTTGTGACTTAATTATCTGTTATTATCAGATAACTCAAAATTCAACCTGAGTTATTTGAGTGATTTATGACTTTTATCCATGCACCTCCAAAGCCCTGGATTTCTATAAATTAAGGCTTCAGCTCTTCATAATTCATCTCATATTTTGCACAATCAATCACGTTGGAGAATTGGAGGCTGAGGAATCAACTTGC
This sequence comes from Chamaecyparis obtusa, assembly GCA_027943335.1. NCBI lineage: Eukaryota > Viridiplantae > Streptophyta > Pinopsida > Cupressales > Cupressaceae > Chamaecyparis > Chamaecyparis obtusa. The sequence continues at coordinate 311,909 of BSBK01005246.1, read as the reverse complement.
GAATTCAAAGCTTTGTGAGATCAATTTCAATTGCATAGTTTTTTATATCTTAGCATAGAATTTCATAGTTTTCATATCATTGTTAGAATCTTCATTGTTAGATCATTTAGCATTCATTGCACATCAGTTTTCAATAGCATTCATAGCATATCAGTTTATCATTCTTATTGCATAGAAAATATCAAAAATATAGATTAATTGCATTCAATTTCATATCCATCTTTTGCATTCAAATCCTTCATTTAGGTGTCTTCTAGGTCACTAATCTCGATTACAATCTGAGAACATTAATCTCGCACCTACTAGAAGGCAGTAAATCGCTTGGTTAAATTAGATTTCAATTTTGCACGATTTTGATTTTAGCTAACCTCTAATGTTTTACTAAGTGTTGTGTCTACAAATCAGGTACAATTTTCACTCACACACAACCTTTCCCCCCAAGTGGTAAGAAAATATAAAATATATAATACATCTGGATCAATAGCTAACTCAAAATAGATACACAATTCCAAGAAAAATAAGTTGTAAACTAGAGAAAAACTCCTAAAACAGACATATATGCTAGAAAATACATCACATATAAAGTAAACAAATCATCAAGGAAAGGAAGGGGATAATGAGGCTATAGATGATTATTTAATGATAGACGTGCACTTTTAGGACATATAAATAATTTCCAATAAAAGACATTAGGATCTTACATGCAACAAAAGTATCTCATGCCAAAAAGGTGTGTGTTGTAATATAATGCAAACCATAAAAAATGAAAGGAAGAAGGGAGGATGCAACATTATATCTACTTAGTGGTAAACCTATTTATACAATATATTAACTTCCAACTAAGGTAGAATTCTAAAGAGGATACTAATCTCAGCAAGGAGAAAGATCCCAAATAATAAGTCCAAATATAGGAGGACACCATAGTACAAAAGAGATGATCAACAAAGAAATAATGGATCCTAACAAAGAAAAGGAAGGAAGACAAATATAATATAAATTCTAGGGAATAGATATTTTATGCACTTTACATGTAAGGGTAAGTTTGCAATCTAGAATATAATCAACAAATTCATTGAAGAAAAGGATAGCACATTATAAAAGATACAAACCCACAAAGGTTAGTGAATAAGAAAAGGAGAACAGAAAGGGATTAGATATTTAAGCTCCCTAAATGGTTTCTCATGTATACAAAATATGCACCTCCTATCCAATTGCATGCAAGGAATGATATCATTGCACAAAGAAACATGGTAATAAAGGGAGAAAATAGATCTGTATAGGAAGAGAAGAACGATGAACCTTTCCCCCTAGTTAAGAGAGACAAGGTGAAAGAAATATTTTGTTTTCCTCATTCTCATTATAGAAAGGAAAATGGAGAGAAACAAAATAGGGGAAAGAAATGCCAATTGTAAACTTTGGTTTGAAGAAAATGTATAATATTTAGTGTTGAACAAATAAGACTTCTATCAATGCAATCTTGAACAAATTGTCTAAAATGAGTACAATCACAAAGTAAATGGTTGTTTCTATGATGATAAAAATACAAGAATTCACCTTTAGTAGGAATTTTTCCTTTAGAGAAGTTTCTATAAGGGAATACTATCTTAGGATTTTACTTGAGACTCCAATAGATTCTTTTTGCTAATGCTAAGTGGTCATCAAAATAAGATATATAAAGAGAGGGAGTGGGAAAAATAATGTTGAGAGGAGGTTTTGGATGAGATGAAGATGGAGAAAAATGGTTGGCACAAGGAACATGATGTTCCTTAGGACCATTGAATTAATATAAAGGCATTTCATCTATTATTGGAGGAGGAAAGTCAAGACATTGATATTCATCAAAGGAATTAGCAACTTCTTTGAGGCTATGAATGATAGTAGGTTGAGGAGATTCTATCACATAATATTTAAAAAGGTGGTCTTGAGAAGAATTAGGAGTATGAATTAAACCTAAACCACCTTTATGAGCTTGTTGGGGAGGATTAATACAAACCTTAATGCCATGTTCATTAATACCAAGTCCTAAACCTTTTTAGCCTTGTTGAGTGGTGATATCATATCATGTAATATAAGTAGATTTTAATGTTGAGGGAGAAGGTGATTCATCTTGAAGTGTATGAGCGTGTTGTATAAGGAGGAATAGTAGGATGAAAATTATCTTTAGGATAATTAATATTCTAATCCTTTTTAGGTGAAGAAGCATGATCATCTAGAAAATGTCTAACATCTGGATTATGTAGAATGTTTTGGATATCATTAAAAGTTTGAAAATCATGAGGATGATGAGTTTGAATAGGGGGGAATGATATTATGAGGAGTAACATTAGGCTCATTAAAAAAGGCCCTTATTTAATCTATATACTCCATGCATTTGATTAAAATGTGTAGAAGGAAGACACATGAAATAATAATAATGGTCTTTAAATATGCCTTGCAGGGAAGCATTGTATTAGTTATCTTCATCATTCCATATGCAAGAATACCATGAAGGACAAAAAAGATAATTAAATAGAAGAAAATACCATACATGCCAGACGTTTGGTAGAAAGAAATAAGAAGAAAGGTAATGACATAAGTGATTACACACCACTCCATTTTAGAAAGGTTCATGTTAATAAACACAAAACTAGGCCTCAAAATAGGAATGTAACAATACAATTTGAAGATGCAAAGAAGAAAGAAGGAAAATGATATAAAAGTGTATAGGTGAACACACAATTTAATACAAGGAGATCCAACTAATGTAATAAAGTAGATCTATAGAGAAAGAAAATCTAACACCAAAGTCAAAAAAGGATTTATGTTATGATTCGGGTTCACCAAATTGTATAATGGGAAATGGTTATCAATGGTAGACTCCCTCTTTACCACCATACACTCAAAGAGGCCCTAAAAAGTGACCCCTTTTTTAATCTAAATATGATAAGAACAAAACAAGTAGATGAAGGGGTGCTATTGCAGGATGCAATCTAAAAAAGAATGTGTGTTATTTTATGGCTCTTTCCATTTATGTAAGAAAGAAGGGTGAGGAAGTGAAATGTAGAAACTTATGTAATGACAAACAACAAGATATCTGATCTAGTGTATCAAAGTAAGTTCTATGAAATAATAAGGATAAATATGTACTCACCTTGATAGTTAGTATAGGATGCAACTTCAGACTTATAAAAACCTTGTCAAACCGTACTAAAACTAGGAATAGATCAAGATCTAAAAACCTGAAGGTGAGAACTTTCTATCATAAAAATATGAGTTCTCTAGGAACAGGTTGAAGATTGTATGGCCTATACTGGTATAGGTCAAAGGTGGTTTGATCTATACCCTAGAGGGTTGGATCTGAAGTTCATGGGATTATTATTGAAACTACACTTCCATATCTATAATTGTAAATCTGGAACTCCACAAATATGCACTTGCACACCAAAGTGAAGGGATAATTATTGGGAGAAGGGGCTTGCCTTGGTTAAGCCCCTGTGTAGGAATTAACCTTGAATTGAAATAAAGGAAACATTATCACAAAGTATAGATTGAAAAAAAATGAAGTACATATCATACCATGTAGATTTAATTATGTTAGGAAAACTAAGAGGGGGATGTGAATCAGTTAGATCAGTTATCCTACAATCCCAATTATCAAGATGTAACTCTTCAAAACAATATCAACCAATTCTACAACTCGGTAACATAAACTACTAAAATGTCTTTGCATTTACTAATTACCAGTTAATTATCTCATAGTGATTACCGACCAAATCAAATGTGCAGTATGTAAAGTATGATAATAAAACAATCATCACAAAAATACATAACATAATTATTTAACGTGGAAACCCTGTTAAGGGAAAAACCACCTGGGACCGGTAATGGAAAATAATTTTCACTCTTCTGAAGTGAGCTCAATGAAGAGCCAACCCTGTTAAAGGTTTACAAACACACTGTTAGGTGTGAGCTTTTTAGAGGATTTAACACTAACCGTTAGCTTTTGACAAGCATTCACTATGGGGTCAATAAGGTAATAATGAATATTCCTTGAATGTCATGGGCAACAATTTAAAGAATGTTAGGTCCACTCGGTTAAGATATTTTTCTGTATCAATGGTTAAACTAAAGCAATAGTTGATTTGATTACAATACAACTTGATTTGTAGATATTTAGATCTATTCAAAGACCTTAAAAATCCTCTGATCAATATATCAATTCACTTTCTCAACTTACTTTCACTCGATAATAGCACTCTGACACTCGGTATTGTTCTACAGTTTGGTTCTTCTTCAACTAGTCTGATTAGGCATGCATGAAATTATATTCACATGAAATCTCTGCAGTCTCCTTCCTCTAGCATACTTCAATAAAATAAATTCATATCTCTTATATAGACAGATAAACCATTTTCATATCAACCATCAAATTTTTTTGCTTAATCTCCTTCATTCATTTTGCCTCTTAAACTCTCCTCATGTTAGCTATTTTTCTTGCATTGGTAAATAACTAGATCATAAACCTGATCTCTCCCTTTTGATGCTCTTTTATTGGCAAGAGAAATGCTAATTAACAAGGATAAATTCCTTCTTCACTTTGGGCTCCACAGACCCAGGTGGGTGTACCTACTTCTTTGATTATGCAAACTGATACAAATACCCAATAAGCAGATTCACTAGTGGATTAAATAGAACAAACATGTCCTACAACAAGATTCATAACTAAGATGAATCTCTGATATGGGAAGCCTACCCACATGCTTAATATATCTTCCAAGCTCATCAATAGAAAGGGAAAGTTGATTGATTAAAATGGTACTTGACTGGCAAATGACCTCTAATAGTAAGGATCAGTGCCTTCAATCTGGGCATGGAGTCAAAACCAATAGATATAAACCCAAACTACAAACCATGTTTCACTGATCAATATCCCTGTATTAATGCCTTACATTAACACATTTCTATCACTCAATATGAAGAATCATACAAATTCATAGTACTGATTAATTTCCAATCTGCCATTTAAGGATTTTACAATCCTTCCTTGAAGGATATCCAAATACAAATAGATACATTCTCCCTTGGAGAAGACAAACTCAATATCCCTTGAACACTGAATTCATACTGAAATTGAAACTCAATACAATGAAGACAACTCCTTGAAAACCATACATACCTTACATGTATTTCGATTTGCAATCAAGTTTACAAATACTTGCATTTAATCTATGACAAAAAATAAAGAACGCAAACCATTACACTTAGACAATCATGAACCAAAATGGAATTTCATTTGGACCCTTCTCTTGGAGAACCCCCTACTAGAATCACCACAGACCTGGAACCATTCAATGGATGTTTACCTAGAATCTGGAACCTAGAATAGAGTTCTTCCAAAATTGGAACCCTCTACCCTGAAAGAATTGCAGAATAAGAAGGAGAAGGAAGAAACTCAGAAATCATCAAAAATCGACACTTGTCTTCCTCCTCTCTACTCATTGGATGAGTCATCCGCCTTCAAACTAGAAATGGGACCTGCTCTCAACTCTGGAAAGCACCTGTCATCTCTTCAAACTGAAATGTGAATCACTGGATATAACAAATTAGATATTTTCAAAATGTCTTCCTGGCCCCTGTTTCATTCAACTGGAAATAACTCAAACCAGTAACCACTCATACTAAAACTGATCCCAAAAATGGAATCCTCTCATCGAGACCTTTCTGACGGTATATAACACTTCATACTTGGCCCAAAAATGAAGCCTCGGGCAGCCAAATTAATTTCCAACGTCTGTATTTTAATTTTTTATTTAATTCACTATACTCTCAACTATAGGAATTAACATTTTTAACTTTGATTTTCATGGCCTTGAAATGTCACGTGAGTCCTCAATTTTGAATCCTTTTATGTCACATTTCCTCTTCAAACTGTGGGACCCACAGTATGCACCTGGGAGTGCCACTTGTCAAGCTCTCATTGGGTCACATCTTTGACTGGGCACATTGAAAAATAACCTATTTCCACCTCACCGGAGCACCACATGGCAGCTTGGAACATGATCACATGGGCTAGAAATGGCCCATGAGATCATGCGACCACCATTGATGGTCCCACAAATCTCAACATCATCGGATCCACCATTTGTATACTTCATCAAAATTTAGTTACCTTTTCATGGGGCCCACTGCTCTGTCATCACCAACTCATCACCAAAAAAATGCCTTGATATCCATGCTCATGATTAAGCAATTGCCTGTGTGTCCACCTACAACCTCCTTGCCACCTCATTGGGTTGCCACATGTTAGCCTGTCGCATGTTTGCAAGGGCTGAAGTTGGCCCTTGTGATCATGTGACCACTTGACATATGTCCACTTCTGACCAGTCACCACCACCCCTGTCCACTTTACATCACACTACCATGTCACTGAATTGACCACCACCTCATCACTAGCTGCCACATGTCACCTTGTCACATGATCACAAGACACCCTACTCACCCTTGCGATCATGCAACCGCAACCACTTAGCCATGCAGTTGCGATCACAAACCCTTCGCAAGAAAACTTAGCCACATCAGCACACTACAACCAACCAGAACTAAGCACATTCACAACAATGACATCATGGACCCATCATAAAAATTCACATCACTGACATCACTCAACATTTGTCGCATGATCGCATAGCCAGAAAAATGGCTATGTGAACATGCGACACATTGCCATGACTACCCCTTTTAACCTTCTTCATAATTGTTGCCGCTTAGAGTTAACGCTAAGGGGTTGTTGCATGATCGGATAGCTAGAAAAAGGCTCATGTGAACATGCGACAAATTGCCTACACTCATCACCGTTAACTTCCCTTGGGTACCGGACCCATGACGTGTCCTTCCTCCCTTTCTAGCTCTGCCAATCATGATGAAACATCTTAGCGATACCTGGAAAAATGACCCAACAATCCTCGGCAAGACTTTACAGTGAAATCAATGGTTGTTAGATAATCACATAGAATCCAAAGATTCCATGTGATTATGAGATTGCCATCAGATCTTATCCTTGATACTACTTTTGTAGATTCTGACATCGGCCCCACAAGGACCAATGAAAAATTGCCAACTAGGCATACATGGCAGGGGGACCCACGAAGTGCATCTCACTACTTGGAAGATTGGACGGCTATTGCATATCCACATAGCATGAAAAGATTCTATGCGGATATATGCCAGTCGTCCGATCAAGAATCTTTGAAACTTAACCCAATCCCGGACCCTGGTATATCTGGCGATCACGCGACAAAAGGATTCACAGAGTCTTGAAAACATTTACTTAACTGGGGTCACATTCTAAGAACTCATGACTAAGGCATTCTCCAGGTTGCGGAATGATTTCTTAACTCTGGGCTTCATTTGGAGATTCAGCGACTGAACATCATGAAGAACTGGGCCCCACCAACCGATTACATTTGCACACTTAAGACCAATGAACAAGGAATGCTGAAAAAAGGGAAGAAATGTGAGGTCAAAAAAATCCAAGGTTTTCGGCGAAGGATCAAAAACATCCAGGGTATTCATGCAGACCAAAAAGAAAACATCATAGGTTTTCGACACTTTGGCAGATTCTGAGACTGTTTCCTGCAGACCATAAAACTTGAATATCTCCCTGGGTTTTATGAATTAGGAGATGCGATCTGAACTGGAGCAAGGTGATACATTAAAGAGCACGGGGCTAAGAGCACAAACCATTAAACATTATGGATTTTCTTCACACATTAAAACAAGCTTGCTGCAGGGCGGGACATCTTCAAAATTTATAGAGAAAAGACCATTTTCACAAGATTTTGCATTGACTAGAAAATGGACTAACACCTCAACAAACATGTTTTAATTCCATCCTTTAGATATTTTCTAAATTTTGTCAGTTGTGGATCTCATCACAAACTTTATCCTTAATCTTAAAATCATAACTCTTTCCAGATCATTAATTTCTGTCATCTAGCCTTTGCATTTAATACTTTCATCCATACTCGGTTATCAAAGAGATGGATGGTAAATACAAGATCGGTTAATACTGTCACTCGGTATACACTACACTTTCTCGGTGTATACTAAAATTTTTTATTTATCGACCATACTGCTTTGACAATTTTTTCTTCCATCTTCATAATATATTACTATAAGATAATCATGTCAACAATATGAAGTCATAGACTCAGCTATAAGTTACCCAAATTATTCCTTATCCTCATTTGTCATATCCATCTTTCTCCATGTAGATATCTCAGTTCATCTTTTCTGTCTTGTCTCAAATGTTTAGATGTTTGTAACCAACATGATAAGTACTATCAAAACTAGTTGACATCAATGACAACATAATGACTGATTTAACTATCTTAAAATATCAATTCAGTGCTCGGTGATCTCTAATCACTAGTTTTCAAGTCATTCAGATATTCAATAAGTTGTAGTTCATCAATCTCTCCCTTTGTCATTGATGGCAACACAAGTAATTATGAAATATGTCATGCACATGCCAAACATGTATTAGACAACTATGTAAGTAAATGTTGTAGCATTGTAAGCTCTCCCTCAACTTGATATTTAATATGTTTTTGTATAGGGTTAAATATGGATGAGGTCCTAGAATAATGGTTTGCACATAAAAGAGACCCCAAAACCAATATTTTACACATACATTTGAATTGTATTGATATGGAAAGTAAATGTAGGTGACTAATGTTAAAATGAAGAAATAAAGGCACTTACCTCCAAAAAAGAATCAGTTGAAAACCCTATCAAACGATCTCAAAAACTATTGATACCGGCAATCCTAATCTAAAACTATGAGATATAAAAAACCCATAAATCATTTTTTGAGATGAGATCAGGTCAACCTTGACCCTCATAAAAGGTCAAGGATGACCTCAGGAAAATGAAGGTCAACTTTGACTTTGTTCACGAATCTCAGAAGTTCAGCGAAAAGGGTATCCAAATCTATACTTTAATTCATCGTCCCGCACCTGTACCTATAAGAAAAATGGTTTTTTTTGTTGGGGGGAGGGGTTTTCCTTTGTCAAACCCCAATTTAGGAATTAACCTTGTAATTTAATTGAAATTACTGGAATAAACAAAGTAAATGGAACAATTCACTTTGCTTGAGTTGAAACCCTTATGGAGGATTCAAATCCTTGAATCCACAAGAATGGATGAATGTAAAATTGAATGTAGGATGTCTCCAATCAATTGTCTTTAGTTTTTCAACACCAATCTTGAATGGATCTTGAATTAGGAAGAGGCTTGAATGGAAATGGAGGAATCTTCAACAAGAGGGCTCCATAGAGCTTGAATCCTTCAATGGCTTCTAATGGATCTCCTTGATGAATTGAATGTTGGAATGCTTGAAGAATTGAATGCTTGAATTCTTTCTTGCACTTGAGAGCTTGATCATGAAAGTGGATGGATTGCAAAACTTGATATAAGATGGAGAAAATGAGAAAGGAAGGCTCACTTTTATAGTGATCTAGGGCACAAGAGGGGCCTCGTAGAAAACAATAATTAAGGGCCCATGGCACAAAAATCTAGAGAGGTGCACATGGAGAGGAAATTAAATTAAAGTATTGACACAAAACTCTAGGAGGGGACCACCCTTAATATAGAAATAAAATAATTATTTAAGAACCTTGTCACAAAATTTGAGGTAAGGCCAACTCCAAAGTTAATTTGAGCATTAGGCACAAAAATTGAGAAAGGCTAATCTCCAATAATAAATTAGGAATCCTATACAAATCTTGAGAAAGGTCCACCTCAAATATTAATTTGAGAATTTGACACTTAATCCAAGAAATAGTGGCCCCAAAGAGGGAAAAGATAAGATATTGATGAAATCCTGAAACTAGAAGCTAACCTTGGGGATCCCAGACCCTAGGGTCAAGGATGAGCTCAAAAATGACTAGGTTAGGGTTGAGGTCAATCTTGACTAGGTTAGGGTCAAGGTCAACTTTGACCCCATAAGGTCGACTTTGACCTTATGGTCAAAAACCTCAGGATCCTGACCCAAAATGCTAGGAAAATGCTAGGAAGAAGTGGAAAATGGGACAAAATAGGGGAAAAAGCTAGATCCAAGTCAATTACCCATTCAAGGCATTCAACATGACCCCAAACCACTTACTCGGAGGGCTAAATACTCTTATCATGAAAGTGCTTCCATTTTTAGACAATACATTAAGCCCCCACTTTAGCAAGAGTATGGACTAGATGCAAACTCTTGGTAAAGGAGATCATGAAGAAAAATATTATCTTATTGAAATCAAAGGGGAAAAGGAATCCTCAAGCCGCTAGAGACTCGAGTCTTCATCAAATCCAAGATTGCAATAAGAGAGACATCACTAGAAAAATATAGGAAAGGGAAGAGAGGAGTGGCTAGCTCACCTAGTAAGATGTGTGTATCTCACTATGAACCACAAAAGGATAGGATGGCCTACCAAGAAAACACTTGATAGTCACCCCATAATGTTTTGTGCCTTCTGGTGGCTTTGTGCATGTATATAGTGAGTCTTCTGATGACTTTTATAAAGTACCCATGGATCTACCTTCTTGTATCACCATGGAATATAAAATGTGTGTCTCCTATGAATTTAGCAACTTATGTGCATTACCTTTGGAAGATTTAGCATATTGGAAATGCATGTCCCTTCAGGATTTAGCAACTTATGTGTGTTACCTTCCAAGATTTAGCATATTGAAATTTTTTTAAAATGCGTGTCTCCTCAGGATTTAGCAACTTATGTGCATTACTTTCAAAAGATTTAGCATATTTGAAATTGGAAATGCATGTCCCTTCAAGATTTAGCAACTTATGTGCATTACCTTCTGAGATTTAGCATGCTGCAAAACAAAAGGTTAGAACAAAAATACATAATATAGAGTGAGGGAGGCCGTATATATGCCCCCCTCCTTAATATGGAAAAAACATACTATTTTGACATGTTAAGTAAAGAAAAGAACAAGGATAAAGCCCTCTTCAGCATCAAGACAATATCCATAGACAACACTTAGTCCAAGCCAAGAAGGTCATAGCTCCTATGAGGCCATGGAAGGGTCGAATGCAAAGAGATATCATGCAAGAAGTGAAAAAAAAGTAACCCTTCTAAGGGATAGCACACTATTTAGTTTCCAAGGTGAGAGATCTATCCACCATGGAAACCCAATGTCAAACAAAGAAAGAGGTTGTGATCAAGGACATAGATCCTTAATGCAAACCAAAATTTTCATGTATGATTGGATATCACATAATAGATAGATACATCTTAACCAAGGAAAGATGTGAATCCCAAAAAGATAGAAAAGAAGGAGATGACATCCTTGCCCCTCAAGTGTAGGAACAAGGATGGAAGGGGACCTATTATATTGCTCACAACACTTTGCAAGACAACTAGCCCCCAAGAATTAGGCTAACATTGTTTGCATAATGTGGAACTCTATAATAGGAACATAGATGTTATTTAGAGAAAACATGATTGAAATACAAGTCATTGCTACATGATATATAAATAACCTTACCATCAATGAGCTGCCTAATCTTATAATGTAAAGCTTGACATTCATTAGTAGAGTGATCATGAAATCTATGATATAAACAAAAAGGAAGAGTCTTCAAGTGTGGACTACATTTCTTTTTGCATTTAGGTCTATTAATCATCTTAGCATGAAGGAGTTTAGGCAAAAGAACTTCTTGGTCAAATTACTTCATAGGTTCATCATGTCTTGAAGTATTATTTGAGATGTTGTTAACATTGATTTGTCATCGAGGATTAAATCCCAATCCATAAGAATGCTCATGCCGCCTAGTGTGTAAGGGCATTTGAATTCCTTATTTATGCTTACCACATCCTTGACCGTTAAATCCTTGTTTAATTAGGAAATGATAACTAGGACCATAACAATAAGACATATCAGAAGGAGTCAATGGAACTTCAGTAGTCACTATGTCATTATTAGTAGGTTTGACAGATTCATTATGGGTAGAAGTAGCAAAAAAATTATTACTAAGGGTATTAGAAGTAAAAACTCATTGTTCAAATTCTCTCTTTTTCTTCATAAAGTCAAGATCATTAACCTTATACTCTCCAATAAAGGTAGGATTAAAATCCAAGGTTCCCCAATCATCGTCAGGAAGAGCATTAGAGGAAGAAGGATTTCTGTTAGGAATAGGAGTAATGTGAGTTTGAATATTTAGACAAGGATTAGGTGCATCATCCGCATGAAGTGTATACATCCCATTGTTATATATAAATTTGAATTTATGATGAAGGGTGGAAGGAACATCATGCATCTCATGCAACCAAGGTCTACCCAAAACTAGAAGGTTATAATTGAGAGGTCCAGGCATAACATGAATAAGTGTATTTAGGATGACCGGTCCTACTTTGATAGGTAAGGTAATGATTCCTAAACTGTTCTTAGCAATGTTATCAAAGCCACGAATAGGAACATTGTCAGGTTGAATAGTTGAAAGATTAGCGTTAATCACTTTGAGCATGTCCATGCTACAAATATTAAGCCCAGATCCATTATCAATCAAGGTCCTATGAATGATACTTTTATTAATAGAAACAACCATAAGAGCAGCATATTGATTCTGAACTTCTTTAGAAGGTAAATCCTTTTGAGTAAATATAATGTCAGGAGGATCCGGGGTAGCATGCATGCATTGTAAGAAGCTATTGATGTTCTCTTGATTAGAAGGTGGAGTAGGAAGAGTTGCTAGAGATTTTTGCAAGGCTTCATAGTAGGTAGGTGAAGTTTTAAGAAGCTCCCATAAAGAAATCTTGGCAAGGGTATTTTGCAATTGGTTTATCAAATTATACTCCTCGCTAGGAAGGCAGGGTGGAGGAGGAAGAATAGGTTGAGAAGGTGGCAATGAAGTAGAAACCACTGGATTAGGTTGAGGGTTATTCCTTGTATGATATGTATGAGCTATCAAATCTTGATCATTAAAAGAATCCATAGGTTTTCCTTTGATAGTAAGGTGAGGACAACCTTTGATAGTTAACAAGGGTTTAGGATAAACCATTTTAGCTGTCTCAACACTACAAATTGATTCATAAGAAGGAAGAAAAGAAGACATCCTAGGAGGAGATGAGGTAAGATCTTGATTCTCCATAAGATCATCACTAAAAGAGAGAGTATTAAGGGAATTCATATCATTCTTCACTAATGCCTCATCACTAGAAGGAATCTCAAATGGAGATAAAGCATCTATAATATCATCTTCTTTCACTAAAATGTCTGCATAAGTTTTAGAAATAGAGTTATCATCATGTATGAATATGTCATCCATTAATAAATCACCCTCTTGTATCAAATCTTCTTCACAAGGAGGGGATAAATCAATGTCTTTATCCAAGGAATCATCCACAATGGATTCATGAGGAAGAGAGTAATCAACACCCAAATCCAAAGGTTCATCCCAAATAGGAGGATTATCATCCCTACCAATAAAACACATTGTAGGATCACCATAAATCACTAAATCTTGATCCCAAGAGGGGAGATGAGGTAAATTATATTATAAAGTAGGCTCATAGAAAGGAAATATATTAGGAGAAGAATTAACATCAATCCTCAACTCATCTCCATAAAGAGAAATTTGATGGAGAGATAGATTAAAGTCATCTTCTTGCTCCAATATATCCTTACAAGGTAATTCAAAAGAGGAAAAAGAAACATCACGTGCACTAGATAAATCCTTTCTAGGTGTAACACCACACAATGGTAAGGTAAGAGGAGGATGTTGTGTAATCCCAAAAGTTATAGAAGAATGTTTGGAAAATATTTGAAACAACTTGTGCAACATGATAAAAAATAAAGAAATGCATAGAACATAGATCTAGATATATCCAAATGCATTCAAATGAGATTTATAAAAAGGAAATCAAACACAATTGGGCATCTAATTCCACAAAAGGATTTTTCGTAAAACCGGTTCACCAAAATGTATAGTGAAGGTGAACACACAAGATAATAGAAAGGGAGATCTAACACAGTAGGGCATCTAAATCCACAAAAGAAAGGGGTAAGTATGTTGGGTTCACCAAAATGTAAAGGGTAAAATATGGATGAGTTCCTAGAACAATGGTTTGCACATAAAAGAGACCCCAAAACCAATATTTTACACATACATTTGAATTGTATTGATATGAAAAGTAAATGTAGGTGACTAATGTTGAAATGAAGAGATAAAGGTACTTACCTCCAAAAAAGAATCAGCTAAAAACCTTATCAAATGATCTCAAAAACTATTGATTCACAAGTACTTGAACTAAAACTGCGAGATCTACAAAACCCAGAAATATTTTTTTGAGGTGAGATCAGGTTGACCTTGACCCTCATAAAAGGTCAAGGATGACCTCAAGAAAATGAAGGTCAACTTTGACTTTGTTCATGGATCTCAAAAGTTCAGCGAAAAGGGTATCCAGATCTGCACTTTAATTCACCGTCTCACACCTATACCTATAAGAAAAATGGTTTTGTTTGTTGGGGAGAGGGGTTTGCCTTAGTCAAACCCCAATTTAGGAATTAACCTTGTAATTGAATTGAAATTTCTGGAATAAACAAAGTAAATGGAACAATTCACCTTGCTTGAGTTGAAACCTTTGTGGAGGATTCAAATCCATGAATCCACAAGAATGGATGAATGTAGAATTGAATGTAGGATGTCTCCAATCAATTGTCTTTAGATCTTCAACACCAATCTTGAATGGATCTTGAATTAGGAAGAGGCTTGAATGGAAACGGAAGAATCTTCAACAAGAGGGCTCCATAGAGCTTGAATCCTTCAATGGCTTCTAATGGATCTCCTTGATGAATTGAATGCTTGAATGCTTGAAGACTTGAATTCTTGAATTCTTGCTTGCACTTGAGATCTTGATCATGAGTAGATGGATTGCAAAACTTGATATGAGATGGAGAAAATGAGAGAGGAAGGCTCCCTTTTATAGTGATCTAGGGCACAAGAGGGGCCTCATAGAAAACAATAATTAAGGGCCCATGGCACAAAAATCTAGAGAGGTGCACATGGAGAGGAAATTAAATTAAAGTATTGACACAAAAATCTAAGAGGGGACCACCTTTAATATAGAAATAAAATAATTATTTAAGAGCCTTGTCACAAAATTTGAGGTAAGGCCAACTCCAAAGTTAATTTGAGCATTAGGCACAAAAATTGAGAAAGGATAATCTCCAATAATAAATTAGAAATCCTATACAAATCTCAAGAAAGGTCCACCTCAAATATTAATTTGAGAATTCGACACTTAATCCAAGAAATAGTGGCCCCGAAGAGGGAAAAGATAAGATATTAATGAAATCCTAAAACTGAAAGCTAACCTCAGGGATCCTAGACCCTAGGGTCAAGGATGAGCTTGAACATGACTAGGTCAGGGTTGAGGTTGATCCTAACTAGGTCAAGGTTGAGGTTAAATTTGACCCCATAAGGTCGACTTTGACCTTATGGTGAAAAACCTCAGGATCCTAACCCAGAATGCCAAGAAAATGCTAGGAAGAAGTGGAAAATGGGGCAGAACAGGGGAAAAAGCTAGATCCAAGTCAAGTACCAATTCAAGGCATTCAACATGACCCCAAACAACTTACTTGGAGGGCTAAACACTCTTATCATGGAAGTGCTTCCATTTTAAGATGATATAGTTTTATCACTACATTACATAACAACATTACCAATGCAGATTTTCCTTTGTAGATTAGATCTTTTTAGCTCTCAAATTCCTTCTATTCTCAGCAACAAATCTTCAAAAACTCTCTTTGACTTTCTCAAATTATCTCTCCCTTAGATAGATTTTTCATTGATCTCTCTTTTTATCTCTCCCTGTGTGTTCTTATGCAACTTATACTCAATCTTTGTTTCATGTTTTATAATGTTTATCTCCCCCTTTGACATCAATGCCAAGAATAACATTTAAAATATACAACTTTGTAATAGCTAATTAGTAACTCTCTATTTTTTGGTGCAAACAATGTATCTTGGTATACTGATATGCAAAAAACTTGTACAAATCTTTCACAACCTTAGACATTATGCAAAGTGTGAACTATGTTGCATCAACATGAATGATCTTTTGATAAGAATAGGCTGATGCAACCTCCATATCACATTAGTAACTGGTAGATAGGAGACAGACCCCAAGTCTAGTCCTCAAGTATTCAAAAGTGTCCTTCGGTAGAGGCTTAGTGAAAATATCAACAAGTTTCTCCTTTGATGTAACATATTCTAGTTTTACTTTCTTCTCCTATACTTGTTCTCTTAAGTAGTGATACTTAATAGAAATATGCTTTGTCTTCGAATGCATTACATGATTCTTAGAGATATTTATTGCATTAGTGTTGTCACAATATATAATCACTAGCTCAGTGATTACCTCATTCATTCCTTCCAACACTTGTTTGATATATGCAATGTTTGAATAGTTTGTAGCAACAACAACATACTCTACTTCGATAGTTGACTAGAAAATACAAGGTTTTTTCTTACTTGTCCAAGTAACAAGTCTTTCACCAAAGAAAAATGGTCCTCTGATTGTGCTCTTCCTATCATCTATATTTCCAGCCCAATCTGCATTGGTGTAGACTCATAGTTCAAATTTGACTTCCTTAGGATACCATAAGCCATATTCCTCTATTTTCTTAAGGCATCTCAAGATTGTTTTCACTGCAACCATATGTGAATCCTTTGGATTGGAAAAAAATCTAGCAACAATCCCTATTGCATGTGCAATATCAGGCCTACTATGTACTATATACATCAATTTGCCAATCATGGATCAATAAAATGTCTAATTTACCTCGGTAGATTCATCATCCTTTGTCAATTTGTAGCCTATGACCATCAATGTTCCAACTGGTTTAGCATCTTCCATGCCAAATGTTCTCAATACTTCCTTTATATACTTTATTTGTGTGATGAAAATTCCATCATCTTGTTGAATAACCTGCAAGCCTAGAAAGAACTTAATCTCTCCAAACATAGACATTTCAAATTCATTTCTCATTTCATCAGCAAATGATTTACATATATGATCTTGTCCTCCAAAGATTATATCATCCAAAAATATTTCAATAATCAAGACAGTATCATCAGATCCTCCTTTCATATAAAAATTGTTGTTCTCACTAGTTCTTACAAAACCAATACTTAAAATATAAGTATGCAACCTTTCATACCAGGCTCTAGGTGCTTGCTTTAAACCATATAAAGCTTTGTGTAATCTACATACCATGTCTTTTTTATTCAGATCAACAAACCCTTCTAGTTGTTCAATGTAGACCTCCTCTTCTAGTATTCCATTCAAAAATGCTGACTTAATATCCATTTGATAGACTTTGAACTTCTTATGTGCAGCTTATGCAAGTAACATTCTAACTCCTTCTAGTCTAGCAACAGGTGCAAAAGTTTCACCATAATCAATTCCTTCTTCTTGTGCATATCCCTTGCAAACTAGTCTAGCTTTGTTTCTTGTAACTTCTCCATTCTCATTCAGCTTATTTCTAAAAATTCAGTTAGTACCGATAACATTCTTATCTTTTGGTCTAGGTACTAAGGTCCATGTCTTGTTTTTCTCAATTTGTTCTATCTCTTCATTCATAGCATTTATCCATTCATCATTTTAAAGTGCAACCTTAAACTTCTTCGGTTCAAATTCACAAATTAAGCATGTTCTTTGTCTTAACTTACTTCTTGTCATCATTCCCACTTGCTTGTCTCCAATGATTTGGTTCTCAGGATGATGTCTCCTGACAAATTTTTCTAGCACTTGATCTCTTCTTTGTTCTTCATTCAGTTCAGGTTCATTTCCTTGCTTGGTAGCCTCATTCTGATCCTCGGTTTCCCTTTGTTGTTCCTTGGTGTTATTTTCCTGATGCTCGAACAACTTAGCCTATGGATTTGGTAGGTACTCTGGATATTCAACATAAACAAATCTACCATAGTCTTCCAATTTCTTATTTCTTTCTTCATCATTTTTATCAGAAAATTCATCAACTCTGACATTTTTACTTTCAATCATTTTATTTTTAACCTTATTTAGACACTTGTAAGCTTTGCTTTTAGTAGAATATCCAAGAAATATTCCCTCATCCCCTTTAGAGTCAAATTTCCCATTCCTATAATCTTTTAGAATAAAACATTTGCTACCAAAAATTTAGAAGTAACTTACAGTTAGTTTATGACCAAACCATAACTCATAGGGTGTTTTGTTTGTGTCTTTCATCAATTGTACTTGGTTCATAACATATACAATTGTTTTAACTACTTCCCTCTAGTATGTTTGAGCAACATTCTTTTCTATCATCAGTGTCCTTGCACAATCAACAATTGATCTATTTATCCTTTCAGTAATCCCATTTTGTTGTGGTGTTCTCAGTGTAGAAACCTATCTTTTTATACCATGCTCATTATAATAGTTAGTGAATTCATCATAAATAAACTCAACACCTCTATTAGATCTCAAGCATTTCAACTCTTTCCTAGTTTCTTTTTCTACTTTTTCTTTGTATCATTTAAATATCTTAAATGCCTCAGATTTCTCTTTTAAGAACATGATAGCCATCAATCTAGTGTAATCATCAACAAATAGAATAAAATATCTATCTCCATACTAGCTCCAAGCTCTCATAGGACCACATAGGTCGGTGTGGACTAATTCCAAGATATTCTTTGTTGAATAGTATTTACTCTTAAAACTAGACTTTGTCATTTTCCCTTTTTGACATTCATGACACATAACATGATCAGGCTTTGTTAGGCTAGGTAGACCTTTAACCTTTTTCTTTCTACTGATCTTAATCATGTTATCAAAATTTACATGACATAGCCTTTTATGCCATAACTATGCATCCTCACTTTTCATCAGTAAACAAGAAGACTCAGCATTGTCAAGATAAAATAAGATACCTTTTGATTGTGCTCCTATTCCAACAAGCTTTCCACCATCATCATATATTTTTACGTTCTTTCTTTCAAAAGCTACTTAGTGACCTGAGTTGTTAAGCTATGCCACACTTAGAAAATTGTAATTTAGTCCTTTTACCCAATAAGCATTATCAAATCTAATTTAATCATTTATCAATAAAGATCCTTTTCCTTTAACCATACAAGATGTATCATTACACATTTTTATTGATCCTCCATTATAGTGCTCAAGATGATCAAACTTTTCTTCATCACCAGTCATGTGATGGGTGCAACCACTGCCAATGATCCAAGTATCATTTTAACTAACCTTAGAAATAAGTGTTGTTTCTACATACCTTTCTTCTTCCTCAAAATCATCTTTCATTAAAACAAACTCTACCTCAACATCATCATCAGTGTCGGTATTAGAATCATCTTCCTCATCTTCAGTAATGCCACAGAACTTTTTGCCTTTATCTTTGTGATCTCAGTTGTCTCTGTTGTTCTTTTGGTCATCTCTATTGTATCTTTGACCATATCTTATACTTATGGATCTTTCTCTTACATTGTCTTCCACTTTCCTATTCGGGCATCTTGTAGCAATGTGTCCAACTTATTTGCAATTAAAATAGGCTAAAGGTAATTTACCCTTATATCTACCTTTTCCTTTAGGTGATCTTTGGGCCATAAGAGCTTCAAATTCATCTAGTTCATCATCAGTATTGTTTTCACTATCATTCCTTATATTATGTCTACTACAAGATTTGCTAATGTTTAGAGAAGACATGAAAGTGGACTCAACAGTTGGTACAACACTGTTATCAAAGTTGTTCAACTCAAAAGTTGTAAGATTACTAATCAAACTATCAAGATTAAGAGTATTACTAGGTATATACCTCATTTCATGTATAGCTAATATTCTGATTGCATAAGTAGGCAATAAGGTTCTTAGGATCTTACTCACCACTGTGTCTTCCTCAATGATACCACCAGATCCTCTGATAGCATTGACTACCTCCTTTATTCTGTTTATGTACTATACTATGTTTTCTCCTTCTTTCATTTTCATATCATTAAATCTTCCCCTTAAGCTTTCAGCTCTGGCTCTCTTGACATTAACATCACCACCATAGACTTGAGCTAGTTTGTCTCACATTTCTTTTGAAGTACTGCAATCTTTGATATCCTCAAATTCAACATCAGATAGAGTAGCATCAATCTCTATCATAGTCATGTTGTGTTCATGTTAATCTTTTAGTTGATCAAGAGTCAAAGGTCTAGTTGGTGGTTGTAAGTAGCCATTTTCAAGTAGATGCAAGGTAGAATCTCTAATTTTGGTTATGTTAAGTTTCATTCAACTTTTCCATATAGTAAAGTTGTCCTTGTTCAGCTTCAACACTTTCCTCTTATACATCTTGTGATCTTTCTACTGAAGTCCTTAAAAATTTGTTCCAAGCAACTAATATGCTCTTATACCAATTGTTAAAATAACTAAGAGGGGGGGTGAATTAGTTAGATCAGTTATCCTACAGTCCCAATTATCAATATGTAACTCTTCAAAATAATATCAACCAATTCTGCAACTCGGTAACATAAACTACTAAAATGTCTTTGCATTTACTGATTACCAGTTAATTAACTCATAGTGATTATTGACCAAATCAAATATGTAGTATGTAAAGTATGAAAATAAAAAAATCATCACAAAAATACATAACACAATGATTTAACATGGAAACCCTATTAAGGGAAAAACCACCTAGGACTCGTAACCCAAAATAATTTTCACTCTTCTAAAGTGAGCTCAGTGAAGAGCCAACCTTGTTAAAGGTTTACAAAACACTGTTAGGTGTGACCTTGTTAGAGGATTTAACACTAACCGTTAGATTTTGACCAGCATTCACTATGGGGTCAACAAGGTAACAATGAACATTTCTTGAATTTCATGGGAAACAATTTAAAGACTGTTAAGTTCACTCAGTTAAGAGATATTTTTGTATCAATGGTTAAATTGAAACAATAGTTGATCTGATTACAATACAACTTGATTTTCAAATATTCAGATCTATTCAAAGCCCTTAAAAATCCTCTAATCAATATATCAATTCACTTTCTCAACTTACTTTCACTCAGTAATAGCACTCTAATGCTCGGTACTATTCTGTAGTTCAGTTCTTCTTCAACCAGTCTGATCAAGCATGCATGAAACTATATCCATGCAAAATCTCTACAGTCTCCTTCGTTTGACATACTTTAATAAATAAATTCATATCTCTTATATAGGAAGATAAACCATTTTCATATCAACCATCAAATATTTCCACTTAATCTCCTTCATTAATTTTGCCTCTTAAACTCTCCTCGGAAGATATTTCAATAACAGGTTTCAATTCCATCCTTTAGATCTTTTCTAAATTTTGTCAGCTTTGGATCTCATTAGAAACTTTATCCTTAATCTTGAAATCATACCTCTTTCCAGCTCATCAATTTATGTTAGCTAACCTTTGCATTTAATACTTTCATCCATACTTGGTTATCAAAGAGACGCATCGGTGAATACAAGCTCAGTTAATGCTATCACTTGGTATAAACTACACCTACTCGATGTATACTAAAATTCTTCATTTACCAACCATATTGCTTTGACAAGTTTTTCTTCCATCTTCATAATAGATTACTGTAACATAATCAAGTCAATAATATGAAGTCATAGACTCATCAATAAGTTATCCAAAGTATTCCTTATCCTCATTTGTCATATCCATCTTTCTCCATGTAGATATCTCAGTTCTTCATCTTTTCTCTCCTATCTCATATGTTTAGATGTTTGTAACCAACATGATAAGTACTGTCGAAACTAGTTGACATCAATGACAACATAATGGCTGATTTAACTATCTTACAATATCAATTCAGTGCTCGATGATATCTAATCACTAATTTTTAAGTCATTCAGATATTAAATCAATTGTAGTTCATCAAATTATACCTAATATGTGATCAAATATGTTAATGCAACAACTTTGACTCAACACAAAAAACAAAATGAAATCATGTAGGACAAAACCTCATGTAGTAGATGTTTGTAATTTTCCTCAATGTTTATTTGGAGGAGGAGAGGAAGACATGAATTAGTGAATTTAGATCTCCTCTTGATGTAGGAGCATCCTGGGTGTAAGAGCAATCTTGCATCACCCAAAAATATTTCTATTTTTGAATCCAATAAGGGCTATCTTGTGTAGGGCTACTATTTATGGAAACTTGCTATTTTTAGTAAGTTGGTCTTATGATCTCAGAATGTTTTGATTTTACATGTGGAGGTTCATCTCAGTCACATTAGCCTACCAGCAAAGTTTCATGGCTAGATCAGGTCTAGTTTTGAAGATATTGAAGATTTTCAGTATTGGCAGCAGGGTACAGAAACTTTGAACTTAGTTTTTAAGGCTTTAGAGGCCTCGGATGAGGTCAAAAATTTGGGTGACAAGTGCTTGCAAAAATCATGCCTATAGAGCGCTTCGTGGCATTTCTGAAATGGGGTTATAATAGTCAATCAGGTCAACTAGTGATGACTTATGGTCTCTGGAAGTCGGGCCACCTGAAATGGCAGAAAATAATTTTCCTTCAAAATTTTTGTTCGGGTTTCAAAAGTTATTTTGAGCCAACTTTGATGTAATAAATTGAAAAATAAAATAATTCTAAGTTTGGTCGGCCTTAGGTAAAAAAAATTTTGGAACCTTCTCGGGCAGTGGAAATTGCCTATATAAAGAAGGCCCGTAGTGTTGTCTAGCCAGTTTGGGGGCAGTTCTAGGTAGTAGATCTGGGTAATGATTCGAGGCTTATCCTACATAATATTGTAAGGGAATTCCCATGTGGCTTTGCATATTGTAATTTTGAAAGTTTGTAATTCCACATTTGTGGAGATAATAAGAAGCCAATTTTTTGTTCTTGCATATTGTTGTTGTTGTTTCTCTGTTTCTGTTATGTGTTTGTGGTATTAAGGGGAGAACCCTTCATCACCTCCCTTGATGGTCAAATCCTTTATCTTCAATAAAGAAAGAAGCTAGATCTGTGGAAGGAAATGCATGGACAATATATTTCTTCTAGATGGATTACTTGAGATTGGAAATGAAAATGAGGGGAAGAGGTCTACTTTTATAGTGATTTTGGGGTCCAATTTTGTGAAGGAAAACCTCACAAGGTAGGAAGATGAAAAAACTTTGCATCAAGCCCTGAAACCTATCAAAATTAAACCCTAGAGGTATAGGTCAAACTAGGTTCAAACTATATTAGTATAGGCCTGAAAGGTGTCATTTTCAAGGTAAGGGTTGTAGGATTTGAGAAGTGTTAAAAGTTTTAGGGAAAGGTGGAAGAAAAATGGGGCCAAGAGGGAAATGAGTTATGTGAATGGATAGATAAATGGGAAGATGTGCATAGAATTTAGAGCCAACTTAGAGTTTTGAGAAAGATTGAAAGAGAAAGAGGACCTTGATTTAAATAAGGTATGCAATTTAAGTGAAATGTGGAGTCCTATATAAGGAACACACTAAAGTGGCCTAAAAATGGTTCCAAATAAACACAAAAGTAAGTGCTTAATTTTTAGGACTATACAACAATAGAACAAAATTGATATATTTCATGTGGTATTATTATTTCAATTGGAGTGTAATAGTTTAGTAGTGAACATCGACATACCTAAAATCAAGAGTCATTAGCAAGATCAAATGCTTTAATATCAATATAATATGTATATTGATATTCTTTGATAATCCTTATATAATACACTAATTTTACTTACAAGCAATAGAAGTAAGTATTAATATAAAAAGAATTGTATGTTGACTCTTTAAATAGAGTTTATCTTATAAATGTATTGTTAGTTATATATAAATCAATCTCTTAAATTGTTGACAAGTCCTTACAGTATCAAGTTAAATGGTTGATTAATGAATAGTGTTAGGTTTATTAACAAATCCATAGAACATTCTCTCTCTCTCTCTCTCTCTCTCTCTTATTAGGAATAGTCCCAAGAGATAACTAAGCGGGGGGGTGGGGGGGTTGAATCAATTATCTACAAGTTTCAATTCTTTATCCAATTAAGTATACTTAAACATAAAGCATAAAAATAATGAAAGAACACTTGAACACAACACCAATATTTTGGTTATGGGGAAACCCAAATAGGTAAGAACCCCGATGGGAATTGACACCCATTAATAACCTGCACTAGTGTATTATGATCCTTGTTAGAAAATCCTTAACCCTGTTAGGAGTTGTGTTTACAATGCATTTAGTACATTGACCTAGTCAAGGGTCGGACCCTATTAGGAGTCTTTTACAATTAACCCTATTAGGGGTCAGGACGCATTGTCTGAGAGCACAGTGCTCAAAGGGGTGAAGGCTACAACCTTTTGAATAATAGATACAAACTATATCTGGATCTTGGTGAGCTACACTTTGACTTGCTATCTAGATCAGTTCCAATGTATAGCACAAACTCTTTACTTGGTCACATAGACCTTATGTTGATGGCTCAACACTTCACACACTCTACTTTGTGCTTCACAATATACTTTGAACCATGACTTAGAAATAAAAAAAATGACTTCCTATAAATATCTTTCCTCTAAATGATATAATCAAGTTGGCCTATTAGAACCACCTTGAAATCATAATAGAGAAACCATAACATACTCCAATAATAATTCTGTCGGCTCTACTAAGCACGCATCACAAACTGGGACCTATCCAAATTAATAAGTGTAGATGCATGCTACACACTGTCGGCTCTATCAAATTAATTTCTCCTCAATATGAATTACATCATGTGCTCTTAACCAAACATTATTAACTCTTCTCCAATCATTAATCCAAGGGGGCATACCTTAATGATAGGCGCAACTCCTGTACCAACATAATCTCTGTCGGCTCTTCTGAATACACACAAGAAAATTTAACTAGTGAATAGTGCCTGCATAAATTCACTTCTACTGATCATCATAATTTGCATCCATGAATGTAACATTACTAATATGTCTCCATCACATATCCAAATGTGCAAGGCTCCATGATGATTTTACAAACATTCACTCATAGAACACTATCTGTAACTCTGTTAGGAACACTGCTGACACAAGCTCCTACATAATTATTTGTACTAGCAATTAACCTTTGCATCCATAATATCATGTTGATAATATGTCTATGCTACTTATACTCAAATCTTATTGCATAATTATTCCATGCATGCTACTTACCATATGTTGTCATCAATGAAAAACATACAGTCAACACTAGCTTGCCGACAAATCTCCAACAATCTTGCCCTTTGGCATTTATGGAAACATATGGAATGAAAAAAACCACCAACACAAATGAAATTTATTTTATAACATTCTCCATTTCCTCATAAAAAACTCCCCCAAGGATGAATCCTCCATCTGCTGCAATATTCTTCAATATTCTCTATTTCCTCAACTGAACTGCTTACATGAATACTACTTCCCCTTAGTCTATTAATCCTTCTTTACTTCTATTTTTCATGACTATATATTACTCCCCCTTTGACATCAATGGAAAAGGGTGCCAATAATTTTAAGAACTGGTACTACTCTTGAAGTAGAGTAGTCAACCATTCATTAGTCCCCGAGGATTGATGCTCTTTCTTCTTTCTTCTAAGCAGTATCAGGGAAGGGAATTACTCCCAGCTTCTCCCTAAGATACTCAAAGTATCTTTTGGCAAAGGCTTTGTGAATATGTATGCCAACTAATCTTTAGTACTCACATAGTCCAACTTGACCTCTTTCTCTACCACTTTCTCTCTTAGGAAGTGATACTTAATCTCTATGTGCTTTGTCTTTGCATGCATCACAGGGTTCTTTGAAATGTTGATAGTGCTAGTGTTATCACAATGAATAACAATAGGATAATAAATTTTAATTCCAAAATCCTTTATCATTTTCTTGATCCAAATAATTGTAGAAAAATTTAGGGCTACTGCAACATACTTCACTTGTGTTGTTGACTGAGAAATATAATTTTGTTTCTTGCTTGTCCAAGTGACAAGTCTGTCACCAAGAAACACTACTCCACTTGATGTACTCTTTCTATCGTCAACTTATCCTTCCCAATCAACATCTATATAAACATGAAGCTCAACATTCTCTGAGTTAGGATACCATAGACCATAATCTATAGTGCCTTGCAAATATCTGAATATTCTTTTTACTACCATGAGGTGACTTTTTCTAGGCTCTGCTACAAATCTTCCAACAATACCAACTACATTGGAAATGTTGTATCTACTACTGGAGAATCATCTTCTTTTGTAAGCTTGCATCCTGTTATCATAGGTGTACCCACTAGCTTGCAATCATCCATCTTGAATGTCTTTAAGATTTCTTTCACCTACTTGGTCTGATTTATGAATATACCTTTGTCTATTTGCTGCACATTGAATCCCAAAAAGTATTTGATAGGTCCAATCATGCTCATCTCAAACTCACTCTACATCTCCTTAGAAAATTTTGTACTGAGTTTGTCATTACCCCCAGAGATAATGTCATCAACAAATATAGCTACAAGTAGTAAACCTTTAGATGTTTCTCTTATGAATAGATTACAATCTATTGCTCCTTTCTTGAACCCAATTTTTGGTAGATATCCAACAAGTCTCTCATACCATGCTCTAGGGGCTTTCTTAAGTCCATATAGGGCTTTCTTCAATCTACATACCATATCAAGTTTATCTGATAGGGTGAATACCTTCTCTTTGCTCATATCCTTTACATACTAACCTTGCTTTGTTCCTTACTATTGTACCATCTTCGGTCATCTTGTTTCTAAATATCCACTTTGTTCCAATCACATTCTTATCATTAGGTCTTGGAACCAGTTGCCAAGTATCATTCTTGATAATCTCATCTAGTTCTTCTTTCATAGCATCATGCCAATCTAAATCATTGCATGCATCTTCAACACTTAAAGGTTCAATTTGAGATAGTAAACATACCACCTCATTGCTTGAAAAACTTGTTATCTTGTGGTGACTAATCATGAAAGTACTATCCAAGAAAGTACTGTACACTTTTCATTCATCATGGGGTTCGGGGTTAACTCGTCAAGCATTTTTGAGTTGAAATGTCAAACATTTCCCTAGGTTGACTCATCAAGCTTTTCCCTAGGTTGACTCATCAAGTATTTTTTAGGGTTAACTTGTTAACCGATATAAGTCTTGTTATATTGGCTTAGGGTTAGGGATTTCATAATGTATGATTTTAGTACTTGAAGTAGAATTGAGCTGTAAGGGATTACAGATTGTAATCAAGTTGTAATCATTGGATAATAATAATATTGGACTCACTGTTGGTGGATGTAGCCCAGGGATTGGGTGAACCACGTTAAATATTTATGTCTTGTGTTCTCTTCTGTGTGGTTTACTATTTTCTGATATTAGTTATATTTGCATGTAATTTTTATTTTTCCGCCTTGTTGATCCTAACAAGTGGTATCAGGGTGAGGTTGTTTTTTAGTTATCCTCTACAAGAAGATCTCATGGTTTAGTGGGAGTCTCATAGTTGAGTGGAAGCAATGGTAGACAAGGGTAGGCTGAAGGTTAGAAATTTTAATGGGAAGAACTTTCAGTTATGGAAAATGCAAATGGAGGATTATCTCTATCAGAAGGATCTATGGTAGCCATTGGAAGGAAAAACCAATAAATTGGAAAGCATTTCTAATGAGGACTAGATAATTCTTGATAGAAAGGCTCTTGGTAGTATTTGATTATGCTTGGCATAATCGGTGGCATTCAATATTACACAAGTAGTGACGACTGAAGATTTGATGAAAACCCTAGCGAAGTTGTATGAAAAGCCCTCCGCTTCAAATAAGGTATTTCTCATGAAGCATTTGTTTAATATGAAAATAGTGGAAGGTGGGTCATTTGATGATCATTTAAATAAGTTTAATATAGTTACCAGTCAATTAACTTCTATCAATATTATTTTTGATGAAGAAGTCAGGGCTCTCTTGATTTTGTGTTCTTTGCCTGAAAGCTAGAATGGCTTGGTAATGGCTATTAGTAATTCTATTTTTGGTTCTAATACCCTAAAATATGATGATGTTATTGGTGTTATTCTAAGTGAGGAAATTCATAAGAAAAGCTAAGGTGGATCCACATTAGGTAGTGTCTTAAACACACAAAATAGGGGTAGAACCAATGAGAGAGGAGATAACTTTGGAAACTATGGGAAATCAAGAGGAAAATCAAAGGGAAAGAGGTCTGAATCCAAAGGGCCAAATGATTGCTGGTACTACGGAAAACCAGGTCATAAGAAGAAAGATTGCTAGTCTCAGAAGAATAAAGAAGGAGACAAACAAGAAGGTAACAAGGAGAAAAATGTGGTAAGTAATAAACCCAAAGAGGATGCCTTGCTTCTTTCCTTAGAAAGTATTGATGATTCACGGGTTTTAGATTATGGGGCTTCATTTCATGCTACACCCCATAGAGGTTACTTTCTTGATTATGTCCAAGGGGATTTGGGGCTAGTTTATTTGGGAGATAATGAACCTTGTCAGATAGTTGGAAAGGGAAAAATTAAGATTAAGTTATAGAATGGGAATCATTGGCTACTACAAGAGGTAAGACATGTTCCAAGGCTGGGTAGGAATTTAATTTCAATAGGGCAACTAGGTGATGAGGGTTGCATAGTTATTTTTAATTATAGAAATTGGAAGGTTTCAAAAGGTTCCTTAGTAGTAGAAAAAGGTGTGAAAGTAGGCACCTTACATATTTGTACAGGTCATACCGTTCCTTCTACTTTAATTGTTTTAGAAGATAATGAATATTTAGGAATAGTGGCTGTAGTTGAGCAGAAAGAATGTCAAATCATTGTTGTAGATTCTCACATAGCACTGTGGCACAACAGACTCAGGCACATGAGTGAAAAAGGTATGAAATTACTTCATTCAAAGAAAGTTTTACCTAGTCTAAAATGTGTCAATATGGATTTCTGTGAGAGTTGTGTATATGGAAAACAAAAGAGAGTTAGTTTTGTAAAGAGTGGGAAGGAAAAGAAAAATGAGAGATTAGAGCTTGTGCATATAGATGTATGGGGACCAGCTCAGGTACCTTCCCTTGGTGGCTCTTTGTATTATGTTACATTTATAGATGATGCAACAAGAAAAGTATGGATTTATTTCCTTAGACAAAAATTTGATGTATTTCAAACTTTTAAGAAATCGAAATGCTTGGTTGAGAATGAGACTGGTAAAAGGTTAAAATGTCTCAGATCTAATAATGGTGGTGAGTATTGCAGCACAAAATTTGAAGATTATTGTTCCTCTAATGGTACTCGTAGGCAAAAAACTATACCAAGGACTCCACAAGAAAATGGAGTGGCTGAACGCATGAACATGACAATAATGGAGCATGCAAGGAGTATGAGGTTGCATGCTAGGATGCCCAAATACATGTGGGTAGAGGCTATGAAAAATACTATTTATTTAATTAATAGAGGCTCCTCTACTCCCTTGGACTATGGTATTCTAGTGGAAGCATAGAGTGGTAAGAAGGTTAGTTATTCTTTTCTCAAAACCTCTGGTTGTGAAGCTTTTGCACTTATAGATTCTAAAAATAGAACCAAGATGGAAGCTAAGTCAAATAAATGTGTATTTTTTGGTTATGGCATTGATGAATTTGGTTATAGGCTTTGGGATTTTGAAAATCATAAAATTGTAAGAAGCAGGGATGTCATATTCAATGAGAAAGTATTGTACAAAGATCTGTTGCAACAGCATGAGAAGAAAGAAAATGACTATGTAGTACTAGATGATACTCCAAAAGATGTTGTTCCAATAGTTCCTTATGCTCTACAAAAATAACAACAAAAAATACCACACACCCCAGTGAATGTTAGATGGTCAACAAGGCTAAGTAGACCTCCAGAAAGATTTTCTTCTTCCTTTTATTCTATTTTGTTAACAGATGTTGGTGAAACTAAATGTTATAATGAAGTTGTGTAGGTGGATACAAAGGTTTAGTGGGAGTCTACAATGACAGAGGAAATGGACTCCTTGCTGAAAAATCAAACTTGGGATTTATGCAAGTTACTGTTGTCACTAAGGATTGCACCCTGTTTTGCTAAGTATTGAACCTAGCAATCATGTGAAACATGGGACTATTCTCAGGTTGTCGGTAACTTATCTGAGAATAGACCTTTAGATTAAGGGCCGGCTTCCCTATGTATCACTTGAAACTTATCTAAACTTGGAGGGAAATGGGATAGAAAATGCTTGAAAATAAACAACTGCAACTTGAAATGAAAGGAAGGTGATCTAGCAAAGTTGAGGAGAAACCACAATAGAGCAATAAGTTCACTTCATTAGCAATTCAAATCTAATTCACAACTCAATCCTACTTTCTTAACTTCTGATGAAATAAGGTACTTAGAATCTAGAAAAGGAAGAACCTTCACAAATCTGATATTCTTGATTATACACAAATCACACCACTAAATTAAGACAAATCCTTGAATACCCACTTGAATCCAAAAATGTAGATGAAGGATATAGAATCATCACAATAATCTCACATATGGCTTCAACAGTAAACCCATAATTATAGGGGAACAAGAAGGATCAATTTTTATTGCTAAAAGAAATAGGTACAATTGTGTCTCTCAAAGCTACAACACTCATATCAGAGAGAAAAAGTGAAGAGCTAACCTCAATCACCAAAAGTGAGAGGTATAAAAACAAAAATCTAAGAATCTGCATTCAACTCCACTACCTCCTAAGAATGGAAAACCCATGAGGCAGCATCATGGTTTGAATGTCAGATTCCCAGATTCCTAGGGGGTGAGGAAAGTGGAGGCCTAAAAAACTTTGTCAAAGATGACCATTACACCCACTAAATCATGCCTTATAATCGATATCTGACAAGGGTTTATAAAAAAATACCACTTGTCAATATCTTATAATAAAAGATGGCCATGACTTAACATTTAAAACTATCCACTAAGACCTCTAATAGATAAAATTATATTTTTAAAGGAAAGCCTCAACCAAAAGGGAAGCACATCTTTAAAAATAATAGCATTAAAAATGAAATTTTCAACCCCTAAAAAAAAACTATAGGTTACATGAAAAAGATGTAAAATCAACTCCCCAATAATGGGAGGATATTCACATGATCAATTAAATAAAACATAACCTAAGTCTAGAGATATCAACATAATGCTCAAACCTAAAGGGGAGGAAGAAAATAACATTATTGTCCAAACATAGCATGAAGATGAAGAGCCCACGGCATCAAAGCCCTAAAGCTTGGCACCTGGAAACCTTCCAATCTTATTCTAGTTTGAATGAAAAAATTCCCTCTTTGATTTAGAAATAGCAACCTAACCTTGGCAACATCTTCTTGAGGTAGGCATTACTCTGAATAATCTTTTCATTTCATGTTTGAGGGCACTGTTGCTATGGTACCGGATATCACATTGTTTCCTTACATTCTTTGCACTATAATTTCTTGATATTGTTCTATGTACTATGTTCCATGTTTGAATGTCTCTATTCATTTGTGATGCATCTTGGCCTCTGTAGGTTTTGAGGGCATGTACAAATAGTGGCAAAATGCTTCTGCATTACAAATGACATCTCTATATTCCTTCACAATAGTGGATTGATGTCATTGCACTCTCTCGGGCACCATGTCTATTTCATGTTCAATGTGTATGGCTATCTTTGACTTTGGTTGCAAAAACTCTACATTTTATTTCATATTGCTTGCATCTTGGAGGCACTAGCAGGATTAATCTGCATTTGCAATGGCATTAGAAATTGATGGCATTGTGCTCGTTTGAATTTGACATTGTTTCATGCCATTCTTATTGGTTGCTGTAAAACTAGGGCACATATATTATGTAGCACTATTGCTTGTATC
This sequence comes from Chamaecyparis obtusa, assembly GCA_027943335.1. NCBI lineage: Eukaryota > Viridiplantae > Streptophyta > Pinopsida > Cupressales > Cupressaceae > Chamaecyparis > Chamaecyparis obtusa. The sequence continues at coordinate 280,032 of BSBK01005246.1, read as the reverse complement.
TAGCACATCATCAGTGTTCTTTGTCAATGTCGAGTAGGGCATGGTATAATTTATTGAGTTTATCTACATTTGTATGATAATATGTATTGGAAATTGGCACAGCTAGGTCATGGTAACTATTTATGACTCTCTGCATTCACTATTGATTAGTTTAGCATTGGATTTCATCTTCATAGCATGCAACCATAACTGGTGTTGTGTTTGTTGATCTATTATTATTGATGAGGGCACATATATTATGTAGCAAAGCCTCTTTGTATTTGTGATGGCATAGAGTATGTATTCCTTGCCACTTTGATGGTCAGTGAACTAGGGTATTGATATCACTATGGCACCATCACTTTACGTCTGTTATAGCCTGTGAGCCATAAGGCTAGGGTATCATATTTGCACCATTCTTAATGTCCTGTAAGAAAAGCCAGGGCATAACACTGATCATGGCATCCCTGCTGATGTTAATACATGGCACGGGCTCTGTTCAAAAGCATTCAATCTTTGTTTAAATATATTGTTTTGATGGCCATCTATTTCTACTGCATGTGGCCCGTGAACTTTAGGGTACTAGTATTCATAGTCGTTGTGCTTGGGGCTGAGCATGATACCAAACCTGCTACATTTTCTTTGTATTTTATTATGCCTTTGTAGTTCATTGTATTATCTCTCATGCCAGTACCCATGAAGGCTCAGGTTTTGTATTTGTTGATTGCATTTGTGGTGTTGATCATTGTGCATAGTGATGGCATTTGTTTGGGTGCTTATCAAATCAATACCCTTGATTCTATTGTAGCTTATTATGATGAAGGCCTATGAGCACTGGGCATGATAATGCATGTGTTGACCATACTTCTTTTTGATTTTCCTATTGTAAATCTGACATCACTACCTACTATTTTGAGATATTGCTCTATCTGTGGCTATTGCCCTTCAATATATATAATGATATCCTTTACATTGGGACTAGTGTTCAATTTTGTTGCTCTATATTCATTGGGACTATATCTCTACATCATGTCACTGTCGAGACAAACCAGTGAGCTATGATATTTAATTGTCATCTTGAATACACTTTAAAAATGTTGATTGTTTGGTCTTCTTGATGGCACTAAGTAATAGGATGTAGTGCATGCTTTCTATATCATGATCATGACACCATCTCCATTTGATATTATATGCTATTTCAATGATATTGTGGCCTATTTGATAGCACATTGTGATGTTTGTAGCTCATTCACTCACTATCTCTACATATGATATCATGCCACTATGCTCAGTTGTAATGACTCATTCCCATGTTTTTCTTGAATTGATATTTCAATGATCATTAGTGCATGCATAGACATTCATGGATCAATAATGTTATCATTAATTTGACATTTGCCTCACGCTTATCACATACATGTTATGCCCTATTATAATGTAGATCTGAGATACATTCATGTTTCAGTGTGCCTTATCTTTTGCATAGATCTATGTGCCCTATTACAAGCTCTATTTTCCTTTGATGCCATGTAGATATTTGTTATTCATTCATCATAGCTTGACTAATTGTTATGCCCTAGTGCCCCTGCTAGCTTATTAAAATATCATGCTCATGTTACAACACATAGGTTCTATTTGCATCCTCATACTAGTATTTGCTTATCATGCCATGTTGTTTGATTGATCCCTACTAATGCTGAATCATGTGGATGCTCTTCATCTATACATACTATGTGTGCCCTTGGTCCTTGATGTGGTCATGGTGGAGATCATGAGGTTTCCCTATCATGATCTGCATTAAGGGCCTAGATCATTCATGGAATTCATTATTGGATTAGCTTCTCCTGTATCTGCACATGAAACAAACATGTCAGTGAAAACATGGTGCCTCTTTTGTTTCTTTGGATGGTTCTCATGCACATTCCCTAAGCACAACCCTTGTTAGAGGTGCATGGATGAGTGTATGTATGCATTGTGTGATATTTTGATGCCAACCATTGCATAGATCCATTAGATCTAACCCATCTCCTCTTTTCACTTCTTGCAGGTTCTAGATCTTAGGAGCTCACTGGACAAGACCAGATCTAGACATCAACACCAGGCAATGTCTAGTAGCCTAGTATTCTAATAACGGCTATGCTCATGACCTGTGTGAGCCTAGATAGATGATTTATTTCTATTCTTTCCCTTTTGTATAGTATACATACATGCATGTGTAGTAGTAGATGCAGTTCATTTCCTTTTCATTTTCATGTATTTTGCAATGAAATGAATGCAAATATTAAACAAGACCACTAATAACACAAACTAGGGTATAGTAGCTCATCTAGTAATTAGGCTTCCAAAATGTGCAAAAATATGACAATATTCTGGTGACCTCTATGGAGTGCTTGCCTACTAAGCATCCTGACCAGCTGCCTGAATAGATCCATTGGGCATAGAGCCACTGATTCACAACTGAACCTAGCTTCTTTCAGATAACCAATCCTTCTCAACAAAACTGCTAACTGCTAGAGATAACTTCTTTGGCTTATTGCATCTCACACCAACTAAAAACAATTGAAAGCAACTACTGAAAACAACTTGTGCCAGGCACTTAGGGAGCATAGAAAGCCAAAAACTCAACTTACTAATATACAGGGTAGAAAAGAACCTCAGAAACAAACCTTGAGGTGGATCCCATTCATTGGAATGGGAAGCTCCTGGCCATCCATGCTAGCCAGCTGAAAAGCATTATGGGCTTTGCATCCAATCACCATGAAGGGCCCACTCCAGATGTCATCAAACTTAGTATGCTTCCCTAGTTTATGTTTTGCTTCATCCCACTTGAGGACTAGATCCCCTTCTTTAAAGACTTTAGGTGTGGCCTTCTTGTCAAAACTTTTCTTCATCTGAGCATGATGAGCCTCCAGGTTCTCCAATGCCAGCTTTCTTGTTTCTTCAATTTCAATAAGTTTAGCCAGTCTAACCTGCATAGTATCTTCCTCCACAAGATGAATTTCTTTGGTTAGACTCAGGGTAGGCAACTCAGTAGATAGTGGGATCTTGGCTTCTTTTCCATATACCAATGTGTAGGGTGAGTTTCCTGTAGACCTCTTGGGTGTTATTCTATCTGCCCATAAGGCCAGCTTCAACTTGCTATGCCAGTCTCTCTAATTTCCTTCTATAGTCCTTTTGATTATTCTCATCAAGTTTTTATTCATTGATTCTGCTTGACCATTACCCTGAGGGTAATAGTTAGAAGAGGTACTCAGAAAGATATTATGCTTGAGTGCCCATTCTAAAATTTAAGTTCCTAGGAATGCCATAGCATTATCAGAAATGATAGAATCTGGAGCACCAAATATGGACACAATATCTTGATAGAAATTTAGGACAGAGGTTTCATTTGCTTCCTTTAGTGCTACAAACTCTGTCCATTTGGTAAAATAGTCTTTGGCTACAAGTATCCACTTGTGTCCAGCACTGGATGGGGGGTTGATAGGTCTAATAAAATACAATCCCCACTTTGAGAAAGGTTGTTCTACCTTGATAGGATGAAGAGGGAGGGCTGCCATCTTTTTCTTTCCAGCAAACAAGGCACAGTTCTTGCATCTTCTTACCTAATCAAAAGCATCCTTGTACAAGCTAGGCTAGTAGTACCCAGCCCTCATCACCTTAAGAGTAGTGGTTCTGGCAGAAAAGTGTCCACCAGAGCCTCCATCATGAAACTCCTCCAGTATCTTATTCACTTGGTCAGTTTCAACACATCTCAACATGATGCCACTATGATCCCTTCTATACAGAATGTTATCAATAACAATAAATGGAATATCCTGGAGTCTAAAGTACCTTCTTTTACTCCTTTTGAGGCCTTGAGGGCACTGTCCAGTAGAGAGGTAACACTTCATCTCTGTTGTCCATCTTGTGCTCTATCTAGCATCTTGATTCATCAGAACAACTTCTTCTTCTTGCTGGCTTGGATCTACTATTTTTTCATTAAGCTATTCACATAGTCCTTTCCCTCTAACCAGCTTGGTCACCTTGATTTGAATGTCATATTCCATGACTTTGGTGACCCAACTAGCCCTCTTGTGGCTCAGATCCTTGTTTAGTAGGAAATATCTTATGCAAGGGTGAGCAACCATCAGGTGCACTATGTTGTTGGACAGCAAGTGCCTAAATTTCTTTAGACTTCTCACAATTTCCAATACATTCTTCTCTACAGGCAAATAATTTAGCTCATAACCATCTAGGCCTTGACTATAGAAAGCTACTGGCTATGCTATCTTTGTCTCCAAAAGCATACAATATAAAATCTTTAGAAAAGTCAGGATTTACCAAGGTAGGAGTGGATGCAATTGCCTCCTTGACTTCTTCAAAACACTTTTTACCTTCATTGGTCCAATGAAATGCCGAATTATTTTTTAGCATCTGGATCATAGGCTTTAGGAGTGCAGCAACATTCAGAATAAACCTCCTCAAAAAATTGATTCTTCCCAAGAAACTCTATAATCCCTTCTTGTGAGCCGGCAAGGGAAGAGCTAGAATGACCTTCACCCTAGCAGGATCAATAGTTATTCCTTGCTTGGAAACAATGTGTCCCAGTAGTCTACCCTCATGCACAAAAAAAATGCATTTCTTGGGATTCAGTGAGACTCCAAACTCTCTCCATCTTAAAAAAATTTCCTTAGATGAATTAGGTGATCCTTTGTGTCTTTTGAGAAGACACTTATATCATCCAGATATACCAGAACAAACTTGTTCATTAGGCCAACAAATTCCATCTCCATGGTTTTTTGGAATGTGGCACCAGTATTGGACAACCTGAATGGCATCTTCTTGTATGCCATGGTGCCCCATTTAGTGGTGAATGTTGTCTTGTATTGATATTCTTCTCTAACCAGAACCTGGTTATAACCAGAAAATCCATCTAACAGAGAAAACCTGTCAGACACTGAGACATACTGCAAAATCTATTCCATAGATGGTAGTGGGTGATGATCTTTGAGTGAGGCTCTGTTAAGGTCTCTAAAATCCAAACATAACCAAATTTCACCATTCTTCTTCCTAACTGGTACTAGATTAGAGACCCAAGAGGTGTGCTTAATGGGAAAAATAATATTGGCCTCAATCATCTTCCTCAATTCTATTTTCATCAGGACCTCTAGCTTAGGATTGATGGGCCTCTACTTTTTCCTTATTGGTTTGGCATGGGGTTCTAGCTCAATGATGTGTTGGGCTAAGTGAGGATTGAATCCCTTCAGGTCATAGTATTCCCATGTAAAGACATCACTATACTCTTGACATAATGAAATAAAGGCTTGTTGTTCTGGCTGTGTGCATACCTTTCCAAGCTTAAAGAATTTGTCCTTGAGAACCTCCATAGGCTGGTAGTGTTCTTCTTTAACTATCATACTAGCCTTGTCTCCCCTAAGTTGATCATCAGAATTAAATACAGACTCAAGTGTGACCAGTCCTTTAGGCAGTTTATTACTCTTCAACTGTAACATCTGGTCACCATACTGATGAGCATGTTTTCTCTGGTTAACTCTGGAGAACTCAGCTTCTTCTATTAGAAAATTGAAAATCTGCTCATCATTTTCAAAAACTTGCCAGCTTACTTGATTGTCTGGTATGGATGGCCTTACCAAAATCTTTACATGTTGAGAATTGGGATTTGGGACCTCTTTTGGAATATCATATTCTACTCCCATGGTAGCCAACTTGTCTGCCTGTTTGTTTTGATTTCTTGGAACAACAACCAGATTAAAAGCATGAAAATCTTCTATTAAATCCCAAACCCTATGCTTATACATCTTAAGTGTATCATTCTTTGTGAGGTTAGTGCCATGAATTTGATTGACCACTAACTTGCTATCACCTATAACTTCTAGGCATTTGATTCCTCTTTGTCTAGCCCATTCTAAACCATGAATCAATGCCTCATACTCTATTGTATTGTTAGTATAGCTGAAAGAAAAAATGAACTGTAGAGTAATACCTTTGTCCTTCTGGAGAAATTAGGACAGCTCCTCCTCCTGAACCAACCTTACTTCTAGCAGCATCAAAGAATAACTGCCACAAATCATCATTCTAACCAGCAAAAGGCTTTTCTTCCTTTTTCATTAGATCTAGTATCACAACACCTTCTTCATGAATGATAAACATTCCAATACCAGAAACCTCCATGTTTCTAAAAGGGTCATCTTCCTATAAATCTCTTTCATCCCACTCATCTAAGGTAATATCAGGGATCTTTCCAGCACTGGTCTCAAATTCAGAATCACTTGGATCTTGTTCATGATACATCAGATTGACATTTATAGGGCTTGGGGTATATGGCTCAACATGGGTCTTTGCAAAAGCTTCAGACTTAATTCTAACCCTAGTACTGTACCTAGTTCTAAAATATAGATGGGACCAATCAGCTGAGAGATATCCCCCCAACCTAGTAGTGAACTCTCTACTTAGACAAATAGAAAAATGAGGGGGAAAATCTATGACATAGACATCTTGGGGAATGGAGAAATTGGGGCATTCATGTAGAGTGAGACTCAGGTCTTTTATAACTCCCAAAGTACTAACTGATGACCCATCCAACTGAACAACAGGCCTATCTATTAGCTCATAAGATAATCCTAGTAGGTCTGCTAGCTATTTAGAAATCATAGAACTACTTGCTCCTGAGTCTATCATACAGTTATGAACTGGATAGTCTCCAACAATAAGAGTTACATAGAAAGGGGGAGGCTTAACCTGTGAGGCAACAATGGGCCGTGAGCTAGTTTCTCCTTTGTGCTGCTCCACTTGACATGTTTAAGCTACCAGGACCCTAGGCTATTCCAAAATAGCCTCTTGACTTGGTAAAATCTTAGCCAATTCATTCAGTATCAGCTCCTTTTGACCAGGGATCACCAGGGTGTTCATCAAAGGCACATTGATAGAGGTTTTCATCATTTTCTCCACTATATTAAAAGATCTCAAAATCACTTTGGGCTATCCTTTTGGCATAGCAGTCTCTATTTGTGTAGATACTAGCTGTGTAGCTATCTTGACTAGTTCTTTAGCCTCATTAGACTGGTTTAGGACTAGAGCTTGACTTTCTTTGGGTTGTGGATTCACAATATGGGCTTGTTGACTAGTAGAGGCCACTTGTTCAACCTCCAAAGCCTTCTTCTTAGACCTAGTGCTAGCTACAACTGGGATGTAGTTTAGGTTATCACTTGGTGAGAAATTCACCCCATAAAAATCTTCTTTCTAAAAATCCACCAATGCCACCTCAGGAGTCTACAACTCATTTGGAGTAACAACTAGACCTTGTTGAACCTCTGGCTCTTGAACTATCTCCTATGGTATCATCATGTTGTTCTGCACCATGAGGGCCTGAGCATAGCCATTAGGACACATCCCTTGGATATGTTGTTGATTGCATGGGCAGCCCCATTGATATTCTTGTGCTATATTATTCTGAGCTATAAGAACCAACTCCCTAGAAGCACTAGGAATATTAGGATTATAAGGCTGGCTGGATTTTTGGTTATAATTTCTTGCTTGACCTTGCTGGCCTTGTTGATATTGGGGCCTATTCTGCTAGTAATGATTTTGATAGGGCTGCTAATAAGGCTATTGATAAAGATGAAACTGTTGTTTCTTTAGACTGACCAACTCATTATTAACATTTAGCAAGGCCTTTTTAATCTCAGTCAACTCTTGGGATTGATTCACAACTAGGCTAACAGCTTGTTGAGGAGGAGCTAGGAGAGGTGGAATAGATGCTAGGGCTAGAATTGCTTCAGGGATAGGATGAAGCTCTAGAAAAATAGGCATTAGAGGCCTTGGGGCTATCTTCTTAGCTTGGATTAGACTATTTTCAGCTCTTATGGCAAGATCATATGCTGTTGGAAAATTATTTCCACCCATTGACTGGATCATAATAGAAATATCACTGTTAAGGGCTCTTAGATAATACAAGAAAGCATGCTAGCTTGATGGTCTTACTATAGCTAGTATTCTATGCCATGTTCTTTGAAATATAAAGTTAAAATCCATCATGTATTCTTGAGGTGCTCTTTTGATAGTAGTCAAATGCGCAACTAATGAGAGGTGATTTGATTTATCCTCAAATTGATTGGTTAAGGCTTGACCCAAACCATCCCAGTCAGCTATAGAACCAACTACTAAGCCTCTAAACCATTGCAGTGCTTTGCCTTTGAGGGAAGCTGCCAACAACCTCACAGCCACATTATCCTGAGTCATATTATGAAGGGCACAAAGGGATGCTACATCTCTTATGTGTTCAATGGTTGAGGTCTGATCCTCCCCTGTGAAAAAGGGAAAACTCTTAAGGGCTGATATAGGTATGTCATCATGCTGCTAAAAATTTAAATGACTACCTTGATTAAAAGCCACAAAAGGGTGCTATCTAGGCTGAGCCATTGAAGGGTTTAAGGGAGCTTGAAATACTGGAACTTGAGTAATTGATGCTTGGGTTACTAGTACTTGAATTGTTGGTGCTACTTGCATAGGTAACAACACATGTATTGACTGGATTGGTGAAACACTTGTAGGATTATGAGTAGGTTTAGGGGCAGACTTAGGGGTTTTTGATGCACAAGCTTGGGCTACTTTAGGCCTCTTTCTAACAGGTGGCATTTCTGTATACACAAAAGGATCCTTACTCTACCTAGTTGGAATCCCACTCATAAGCTTAGAGACTGATCTGCATAAAGCACCATTACAGTCACTAGGTATGACTTCAAAATACTGTCACTGCTCATACCAAAAAATAACTTGCAATAAACTTTCTAGGAAATCAGACTCACTGAGTCTCTATCCCACTGGGTGTGCCAAAAACTATTGTCACTAAGGATTGCACCCTATCTTGCTAAGTATTGAACCCAACAATCTTGTGAAACATGGGACTATTCTCAAGCTGTGGGTAACCTATCTGAGAATAGACCTTCGGATTAAGGGTCGGCTTCCCTATGGATCACTTGAAACTTATCTAAACTTGGAGGGAAAAGGGATAGAAAATGCTTGAAAATAAACAACTGCAACTTGAAATGAAAGGAAGGTGATCCAGCAAAATTGAGGAGAAACCACAATTGAGCAATAAGTTCACTTCATCAACAATTCAAATCTAATTCACAACTCAATCCTACTTTCTTAACTTCTGATGAAATAAGGTACTTAGAATCTAGAAAAGGAAGAACCTTCACAAATCTGATATTCTTGATTATACACAAATCACACCACTGAATTAAGACAAATCCTTGAATACACACTTAAATCCAAAAATGTAGATGAAGGATATAGAATCATCATAATAATCTCACATATGGCTTCAACAGTAAACCCAAAATTATAGGGGAACAAGTAGGATCGATTTTTATTGCTAAAAGAAAGAGGTACAATTGTGTCTCTCAGAGCTACAACACTCATATCAAAGAGAAAAAGTGAAGAGCTAACCTCAATCACCAAAAGTGAGAGGTATAAAAACAAAAATCTAAGAATCTGCATTCAACTCCACTACCTCCTAAGAATAGAAAACCCATGAGGTAGCATCATGGTTTGAATGTTAGATTCCCAGATTCCTAGGGGGTGAGGAAAGTGGAGGCCTAAAAATGAATAGTCAAAGACGAACATTACACCCATTAAGTCATGCCTTATAACCGATATCTAACAAGGGTTTATAAAAAAATACCACTTGTCAATATCTTACAATAAAAGATGGCCATGACTTAACATTTAAAACTATCTACTAAGACCTCTAATAGATACAATTATATTTTTAAAGGAAAGCCTCAACCAAAAGGGAAGCACATCTTTAAAAATAATAGCCTTAAAAATGAAATTTTCAACCCCTAAAAAAAAATCTATAGGTTACATGAAAAAGATGTAAAATCAACTCACCAATAATGGGAGGATATTCACATGATCAATTAAATCATACATAACCCAAGTCTAGAGATATTGGCATAATGCTCAACCCTAAAAGGGGAGGAAGAAAATAACATTATTGTCCAAACATAGCATGAAGATGAAGAGCCCACGGCATCAAAGCCCTAAAGCTTGGCACCTGGTAACCTTCAAATCTTACTGTAGTTTGAATGACAACTTCCCTCTTTGATTTAAAAACAACAACCTGACCTTGGCAACATCTTCTCAAGGTAGGCATTACTCTAAACAATCTTTTCATTTCATGTTTGAGGGCATTGTTGCTATGGTAGCAAATATCACATTGTTTCCTTACATTCTCTGCATTGTAATTTCTTGATATTGTTCTATGTATTGTGTTCCATGTTTGAATGCCTCTATTCATTTGTGATGCATCTTGGCTGTAGGTTTTGAGGGCATGTACAACTAGTGGGAAAATGCTTTTGCATTTCAAATGACATCTCTATATTCCTTCACAATAGTGGATTGATGTCATTGCACTCTCTCGGGCACCATGTCTATTTCATGTTCACTGTGTATGGCTATCTTTGTATTTGGTTGAAAAAACTCTGCATTTTATTTCATATTGCTTGCATCTTGGAGGCACAAGTGGCATTAATTTTCATTTGCAATGGCATTAGAAATTGATCGCATTGTGCTTGTTTGAATTTGACATTGTCTCATGCCATTCTTACTAGTCGCTGTAAAACTAGGGCACATATATTATGTAGCACTATTGCTTGTATCTAGGGTATCATCAACATTCTCTATCAATGCTGACTAGGGCATGGTATAATTTATTGAATTTCTCTACATTTGTATGATAGCATGTATTGACAATTGGCACAGCTAGGGCATGGTAACTATTTGTGACTCTCTACATTCACTATTGATTAGTTTAGCATTGGATTTCATATTCATAACCCGCAAGCATAACTAGTGTTGTGTTTGTTGATTTTTATTATTGATGAGGGCACATATATTATGTAGCAAAGCCTCTCTATATTTTTGATGGCATAGAGTATGTATTGCCTACCACTTTGATGGCTCATGAACTAGGGTATTGATATCATTGTGGCACCATCGCTTTGTGTCTGTTATAGCCTGTGAGCCATAAGGCTAGGGTGTCATATTTGCACCATTCTTGATGTGTCGTAAGCAAAGCCAAGGTATGGCATTGATCATGGCATCCCTACTGATGTTAATACATAGCATGGGCTCTGTTCGAAAGCATTCAATCTTTGTTTAAATCTATTGTTTTGATGGCCATCTATTTCTACTGCATGTGGCCCATGAACTTGAGGGTACTAGTATTCATAGTCATTGTGCTTGGGGCCGAGCATGATACCAAACCTGCTACATTTTCTTTGTATTTTATTGTGCCTTTGTAGTTCATTGTATTATCTCTCATGCCAGTTACCATGAAGGCTCAGGTTTTGTATTTGTTGATTGCATTTGTGGTATTGATCATTGTGAATAGTGATGGCATTTGTTTGGGTGCTTATCAAATCACTACCCTTGATTCTATTGTAGCTTATTATGATGAAGGCCTATGAGCACTGGGCATGATAATGCATATGTAGACCATACTTATTTTGGATTTTCCTATTGTAAATCTGACATCACTGCCTGATATTTTGAGGTATTCCTCTATCTGTGGCTATTTCCCTTCAACATATATAATGATATCCTTTACATTGGGACCAGTGTTCAATTTTGTTGCTCTATCTTCATTGGGACTGTATCTCTCCATCATGTCACTATCAGGACAAACCAGTGAGCTTTGATATTTAATTGTCATCTTGAATACACTTTAAAAATGTTGATTGTTTGGTCTTCTTGATGGCACTAAGTAACAGGATGTAGTGCATGCTTGTTGTATCATGATCATGACACCATCTCCATTTGATATTATATGCTATTTCAGTGTTATTGTGGCCTATTTGATAGCACATTGTGATGTTTGTACCTCATTCACTCATTGTCTCTGCATATGATATCGTGCCACTATGCTCAGTTGTAATGACTCATTCCCATGTTTTGCTTGAATTGATATTTCAATGATCATTAGTGCATGCATAGACATTCATGGATCAATAATGTTATCATTAAGTTGACATTTGCCTCACGCTTATCACATACTTGATATGCCTTGTTATAATGCATATCTGAGATGCATTCATGTTTCAGTGTGCCTTATCTTTGGCATAGATCTGTGTGCCTTTTTACAAGCTCTATTTTCCTTTGATGTCATGTAGATCTCCGTTATTCATTCATCATAGCTTGATTGATTGTTATGCCCTAGTGCCCTTGCTGGCTTATTAAAATATCATGCTCATGTTACAACAGATAGGTTTTGTTTGAATCCTCATACCAGTATTTGCTTATCATGTCGTGCTATTTGATTGATCCCTATTGATGTTGAATCATCTGGATGCTCTTCATCTTTACATACTATGTGTGCCCTTGGCCCTTGATGTGGTCATGATGGAGATCATGAGGTTTCCCTATCATGATCTGCATCAAGGGCCTAGATCATTCATGGAATTCATTATTGGATCAACTTCTCCTATATTTGCACATGAAACAAACACGTCAGTGAAAACATGGTGCCTCTTTTGTTTCTTTGGATGGTTCTCATGCACATGCCCTAAGCACAACCCTTGTTAGAGGTTCATGGCTGAGTGTATCTATGCATTGTGTGATATTGTGATGTCAACCATTGCATAGATCCATTGGATCTAACCCATCTCCTCTCTTCACTTGTTGCAAGTTCTAGATCTCAGGAGCTCACTAGACAGGACCGGATCTAGACATCAACACTAGGCAATGTCTAGTACCCCAGTATTAATTATTTCTTTATGTATATCTACACTCATCCATTCAATTCTGATAACAGCTATGCTCATGGCTTGTGTGAGCCTAGATAGATGCTTTCTTTCTATTCTTTCCCTTTTGTATAGTATACATACATGCATGTGTAGTAGTAGATGTAGTTCATTTCCTTTTCATTTTCATGTATTTTGCAATGAAATGAATGCAAATATTAAACAAGACCACTAATAACACAAACTAGGGTATAGTAGCTCATCTAGTAATTAGGCTTCCAAAATGTGCAAAAATATGACAACAGTTACCTGTAGGTAAAAGGGCTTTACAGAATAAATGGGTTCATAGGCTGAAAGAAGAGGATGGAGGTAAGAAAAGATTTAAAGCTAGGTTAGTTGTAAAAGATTTTTCACAGAAAAAGGGTATTAATTTTGATGAGATATTTTTTCCAGTTGTTAAAATGACTTCTATCCGTACTATTTTAAGTATTGTGGCTACTGAAGATTTGCATTTAGAGCAGCTTGATGTTAAAATAGATTTTCTTCATGGTGATTTGGATTAAGAAATATATATGGTCCAGCCACAAGGATTTGAGGTCAAGGGTAAGGAGAATTTGGTGTGCAGATTGCAGAAAAGTTTATATGGCTTGAAGCAAGCACCTCTATAGTGGTATATTAAATTTGACACTTTTATGAATTAGCATGGATACACTCGGTGTCATTCTGACCATTGTGTTTATTTTATGAGGTTGGATGATGATAACTATATTATTTTATGTTTATATGTTGATAATATGCTTGTAGCTGGGTCTAACATGGATCACATTAAGGGGTTGAAACAACAATTAGCACATTCATTTTCTATGAAGGATTTGGGGGTAGAAAAATAAATCCTTGGTATGAAAATTTGTAGAGATAGGAAAAATAAGAAGCTGACTTTTATCTCAGGTTGATTATATTGAGGTGTTGCAATGTTTCTCCATGGAGAATGCCAAAGCTGTCAGCACACCTTTGCCTGGTCATTTGAGATTGACTAAGGATATGTGTCCAAAGACACTAGAAGAAGAGGCAAAAATATCCAACGTACCTTATGCTTCAGCTGTAGGAAGCTTAATGTATGCTATGGTATGTACTTGACTAGATATTGCACACGTAGTGGGAGTTGTTAGCTAGTATATGAGTCACCCTGGAATTGAGCATTGGAATGCAGGCAAATGGATTCTTAAATATTTGAGAGGTACATCCAGTAAGTGTTTACACTTTGGGGGATCTACTACTTCTATACAAGGCTATGTTGACTCAAATTTGGCAAGAGATATAGATAGCAGGTGGAGTACTACAGGCTATGTATTTACTATTGGTGGGACAACAATGAGTTGGATTTCTTGACTTCAAAAGGTGGTTGCTTTATCCACTACAAAGGTAGAGTATGTTTCTGCTAAAGAGGCAACCAAGGAGATGATATGGCTTCAGTTCTTCATGGGAGAATTGGGACATCCACAGATGGATAATTTTCTACATACAGATAGTCAGAGTGCTATTCATCTTGTGAAGAATTCTGCTTTGCACTCAAAGACAAAATACATATACTTGTGGTATCATTTCATTCGGTCAGTTTTGGATGAAGGGTAGTTAAAGCTAGAGAAGATTCATACAAATGATAATCCAGTAGATATGTTTACAAAGGTAGTAACAAGGGAGAAGTTGAACTCATGTTCATCTTCAGTTGGTCCTCTAGACTGAATAGAATAAATGAACAACTAAGTCTAGGGTGGTTCAATCTAGTGGGAGCCTCATATGGTAGTGGTATTGCTACAGGATCAGTCTCCAAGTGGGAGGTTTTTTAGTGTGGATACTGATCAGTTACCAAGTGGGAGATTGTTATCTTGTGGTGACTGATCATGAGAGTACTATCCAGGAAAGTATTGTACACTTTTCATTCACCATGGGGTTCAGGGTCAACTCATCAAGCATTTTTGAGTTGACACGTCAAACATTTCCTTAGGTTGACTCGTCAAGTATTTTTTAGGGTTAACTTGTTAACTAACATAAGTCTTGTTATATTGGCTTAGGGTTAGGGATTTCATAATGTATGATTTTAGTACTTGCCATAGAATTGAACTGTAAGGGATTGCGGATTGTAATCAAGTTGTAATCACTGGATAATAATAATATTGGACTCGCTGTTGGTGGATGTAGCCCAGGGATTGGGTGAACCACATTAAATTTTGTGTCTTATGTTCTCTTCTGTGTGGTTTATTGTTTTCTGATATTAGTTATATTTGCATGTAATTTTTATTTTTATGCCTTGTTAATCCTAACAAAACTCTTTTCTTTTGATCTTGTTGTGACTTTTCCACTCTGATCTCCAATGATGTCATCCTTAGAATGATACCTAGATGTAAACTTTGTAACTTTAGGTGATACTATCTCATTTTCCTTTGGAGTTTCTTCTTCACTTGTTTTAGGGTCATTGAACAATACATCAATGCTGTCAAACATCTCTTCAACAACTGTCTCACTAGTGGAAGGTTTGGGTTATTCTTCAATCATAGGTGAATAATCATGATATCTTTCTTGAACCGTAAAATTTTCATCTATCTTAACATGGGCTCTTTCAATTATCTTCTTCAATCTCAAATTAAAACATCTATAAGCTTTGATTTTAGTAAAGTAACCAAGGAAAATACCTTTATCACTTCTAGCATCAAACTTTCCTATTGCTTCATCCCTCTTGATGTAGCACTTTCTTCCAAAGATTTTGAAGTATTTCACTGCGGGAACATTACCAAACTATAGCTCATAAGGTGTGTTTTCTGCACTTGGCCTCAATTGTATTTTATCGATGATGTAGACTGTTGTATTGATCGCATCTCTCTAATAGGTGTGTGCTATTTTTCCTTCAATCATGATGGTGCGCACTGTGTCATGGATGATCCTATTTCTTCTCTCTATAATCCCATTTTGCTAAGGGATTCTAGGTGCAGTCAATTGTTTCTTTATGCCTTGTTCTTCATAATACTCATAGAATTTATCAGAGTTGAATTCTCCTCCTCTATCTAATCTTAGGCATTGTATCTTTAGTCTAGATTCATTCTCAACCTTAGCTTTGAATATTTTGAACTTCTCAAATTCTTCTGAATTATCTTTCAAGAATGCAACCCACATCATCCTAGTATAATCATTAACAAACAAAATGAAATACCTTTCACCATAGTATGATCTTTTTTGAGTTGGTCCACATAAGTCTATATGAATCAGATCCAACTTGTTCTCTGCTGAATTGTGCTTGCTTTTGAATGAATTCCTCTCATGATTTCCCATCACACATTCCCTGCAAATAGTATCAACTGGCTTTTCTATGCTAGGTAGATCTCTTACTGCCTTCACATTGCTTATCTTTACTATGTTATCAAAATTGATATGACATAGTCTTTAATGCCATAACCAACTATCATCAACTTTAGAAACAAAACAACTTGCTTCTGAATTAAGTTGAAACAAATTACCTTTAGTCTTTGAACCTAATGCAATCATAACACCATCCTTGTTGTTAATGATGCACTTGTTGTCATTGAACTCCAACTGATAACCTTTTTCAAGTAACTACCCAACACTAAGAAGGTTATGTTTCAAACCATCTACATAGAGAACATTATCAGTGTTGTTCTTTCCATCCAATGTGATAGCTCCTCTACCAATGATAGGTTTAGGAGTGTTATCTCCAAAGCTAACCATGCCACCATTGTACTTGTCCAAATGAACAAATCTATCTTTATCACCTGTCATGTGATGTGAGAAACTACTATTTATGATCCAATCTATTCTTATGTCTGCTTGTGAAATCAATGCTAGCTTTTGTTCCTTTTTCTCATCTTCATGATGCATCTCATCATTAATTTTAGCTATAATAGTAATGAATCCAATCTCATCTTCAGTTGAATCATCATTTGATACTCCATCTTTAGAATGGTAACATTTCTTTATATACTTAGGCTTGTAGTTATTCTTGAACTTCTTAACTCTTGTAGGAACTTGGATGTAAAGTGGCCAACCTTATTACATGAAAAGCATTTGAATAGAAATTGACCTTCATATTTTCCTTTTCCTTTCTTTTCTCTTTTATCAATCATAGCAATGAAATCATCTATTGTTTTCTCTTCATCATCATCATCGAAATTACCAAAAGTGTTTACAAATTTCTTACCATGGACCGAAGCTTTGAAGGTTGTCTCACTTTTAGGTTGTATCTTCAAACTTGATATCTCAAATGCAACAATCTTGCTGATTAAGGTTTCTCTTTTGAATTTTTTTGAAAACTGCATAGTCTCATCAAGGATGTTTATCTTGTTCTCATATTCTAGTGTCAATGTAGTCATCAGTTTATCCATGATGTCTTCTTCTGAAATTTCTCCACCATTATTTCTGATTCCAACAACTGCTTCATTAATCCTTTGATTGTAGGCTCTTATGTTCTCTTTAGGTAGCATTTCCAATGTATTGTACTTTTTCTTCCATATTTTTCTACACACATTCTTTGCTTATTTATCTCCTTCAATCATGTCTTATAGGTGCTCCCATATCTTGTAGGTTGTGTCAACTTTCTTTATCTCTGAAAACTCACTATCAAATAGGGTGTTGATAAGGGCTTCTTTGGCTATTGCATTTTTATGGAACGGTTCCTTATGCTTGTCAGTAGCATCATCCTTTGTAAGATCTTCTAAAAAAGGGATCTTAACTTCTTTGATAGCCACTTCAAAAACTTCAAAAGCAATGCACTGCAAATGTGTCATCATCTTGTTCTTCCAGTCAAGATAATTCTCTCCATCAAACTTAGGACTCTCTTTCCTGAAGTATGCCATCTGATCAACCTGAAGCTATTAAACTTTCTTTTCGAGGCACTTGGCTTTGATAACAATTGTTAGGAATAGTCCCAAGATATAACTGAGAGGGAGGGGGTGAATCAGTTATCTATAAGTTTCAATTCTTTATCCAATTAAGTATACTTAAACATAAAGCATAAACACAATGAAAGAAAACTTGAAAACAACACCAATATTTTGGTTACGGGGAAACCCAAATAGGTAAAAACCCTGGTGGGAATTGACACCCACTAATAATCTACACTAGTGTATTATGATCCTTGTTAGAAGTTCCTTAACCTTGTTAGGAGTTTTCTTTACAATGCATTTAGTTCAATGACCTGGTCAAGGGTCAAACCTATTAGGATTCTTTTACAATTAACCCTGCTAGGGGTGAGGATGCACTATCCAAGAGCACACTTCTCAAAGGGGTGAAGGCTACAACCTTCTGAATAATAGATACACACTATATCTGGATCTTAACTGCACTTTAACCTGGTGTCTGGATCAGTTTGAATGTATAGCACAAACTCTTTACTTAGTCACATAGACCTTCTGCTAATGTCTCAACACTTCACATACTCTTCTCTGTGCTTCATAATCTACTCCGAACCATGTCTTAGCAATCACAAATGACTTCCTATAAATATCTTTCCTCTAAATGATATAATCAAGTCAGCCTATTAGAACCACCTTGAAATCATAATAGAGAAACCATAACATACTCCAATAATAATTCTCTCGACTCTACTAAGCATGCATCACAAACTAGGACCTATCCAAATCAATAAGTGTAGACGCATGCTACACACTATCGGCTCTATCAAATTAACTAAAACTTTCTCCTCAAGATTAATTATATCATGTGCTCTTAATCAAACATTTTTAACTCTTCTCCAATCATTAATACAAGGGTGCATACCTTAATGATAGGCGCAACTCTTGTACCAACATAATATCTGTCGAATCTTCTAAATAAACACATGAAACTATAACTGGTGAATAGCGACTGCATAACTTCACTTCTACTAATCATCAGACTCTGCATCCATGAATGTAACATTACTAACATGTCTCCATCACATATCCAAATGTGTAAGGCTCCATGATGACTGTACAAACATTCACTCACAGAACACTGTCTATAACTCTATCAAGAACACTGCTGACACAAGCTGCTACATAACTATCTGTACTAGAAATTAACCTCTGTGTCCATGATATCATGCTGATAACATGTCTATGCTACTTATACTCAAATCTTACTGCATAAGTCTTCCACACATGCTACTTACTATATGTTGTCATCAATGACAAACATACAGTCAACACTGGCTTGCTGGTGAATCTCCAACATCTATGTGTGTGTGTGTGTGTCTATATATATATATATATATATATATATATATAAGATGTGCCTAGTGGTTTCATATTTTCGATCTTTTATGACTACAAAATTGGAAATGAAACATATTTGTTACTAGGATTGCATAGATCAAAATAAAGATGCACATAAGTATTAGATAATTTAAATAAAGTTATGCATGCATGCATATACATATATAAATAGTATTTGTTGGATTTAATGCATATATATTGTCTTGTATTGATTGTACTATTCTACATAATGTTACTTTTAGTTTCATTTAATTATTTAATTATATTATTTTAAATGTTGTATGATATTATTTACTATTATAGCTATTGAATTATGAAACATGTTTGAGAGAGTGATAGGTTCATGAGAGGTGAAAATGATTAAGTATTTCAATAATTGTTAAACACTCCTATTAGTAGCTACGTAGATGATATTATACAATAAAGGTTATTTTAAAGTTTATCTTTTATGTACTATAATTGAAGGTATTTTAGATAATGAATGACTCATTTTAGGACATAAATAATTAGTTGCACTTTATGAGTAGATGAGCATTAAATTTTTCATGATATGTCTGAAAATCAATTAGGGAAATCTAATGGTAATTAAAGATGTATTCATGTATTGAAGAGTAGATAGGGGAATTGGCATAGTTAGATGCTCTTTTCGGATATAACACACTTATATGTTTTTATATTTCTGTTGGAAATATTTGTATGCCCATGTATGTTCTTGTAAACTCTTGCGATCCTTTGTATCCTCTTGAATGGTTTTTCTAGCTTTTTATACCCTTATGAGCATGATGAGAAATAAATTATGATTAGTTTTTCTTATGTAATTACAGTTGAATTGACATTTTGGCAATAACTTATTTATGAAGTAAATATTGCATAGAATGGTGCATTTTTAAGCTCTTATGATTTCTCGAGTGGTATTTTATACACTTGTGAACACTTATGAGATTCTTATATGAACTATATCCTAATTTTTTATTACATGCCTATGCTTGAGGCATTTTATTCAATCTTATTATCAAGATGGTTTCATGGTTGAATCTTCTTATATATGGGTATTGTGAAGACTGAATTGTGACTATGTGTTTCATTCTTTTAGACTGGATTCATGATTGATGAATACCAAAGATATATGCTAAATTATTTATAATCTCTTTGTTGAAACCTAGGGTATGGGTATCTAGATGCAACTATGGAGAGTGTCTTTCAATGGGGGTAGAGGCCCTAAAGTAGCTATTAGGATAGCTCATTGATGAGTTTATTAGTCAAATGATAACTTAATAAATAAATTAGGGTGGACACATTAAACAAGATAATTATGATGCCTCCCACATGTCTTGAGTGTTTGTATAGACTAAGGAAAGGAATGGTATGATTGTGATGCCTAGCCCATGCCTTCAATTCTTTTTCAAACTTAGGATAGAAGTGGGATGATTTTTCTCTATCCATGGGACATTTAGAGCTAGCATAATCAAACTAAATTATCTTCATGAAAGGATTGTTTGGTTCCACATGAGCTTTCAAGTGGGGGTCGAGACCTAGAGAGAGGCTACTAGGATAACTCTTGTTGAGGCTATGTGATGACACTCTTTCACTTTCATATTCTATTATCTCATCCCATTGGGTTTTGATAAGAAGTGTTTGGTGGTTTCTTGTCATGCTTCATACTTTTCCTCATATATGCTATATTACTTGTGGATATCTTATATTTCTTTGGATGTGAATATTGTACCAAGGAGAATATCCCTTTCTCCTTGTTATTGTGTGCACTCATGATATTTGGAGATGTACTTGAATTATTGGTGATGGATGAGCTTAATATTAGAATGTCTTCACTTAAGTTTACTATTAAAAAAAAAACCTTCTTGGGATGTGCTGATATATTGGATCTTAATCATGATTCTATATTTGTTTCACCAAGTGGGTGGCAGCCAATGGTGAAAGTGTCTAGGGACTTTACCCTATAAAAGATTGCATACCTTCTTATGTATTTTATTAATCATATAAAATAAATATATGATGAATTTGGCACCTTAACTAAGCTAAAACCAATATGATATGGTTCAAGATTAAGTAGTAGAACTACAAAATATTTATGTGTTAATGCACCCAAGGCCATCAATGATGAGCCCCCAAGACATAGTTTTAGCCCCTTAGGGTTTGTTTTTAAAAATGTAAATGATAATATTCCACTCTTTGATGATATTCATAATTCATCTACATAAGATATTGATGAAGGATATATTTATGTGTCTAACTTTTAATGAATCTTATGTTATGCATCTAGCTATGTACATATTTGAGAAATTATAGGTATCATATCATATTGAAGAAAATTGGAAGAAAAACTAGGGTAAATTTAGGGATATTAATTATTTACTTAAGCACATTAACAAACTCCCCTTTCAATAGATCACTACATGTTCTATCTTATTTCTTGATGAAAGGTTATCATAGGAACATTTGACTTGGTGCTTAAAATGAACTTGGTGGGAGAAGATTAGTGTTATCTTTGCTATGATTTTTCATCTCAGTTATATATTCTAGCATATGTTTTTGATGTGTTGCATAGTAGCGATGCTAGGGAACCCATGAAACACATTGTTATCAATGAATATTTATCTTCCACTTGTGTGTTGTAATAGTTAATTATATGATGAGTTAGATGATATGTTGCATAATAAAAATAAATTTATTGCTATGTTACTTAAGTGGTTAGTGCTTGTCCTTGAGGGTTCTCTACTACGCATTACATGTAGATTGTCAAGTTGGTTGTCGCACAAAATATGCCATACACTCCATTTTTACTTGAAAGTGATAATGGAAATTCAATAATTTATTGATCATATGCCAATAAAAAAGCTCATTTCCTTTCTAGGCCTAAGGAAAAACCCCAACCTTTGTCATCTTTATATCTAAAACACTAAGTTGCCCCAATAATCTAAGGGGGTTGAGGCAGATCGTATGCAAGTCATTTGTAAACTTCAATTTTCTCCCTATAGTCATTATGAGCATAAGTGAGGTATACTCCAAATTTAACTTTATTTCTTTTGAAAGCCATATGCATTTATTACAAGAGGAATTACCTAAAATAACAATCTATTAACAATAATGGAAATACCATCCTTCCCTTTAGAATGGTTGGTGTGAAAGGAAATAAAAGTTCTCCAAAGAAATCTTAGAGTTGTTTCAAGTTGGAAGCCTACTAATATAAGCTCTCAAATCAAGAGGAAATACAACTCTTTCTTAATATTACAAAGACTTCTTAATGAAAATTTCTATTTGGAAACTCAAGAATTTTGATGTCCCAACTTAAACATTTAAAGATCATCTAAGAGATGTGTTAACAGATTTTTGGTTTTAATAAAGTTCCTCAAAACATTTTGGGATGCTCCACATTTTCCTTTCTTCTTTAGTGTTGGATAATTGTCACTTCTGCTTGCTTTCTTTTTCTTTATTTTTCTTCTTTATTATTTATGCCTCATTGATTTGATCAATAATAAAGGGTTAAAGCAATTATTATTTTTATTTACAACATTCAATTCACGGTCACCTTCTAGTACTAAGCCTTCATCATCTACTGAATTTTTTTTTACAACATTCAACTTAATAGTTTTAGAAAAATAAATTCAAATGAAAATGGCTCTTATAGTAACAAGATTTACAATCAGGCATGCGTATATAAAGAATAAATGATCTATTTTCCTTGTCCTCCTCTCCTGTGAGATGCTAGAACGTAGGAAGAATCAAACAGAGAGTTAAACAAAAGAGCACAGTAAGTTCTTTTTTCCATAACGGAAACATGACATGACACAACCCATACTTAGAGTTTTGTTTATGTGGACTTTACCACTCAGTCTTCATTGATGTTCCACCAGCCTTTCACTTCTTCCCGCCTATGTTCCAATTGCTCGACCCATAGTTGGTTTTCCCTGCAGCTTGCACATTGCCGTCCCCACTGCTGATGATCCCTGAGTTGTTCCCTGAGTTGTTGATGCCCCCATATTGGTTCTCTATGTTCTGCTGCTTGTTCCCATTGCCTGTGTTGTACTGATTGTTCTTGTTGTATGGATTGCAGTTGTCGATTGAGGGCTGATGAGGTCCATAAACACCATAGGGTTGAGGAGCACCATAAGCACCATATGGTCCATAAACACCATATTGTTGGGGAGCACCATAAGCACCATATGGTTGGGGAGCACCATAAGGTCCATAAGCACCATATGGTCCATAAGCACCGTAAGGTGGTTGTTGATTCATATTGAGGGCACTTGCTCAATCACTTGGGAACACAAAACAAAACCTTTCAACAATGGATGCCGAGCACCATAAGTTCTTTTCCTTGTATAGGCTTACAGAACCTGTAACATAAATGACCGAAAAGCTTATTCGTCAGCAACAGAGCATCAGAATATAGACTAGACAAATTTGTGAGCACCACAGAATCAGAATATAGACCACTTTGTCACTACGAGAGCATCAGAATATAGATCACCATAGCATCAAAGTGCACATCTGAAGAAAAGTATGCCATGACGTCAGTGGCTATCTTCAGGGAATCAAGATTAATGCCATGACGTCAGTGGCTATCTTGAGGGAATTAGGATTATGTCTATAACAATCTGAAGGATTACGTCAGCTGTCAATAATTAATATGGTAACCCTATTCCTGGACCTGAGAACATAGTGATGATGCCAAATTCAAGGAGTTTTCTACATAATTTAAAAGTTTGTATTGAATGAAAAGCATTTTAACCCACTAAACATATACGGTCAAAAAGAGAAAATAATTCAACTTATCTTTCGTCCTCCGGCATAATTCAAAAAATATCAAATTGTCAGTAACACAGCATAGGATTCGGTCTCTCTCTTTTTCATTTGAATTATCCATTTGTGGACCAATTTATACCCTATCACTAACTATATTGATAAGGGTATCAAAAAAAGGTATGGTGGGTATATTTGGTTTGATTGATTCATTTATGGACCAATTTATAACATTCCATTAACCATAGTTTTCTTATAGGTAAGTGAATAGGGTGTAAAGAAATGGTATAGTAGATATTGTTTGATCTATTTCTATGGAATGAAATTATAGTGATGATGTCAAGTTTAAGGGCTTTTTTTTATTATAGGATTTCAAAGCGTGTATTGAATGGGAAGTTTTTTTAACCTACTAAACATATACAACATAAAAGAAAAAATAATTCAAGAAATCTTTCATCTTCGTCCTCATCCTCATCCTCCTCCTATCACAATATAGCATTGAGACTCCATAGTCTTTTTGTATTTTGTTTGATGCATCCATGTATGAAGTTTATAGCCATCCACTAACCATAGTGATTAGGATATTTGTGAGGCCTCACCCTAGACCTGTCATAGCTTTTCCATTATCGTAATCATAGACTTAGTAATTGGCTTAATGTTCTGATTAGTTAGTAGATTTTACTCTTTTGACAAAGATTTGATTACAGTAGATGAGAATACATTACATTTTATGATGCTTTCTATACTCACAATGTTGACCTTATGATACATTATGACTGACATTATGATAATTGAATTAGATAAATACTGAGGTGTGCAATTAGAGAATTTATGTGGATACAAGTTGTTAGGAAAATGAAAATCAAGAAATGAATAAGGTTAAGATGTGTATTTCATTTCAGGTTAAATGTTAGGTGATGAATTATTGATGACTATTTTATGATATAATTATATGAATTCCAATTTATGGTATTTTGATTTATGAATGTTGGGATGAAGTGATGGATTTTATATGCTTATGTAAGTAACTAGGAAATAGAGTGTTGATTCGATTATGATACGATGAGATTTCTATTATGAATTGAAATGTTAATTACTTAGGTGAAGTTTATGAGTATCATGATGACTTTTAATCACCATGGAATTATATATGCAATGATTATGCTACAACCTTAATTTAGTGATGAATCAAATATTTCATGATGAGTTTGTTGGAAACTGTGATTGAAACAATTGTTGTATTGTCATTGATGTCAAACATTAATTGGTAAGATTGTTGCTACTTAGAAAAGTACTATATCTATTTGAGTGTTGCTAAGGGGATATGCAAGGTTGGTAACAATAGCACCTAAGGAAAGGTTGAGTTATCTTGATACTACAAAGTGTACTTAACTATGTTGCACATTGATGAGACAATGTATTGTTTATACTAGTAAGACTGAAGACTAAACGGGTAGGCTTGACCGAGCAAAGAATGGAAAAATCATGTTTAAGCCGAGTAATATTAGTGTCGACTAAGTTAGTATATGCCGAGAAAATTTTTAGTGTTGACCGAACAACAGTTAATTGCCGAGGAAGACAGTGTAAGCCGAAGAAACATTTTTAGTAATGACCGAGCTTTCTACATGAAGACCGAGTAGTTGATCATAGTATTGACCAAGCATCAGTAATTTTATATTTGAAGAGAATTTAGTTTTGGAGCCAACATTGTTGAATTCTTAGATTATGTAAAACGTGTTGAATTTATTTATTGATTGTTTGAAAGCATTAAATGCACTGTAAAATGTTTTATTATAAATCTTTAAGAGATTTGAAGATGATTCTAGAAAAGGAGCTCAAGAACATGAAGCGGGTAGATTCAATGAATCTGACCTAACCCTAAGATCTACGAATGAGATTGAGCAGCATAAGATGAGTTAACCTAATTGAGGAAAGTATAAAGGGAACTTGAGCATTTGGATATGCAAGTGCATGGGTGAACAAAGAATGCTGGAAGATCAATAAAGTTTTATTGACTGTATAAGCAGAAAAGGATGAAGGAGAATTGTGGTGGTTGCTTGAAGAAAAGTTCTGAGCAGATTAGAGATGGAGATGACAAAGTTTCAAAGTCAGTAAACCAGCATTAGTGTATGGAATCAGATCTGATATTTACAAAGTGAGTTGTATATTTTTTAGATAGATATTGCTGCTACTTTCTAACCATTGTAATAGTCAAAATCCTTTTAACAGAGGTTGACCTAACAGTCATGTGATAAATCCTTTGAACAAGGTTGCATTCTAATGGAGTGTATGTAAGTCCTATGACAATGCTCACTTTTAACAGAGTGATTGAAATCCTTTAACTGAGTCACACCTAACAGTGTGTATTGTAACCTTTAACAGGGTTGGCTTTTTACTGAGCTCACTTCAGAAAAGTGAAAATAATAGTAACATGTTACAAAGTGGTTTTTCCCAAATTGGGTTTCCACTATAAATCTCGATGTTAATACTTGTGTGAATGTTTTGGTTTGAATATTTTCATGTTTTACAAGTTAAGTTACAGCTGGGTAGTGGACTGCATTGTTGTATGTTTCTATTATTGAATCGGTGATGACCAAGTTTGTTTTGGTTATTGGATCTAATTTAAGGAAAAGTTTTTCAGATTGTTTTATACATCAAGACCTGAGAACAACTAATTCACCCCCCCCCTCTTTGTTGTTCTAAATCATATTAACAAATTTGTATGTATGTTTTAGATGAATGATTATGCCATGTGAAAGTTTGGCTTAATTATGATTAATTTATTGAGAATTATTTGATTATGAGTGTTATGGAATTTACATGTATATTTTTTTGGACTACTGATATTGGACTTGAGTGTGCAGGGAAATAGGCCATGGTAAATTTGGGGAACCATCGTAGGGACCAATGTGAAAATTAGTTTGAGCCAAGGTTGCTTCTAGTGAGAAGTCAAAAATCTTGTTGTAATGTATTTAATTCATAAAAGTATGATGCATGAATGTAATTGATTTATATGTTAATTGTAAATGTTATTTATTTAAGAATGCCCAAGTGGATATGCTACATGGCTTGTGATGTGTCCTTTTTGTTTGTGTCACTTGACACATGTGTGTGTACTTGTGGCCATGACATGTCCACTTGGGGATTGGTTGAACACCAACCTAGGAAGGTACCTTTTAGGATCCCCATGAAAATCATTGGTTAGGGAGCTTAAGGTTATGTCTTGTCTTAGAATTTCGAATTTGAGCTTCACATGAGTTTTTTGGGGGCTTAAAAGGTGTCTAGGGAAGTGTTAGGGCCATTTTTAGTAAGCCCACTTGATATACCTATAGGTAAGGGGCATTTTTAACCATAGGACAACCCCATGTTGACCAAAAGACCCCTAAAAAAGTTAGATTTTTAAAATGGCCGAAAATCCACTTTTGAAGCAAGGTCTTGGGTAATGTTTCATCCAATAATGATACAAGTCTTTGGTCCACCTTTTCGGGTAACTTTTTTAGGAATCCATATTTGGAAACCATGCAAGAAGTTTGGGAAGGTCATCCAATTAGAGAGAGATCCTATCCCTAGGAGAGTGTGTGGAGGCCTTTTTAGAGGGGACTCTTCTTTTGGAAGAGTTTGACACCCACTCTCTAGATTTAGAGATTTGCTAATTTGGAGAGGACTTTGGAAAGTGGAAAATCTCTTCATCAACTTTCTTCCATAGCTTGGATCAAGGTTGGTGGTATTCTTCATTTTTCTTATTCTTGTTTTCATGTTGAGAGAAAGAGCTCTCTTGTATGTTATTTGTTTGTATGCAAAATGTAGTTATTGTTTCTTGTAGTGCATGTGGTTGAGATCTTGTTCTTTTTGTGGTAATGGATGTTATGTGAATCTTAGTTTTGTTGTAGTGTTATTTTCTTTGTGTTGTGAAAGTGAAGTTTTCATGGAGTTCTTGAATTTCTTGATTTGCATTGCATTATGGGAGTGTTCTCAAGGCCATACTCACCCTTGGGAGGGAAGAGTAGCCTTGGAGGTGAAGGGATTGTTGTGACATTCAAGGGTGTAGAGTCTCTTTTTGGATAGGAGAGGGATGAAACATGAATGTATGGCCTCCATGTAGCCATCTCTATTGTTGTTTTGTATATTGGGGGTCATAAGGAGTTTGTTGAGATTGTGCTTGTGGTGAAAGATACATGATGAGGAAGCCAAGTGATGGTTTATCTCTTATCATGAGATGTGCTTTCTCCCCTTGAAATGGTTCCACCTTCACCCCTCTTTTTGAGTCATTTTGAGACTCTTTGTTTAGCCTTGGAAGAGAGTTTTCATTGTGTTTCTTTATGTTGATGTTATTGTGGGTTTGCTTGATTGTCTCCTTGTCTTTGTGATGGTTCCCCAAGCTCGGGGGTGGCTTCTTAGAAGCCTAGGATGGGAGGTGAGCATCCCATGGCCTTTCCATAAATTTTATTTGTAGGATTATTGAGGCTATGATCATGTGGAGAAGGCTCTTGGAGTGGACTTCCTTGTTGTCATTGTGAAGCAAAAGCATTGTGTGGATTGAAAGTTTGATACCACCCCTATCTTGAATATTTGTAGCTTAGTATTAAATTTATTTTAAGTCTTGAACGGGTGAACATATCCCTCCTTGTAACAATTCATCTTGTTCAATATTGTGTTGTTGAAACTTGAAGTGAACTTTTGTATTGAACTTAAGTTCTTCCTTTCCATATCAAGTTGTAGGAAGTAATGATCTTGTATTGTAATATGTATTCAATGGAGAAATGAGAAATGTATTCCTTCCTTTCAAATGTAAAGATCTTGTTGGCTTAGTTTTGTAATATTGTATTTTTAGTTTCATGAATTTCTCCTTGAAAAAAGTCATTGTGAAAATGATATAGTTATTGTGAAATGAATCCAATGTTAAGAAATGAAAACATAGTAGAATGCTTGCTTGAAAATTTATATTGAGGAGTGTTCAAATTTTATTAAAGAAACTCCCTTAGCAAATTTGATTATTAGTATGTAAAGAGAATAGTTATTCGAGTGAACAAGTTAGGTGAAAGAAGTTTAAAATTTTCTTTAGTTGAGTTGTTCCTGTGAAAACAAAATTATGTTAAATTCATTGTTGATTATTTAGATTTGGAGGAGAAGATTCTTCCTATCCTATGTATACAAAAAGAATTAGAGTAGATCTAATATACTTCCTAGGCACTTAGTGGAAAAAAATAATAATAAAAGAGAATAAAATGCAAGCAAAGAAACTAGACATAGACAAAAAAAAAAAAAAAAATTAAGGCAAAAGAGACCTATAGGTCTCTGGAAAATGTATGGGAAAAAAATTCTCATACATTTTCATGCCACAGTCAATTAAATATCATTTCCTTCATCTACTTGGCAGATTATAACTTATAATATTATGGCCTATGAGGGGTAAAAGCCTATTCTACCCCTCTAGAGTCTAGTCCTTGTTGGGGGACCACCTGAGTCTCCACCCAAAAGGACTAAAAAAAATCCCTTTTACAAAAAAATACAAGTTTACAAAAAAATATAATAAACATGACTAAGAAAAAAAATTGCTTTAGCCCCACGTTGGGCAATTCAAATATATATATATATATATATATATATAAACAAATCAACTCTTAAGCAGTGTTGTGGAGCTTTTTGAAGAGGGGGACCCGTGGGCCCCACCCCCTTGGGACTTGCCCCCTTTAGCACTGCCATGCACAGGAGGGAAAAGTACCCCCCTCCCCCCCCCTCTCATGTCAGCGTGGGGAAAGACCCACACAATTCATAGGGTCTATAACCTATGCTTGCGTGGGAATGTCTATTGCTTCATTTGTAATTTGGGCTTAGTTTATATACTTGTAAATTTTTTTCACTTATTAACAATTTTTGCTATTAATAATTTTTCTTAGTAAATTTTGTTTAATATTTAATTTTATAATATTAATAATTATATTAATATATAATATATAATTAATTAATATATATTTTTAATATAATATTAATTAATTTATATATTATTTATTAATTAATTTCAATAATTATATTAAAATATAATATATAATTTAATTAATGTAATATTAGTATATTATTAATTAAATTTTATATTATTTATTAATTTAATTGTTATATTTCTTTTATATTAATAAATATTATGGAGAATATCGGTTTAATACTTTTGGTATTAAAATGATATTTCTTTTGTTTTTAATTAATTAATTAATATGTTATAATATTAATTAACTTATATATTCATTAATTAATATATTTTGGGTTAGGTTAGTGTAATCCTCCTATTTAGCTTATTGTTTAATAGGCATGTAATCTGTATTCGGTTAGTAGTGAGCTTTTTGAGGTTATTAATTGATTGATTTTTTTTTTATTTACGCTATTATGGGGAGGGAGGGGTGACTTTATCCTTCTCCATATAAGTATTCTTTTCAATAATTCATTAATCCCTAGAACTATAAACCTAATTGAGACCTTAGCCTCGTGAATTATTGAGGGTTGATGGACCCTATTTATCTTCATTAAAGTTCTTCACCTTAATGAAATCAACTCTGTGAGAACCTAGTAGACATCACCGATTGTTAATCAAGATCCGTACATTTAAACTCATTATGACCTTTGTTTATGCAACTCTCTAGTGGCCATTAGAATTAAAGGTTTCTTTCATTCCATCAATTAATGCTCATGCAACTTAGATTAGGAATCTTATATTGAAGGTAGTCCTAGACTTGTCAGATAACCTATTAAATCTTAAACTTATTACCTTTCAAAAAAAAAAGTTGGTGTGTTTTTTAGTGTAAAAGTTTGGGCATGACACTTGGTATCAGAGCCTAGGTTTCAACATTGGAACCTAAACCCATTACGTTTCTCCAAGTAGACCCAATTTTATTCATAATTTTTTGATAAATTTTAATAAATAGTATGATGGACCTTCATTACATTATCAAGGAAATTCTTGTGACCCTTGGGATCCATCAAATTATTATAATTCCAATTCTCTATAGGATGGATTACCTTTTGGGTTAATTTGATTCCATAATTCAACTTAATTGTTCTCTATAGGAGATAGACTAGGAACATCATAATATCTTAATAACTCAAGTTAAGGGGTCAGAGTAGATTGGAAACATGTTATTGCATAAGAAGTTCATATAAACTAATATAATGAGAATACCTAGATGAATAACTTAAGAGGGTTCTGGACGGATTATGTTCGGTATTGATGGATACATGAATTACAATTATTTTGACCACATTATTAAGTAAGATTAAGACGTGATTATACACTCAACACGTATCAAGGAAAGCATTAGTTGTGGAAGGATACACATAATGCTTGAACAAAGAATAAATAAGAGGTTTTACAAATGCTCAACATTGGAACCACCTACCCTTATCTTGATCATACTTTAAAACCTTATTATTTATGATGGAAATGTTGTTATGGTAGTACTAGAAACTTAAACTACTTGTGTGGAAACATTTAGAACTTCCTTATTAAGAGCTCGGGATGGACAAATTTTCTGATATGTTCTCTTCAACATAAATAAGAAATACTTTATCGAGCACATGTTAATAACAGAAGAGTACCCTAGGAATAAAAATGTAAGGAGTAACTTGGCCAAAAGATTGATCAACACATGACGACCCCACCTTGGAAGTATGAAAGCGAAGACTAATTTAGATAAATAATGGAAGATTCAACTACCTAGAAATTCCTTCATTTTTCTTGAATAAAACTTAAGGGGAGTTCTTAACAATTTAGTATCAAATTACCAATCAATCTAAGTGTGTAATGACTATAATACGATAGTAAAAATGAAGACAATACATGTGTCAATAGAGTTACTTGGTAAATGAATGTGGAGACCCTTATTGGGATTTACTTCCAAGATGACACAAGGGTCAAGGTGGGAAGGTAACCTAAAATTTGTTTGTGTCCTAATATATTGTAAGGCAATTATGAATTACCAGGAGGTAGATGTTAGCTATGAATCAATGATCTTCTTTGTCAGTGTTTTGTAAATAATTAATAGGAATTGTAATGAAACTTTGGACAATCAATGACAATTTTTGAGACTAAAAATGGAGCCAGCAGAGATAATATACATTTAATCTCTAGCATAAATAACTTGACTATCCTATGTTGTGGTAATTATTAGTGCATTAGTAAATTGGAACCTTATTAATGTGTTTATTAATAGAATAATATAATTTAGGGATTTTACTTTTGGGTAGTCCCTTGTGCATTGCAGAGTTAGCTCAAAAGTAAATCACCTGCTATCTTCAAATCCCCAACCAAATTGGGTTGCAACTCTTTATAAAATATCTATGCCAGTGCTCTATAAGATACCCTCTATTTCACAATGAGCCATATAAATACAAGTTCATGGAGAAAATAACATCTAGAAGAAAATTTAGAAGGAGAACTTCCAACCACATCAAGGTGTAGTCAAATGAGGAGGGAGAGGAACAACAATGACATGTCTTTCACATGGAAACAAAAATGAAATATGAGGAAAGAGGATCTGGTTCAAGAAAATTAGGAGGGAAATGCATTAGAATATGAGGAAGCGGTTGATTTGGGTGAAAATCAGTATGATGATTATTATTCACCCTCTGAAAAGGATGGAGGGAGAGCACAAACTCACATAAGAGGAGTCCATGGAAATACTAGAAGATCTAGATGCCAAAGTAGGAATAGACAAGACTTTGTTCCTTCTTTTCCCCTTGGTTCTTCCTTACATCAGGGCCACCAAGTGCTTGATGACCACTAGGAGGAAGTCATTGCCCAAAAAAATCATCAGAAACAACTCTCCCAGACTCTGAAGAATTTTTTGAAGAAGAGTTTGAGCTAGAAAGGAGGATTTGAGAACAAGCTAAAATAAGGCAAAGAAGGGAGGAAGAGAAAGAAGAAAAGATTAGACATGCTATGATAAGAGCTGAATAATTGAAGATACAATTGTTGGATTATGAAGCTATAAATTATGTTCCCATACCAGAACAAACAAAGGAACATCTCATTATCAAAGAAGTACATGAAATAAGAAACCCTAAGGATAAGGGTAAACAAAAGGCTGTAGGAATTTTAATTAGTGAACCAAATCCTACAAAAAAATCTTTAGATCAAGCAACAAGATTGGATGCTGACCTTGAAAAGGCCAAAAGAGAATAGGAATTATTGGCTAAAGAATTAGAAAAGGTAGAGCTAGAGGCTACTATAGTAGAGATGAAAAGAAAGATTGAATTTCTTAGACAATCTTTAGGACCTACCAATACAGTTTCCACTTCCTTAGTACAAGGTGCAAATGTTTTGAATACTGCCAAAATAATCCCTTCATAGGGTATCCCCAAGGTTTCCACTATTTCAAATATTCAATCATCTACATCTTTAGGTGCTGGCCCATCTCAGATTGGATCTATTCATGAGAGACACAAGCAGTTGGTTTTTTATGGAATCCCTTGATACCCTAATCCTATCCCTGAAGAAATTAGGAAAAAACTCCCAAAATTCATTGGAAGTAATGCTGTCACTTGTGAGGAACATTTGAAGAGTTTCATTGATGTAATAGATGACTACAACATAGAACCTGATGATGTAATCATGAAACATTTTGTTCAATCTCTGACTAAAGATTCTTGAGATTGGTTTAGAGATATACCTCATGCCAGTATAGGTTCTTGGGACTAGTTCAAGCATTGCTTTAAAGAATAGTATGGTGACAAGAATAATGAAGGCCTCATGTTGAATGAGTTCAATAACATCAAGAAAAACCAAAATGAAGGTGTTGTTGAGTTTAATGTCCAATTTCAGAAAGCTATGCATAAATTATTACAAGTTATCAGGTTGGATGACAAAATATGTTTGGTCACCTACTTAAATGCTTTTGATTCAAAGATGGGGTATCTTTTGAGAGACAAAAGCCCTAGAAATCTTGCAAAAGTATATAAATTGGCCATTAACATAGAAATAAATAGGAGGATATCAGGAAAATTGGGGAGAAGGGATGACTATAAACCTCAAGTTTCAAATAGAAAGGAACCAAGGAAATCTGATAAAAAACCAAAAGAAGAAGATAGCTTGAAACAAATTTTGAAAGCTATAAAAGATTTGAAGCTTGGTGAGAATAGAAACAATAGAATGCCAGTAAATGATAGACCTTATTTCAATAACTTCAACAAGTTACCAAGAATGCAAAACTATCCTTACAACACTAAGTTAAAGGATGGAAAACCAATGCTTCCTGAAAGAAGGGATAAACCCAATGATAAAACTCCTGACCCATTACACAAGAACTCAGTGAACACAAATGATGATGTTCCATGGTGTATTGTTTTTTAATTACCTCATGACCCTTATTACTGTGCAATTGCTCAAAGTGTTTCTATAGATGGAGAACAAGAAAATAATGATGAGAAAGAATCTTATGATGATCGAGGATGTGCCACGACTTCATATATTTATGATGAAATAGAGTCCACTGAAGAGGATGAGGGTCAAGATGTTTCTAGTTCCCAAGTCAGGAATAAGGTCTACCATTAGCAAGTCTTTTCTGATGAGGAAGATGGTCAATTAGATAAAGTCCAGTGTAACACTTTGAGAGATGATGGATTAGTTGTGTTAAGAAGGCCTTCTGATGAAGAAATTGCACAAATCATGGTAGATATGGTCACCCAAGCCAAGAGTAATTATAATTTAAGAAATAGGGTGGTAGGTGATCCAAATCATAAACCAACTGGTATATTCATCAAGAAATTAGAAAAGGATGTGAAACAATCTTAGGATAAATAGAAAGCTGCTGAAATTGTCAACAAAACTAAGATCAAGAAAAATGTCACTTTTGCTACCCCCAATATGACTTATAGATTGAAGGCTAAACCCCTTGAGGAGACTATTCTTTCTTCCCAAAGGAAGGTTAAAACCCAAAACAAAGATCATCTTGGCCTCACTGAACATGAACAAAACAAGGAAGTCACTATTATTAAATAAGATATAGTTGACCCAAAGTATATCCTATTGACATGAGTAAGTTGTTATCACAAATTACTGTCAAAGTTCCTTTGCTAGAAATGATGATAATAGAGGAACACAAAGAGAAAGCCTTAAGTTGGGTAAATGGAGTTACCCTTACTGATACCCAAAGTGCCACTAAGGCTGATAAATTGATTGCTTCTATAAATGATTCAAATGAGAATCAGTATGGGGAAATTATTTTTGAGATTCCTCAAATTTATTTGGATAAAAATATTGTTAGTACTATGTCAGGCACAATTGATCCTTTCTTTCTATCTTTGGTAGTAAATGGGAAGCTTTTAAAGAACTACATGATTGATTCAGGAGCTTCTAATACTGTTATGCCTATAGAAGTAATGAAGTCTTTGGGATTGAAAGTGGATACATCTCATGGAAAATGTCAGGCCATGGAGTCAAGAGAAGTACCAGTTGTCTATTAAAGTATTACCTTATAGGTGGGTATGTGTAAGATCATGAGGGGCCAAAAAGTGGCGATGTCAGTTCAAAACTTTGACAATGTAGCTGATGAATTTTTTTTCACCCGAATTTGATAAAATGAAAAGGGAATCTTAAGGAGATTATCAGCTTTCTATCAATATAATTGTTGTCAAATTTTGAATTCAGTAAGTAATTATTAATTATTTTCTAATTGAGCTACCTCTAAAGTGCTGATTTATATACTGATTGAAAAATGACTATAACTTTTAGACAGTATAACATTTTTGAAATCTGAAAAATGTGTCACATTCTATGCTTTGCCTACTATAAGGAAATTTTTATTTTTTTTGAATTTTGTAAAGTTTTGAATGAGTTAAGGTGGTCAGACACAGGAGTTTTTTTATTCTGAAAATGTTGTAGGAAAAAATGCATAATTAATTATTTTTTTGTAATAAAATTACAAAAAAATATGCATCACATGTGGGCATGAGTCTACTACTTATATATAAAATATTATAATAAAATATTATCATTTGATTATGATTAAGGTGGTCAGACATACACCTACTTCTTATTTTTTTCCTGAAATTTTTGTACTGCTGCATTGAAATCTATAGTTTTCACCAATTATACTAACTTTTTCTCAAAAAAGGCCTAGTATTTTAGAAACTGCATTCAATTTTATATAGATTATATTCTTACAACTTTTTGATATTAGGTTCATAGCTAGTTGAAATTTTCACGTCAAGTTGACTAACCCTGATTTGTTGATTTTTCATTGCCACTTAAGGGCATAGTTTGGCCCCTCATGATCTTGCACATACCCAGGTTGGTAGCTTACCCAAATAGGATGTTAACTATATTGAGTGTCTTATTGGTTGACATCCCACCTTAGTATGGAATGTTATTATCTAGAAAATGGAGGGCTTCAATGGGAGGTAGTATCCAGTGCAATTTATCTTTTGCAACTTTCAATATTGATGCAAATAATGTCAAAGTATCCAGAGAAAGTAGGACCCCACACATGATTGAATTAACTGATGCTAATGATTTGAATTGTTGTGTGGATGTTGATATGGAGAACTTTAGAGTGGAAAAGATTGTTCAACATGAAGAAGATGTAGATCCACTAATTGAGGAATTGAAGAAACAAGAAAATGGATTATGGAAGATGTATTTTGATGGAGCTTGTTCAAGAGAAGGCTCTGGAGCTAGAGTCTTATTCATATCACCATTAGGTACCACATTCAAGTACTCTTTCCTATTGAATTTTCAATGTAAAAACAACACTGTTGAATATGAAGCACTGTCTTTAGGATTGAACATTGCCATAAAACATGGGATAAAGTGTTTAGTTTATGGTGACTCTGATCTTGTAGTAGCACAAGTTAGATCCAAGTATGCTATAAAAAATGATAGATTAAAATTCCATAAACATGCTATTTGGGATCAGATTGAACTATTTGATGCTTTCAACATTGGTTGGGTGGAAAGGTGTAAGAACATTATGGAAAATTTTGTAGCTAATGTTTCTCTAAAGAGAGATGACATAACTTTTTCTAGAGTATCGATAGTAGAAATAAAGAGTAAGCCAGTTGTTCCAGATAACATTTACAAATGGAAAGTTTTTGAAGATGACCATGATATTTTAAAGTTTATTCAATAGCTTGACACTTATGAAGACCAACTCATAGATTGTAATACTTTGGTTGAAGAAATTGATGGTAAAGATATGGTTTTGGGAAATGAGGTAATCCAATTAAACAAAAATCATATTCCCAAAGGTTTAACAAAACTAAAAGCATTATTTAGTAGTCAAAATGATCACATGCTAAAAACTAGTAATGCTAAGATTGAAGATTTAGAAGAAGTGAACTTGGGATCACATAACACACCCCAAATGATTTATATTGGAAAAGGGTTAGATCCTCAAATAAGATACAATCTGATAAAGTTGTTGAGGAAACATGAGCATGTGTTTGCATGGTCTTATGATGACCTAAAAGCTTATAGAGAAGACCTTTTCCAACACAAGATCCCTTTGAAGCAAGATGTTAGGCCATTTAGACAAAAACAAAGACCTATTAATCCATTATTGGCTCCAAAAATGCAGCAAGAACTAGTCAAGTTGAGTGATGTAGGAATAATTCAACCTATAAGGTACTCAACCTGGGTGTCTAATCTAGTCCCAGTCAGAAATAAAAATGATGATATTAAGTTATGTGTGGATTTTAGAAACCTAAATGTTGCATCTCTGAAAGACAACCATTATTAGCCCAACATGGAAGTAATGTTACATAAACTTACTGGTTGTGAATTACTGTCTATGATGGATGGTTTCTCAGGATACAACCAAGTGTTGGTGAAAGAATCTGAACAATTTAAGATTGCATTCACTACCCCTTGGGGAACTTATGTGTATGTTAGAATGCCATTTGGTCTTAGAAATGTTGGAGAAACATTCCAAGGAGCCATGGATGTTGCTTTTAAAGAGTATATAGATTTTTTTATGGTTGTTTACCAAGATGAAATGACTACCTATTCAAAAAAAGTTGAAGATCATAGTTCTCATCTTGAAATTTTTTTTAACAAGTCTCTAGAATATGGTGTGTTCCTAAACCCAAAGAAGTGTAACTTTGCAGTTAAAGAAGGAAAACTGTTAGGGAACATTGTATCTAAGGAAGGAATAAGAATTGATCTAGAAAGGGTAGAAGCCATCCAAATGGTCTGTGCTAAAAAAAAAATCAAAGGTGTGCAATCCTTTTTGGGAAAAATTAATTTTCTTTGAAGATTCATTGCCAATTTTGCTAAAATTGTCAAACCAATAGTCAAGTTGCTCAAGAAGGATGTGAAGTTCCAATGGACTACTAAAGCATAGCATACTTTTGACAAAATCAAAGAAGTTGTTCAAGAGGCACTAATATTGAAATCTCCTAACTACAGCATGCCTTTCTCATTATTCTCTTTTGCATCATTGCATACTATCACTAATGTATTACTACAAAAGGATGAAGAAAATTTTGAGCATCCAATTGCATTTTTTAGTAAATCTTTGTAGGCTGCTGAACTGAATCATGAAATGATGGAAAATAAAGCATATGCATTGGTAAAAGCTATAAAATCTTTCAGGCCTTACCTAGTGTGTGCTAAGGTTATTGCATATGTTCCACATGTAGTAGTAAATGATGTTCTCACACAGTCAAAGGTTACTGGTAAAAGATGTAAATGGATCACTAGGATCCAAGAGTTCAACTTGGAAATCCATATTACCAAGCTAGTAAGAGGACAGGTTTGGCTAAGTTAATGACTAAGGAAAACATGGATTTAGTCCAAGTTAATAATGAGAGGATATCAGATTTGATAATAAAAAGCATTGAAATGCAACCATATTATGCTGATATTGTTTATTATATCAAGAATGCCATATGTCCAGAGCATATGAATGACAATCAAAAGAGACCCTTAAGATTACAAGCTTAGAAGTACACATTAATAGAAGGGGATTTGTACTGGAAAAATAGAGATGGAGTTTTGTTGTTTTGCCTTGACAAATATCAAGCAGAGAAAGTTTTGAATGAAATGCATGTTGGTGTTTGTGGGAGGCATTATTCTGCAAAGACCACTAGCCATAAGATTTTAAGAGCTTTCTATTTTTGGCCCATACTATTCAAATATTCTTTCCAATTTGTTAAAAGATGTGGGGCCTATCAAAAGTTTTCTTCAAAGTTGAAATATTTAGGAGCATTGTTGCTAAATCCAATAGTTGTA
This sequence comes from Chamaecyparis obtusa, assembly GCA_027943335.1. Classification (NCBI taxonomy): domain Eukaryota; kingdom Viridiplantae; phylum Streptophyta; class Pinopsida; order Cupressales; family Cupressaceae; genus Chamaecyparis; species Chamaecyparis obtusa. The sequence continues at coordinate 241,072 of BSBK01005246.1, read as the reverse complement.
GAAGCACCATTTGCCATGTGGGGTATGGACTTCATAGGAGAGTTTGCTGAGAAATCTAGTGGTGGACATAGTTGGATACTTGTTGCAATTGATTATTTCACAAAATGGATAGAAGATATCCCTACCAAGAAGACAACAAGTAGAGTAGTGATTGATTTTTTACTAGATAATATTTTGACCAGATTTGGTGTCCCCATTAAGTTGATCACTGACAATGCAATGTTCTTTAGATCAGATGAGTTCAATGATTTCTACAAGGAAAATAAAATTATGACTTCTTATTCATCTCCCTATCACCCCCAAGAAAATGGTCAAGCTGAATCCAGTAACAAAAGTATTTTGAAAATTCTGAAGAAGACATTGGAGAAGAATAAAAGAGCTTGGCATTCAAAGTTGAAGCTTGCTATGTGGGCATATAGGATTACAGTAAAGAAAGTTACAGGAAAATCTTGATTGGAGCTTGTGTATGGATTACAGTCAAGGTTTCCTATCAATAACTTGCTTCTTGTATACAGATACATCCAGGATGAAGAGTTGGATATTTCAGAGCCAATGCAAGACATAATTATGCAATTGGCAGAATTGGATGAAATAAGAAGAGATAGTCAAAAGAACAATGTTAAGTTACAGTAAAAAATAAAATACGTATTTGATAAGAGAGCTACTACCAAAAAATTCCAATTAGATGACTTAGTGCTCCAGTGGAATGTCAGAATAGAAGATAAAGGAAAGCATAAGAAATTTGAATCATTATGGCTCGGTCCCTACATAATCCATGAAAATTTTGGAAAGGATTCCTACTTGTTGAAAAATATGGATGGAGAAATTTTTTAGTTTTCAATGCATGGGCAATTCTTGAAACCTTTTTTCAACTAAAAATTATGGTTCTTATGCACATGTAGATTCATGTAGATTTTGTATAGGTTTGTTTCCCTTAAGTTGTGTGTTTCCTTTCCTACTTTAGGTTAGTCTGTTTTGGTCTACTATCCCAAAGATATTTGGTTCTTTCTTAAAATTACATTTAAACATCCTCACATAGAGCCACTGTTGGTTGGTTTCTTGGAGTTTGAAGTTCCGCCTTCAAAATTTTGATTTTTGAGGTTTTTCTTTCAGTTTCTTGAACTAGTCTCCAACATTTTTCTAGTCTCAGAGTTCAAAATTTGTTAAAATATGAAGAAACCTAAGTGCTAGGTCTATTTATCTTCAAAAAACCAAAAAATCCCTAAAATTGCTTACCAAAATATATTCGGCTGTTATCTTTTTCAAAAACTACTTAACGACCTTTTTTTTAAACATGTGCACTTTATTTCCTCAATTAGTTGAATAGTCTCAAAATGTGTTTGGTATATTCCCTTTAGTTTTGAGATTACCTGAAACCCTTTGTCATGCAATCTCTATAGGATGAAGGAATATTCCTTGTCTTTTAATGACTCTGTGGTTGCCTTCAGTCGCCAAGTCTCCAGATGTTTATTGTGAGATCTGGAGATTACTATGACAAATATTTAGAAAGCAACTATAGTTGCCTTATCTCTAGATCAAAATACCTTCAGTCGGGTGATCTCTAAATGAAATAAATAATTGATATAGTATTCAGTGATTATGAGGTTCTCCTTTGGTTGTTGAGTCTCCAAATGCAAGGTGGCAGTATATTTTTGTGGGTTGCCAGATCTCTAAGTTATTTAGTGGTTAGTTCTTTTATCCAATGACCTGGCATTTTCAATGGTCGCATGTTCTCTTAATTCTGGTGGTTATGTTTCAAGCAGTTAGCGATTCAGTGACATGATTATCTCTAAGTCTCTTAATGTAGTGGTTAAGTCATGAAAGGTATTGTGACTTAGCAGTAACCATCAGATGGAGTATTGATCGATGATTGATATTTAATCTCATTACTTGACTGAGGTTAAGTAAATCTTCTAGCGACTTGGAGAATGAAGGTTTTTGCATAATCTCTAAATTTAACTAGAGTTAAAAGAAATGTCTAGTGACTAGGAGATGTCTTTAGTCGCGTGGTCACCATATGATAGTGAGTTAAGAGAAGGATCATCAAATAACAATTTCCAACCATTAATTTAATTTTAATCAGGTGGTGGTCGTGTAGTCTCAGAATCAAACCATGGATTAGAAAATGTTCCAGTGACCTTGAGATTTGCTTGGTCTCCCAATCTCTGAATCAAACCCAAGTTAATAAAGTTACTTAGTGATTGGGAGACTATCTTCAGTCATGCAATTGCCAAATGGTTGAAGGTTAAATGTTGACCGAGGACAAAAAAGTTGAAAAATATGAGTATCCTTTTGCCTGATTTTGTGATATGTCTTTCTCTAATTGGTTGACAAAGTAAGAAAGGTAATAAGAAATTACAAAGATTAGACTATAGTCACTAGATCTCCAGGTGAAATAAATCAAAGATTTTCTATCTTCAGTTGCTGAATCTCCAGATGAGTAAGTCAGGAAGTCTCAAGAAAAGGTTTGAAAAGTCAATGTGCTTCAGCGACTAAGAGATTCATTGTAGTTGCTAGATCTTTTAATTTACCGAGGTTGCTAGGTCTTGAGATGAAAATAAAAAGAGATTATTTTTGCAGTGACTAAAAGATTGACTATAGTCACCAAGTCTCAGAATTGAAAAATTAAAATGAAAAGGGGTCATCCAGTCTCTAGATGAATTTAGTAAAGTTCATGTAAAGCCCCACCAAGGAACCCAGGAGAACTTAACCTAAACATGCGACTAAGTTTGCAGAGCATTTTTTTTTTAAATTTTTTTTTTTTAAAGCCAAAGTGGGGTATCCACCGTATTTTTATTAATATATACTAATTCAATGACTCCCCCATGGAAGAATCAGAAAGAAACCCTAGGATCATAGTCGTATACAAGTTATAGAATATGACGATTTTTACATTTGGGTTTGCTCATAAAACCTGCAAATCCTAATAGGATATATGGTGATGTTTACATTTGGGTTTACACATGCAACCCAAAAATCTTGATAGGATGATACATTAGAGAAGAAATATGCCCTAGAAATATCCCGAAAATTATGGTAGGGATCAACCTAGACTATGGTATTGTATGCTGATTATTACAAAATTTCAAAATTTCAAAATAGGCCTAATAAACATGCCTATGTCATACAACCTAATTACAAGATTTCAAAAATAGGCATATCCAAAATGCCTATACAATGTGTCTGGTGTACAAATGATTACCTAAACAATCATTCATCCATAGGTGAGGATGATCCCTAAGCATTTTCCCATCCAGCAGGTAGAGAAACTACATTTTCAACTTCCCAACCATCGAGCATGTTCTGAGCCACTGGATGAATGTTAGAAGAATGACCAGGTGAAAGTGGTACATTCAAATCAGGGACCTATTTTGACCTACCAGAGGACACCTTATAGCCAAATGGAGGTTGAACCAGAGGAAGTGGTGATAGCAAAAGATCCAAAATCGAATGTGCCAAACATAAAATTTTATCCACAAGGGGCTTCCCAAGGGCTGCACCCACAATCTACAAATTGTTATTTACTACTTGGAAACTCTTCTTTTCCATCACCAATTTGAAGCTTTCATTGTTAGAAAGTAAAGATCCCCAAGATAACTAAGAGGGGGGGGGGGTGAATCAGTTATCAGATAATTTAACCATTCAACTTCTTTAAACAATATAATCAATGTACTAATCAACCATAGAAAGATAACCATATACAATTACACAATAACACAAGATATGTTGACTAGGGAACCTCTTGAAAAGAGTAAACCTCGGTGGGAATGATGCCCACAAAATGATGCACTAATATGAAAGTTCCTTGTTAGAGGATGGACCCTATTAGGAGTCGTATGAAATATATTCAGTACATATAAATCCCTGTTAGGAGATTTTGAATCCCTGTTAAAAGATTCTAACCCGGTTAAGAGTTTATGGAAGATAGAAGGACCCACTGCCCAAATAGCTTCAAGGAAAGATCTCTGAACCCACTATCCAAAAGATCTTAGAATTATTAAATAGAATAATATGAAATATATTACCTCCTTCACACTGTGCCAAAACCGCACTCTCTGCTACACAAGATCACAATTCCAGATCTCTGTACTCACAAGTCTTCCTTCATCACTGAATTAGCTCTTTTCTTCACTTCATGCATATATTCACATCTCAAACTTCACAGTACATTTTACAATAAGGAAAACATTCCTTCTTATATACCAAACTCAAATAATTACAAATGAGTTGGTCCTCAATTACAAAATAATAAATTCTACACGCTACACATAAAATTTCACATAAACTGTCGGCTTCCAGATACTGTAACTTTCTCCAAACATATCTTCAAAGTTTGCACTGTGAACCACATCATCATTAATGAGTCTCCAACATCCCTTTAACTACACAAAATCAGATTCCATCCCAACTAAGAGATATCCTCTGATTTTCGAAAATCACTTCACAGAAACACTGTCTAAACACTGCTTTCACCAAAATGATCATAACTCTCATAAATGAATTAATTTCTTTTTGCACTATTAACCATAGGTTAAAAAAACACCAAAGAACATACCATCAACTACACAAAAGACAATCTACAATACAACATGTGTGCAAAACAAAACTGTACCTACTTTCCTGCCAATATCTAGAATATCACTGTGTTGACATCAATGACAATCCAAGTCATGAATGCAACAACAACTGTTATAGAATGACTGCCAAAATATGTTGCATTCATTCCTAACAATCTCCCCCATTGGCATTGATGGCAACATAGATGAAAAACATCCAATGTTCCAAAAATCCAATACTGCAACATCACTGCAAAATATCAAATTAAATCTTGCTTCATTTTCCTATCCAGCTCTCTCATACAATCCACAATGTTTTTCATGTATATCTCTCCCCCATTGACATCAATGATAGAAATTCCATCACTAAGTCAACAACAACTTAATGTCAAAAGACACTTTTTAGAAAAAATACAATAACAAGAGTCCTCATGACTCAGCTCATAAACTCCCCCATAGAGGAAGTTCCAACATCCAATCTAGAAGAAAGATAGGGCTCATATACCACTAGATGGATGTAATCATCTACATCAATTCTCAAAAATGGGCTGGGGCATAATCCCAAGCATACCTCTTAGATACACAAATGTATCTTTAGGTAAAGGCTTTTTAAATATATCTGCTATCTTCTCCTTTGTGCTTATGTACTCCAATCTTACTTCTTTTTTTGCAACTTTCTCTCTTACAACATGATACTTGATCTCAATATGTTTAGTCTTAGAATGTAAAATAAGATTTTTTGACATACTCACTATACTAGTGTTATCACAATGTATAACAATAGGCTCATCAAACTTTATTCCAATATCCTTCAACATCTGCTTCATCCAAATAATCTGATTACAATTATTTGCTGCTACAACATATTCTGCTTCTACTGTACTTTGTGAAGTACAATTCTACTTCTTACTTAACCAAGAGACTAATTTTCCTCCAAGAAAAAAGGCTCCACCACTGGTGCTTTTCTTTTCATCAATGCTACCTCCCCAATCTGCATCAGTATAGACACATAAAGTAAAATCATCAGAATTCTCATACCATAATCCATAATCCATTGATCCTTTTAGATATCTCAGTATCCTCTTTACTGCTGCATAATGTGATTCTCTAGGTTCTGCTTGAAATCTTTCTACAACCCCAACTGAATGTGCTATATCAGGTCTTGTATGTGTCAAGTATTGCAATCCTCCAATCATAGATATGTACTTTTTCTACTCAACTGCTAGTGTCTCATCTTTGCTAGATAACTTATGTCTGGTTACCATAGGTGTTCCAATAGGTTTAGAATCTTCCATTCCAAATATTTTCAATAAATCATTCAAATACTTAGTCTGACTTACAAATATACCTTCCTTGCTTTGTGTTATCTGTAATCCCAAAAAATATTTCATTTCTCCAATCATGCTCATCTCAAATTCAGTCTTCATTTCATCTGCAAATTTGTCACTAGCTTCATCTTCTCCTCCAAAGATAATATCATCAACAAATATAACTATAACCAACAAACCATTCTCAATTTCTTTTGTGTATAAGTTACTATCTTCTGTTCCTTTTATAAATCCCAATTTCAATAAATACTTATCCAATCTTGCATACCAGGTTCTAAGTGCTTGTTTTAATCCATATAAAGCTTTCTTTAACTTACATACCATATCTCCTTCTTGTGTCAAAGGAAAACCTTTAGGCTGATTAATGTAGACTTCTTCTTCCAATTCACCATTCAAAAATGCCAACTTCACATCCATCTGATACACTTTGAATTTCTTGTAAGTTGCATATGCTAGAAACATTCTCACTGCTTCAAGTCTGGCCACAGGTGCAAAAGTTTCTTCATAGTCAATTCCTTCTTGTTGTGAATATCCTTTACATACCAATCTTGCTTTGTTTCTTATCACTTCTCCTTGTTCATTCATCTTGTTTCTGAATACCCACTTTGTTCCAATCACATTCTTGTCTTCAAGTCTAGGGACCAATTCCCATGTCTTGTTTTTTTCAATCTACTCTAGTTCTTCTTTCATAGCAATAATCCAATGTTCATCTTCACAAGCTTCATTAGTAGTCTTAGGTTCAATTTGAGAAATCAAACATAAATGTACCTTATTTTGAGTAAAAAATCCTCTATCTAAACTTCCATTAACTTGCTCAACAGGGTGATGTCTTGAAGTATACCTATTAGGTGTCATATGTTACTGATTTTGTTCCAACTATAGATTCTTCTCTTCTTTCTTCTCTATTTTATTCTCTATTTTCATCTCTATTTTTTTCTCTATTTTCTTCAGTATGACTTTCATTCAGCAAATCACTGTTAGTTTCAAAAAATAATTCTGCATTTTCAATGTTAGGCTAAGGTTGTGCTTCTCCATCAGATTCATAATCAAGTATTCTTTCCTGAATTTTAAACTTCTCATCAACTTTTACATTTTCAATTTCAACAATAGTCTTAGTTCTTTTGTTATAACATCTATATGCTTTGCTTTTTAAAGAATATCCAAGAAATATTCCTTCATCACTTCTAGGATCAAACTTTCCTATATCATCATCTCTCTTTATATAACATTTACTTCCAAAAATTCTAGAATACTTAACTGAGGGTGCATGTCCAAACCATAATTCATAAGGTGTCTTGTTTGTATGTGCTTTGATTTGTACTTTGTTCATAGTGTATACTGTTGTGTTCACTGCTTCTCTCCAAAAATTCTTAGCCAAATCATTTTCAAACAACATAGCTCTTGCTGCTTCAATTATTGACTTGTTCCTTCTTTCTGCAATACCATTTTGTTCTAGTGTTCTAGGGGCTGAAAGTTGTCTCTTAATACCATTCATTTCACAAAAGGTGTTAAACTCTCTAGATGTAAATTCACCACCTCTATCAGATGTTAGACACTTAATCTTCATTCTAGATTCATTCTCAATTTTGCTTTTCATGATCTTAAATTTATCAAATGCTTCAAATTTTTCTTTCAAAAATGCAATCCACATCATCCTTGTAAAATCATCAACAAGAATCATAAAATACCTTTCTCCATAGAATCCTCTAGTCCTAGTAGGACCACTCAAGTCTGTATGAACAATCTCCAACTTTTCTGTCGATGTGAACTTCTTGTTGGGAAATGAACTCCTTTTCTACTTTGCCATCATACATTCTTTGCAAATCATGTTAGTAGGTTTCATAATTCTAGGTAACTCTCTTACCACAAGTGTAGTGCTCACCTTGACAATATTATCAAAGTTTATATGACAAAACCTCTTATGCCATAACCAACTATCATCAATCCTAGTTATCAAACATGTCATCTCAGTAGGATTCAACTGAAATACATTACCTCTCATTCTAGATCCTTTTCCAATCAGATTTCCATCTTTATCTTTTATCACACAAGTTTTCTTAGTAAACCAAACTTGATAACCCTTATCAGCCAATTGTCCAACACTTAGTAGATTATGTCTCAATCCATCAACAAAGTAAACATCATCAGTGTTACTCTTTCCATCAAGAGTAATAGATCCTATAACCTTAATCAAAAAAGGTGCATTGTTACCAACCCTAACAATTCCTCCATCATAATTATCTAACTTAAAAAACTTTCTTTTATCTCTAGTCATATGATGTGAACAACCACTATCTATAATCCAATCAGATTTCTTTTCAACTTGTGAAACTAATGCTTTTTCTTCTCTTTTATTAGATTCAGAACTTTCTTCTTTAATTGCTACAAATCCTATTTCCTCAAAGTTATCATTATCACTGTCACTTAAATGTTTTTCAATTCCTACTTCAAGATCTTCATCATTTGCATAATAACATTCTTTAGATCTCCTAGGTTTAAAGTTGCTTCTATACTTCTTAACTCTTTTAGGACATTTAGATGCAAAATGACCATATTCTTGACAAGTCCAACATTTAAAGATTTTCTTACCATCTTGTTCTCTTTTTACAAGTAATGCAATACCTTCTTCAATATTCTTATCTTCCTCAGATTTAGATCTTCTACTGCTGGCATAATCTCCATTCACACTAGTACTTCTTGTAGGTCTAATGTTAAGAGCACTGAATGCTGTTTCCATTCTAGGTAGCTCTCCTGATAATCTCAAGTTCATCTCTGCTATTTCTAATCTTCCAAGAAGAGTCTCTCTTCAAAAGTTTGATGTACAAGGTATCACTTGTTCAATCATCTGTGTTGTCTGCTTGAATACTGGTGTCAAAGTTCTTAGAATTTTCCATATCACTTCATTCTCTATCTTATCACCTCCATAAGACTTTATTCCTGTTACAATCTCAGACATCCTACCAATATAGCTTCTAATAGATTCATCTTCCATCATTCTGATATCTTCAAATGCACAAATCCAATTATGTAATCTAGCCTTCTTTGCATGTTCATCACCTTCAAAAGTAGAATGTAAAGCTTTCCAAATTACATGAGATGTTTTCAAACATCTTACATGACTATATTCATTCTCTGGTAGTGCTGACAAAAGTGCTTCTCTTGCAAGTATGTTACACATGAATAGATCTAGTTCATCTTTAGTTCCTGCCTCTAGATTGTCTTCCTTAATGATAGTCTTCTCATTCTTTGTAATCAACCAATAACTTGGTCCTAAACACAATAGATGAGTCTTTATCTTTTCTTTCCAGCTGTCAAAATTTACTCCATCAAACTTAGGGCTTTCTTTTCTGAAATTCACCATGGATCTCCTTAAGTTGTTAAACTTTTCTTTCAAGGACTTGTTGCTCTGATACCAATTGTTAGAAAGTAAAGATCCCCAAGATAACTGAGAGGGGGAGGGGTGAATCAGTTATCAGATAATTTAACCATTCAACTTCTTTAAACAATATAATCAATGTACTAATCAACCATAGAAAGATAACCATACACAATTGCACAATAACACAAGATATGTTGACTAGGGAACCTCTTGAAAAGAGTAAACCCCGGTGGGAATGATGCCCACAAAATGATGCTCTAATATGAAAGTTCCTTGTTAGAGGATGGACCTTGTTAGGAGTCTTATGAAATACATTCAGTACATATAAATCCCTGTTAGGAGATTTTGAATCCCTGTTAAAAGATTCTAACCCAGTTAAGAGTTTATGGAAGACAGAAGGACCCACTGCCCAAACAGCTTCAAGGCAAGATCTCTGAACCCACTATCCAAAAGATCTTAGAATTATTCAATAGAATAATATGAAATATATTACCTCCTTCACACTGTGCCAAAACTGCACTCTCTGCTACACAAGATCACAATTCTAGATCTCTGTATTCACAAGTCTTCCTTCATCACTGAATTAGCTCTTTTCTTCACTTCATGCATATATTCGCATCTCAACCTTCACAGTACATTTTACAACAAGGAAAAAATTCCTTCTTATATACCAAACTCAAATAATTACAAATGAGTTGGTCCTCAATTACAAAATAATAAATTCTACACGCTACACACAAAATTTCACATAAAACTGTCAGCTTCCAGATACTGTAACTTTCTCCAAACATATCTTAAAAGTTTTAATTGTGAACCACATCATCATTAATGAGTCTCCAACATCCCTTTAATTGCACAAAATCAGATTCCATCCCAGCTAAGAGATATCCTCCGATTTCCAAAAATCACTTCACAGAAACACTGTCTAAACACTGCTTTCACCAAAATGATCATAACTCTCATAAATGAATTAATTTATTTTTGTGCTATTAACCATAGGTTAGTAAGATAAAAAAGAATATACCATCAACTACACAAAATCCAATCTACAATACAACATGTGTGCAAAACAAAAATGTACCTACTTTCCTGCTAATATCTAGAATATCATTGTGTTGACATCAATGACAATCCAAGTCATGAATGCAACAACAACTGCTACAGAATGAATACCAAAATACTTTGCATTCATTCTGAATAGTCATATGCCATCAGGTTTTCATGGCTCACCATAACATCATGATGTAAAAATAGTCCCCCAATCAACGCGTGACTTGACCAAAGGTCATACCTCTGAAGTGCCACCATGAGCCATGCTCCATGAATAAATTGAGGCCTAATGACCTTATTGGAAATGTAAACTACTAATTCCACTAACTACAACATGTCCATTAAATTGGAGAGAAAGATTGACACCAACTGAGAAGGAAAGACCACTATCTTGGTTATGGGAGATAATATGTGTTCACCAACAACATAACAGACAACCCTATAATGCAGCATTGAATTAATGATAAATACTTAGTTGAGTTCCAGACCATCAATTATGTTTGGTGGTGGGGGCTCTGAAGCCTGCGGATAAATGTATACCCTATAATTCCTTGGTAAGAGATCATCGTGTCAATGCCTGCAAGTCTGGCAGGAGGGAAACTCCTTTTGAAACATTATGCACACCCACAAAGAATCTACACTGTGTAATACTCAAGAAGCAATGCGAGTGTATGTTATGGGGAGAAGGGTATTTGTAGATCATAAATGAACATTTGTGTTGTGTGCCAATTAATGGAAAATCTCCTGCAATTTGAAGCTGAAGTATTAAATGTACTGAGCACATTATAAAATAGGGTGCGTGTCATTTAATCATAAATTTCCTTTAATTATCAAATTACATGCCAACTTAAACAATGTACTTTTTTCTTAGTGATGGCATGCAAATGTAGGAAGATGGTACTTAAGAGTTACCGAGTCATGGCATATCAACATTCTACACTATCACACAGATTTAGCCATACATCCATGTCGATTACTGCCGCACTGTCATTATCTCTCTCCAAGCAATAAACCCCCCTTGCATATCTATACAATGACAAGTCTCACATCCACACATTTGAAGATAGTCCTACCTATGTCGACCTATCGAGGTTATAAATGTCATGTAACTTGGCATCCTGATTTAACATTGCTTCATAATTAAAAGACACTACCTCATGACCATCATAACCTTTTTTTGCCAAGTGATCTACTAATTGATTGCCTTCCCACAAAGTATGTGAAATATGAACTTCTTGAAATGAGTCTAATAGTTGCCAAATTTGCTAAAGAATGTAAGTGAGTCTCCAATTATGAGATAATCGATTAAGACATGCTAAGATTATAACCATCGAATCTCCTTCTATATGAACTTGATGAAATCCTCCATTTTTAGCTAATATTAATCCTTCAAATAATGCCTGAGCCTCTGCCATATTATTTGTTCCGATTGGGAGCGGGCAATATTTTATTACTAATAATACTCCTTGGTGATCCTGAATGCATACACCTACCCCTAATTTTCCTGGATTCCCTCTTGAAGAACCATCAAAATTAATTTTACTAACACCTTTAGATGGTGGAATCCATTTGACAAAGTCTCTCACAAGCACCCTATTAGATGTTGTTTTGAAGCACCAACCAAAAGGTACATGAATTTGTTTCCATTCTCATAGTATTGATGAATCCCATGAGGTCATGACCAAATTGTGTTTAAGTTTACTGTGACTAGCATTGACTATTTCAGAAATCAACCTCTCTAGATGATTTGTAACTGCCTGTATTGAAGAGGAAGTTCTGCAAAAGAATATTTTGTTTCTCTCCCACCATATTTCCCATACAACTAATGCTAGAATGCACTTCCAAATTGCTAAGAAGAGGGATGAAGAGTATAACTATGGCCAGGAATCAAATAGATCCCAAATCTTGCTTGGAAGTGGGGTAGAATATTGTAACTTTCTGAGGACAAAAAACCAGCATTCTTGTGCAAATTGACAATTTAGGAATAGGTGATTTGTATCTTCCTGATGATTATCACATAGAAGATAGTTAAAAGGTTGAGCTATGTTTATTCTATGTAACCACTCACTAGTTAATGCCCTGTTATTCAGTGCTAACCAAGCAAAGCATCCTACCTTGGGTAGAGTCAGATTGTTCCAGCAAAAAGTGAAGGCACATGATGGTTTTATTCTTGCATCTCTCTATTGGATAAGCTTATACCAATCCTTGATGGTGAATTTTCCATCTGCCCCCGGAGCCTAGATCAATTTATCCTCTAGATTAGATAGGTAGACCAAGTTTTGTGAGAAGATTTTCTCCAAACATTGTATCACTTGAGGGGATAAAGACAGCTCATGGGGATCTTTCCATATTACCTTCCTTGAATGTAGACATACTGCTAGTACATAGTCACTTAGATAGGTTCTCCAAGTCTCTATGTCATTCATTCAAATTAGGGGTGGTGCACCATTCCATGAATCACGCCATAATTTAATTGATAGACCATTTTTCACTTCCCAAGTAATGAAATTGCATACTATTTCTCTAGAAGAAATCATGAAGTCCCAAATGGCTGAACCTTTAGGGGGATCTGATACCATTAAAATTCTGGCTGAATTTGTATCATCTAAATACTTCTTTTGCATAATTTGGCACCAAATGTTGTGTGGTTTGGTATACATTTGCCAAATTAATTTACCCCCAAATGCTTGATTTCTTTTTTGTAGATCATGTATCCCTGCTCCAGCTAGCTACTTTACTTGTGTCAACTTCTCAAGAGAGACCAGAGGAATTTTCTTTAAAAAAAAAAATTAACAATCAACAATATCAAAGTTTCACAATGTAGAAGCAAAGCATAGCAATAAAAAACTATCATAGGTTATAACTCTCAGGGGTTTCTTGATGTAGATAATGAAAGAATTAATTAATTAATGTAGATAAGATATAATTATGAATTCCAAGAATACATCTGAAAGATAAATACAACATCATATGCAAGATAACTTAAATACAATTGGCACCATAAGGTAACCATAATAATCTCCATCCACTACACATGTCGCGGGGTATGTAATACAATAATTGAAAGGAAGTACAACATGAAAACTCTAAATATCTGATACAATGATACAAGGTCACAAGAAGAAAGAAGAACAAGAACACATCTTCATCAATGAAGATCAAGAAGAAACATCTGCCACATGGATCATCTAGCCTCAGTGCACGAATGTCAGAATCTCAAATGGTAAAAGAATCACTACCACCTAACCTCGTGAACCTAAACGGTCCACTCCCACTTTGCTAAGGAGATAACATTAGATCCCACTCAGATAATGAAAAATAACAACAACCAAGGAAGAGGTCCTAAAAGCTTCTAACTCAAAGGTACAAAAAGTACAACAAGGTATAACATACTCTACCAGAGGCAACGAATACACATAGGAAACCTAAGATGTATACAAGAAGTGTCATCACACAAGCCAACTCTAAGGTTATCCTAGTAGTCTCTTCAGACCCTGGTGCCCTAGTGACTCTGTGTGGTTTTAGTAACCTTTTGTGTAGACAAGGTACTACCTATGCCATATCGAGTCCATAAAGGTGGCAAGCATCTTCTCACTCACATCCTAGTCAAACTCAATTAGGAACTCACACATGGGTGAGGCACATAATATCTTATTAGGTTCATTTTAAAATCCCAATGTTTATTAATTACCACTTATTAAGCTACTTGTAATAGGATCTCCTGGTAGCCACTTCCGGGCTCCGACACCAATTACAAGCCACTTCCTGATTTACACTCAGATGACCTACCCTAGGGTTTCACAAGATCAAAATGAACTTTGAGTTAGCACAACTCATGAATCTCAATAACTAGATCCAACATGCAAGACTTGAAACCACCAAGAACAAACCCACCTATGGTTAGAATATCTCAAACAATCTAACAGAGTAAGCTAGGCAACCAAAAGATACAATTCTAAACACCTGATAAGGCCCCCCTCTGGTTTACATCCCAAAAGTCAACTACATTTCCCAAATGATCAAATTAAGACATATTGTCTAAAAGAAACATAATTCTCAAGCGACCATCCATGCTTATTAAAGAATGAACATACAAAATTTACTAAACTCTAAAACAACCAGATGAATAAACAAAACAATCTCTATTGTGAAATTTCCTATACGATATTCATTTAATTATACCATATAAAAGAATTAAATTTAACTTAGAAAATCATCTAAGTATATAAATATACAACACCAAATTACATCTATAATTCATAGGCAAAACCAAGATTCATTCATAATAAAACCTTATTCCAAACAAAATACCCTAAAAACAAATCATTAACATAATTGAAAAAAAACAAATTAAGAGTACCCATTTAATAAATTAATTGCATTTAAAAGCTAAACATAAATAATAATTACAAATATCAATTTAAACCATTTTAATAAATAAATAAAAACAATTCTTAAAAATAACATTTGTAATAAATATTACTATTTAAAAACAAATATTGAAAAGTTTTAAAAGTAAAAGTCAAACTGTGAGTGGGGAGCGCACGCGCCCCCACACCCCCACCTCGGCACACAAGCCCCTCCTTTGCAGAGTCTGACATGCATCAGTACCCTGTGGTATTGGCACACGGTAGTCCTTTGGGGGACTGTCATGCGTCAGTACCCCAAAGGTACTATGCATGACAACCCTTTATGGGTGCACGAAAAGAGAAAAAGGGGAGAGGTACAAACCCTCCAAAATAAAAATTTTATTTTATAAAAAGAAACCTTATATAATTTTTTATAAAGATTATGCAAAGATACATTATATATATATATCAAATTAGTGTATATATATATATATATATATATATATATATATATATATATATAGACACACATACACACACACACATTATATTTATTTAATTATATATGCAAATAGATACCACAAACATAATTATTCCTGTAACAAGAATATTATCTCCACAAGTTCCTTAACAAGATCGAAACCCTAATCCACCTGGGTTTTCAATTGATCTACAATAAATTTCACAAACTTTGAGATTTTTAACAACAGATAGATAGATTCAAATTAAATAATGCATTGCATGCAAATTTTCTTTCTCTAACATCCAACTGATAATAACAATGCTACGCTTCTCAAACAATCAATACCAGCAGGCATGAGGAAGACACTTTCTACAATTTCCCATAGGAAATTTGAAAAAGATTAACAACAATAAATTCAAAACCTACCTCAATCCAAATTATACAAATTTGATGATGTCTACAACAAAGAAATAAAATCCAAGCTTTTTCGAAGAGCTCTCTCCAAACCTGTCTCCAAAATTCCTCCTCCAAAAACTGTGTCCCTGAATAATGGCTAAAACTCCCAATACATAAAGGAATCTCCTTTCACATGCAAGAGTTCGAACTTGACTCCAAGAGAGCATTGCATGAAATCAAACTTTAGTTTATAGTTTAGTTTTAGTTGAACTGAAGTCTCCTCTCCACTTTGACTTTTGTTGAAAAGAACTTAACCAACCTTTAACTTAAATCATTAATTTAATTTCATTCAATTATAAATGTGCAACTTAATGCATTTAAATAATTGAAAATTAGAACATTTAGTTTGACATAATTACCACATGCTAAATTAACCCTTAATTTAATAAATATATTTTAATTGAACATAGGTTAAATTTATGATTAAATATCTAAGGTGAGGTTATTTAATTAATCCTCATTAATTAAATATATCAACCACACTCAATAATTGCATATAATTAATCTCCAATTAATTTATTGCTACCACTATATAATAAAAATAATAATTAAACTAGATAATAACATTTATTTAATTACCATTTAAATGATATTCCATAGCTAGAAACAGAATAATCTAAATATAGAAATCACACCAAACACCACAAATCAAAGAATCAAAAAGACCTAAGGACCCACATTCATACTCAGGACATAGGTATAAACTATTTCCAATTGGATGAGTTTAGAAGGGTGGAAACACAAAATCTTGTCCCCTACTTTAGGACAATAATTAGCTTAGGTTAGGATTTGGAAGTGAATATTATCTCCCATCTTTTACCATTGAGACTAGCGATAGGGCACACTCATCTTGATTCAGGGAAGTCGATGCTTGGTACCTGCAAACCTGCATTCAAAACCCGCATGTACATACATATATAAATATATAACAGATAAGGGTGGGAATTGGCTGATCATGTGGATCTCGCAAGAAAGTAACTATGACTCCGTCCCTCAACCACATCAGGCATGTCAAATAGAAATATAAAACAAACACATCAACCATGCACATGCAAGTATGGGGTTAGTAAAACATAGGCATCAATGATATCCTAATATATAATCTATCATCCTAAAGTAATCATAACATTTATAAAATTGGACTAGGGGCGGGGTACTACAGTTCAAATCATTCAGCGACTATGATTTCTGACTATAGTCACCAGGTCTCAAGAAGGAGAAAGGTTATTAAATGACTAAAGTTTCCTTTAGTCACTAGATCTCTGAGACTATTAAGGAAGTTCCAATTTTTTTAGTGATTGTGAGAAAGTGTTCTAGTCACTAAGTCACTAGAAAATTAAATTTTGATTACCTATCATTTTCTCAGTTTACGGCAAGTGAATTGAGTTTTGAGCATGCCAAGTAATGGTGGAAGTGACATGATTTCTAGCTTTTCAATCTCTAACAAGATGCTACATTCAATTTTTCAAGATAAATACAGTTGGTCATCACTCATTTTGAATTACCAAGCATTCAGAAGAGCCAAGGTGATAAAATTTCTTGAGATTTCCAGAGCAGTTTCAAAGTTCAATACATTCAGAATTTGTAGCAGAGTTTGAATTCTTGAAAAAGATGAGTCAATTATCTATCAATGAGGCCTCTACCAACAATGGTACCAAGGAGAAATCCAAGGAAAGCTTCTCAGATGAATTCCTCATCTTACTGCCTAGGTGATCATAGAATAAAAAGGTAAGTGATGAGTATTTTGTTGACAAGGTTGCATACTGTAGAGATGCTAAAACTCCTAGTGTCACAGACGTGTTTTTTTCAAATATTTATATAAAAATTTAGATAGCTTGGTCCCCGTTTCAAACACTTGGACTTTAGGGTTGGAAAAATTGATTATCTCAAAAGTTCTCCTAGATATAGATGTTTTAATTGTCTTATCCCATAGATATGATCCCCTATCTAGAACAATTAGGAAGGGTGATGGTTCTCCTCTGGTCACACTTGATTGAAATTCTTTCATGAAAGCCTTTTGTATCCAGATCCCTATGGCTACAAAAATTAATCTGTAGGCCCAAGCCAATAGATACATTAGGGAGTCTGTTGTGGTAGAGAAAGAAATTCAAAACCATGTTCCCTGGGAGAACATAAATTACATTGCACCAATGGCCGGGTCAATAACCCCATTTTTCTACAAAGATCTAAATTTTCATATATAGTATATTGCATATGGATTATGCAAAGTTCTAGGGGTTGATGGTGGGGAGAATATTACTTTAGGTATCTTGATGATGGTATTGGACTCCTAGAGTCTTCATGCAACTAAAGGATATGATTACATAGGCTATGTAATCAATAAAATACATGAGGATTTACAAGCATTGAAGAATCAAACATCTAGTTCTTCACCTAGGTTTATGAATTATTCCTTGTCAATGCATCTTATCTTGTTTTTTAATTATGATATCATGGACTTGGAGGGCCTCAAGCCACAGATCATCTGGAAGGGACAACCAAATCCAATATAGTTTTGGATAAGGGCTTGGAGTCCTTATTCCTCAAGATATGATTTTTGTGCATTCTAGAATTGGATAGTTTAGCCTATCCTCCTCAGTTTGGGACTAAATCTTTCAAGGTTGTAAACTAAGGTTTTGCAACTGGTAAAGCCCCAATAATTTTTTATAAGTGGACCAAGGGTCACAATTTGGGAGATATTTATTATGAAAAGGGTTATACAATGATTAGGGTTTATGGGTGCCCTCAACCACCCCACATTCTACCATTCTTTATTCCACCTAGGGTTTCATTCTTAGAATTCATTTGGTAGCTTATGTTGACTGATAAGGAGCACCTAGCTCCACATAGAAAAGGTACTTTCACCCAAAGGCACTTCAGAGTGTACAATTTTACAATTGGTAAGAATACCTTTAATTAGGTAAATGATTGGTTGGGGCAGTTCAAAATGCATGCTACATCATATAGATATGTTGATACAGAGGGGTTCATGGTTGCTACTAGAAAATATTATATCCCTAGCATCCCTTTCAATAGAAGACATGAAGAATATCCTGAAGAGGATGTAATAAGAAATATAATAGAGGAGGAAGAGGTGGTAAGAAGAGCTGACTAGATGAATGAGTTATATGCCATGGATAAACAATTGAAGCAAAGAGGATTGGCATTCAATGGCTTCTTCCCCACATTGCCTTATCTCCAAAGGCTAGAACAAATGATGGCCCAGTTTAACACATTGATGAGGACTTTTGAGGATCAGATTGATGAGAAAGAAGGAAGGAAAGATGTCCACTTTGAGTCAAAATGTGATGAAGATAGTGATGGTGGCTTCTCGGTACACAACATCCCTCCTTTGGAATGAATAATATCTAAAAAACATGAGATTGGTGAGAATGTAGTTGTTGACCTAACTAAACTACATAGTTCCCAAGATACAAATGAGCCTCCTACAAAAAAGAAAAAATTTCTAACTAGAGAATCTTCTCAAATAAGGAAAAAGGATAGAGTGGGAGCCCTCTTCACTGGAAAAGGTGTTCATAACCACCAATTGAGGAAGAAAATAAGAGAGGAGAAGAAAAAAAAAAACTTGAAGATGAAGAGGTTGAATTTTCCTTGGCCCTTTGCCAAGATGAAAGAATGATAGAGCAAGATGCATTCTTGAAGGATGACAATTTTATTCAGTCAGATGAATTTAAGAGCTTCTTAATATGGCATAAGTAACAATAGGTTGAATCAAGTGTCTAGATTACAGAGGAGGTTCAAGTGCCTAAAGAGGTTGTCCAAACACTAAGAGAGTATGACCCTGAATCTAAGATAATCACCCTAGAGGAAGCTAGAAAACTGGTTAGAGCTACCAATATGCTGCTAGTACTTGGGTGGAATTTATATTCTAATTTTATCATTGATCAAATCAAGAGGCAGAATGATATAACATTGTCTTTAGAGACACAAGTAGGAGATATCATCAAAGGGTTTGGCTATAGCCCAAGGAATCAGGAATTGGATCTATGGAGCTTGTATCCCAAAGATAGGAAGCCATCAATTTTGAATGTCAAAGAAAAGATGGATGGTGAAAAAATTGTGTGGTCAATCCACAATATAGGGGATTTAGAGATATCACAGGTACTAACCCATTTTGCAAGGCTCAATGAGGATAAGACAAAGCAATTATTAGAGAGGTATGGTTCCCTATTAGATGACGACAGTGCACTTCTAAAAGATAGGAATATTTGAATATTAAAAGAAAAGGCACTAGAAAAAGCTTTGGAAGATTTAGGACAACAAATAATAAATACACTTGTAATGACCCCTGCACCACCAGAATAACTTGCTATACTGGAGAATAAAGATATAAGTGAAGAAGAGGCTACTACAAATCTTGAGAAAATAAGATTAGAAAAGAATGAGGCTATTCTACAAAGACTATTAAATATTTTGCACCATAGGATTGATGTGCTTAAAGATAAAGCAGATATAGTTTTAACTACTTACAATAAATTACCTAGTTTGTAGGTGGAAGTGAATGATTATTTTTCAATTTTGAATGTCTATTATGAAACTTGGTCAGTAAGGGAACCACTTTTTTAAAGATTAGGAGCTGTATAATCTTTAAGGATAGATATTCCAGAAGATGTCCTGCAAGTTGGTGAAGAAATAAATCGAGTTAAGGCCATTTTGCCATTATTTAAAGGCAAATGAAATTAGATTGAGGCTAAGATAGCCATGTTTGGCTCAGATTTCAATAGGTTCATTCCTCCCATTAAAGATGGAGATGGTGCAATGAAGATTCTCAATCAGTGGAGATTGGATTTTGATCCTCTTTTGCCTAGGAAAGAGGCATTTCTTAATGAAAATAATGAAACAGATACGGAGAGGTTTAATGTCACTCTGGATGAAGCCATAAAAGCAAAGATGGAGCTCACTAGATTCATCATAGATGTCAAGCTGATAATAGATGCTAGATGAGAAAGGAAAAAGGCACAGCTGCAGCATATTCAAAGTTATAAATGGCTGACAAACGAAGAGATAATTGCATGGGATGAGTTCACAAGCCCCAAGAAGATAAAATCTACTACAGTTGACTTTGGTATCCAGGATGATGAATAAAGAGGACACCTAGAGTACCTGACACTTGACCTTAGAGCACAGGGATGATAAGCTATCAATTAGAATGGTGTAAGTTAGCCAGAATGGTGGTCACCATATCTCACAACAACTCAAAGAAGCTATCATGAATACCGACATACAAAGGTGTCAGTGATCAACAAGCATTTCTTATATTTTTGTCTTATATGATTTTTAGGTTTAGGGCTCCAACCATCTGAAGCTTGTTGCATTCTCATTGATAAGAGAATTCCAAGATGGTTGAGATGTATATATAGGTTGTAACCTCATTTTGAAGAGAGAGTTGGAAAGATAATAGAAAAAAATGAGTATAATTGCTACAAAGCAGACTTCTAAATTTTGTATCTAAGCTTTTGAGCATGAGTTTTTATGTAATTTACAAGTCTATTTTAATACAAATACACTGCAATTTCTATCTCCTATTATTGTTGTCTCTTTACTCTTATGCTTTCTCTTGTATGTTTTATTTGTAAGGAATCTAAAATATACTAGTTGTTAAGCAATTTTTGTAATTGATTATAAGTTTCTCTCAAGGGGAGAATTAAAATTCTTGTTATCAAATTGTAGAGAGTAAACTTATTTGTAGATATTTTGATGGTAATAATATTAGATTGACAGAATAGTTTGTAAGGCATTCTATTCAAATTGCAGATTGTTTGCAAGGAATTATATTGTATTTCTTTTAAGATAACCCTATGGACTTGCATTTAAACTCTTTTGCACATTGGATTATGCATTGGTTTAGTGTTTGTTTCTTATAAGTATATCTTTCATAATTCTTTAAAGTATTAAACTTTATTTCATTACCAGTACTTTTACTTTTAAGAATCATCTGTATTTTTTGAAGAAACTGTATCCAAGTGATATAGTTCATATTTGTTGATTCCTTCAAGAGTGAATCACTAGGTTGCCCCTCCTTTAAAGGAACAAGGATGAGAATCCTTGTCTCACTGCTTCTTGCTATTTTCACAACCATGGTTTATTTGGTTAAGTTTTTCATTTAGTCGATTCTATTCATATCCATAGTATTTTGTGAGTTGGTTCAATAAAAGGTCAATAAAAGATTAGTGTCCACTTTCATATATAATGTGTAATCAGTAATTATCCAAAGGTAAAACTTTCTTGAGCATGTGGAGCTCAAAAATGAAGGAGGATCTTATCCAATCCTCAGCAATTAAGCATTTTTTTTGTTTGAATCAGTATCAGGAGGCATAGTGTTTAAGTAGTCTAGTTCATATAAGAAAAAACCCTAACAGATTGAACATGTACTAGCATCTAAGTTAGATACATCTGAATAAAGATGGAGAACCTAGGAAGAAAATTTAGCAAAGGTTAGAGAGGAACAAGATAAAGGAACAAGGAAGAGGAATATATAAAAGATAGTTGATGAAATGGCAGTGAAGGATGGATTCACAAAAGAAGAGCTAAAGGAAGTAATAACTAATATGATAGAAGGATCTTCTAGCATGAGGATTGAAGCCCCTCCACCTTCTTAAGTAGAAAAGATAGTAAATCCTACTTATGATGTAATAGATTTATCAATCACCCCTGAGAAGATAGCACAAGAGGATACACCTATGATCACTCCTATGAGATCTAAAAGATCCAATAGACATAGAATCCCTAAGAGACAAAAGATTGAAGTAGAAACAAACAAAAAAGAGGAGAAGCTAAGTGAGAAGAAAGAAGAGAAAGTGGAACAGAAGAAAATATAGAACCTTTGGAAACTTGATATAAATATTTTGTAGAAAAGAATAATAAGAGATGGTAACTTAAAGACCCTTAATAGATATTATAAGAGATATGATTTTGCTAATCAATCAATGATTGAAGATATAGTGATTGAGCACATTATAGTTTATGAAAAGAACTTATTAGAGATTGAAGGCAGTGTTCCAAAATATTTGTATGAGAAGCTAGAAATCAAAAAGAAATTAGCACAATCTAAGGATGAAACAATATGGAACAAAGCCATTGAAGATATGTTGATTGTAGTTTCTATATAGGAAATGGGGAGAATAATTGAGGAACTCAAACCCCTACTAAGGACTAAGGCTAGACTTGTAAAGATAATGGTGAGGAAATATGATGAGATAATTAAAGACACACAAAAGGCATTGGATCAAATAGTGATGAGTGACATGCCTAAGAAGACTTCACCTTCCAAATCCACCAAGCCTACACCTTTGGGAATGTTAGAAAGCTCTAAGTCATCTAAGGAGAGTATGGAAGAAAATGAAGTTGACAAGCAACCAGACTTATTTATTGCTAGTGTGCCTATGACACTTGACACTTCAGTCGATGAGATTGACCTATTTCAAGAAAACCTAGATAGTACGATGATAAAAGAAGAGGAAGGAAATAGACATGAAGGATAGAAAGAAGAAATATAGGGAGAGAAAGGACATGAAAAAGAAGGATAGAAAGAGGAAGAACAAAGAAAAGAGATTGGAAAAGACATAGGAGAAGATGTAAGAATTGAGATCAAGCAAGAACCTAATACTTCTTCAACCCTATTGTTGGCAAGTATGGCCAAACCTGTGAGAACTGATGTGGAGAGTATGGATGAGGATGAGTTAATGAGATTATCCTTTATGGCATTTTCTAAGCTGAAAGAGAGGTTAAAAAAAAAGGAGATAATAAGGTTAAGGTGATTACAAGGGTAGTAGATACTATGAATAAGATACTCCCTATACCTCTTATATTTCAAGGAAAAGATTATGTAGAGAAATTAAACATAGCACTAGACAACTTTGATCACCATTATGAGTCACTTGTAAAGATCACACATGAAAAGGAAGAGAAGGGATTCCTAGAAAATAAGTTGAAGGAAGGTTGCCAGTCCATCTCGTGGGACTTGGGCATTCTGAAAGAAACAAAAATTAAGGCCAAAAGTTGTTTTGCACGGGGAAGAAAGTTATATAGTTATTGCATCAATCCTATTACACACATCAAGAACATTGAGGACATTATAGCTAAGGATAGGGATACCTTAGATAGTATGATGGATGGTTTTGAGACCTCCTCAAAAACTATATTAGAAATGGATAAGAAGACATCCAAACTCTTGGACAAGGTAAATGTTTGGGATATAGAGAAAGGGAGATTAGCAACAAGATTTAGTTTTCTAAAGAGTTTAATCACTCCTAAGCTATCAATTCTTGAAGCTCATCTCACTAAGATGGTAAAGATTGGGGAGTCCATGACCAACTATGTACCCACTGAGCTAAAGGCAGTAGATATTGCATCATATGCACTAAATGGATTGATTCATCTCAGTGATCTATTGATTAATTCATGGAGTGATGAAGTGAAAACCATGGAATATTCCTTCCAAGATATTATGAATCTGGTGAGTAAGCACTAAGTCCTACATGTTTGAAGTTTTCTGAACACCTTTTCCATTAATGTCAAAGGGGGAGAAGAAGAGAAAAATGAGAAGAAGAGAGAAAAGAGAGGTGTTGATGAGATGAAGAGAAAATTAAAAAAAAAGAAGAAAATTGTAAATAAAAGAAATGAGAATATGTATATGTATATAAGAAATAAAAGTAGAAGAAAGAGTACAAGTAGTGCTTTGGACACTTAGTCATTTTTTGCTTAGTGTTTCCATCAATGCCAAAGGGAGAGATTGTTGGCATATGATGTTTTGGGAGCTCTATGGATCACTTGAAGGTTTTCATTTATGGAAACACATATGTTATAGTGAGTGCATGTAGCAAGTATAAATTTTGGAGACACAGTCATGAAAATGACTAAGTACATAATTGGATTTACAAAGTTCTACAATATTTTTTTAGTCAGTGAAGATAGTATATAATATAACATGGCTTGAGAGCTTAGAGGAAGACATTTTGGGATATGTATGATCTTAAGTTAAGGTCGTACATGTTTTCATATTGATATGAGTAAGTTATAGTGATATGAAGATATGTGAAGACAAAGGCACAATGAAATAGGGCATATGAATAGTCATGATGATTAATGGAATGCTAGATGGAATGGTAACATGCTAAGTCGAATAATGATTGTATATTATTGATAATTTTTTAATACAAGATTTTTGACTCAGTATTTATTATTTGCATGAGTATTTATTATGTTTTTTTATTATATTTGAGAGTCGACTAGATGACATAATAGATATAAATAAAGAGTGTTTTATGAAAGCGATATAAGAATAAGAGATGTATGAGATATGGATGCCAGTTTGGGATATTAATGATGGTTATTACTAGATGCAAGATAAGATATTGATAGAGACTATTGAGACCTATAACTAGAACTATCAAAGCATAACAGATGCTTGTATTATTCACTCTTGAATAACGCTTTTGTAGCTGAATTGTTGATTGGAAGAGTTGTAAGCTCACTATACCTTTAAAAGGGTTTATGTTTACCTTTAATACATTTTATATTCCTCTAACAAGGAAATGTACTATGTAATATTGGGGTTTTCTCTTGGCCAAGGTTTCCTCAAAAACAAATAATGGTGTTATGAGTTATGTGTTATGTGTTTATGTTTTTTTCATTTCAACATTCATATGGTTCATTAAGAATTGGTTTAAGTTTAATTTAAAGTGTTTTAATATTGATTCAACCCCTCCCCCTATCAGTATTACTCAATCCTAACACTTCCTACCATCCCATTTAAAAATGCAACATCATGCCCCTACTTCCCTTGGGTTTCCCCTAGATGCCCCATTAAAATTGAGTTTAAATCATCCTTTTGTTGGAGGTTTCCATACACAAAAACCCTTTTTTCTATTGCCCTCTCTTTATTGTTACCAATGAAGGGAGGCATCTTTAATCATGCCAATTTTTACGTAATAAATTATCATTATGAGAGAAATTCATATCCCTTATGTCAAGCATATTACTTCTATTAACTACCTCCACAATACAAGCCTCTAACTTAATCAAGATGATCTATGTCTAACTTTGAATCTTTGAAAATTCTTCTATTTCTTTCCTTCCATAACTCCCATATTAATATTGAGGGAGTTATCTTCCAAATTTTACCATATAGATATTTACTTTCCTTCCTGGGCCAACTTTTTAATATCCCTAAAATGCCATTTTGAACAAAAAATTGCCAATTTAATTTCTCAACCAGCCATTTCCAACATTTGTTAGAAAAATCGCATCCCACTAATAAGTGATGCACATCCTCATAATCCTTTTCACACAGGGCACATCTTGAGGGTCCATTAAAACCTATTTTGGTAAATCAATCTATAGTAATAATTCTATTAGAATAACTAAGAGGGAGGTGAATCAGTTATCCATAGTCCCAAATCAAAATGTATAATCCAAAACAATTTACTTAAACTTCTGCAGCTCGGTAACATAAAATACTATACTGTTTGTGCTTTTACCGATTACTAGTCAATAACATATAATGATTACCAATCAAATCCAACATGCAATATGTAAAGTATGATAACAAACAATCACCACAATCAACACATAACACAAAAGATTTAACGTGGAAACCCCATGAAGGGAAAAACCACCTGGGACCGACAACCCAAAAATTGTTCACTCTTCTGAAGTGAGGTCGGTGAAGACCCAACCTTGTTAAAGGTTAAAAACACACTGTTAGGTGTGACCTTGTTAGAGGATTTAACACTAATCATTATTGTCCAACCAGTATTCACTATGGGGTTGACAGGATAACAAATGTACATTCTATGAATGACATTACAAGACTTTCAAGTCCACTTGGTTAAGAGATTTGTCTATATACAATGGTTAAAATGTAATAATAGTTTGATCTGAATACAACAAAACTTCAATTGCAAATTATCAGATCCATTCTTAAGCTCATTAAAATCCTCTTATCAATGTATCTATTTTGTTTCAATCAATTTCCATTAACTTACTGTCGCTCAATTATAGCTTTCTGAGGCTAGGTAAACTCTACAGTTCGGTTCTCCTTAACCAGTTTGATTAGGAATACATGAAGCTTGTTCATGAGATAGTTCTGTAGTCTCCTTTCGACATTCATTTCATTGTGAAACTCTAGTCTCTTAAATAGACAAGTAAACCATTTTCTTTTCTTCCATAAGATTTTGCCGCTTATTCTCCTTCATCCATTTTTCCGCTTGAACCTTCCTCAGCTATTGTGTCATTAACACATTTTAATTTCATCCTTTAGATCTTCCTTCAATTTTTCTAGCTGTCGATCTTTGTAACAAACATTATCCTTTACCTTGAATTCATAACACTTTACACCTCATCAATCCTTATCGGCTAAACTAATCATTTAGTTCTTTTCTACTTCTTGGTTAACAAAGAAATGTGTCAGTGAACACAAGCTCTGTTAATACTATTGTTAGTATACACTATAGTCCATCTATGTATATTGAAATGCTTCATCAACCAACCACACTCCTTTGTGTCTTTCAACTTATTTCTTCATCATAGATGAATGAAACATAATCAAGTCAATAACATGAGGTCATAGACTCATCAATAAGTTACCCAGTGTATTCCTTATCCTCATCTATCATATACAACTTCCTAATGTAGATATTTTTGTTCTTCATCTTCTTTTACTCCTTTTTCTACAGATGTTTCGGTATAGTAACTTACAAGATAAGCGTTGTCAAACTAGTTGACATCAATGACAACATATTACTGATTTAATCATATTACATATCTAATAAAAAACTTGGTGATCTCTAATCACAGATCTTCAATTAGGTTCTAAATCAATTTTAGTTCATCAAATTCTCTTTATCATAGCCAACCATTTGAACATTCTTGCCTTTGGCATATAGTCTTTGTGTCGGCATAGGTCTATTGGGATTTCCATTCTTCTTGATAAAATATTTTGAAGAAGTTCATATCCTTCTTTAGCACTATATTTTTACATTTTTTTATTTTTCTAGATAACCGTATCTATCCCTTTCTTTGAGTAATAGATATATCTTTTAAGGTATCTCTAAGAAGATCTAAGAATCCCCTAGGGAGATTCAGATGGTCTAAAGATTTCCATTTCCATCTTTATTTTAGTTCATAATAAAAAAATTTGATATAATCCTTAATGTATCATCACATTGAAGATATCACTTGATCAATTGATCTATCATCTTCTAATATACTCCTAAGAAGTGGGTAAGCTCCCCAAGAATCATCCCCAAAAAAATTATTCCCCCCCTCTTTAACATCCCAAGAAATTCCATTAAGAATGATGTCTCTACATTCCCTTATGAAGTTCTATATTCTTGAGCCTTTTGGAAGGGATTGATTTCTACATATACTTAAGTTATCATAACCATGTAGATATTTAAATCTTAAAATCCTTACCCACTTAGCTTCTGGAGTTTTAACCATATTCTATATTAGTTTCGCACCGAAGGATCTACTTTGGTGTGACTTATCCTTAATACTAAGTCCTCCATTCTCTTTAATTCTAATAATTACTTCATTAAAAATATTTCTTGATCTTATCCCTCTATCCAATTGGAACCCCAAAGATCTATTAGGAATGGGAACACTGAGAGGAGGGGGGGGGTGAATCAGTGTTCTATATAATATTACTTTTTTTGAACTCTTGAATCTTAACTTTATTGCTTAATTATTGAACTGAATATCAATGCAAGTAACATAAGTAACCATAAAACATAACACACAATATGATTATGGGGAAACCCAAATAGGTAAAATCCCCGCTGGAAATTGACACCCACTAAGAACTACACTAGTGTATTATGATCCTTGTTAGAAGATCTTGTAACCCTATTAGGAGTTCTTTTTACAATGATATTAGTACAATGACATGGTCAAGGGTCAAACACTATAAGGATTCTTTTACAATAACCCTATTAGGGGTGGGGACACACTATCCTAGAGCTCACTGCTCAAGTGGTGAAGACTTCAACGTTCTGGATCTCAGATACACACTATATCTACAAGGTGAACTGCTATTGTGACACTGCTTGTCTGATCAGTTCCTTTGATGCACTGAAGATTTAACCTCTTGTAAAGATCTTACAACACTCTATCTTCTCTTTGCATACTTTTTTTCTATTCCTCTAAATTCTATTTCCACTTCCATGCTTAATTACAAAAGCACATGTCTTATTTATATGTGCAAAAAACTATTTACTAGGTCAACTCTTTAACTTATTACATACAACACTTCTAAATGAATTGGCTCAAGCATGTTTACATAGATTTTTATTAAAATGTCTATAACCTAAATATAATGGGTGCATAGCCTTTACAAACCAATATTACAAGCGCTAATTAATATAACAATAGTCAGCTCCATGCTCTGTTCTGTTTTTCCACTCACTGTCTGTGTCACTTCATCTGACTGTAACTTCTTCATACTGACTTATATCATCATGTGATCTTAGACTTAGCATGAATACGTACTCAAAAGCTTATCTTCAAGGGCATATTCCATGGCTCTATTATATGCATGTGCGCTAATGCTTTGTACCTCTGGTCCTCTACTTACTATCTAGTCTTCCATACTTAGCCATATTCTGATGTTCTAACTGCTTGCCCTGACTCCATAGTATCATATGACTTTGTTTCCATAATGAAAACACTAAATCATATAGTAGTATAGTCAACTTTCCAAAAATCTCCCCCTTTTTCATTAATGGCAACAAAGGAATATGGCAAAGTTACTAACTGTATCCTTATACAAAATTTTATAACATATACTCTATCAAATATCTCCCTTTTTTACTATATACTGTACTCCCCTTTACATCATATACAAAACTCCATATTATCTCTTCTACTATACTCCCCCTTTGACATTAATGACAAAGGTGCTAAAAAAAGTATCTACAAGTACTTACTTAGTGAATACATCTGGATATGCAATCTTCAAGTTGTGGAACTCTTGCTGTCAAAATGCTATCAGTGCATTGAATGTATGAAGATGGGGGCACAAAGCATATGTCATCTTCTCCATCTTCTCAAGTTTGTACTCAGACCTTGATCATATGTCACCATAGTGGCATCAATCTCATTGATGTTCTAATTTAGTACATCCAATGAGGGCCCAAGAGCATTTGTTAATTGTGTTTTCCTTGCCCTTACCTTAGACATTTCTTTCTCTACCTTTTCTATTTTGTCCACTTGTCCTTGATAAAAATTGCTACACATATTTACATCAGTGGAGGGATCTTCCACTACTTTCCTCACTGAGTCTATCATAGCTTCTTCTTGAATTTTCTTGTAGAGGTCTGCAGTCAGCTTGTTCTAGTTCATACAATCTGCTATAATTTTCCTTCCTTTGGTTACAAGTTCCTTCAATGATGCTTGACCAACCTTCAAAGAACTAAGGTCAAGTGAAAAATTTATTGTTAGTTCTTTTAATCTTTTCTCAACATACTTTTCTTCTACAACCTTGGATGAAAATTGTTCAAGGCTAGAGAAGTTAGCTTTGAAACATGTCATGATGGAGCTAACATCATCTACTGAGAGTATGCTAGACACTTTCTTGTCTATAGGCAATAGGTTGTTCAAAATGTTGACTTACTCAACAAATAGTGGATTCCTCATAACCTATTTGTCCTTGGCTTTTTCCATTGCAAGTACACTAATCTTGATTAGGTCTTCTTCTCCCCAAGAGTCTAAGATTGTAGTGTCAAGTGTCAAAATTGACAATAATGATACTGATGGTTTTGGGGTGATGAGTGAACTTTGACTAACATTCATTACCTCGGTCTCTGTAATGACATGTTCATCTTTCTTTTCTATATCCTCTTCCTCTTTTTCTTCTTCCTTCTCCTCTTCATATCCCTATCCTATTATTTCTTCTATTTGCACTTCTTGTTGCTATTTGGGTAAATTATCACCATAGAGAATTAATTCTTCCTCCGTGCTCATGAATGCCTCTTCGAACTTGTCCAAGTCCTTATCTGTGGCCACCATAGATATTTCACTATTATCTATCATGATGCTATCTTTCTTGGCTTTAGTCATGGGTGTAGATACCATTGCTTCTATGGGTGTTGTCACTATAGGCGTCGAGTCCTATGGACCTATCATAGGTGCATTTGTGACCTTAGCTTCTTTATATTTCTCAACAAGTGCTTGAGTAATGGGCACAAATGTAGGTTACATGCATTGATCAAGGAACACTTTCTCAAAAAAATTTTCTATTTCCTTAGCTATCAGTTCATAATCCTTGTTCATTATGTGCAATGTTCTCATCTTTTTTCTAAGGTGTGGCTTCACCAAATTCATTAAAAATGTTTTTTCTTCAACTGTACATACTGGAAGATTGTCATCCTGTGTCTTTTCTATGATTTTGAAGTCTTCTTCACTAGCTTGTCTTTTCAAAGTATCCAAAATTTCCCAAACATTATTTGGAATTACTATTTTCAGTTCTAGCACAGTCTTCTTGAATTTGATCATATGTTTGATCAACATATCATGTATCTCAGAATTGTTAATCTCATGATATCTATCATAAAATTTTGATATCTGATCAAGTCTACCTTCATTTATCACTTTGGATCTCAATACTTGTAAGCTTGGTAGAAATCCTACCTCAGGAGGTGGTTGTACATTCTTGCCTCTGCTCCTTGTGGCTCTTGTTGTAGGATGACTTGTAACTATTTTGTTTTTCCTTTTAGGCATCTTAGGAGATTCTTTAGTGGACTCTAAGTCAATTGTATTTGTGGACACAAAAGACATATCATCTATTTTGATCTCTTTTCCTTTTGATCATCAATTTTCTCAATTTTTACTTTCTTCATCTTGGGATCATTTTTCTTCTATGTCTTAGCTTCCATAGAGGATGCACTCTCAATCTACATAGCTATCTTTTCTTCTCTAGCTTTATCCAGGTCTTCTTGGGTCACACCATGGATCATCAAAATCCCAGAGGTGATTTTAATGTCTTTCCTCTTAGTTGCAACACTATTTAGGACTGCATCTACTTGTCTGGTCTTTCTCTCATGTGTTCCCCATCTAGGCTCATTTGGATCCCTGGGCACTATAAGGAGGACTTGTGCATATGCTTCCAAAAATTGTTCCTCCACTTCATAGCCATGTGGATAAATCCACTTAGTTCTAGGCTCAATAACCTCCATACAAGTAATGTATGTTTCCACCATAAAAAAAATACTATCCTTAAACTTTCCAACTATGATTTTAGGTATCTGATGAAGGGTGCTCCCCTTAATACCACAAACACATAACAGAAACAAAGAAATAACAACAATATGCAAGAATAGAAAATGGGCTTCTTATTATCTCCACAAATGTGGAATTACAAACTTTCAGTATTACAATATTCAAAGCCACATGAGCATTCCCTTACAATATTCTATAGGACAAAGCCTCAAATCAATACCTAGATCTACTACCTAGAACTGTCCCGAACTACCTAAGACAACACTACAACCTTCCTTATATAGGCAATTTTCCACCACCTGGGAAGGTTCCAAAATTTTAGCCAATAAGGCCGACCAAACTTAGAATTATTTTATTTTACAATTTATTACATCAAAGTTGGCTCAAAATAAATTTTGAAACCCAAACAAAATTTTTGAAGGAAAATAATTTTTCTCCATTTCAAGTGACCCAACTTCCAAAGACCATAAGTCATCACTAGTTGGCTCAATTGACTATTATAATCCCATTCTAGAAAGGCTATGAAGAACTCTACAGGCTTGAATCGTGCAAGCACCTATCACCCAAATTTTCAACCTCATCCAGGGCCTCTAAAGCCTTCAAAACTGAGTTCAAAGTTTTTGTACCCTATTGCCAATACTAAAAATCTTCAATATCTACAAAGCTAGACTTGATCTGTCAATGAAACTTTACTGGTAGGCTGATATGACCAAAATGAACCTCCAGGGAATAAATTAGAACATTCCAAGATTAGATGACCAACTTACTAAAAATAGAAAGATTCCATAAATAGTAGCTCTACACAAGATAGCCCTTATTGAATACAAAAATGAAAATATTTTTGGGTGATGCAAGATTGCTCTTACAACTAGGATGCTCCTGCATTAGTATCCTATACCTCATCTACATCCTTATCCTTAATGTTTTCAGTTCTAATTCTATGAAGTCTTTAAGGGTGCTCTTTGATGATGCCTTGAAGGAAATCTCAAGCATTATAGGAATAGTCTTATTTAGATAAAGGTCTGATACTTTGCCAACTATATGGAAGTACATATAGATTATTATAGATCCAAACCTAAATATTTTACTCTTATCATGCTTAATTGCCTTGATATTTGATGAAGGGTACTCCCCTTAATACCACAAACAAATAATAGAAAGAGAAACAACAATAATTTGCAAGAATAGAAAATGGACTTCTTATTCTCTCCACAAATGTGGAATTACAAATTTCAGAATTACAATATGAAAAGCCACATGAACATTTTCCTTACAATATTCTGAGAAGAAAATCCATGAATTATTACCCAAATCTACTGAGAACTACTCTGAACAGCCTAAGACAACACTACAACCTTCCTTATATAGGCAATTTTCCACCTCCTGGGAAGGTTCTAGAATTGTAGCCAATAAGGCCGACCAAACTTAGAATTATTTTATTTTACAATTTATTACATTAGAGTCAGTTAAAGTTTTTTTTGAAACCCAAACAAATTTTTTGAAGGAAAGTCATTTTCCACCATTTTAGGTGACCCAACTTTTGGAGACCGTAAGTCATCACTTGTTGACCCAAATGACTATTATGACACCATTTCAAAAAGGGCACGAAGTACTCTACAACACCTGACTTGAACAAGGTCCAGTCAACCAAAGTTTTGACCTCATCTAGGGCCTCTAAAGCCTTCCAAATTGAGTTCAAAGTCTCTGTACCCTATAAAAATAGTAAATTTCCAAAAAGAGAAGCTCTGCACAAGATAGCCCTTATTGAAAAGAAACCAAAAATATTTTTGGGTGATGCAAGATTTCTCTTACACCCAAGATGCTCTTGCATCAAACACCCAGGGTAATTGTTAGGAATGAATGCTGAATATATCCTATGGGGGAGTATTTGTAGCCATTTTTTAGTAGTTGTTATTGCATTCATGACTGTGATTGTCATTGATGTCAACACACTGATCTTCTGGAGATTAGTAGAAAAGAAAACGGTGTTTGAGTTAGCACACTTTGGATATTGAAGATGAAGCTATGAGGCATTGATGAATTACTCTATGATGTTCTATAAGATCATGGTTAAGAGTGCAGACAAAAATTCATTTGTTCATGACAGCTATGAGAGAATCAGTGGAAGCAGTGTTCTTGAGTAGCGGTTTGTAGAAATCAGATGATATCTCCTAATTAAGATGGAATTTGATCATGTGTAGTTATGAGGTAGTTGAAGACATGATTTTAGTGATGTGGACATGAGTGCAAGATGCAAGGTCTCATGACTGAAGAATTATCTTAATTGGAAGCTAACAATTTTGTGTAATTTTGATGCAACATGTGGAAACTTTTATTTTGTAATTTGTATGCTGACTCATTTGTAATTACTTGAGTGTGGTATAACGGAAGTAATTTTTTCCTTGATGTAATGTGTAATGAGTAATGTAAGTGTGAATGAAGAAAGTGAAATTGTTGAAAGAGGATATGCAAAGTATTGAGATCTGAAGAAGCAGTTGGTGTGGTTTGGCATAGTCAGAGGAGTATTGAATTTTTGATATCAGTAATCTTTTGGTATTATTCTATTGAGTGATACAAAGATCAGTTGGACAATGAGTTCAGTGATCTTACCCTAAAGCTATTTGCACAGTGGGTCCTTCTGAATTCCATAACTCCTAATAGAGTTAGAATATTTTAACAAAGATTCAAAGTCTCCTAATAGGGACTCATATGTACTGAATGTATTTCATAAGACTCCTAATAGAGTCCATCCTCTCATAAGGAACTTTCATATTAGTGCATCTTTTATGGGCATCATTCCCACCAGGGTTTACTCTTTGATCAAGAGGTTCCCTAGTCAACATATCTTGTGTCATTATGTTATTGTACATGTATATCTTTCTATGGTTGTTAATTATATTGATTAGATGGTTAAAATAAATTAAGTTTGATAAAATTTGTATTTATCTGATAACCGATTCACCCCCCCCTCTCAGTTATCTTGGTGGACTTTACTTTCTAACAATTGGTATCAGAGAAACAAGTCCTTGAAAGAAAACTTTAACAGCTTAAGGAGATCCATGGCGAATTATTTCAGGAAAGAAAGACCTAAGTTTGATGGAGTAAATTTTGACAGCTCAAAAGAGAAAATGAAGATCCGTCTACTTTGTTTAGGACCGGGTTATTGGTTGATAAAAAAGAATCAGAAGACTATCATTGATGATGATAAGATTGAAGATTATAGTAATGAGGAGAGAGATCTATTCATGTGTAACATACTTGCTAGAGAAGCACTCTTGTCATCCCTTTATAAAAATGAGTATGGTTAGGTAAAATATCTTAAGACATCTCATGAAATTTGGTTAGCTTTACAATCCACTTTTGA
This sequence comes from Chamaecyparis obtusa, assembly GCA_027943335.1. Classification (NCBI taxonomy): domain Eukaryota; kingdom Viridiplantae; phylum Streptophyta; class Pinopsida; order Cupressales; family Cupressaceae; genus Chamaecyparis; species Chamaecyparis obtusa. The sequence goes on along the minus strand of BSBK01005246.1, from coordinate 205,891 downwards.
AGGTGATGAACATGCAAAGAAAGTCAGATTACATAATTGGATATGTGCGTTTTAAGATATAAGAATGATGGAATATGAATCTGTTAGAAGTTATATTGGTAGAATGTCAGAGATTATTGCAGGTATAAAATCTTGTGGAGGAACCAAGACATAGAATGAAGTGATATGGAAAATTATGAGGACATTGATTCCTACATTCAAGTAGACAATGTTAGGAATGAATGCTGAATATATCCTATGGGGGAGTATTAGCAACCATTCTGTAGCAGTTTTTGTTGCATTCATGAATGTCATTGTCATTGATGTCAACACACTGATCTTCTGAAGATTAGCAGAGTAGCAGATAGTGTTTGAGTTAGCACACTTGGGATATTGAAGATGAAGGTATGCGATGTTGAGGAATTATTCTATGATGTGTTATAAGATCATTTTTAAAAGATTAGATAGTAATTCACTTATTGATGGAAGTTATGAGCAAATAAGTGGAAGTAGTATTCAGGCAGTGTTCCTGAGTAGTAGTTTGTCGATATCGAATGATATCTCCTAATCAGGATGGAATCTAGTTGTGCATAGTTAGAGAGCAGTTGAAGACATGTTGATAGTGATTTGGATGATAGTGCAACATTTAAGGTTACATGAGTGAAGAATTATATTCATTAGAAGCTGACAGTTTTATGTAATTTTGATGTAACATGTGGACTTTTATTTTGTAATTTGTATGCTGACTCATTTGTAATTAATTGAGTGTGGTATAAAGGAAGAAATTTTTTCCTTTTTGTAATATGAAAAATTTTAATGATAAAGTGTATGAAGAAATTGTGAAAGAAAAAGTGTTGAAAGAGGATATGCGAAGTACTGAGATCTGGTATTGAGATTTGAAGAAGAAGTTGGTGCGGTTTGGCATAGTTAGAGAAGGAGTATTGAATTGTTGAGGTCATTAATATTTTGGTATTATTATATTGATTAATATAAAGATCAATTGGACAGTGAGTTCAATGATCTTACCCTAAAGTTGTTTGGGTAGTGGGTCCTTCTATCTTTCGTAACTCCTAAGAGAGTTAGAATATTTTAATAGGGATTCAAAATATCCTAACAGGGATTCATATGTAGTGAATGTATTTCCTAAGACTCCTAATAGAGTCCATCCTCTCACAAGGAACTTTCATATTAGTGCATCTGTTATGGGCATCATTCCCATTAGGGTTTACTCTTTGATCAAGAGGTTCCCTAGTCAACATATCTTGTGTCATTGTGTTATTGTATATGAATATCTTTCTATGGTTGTTGGTTACATTGCTTACATGGTTAAAATCTATTAAATTTGATAAAAGTTATAATTGTCTGATAACTGATTCAACCCCCCCCTCTCATTTATCTTGGTGGACTTTAATTTCTAACAATTGGTATTAGAGTAGGAGGTCCTTGAAGGAAAATTTTAATAGCTTAAGGAGATCCATGGAAAATTTTAGGAAAGAAAGCCCTAAGTTTGATGGAGTAAATTTTGACAACTAGAAAGAAAAGATGAAGACACACCTACCTTGTTTAGCACCAGGTTATTGGTTAATTACAAAGAATGAGAAGACTATTATCGATGAGGATAACATTGAAATATATACTAATGAGGAAAGAGATCTATTCATGTGTAACATACTTTCCAGAGAAGCACTTTTGTCAGCACTTCCATAAAATGAGTATAGTTAGGTAAAATATTTGAAAACATCTCATGAAATTTGGTTAGCTTTACACTCTACTTTTGAAGGTGATGAACATGAAAAGAAAGTAAGATTACATAATTGGATATGTGAATTTGAAGATATAAGAATGATGGAAGATGAATCTATTAGAAGCTATATTGGTAGAATGTCAAAGATTGTTGCAGATATAAAATCTTGTGGAGGAACCAAGATAGAGAATGAACTGATATGGAAAATTCTGAGGACATTGACTCCTTCATTCAAGAAGACAACACAAATGATTGAACAAGTTATTCCTTGTACTACAAACTTCACTAGAGAGACTCTTCTTGGAAGATTAGAAGTAGCAAAGATGAACTTGAGGTTATCAGGAGACTTACCTAGAATAGAGACAACATTCAATTCTCTTAGTGTTCACCCTACTTTGTCAAGAAGCATAAGTGTGAGTGGAGATTATGTTAGTAGCAATAGATCTAGAAATAAAGAAGACATGAAGATTGAAGAAGGTATTTCCTTTCTAGTAAAGAGAGAACCAGATGGTAAGAAAATTTTTAAAAGTTGGACTTGTCAAGAATATGATCATTTTGCATCTAAATGCCCTAGGAGAGTTAATAAGTATAGGAAGAAATTTAATCCTAGAAGATCTAAATAATGTTACAATGTAAATGATGAAGAACTTGAAGCTAGTTTGGAGAAATATTTGAGTGAAAGTGATACTGAGAATAATGATGATATAGGATTTGTAGCAATTAAAGAAGAGAATCTTGAAACTGAAATTAAGGAAGAAAAAGCTTTAGTTTCTCAAGTAGAAAAGAAAACTGATTGGATTATAGATAGTGGTTGTTCACATCATATGACTGGAGACATGAAAAAATTCAAAAAGTTTAACAATTATGATGGAGGAGTTATTAGAGTTAGAAACAATGCACCTTGTTTAATTAAGGGTATAGGATCTATTAATCTTGATGGAAAGACTAATACTGATGATGTTTACTTTGTGGGTGGTTTGAAACATAATCTTTTGAGTGTTGGACAATTAGTTGATAAGGGATATCAAGTTTGGTTTACTAAGAATACTTGTGTGATAAAAGAAAAGGATGGTAATTTGATTGTTACTGGATCTAGAACCAGAGGTAATGTATTTTAGGTGAATCCTACTGAGATGAGATGTTGGACTACTAAGATTGATGACAACTCATTATGGCATAGAAGATTTTGTCATATAAACTTTGATAACATTGTGAAAGTGAGTACTACACTTGCAGTAAGAGATTTACCTAAAATTATGAAGCCTACTAACATGATTTGCAAGGAATGTGTGATGGATAAATAGAAGAGAAGCTCATTTCCTAGCAAGAGGTTTACAATAGTAGAGAAGTTGAAGATTGTTCATACTAATTTGAGCGGCCCTACAAGGACTAGAGGATTCTATGGAGAAAGGTATTTTATGATTCTTGTTGATGATTTTACAAGAATGATGTGGATTGCATTTCTTAAAGAAAAATTTGAAGCATTTGATAAGTTTAAGATCATTAAGAACAAAGTTGAGAATGAATCTAGAATGAAGATTAAATGTTTGATATCAGATAGAGGTGGAGAATTTACTTGAAAAGAATTGAACATTTTTTGTGAAGTGAATGGTATTAAGAGACAATTTTCAGCCCCTAGGACACCTGAACATAATGGTATTGTAGAAAGAAGGAACAGGTCAGTAACTAAAGCTGTAAGAGCTATGTTATTTGAGAATGACTTAGCAAAGATATTATGGAGAGAAGCAGTGAACACAATAGTGTATACAATGAACATAGTACAAATTAGAGAAGACATAGACAAGACACCCTATGAACTATGGTTTGGACATGCACCATCAGTTAAGTATTTTAGAATTTTTAGAAGTAAATGTTATATTAAGAGAGATGATTACATTGGAAAGTTTGATCCTAGAAGTGATGAAGTTATATTTCTTGGATATTCATTGAAGAGAAAATCTTATAGATGTTACAATAAGAGAACTAAGACTATTTTTGAGAGCCCAAATGTTAAAGTAGATGAAAAGTTCAAAATTCAGGAAAGAATGCTTGATTATGAATCATATGAAGGAACTCATCTTAGACCTAACCTTCAGACTATTAAATTATTCTATGAAACTGATAGTGATTTTTTAAATGAAAGCCACAGTGAGATCATTGAAGAACTGACACCTGAGGTGAGATCTGAGATAGTGACAAGTAACAAGAATCTATCAAGGAATCATCCTATTGAGTAGATTATTGGAAGTATAGACAAAGGAGTTCAAACTCAAAATAAGGTACAAGAATAGTTATGTTTGATTTCTCAAATTGAACCTAAATCTACTAGTGAAGCATGTGAAGATGAACATTGGATTAAAGCCATGAAAGAAGAACTAGATCAGATTGAAAAGAACAAGACATGGGAATTGGTCCCTAGACCTAAAGATAAGAATGTTATTGGAACAAAATGGGTATTCAGAGACAAGATCAATGAACAAGGAGAAGTAGTAAGGAACAAAGAAAGACTAGTATGTAAAGGATACTCATAGCAAGAAGGAATTGACTATGAAGAAACTTTTGCACTAGTAGCAAGAATTGAAGTAGTAAGAATTTTTTTAACTTATGCAACTTTTAAGAAATTCAAAGTGTATCAGATGGATATGAAGTCAGTATTTCTGAATGGAGAATTAGAAGAAGTTTACATTGAGAAGCCTGAAGGTTTTCCTTTAACTTAAGAAGGAGATATGATATGTAAATTGAAGAAGCATTATACAGACTGAAGCAACCACCTAGAACTTGGTATGCGAGATTGGATAAGTATTTGGTGAAACTAGGATTTACAAAAGGCACAACTGATAGCAACCTATATCCAAAAGAAATTGAAAATGGTTTTTTGGTTGTAGTTATTTTTATTAATGATATTATCTTTGGAGTAGAAGATGAAGCTAGTGATAAATTTTCCTATGAAATGAAGACTAAATTTTAAATGAGTATGATTGGTGAAATGAAATACTTTTTGGGATTGCAGATAACATGAAACCATGATGGTATCTTTGTAAGTCAGACAAAATACTAGAATGATTTATTGAAGAGATTTGGAATGGAGAACTATAAACTAGTTGGAACACCTATGGTAACTGGACACAAGTTATCTAGCACATATGAGACTCCTGTAGTGGAATAGAAGAAGTACAGATCTATGATTTGAGGATTATAGTATTTGACTCATACAAGACCTGATATAGCACATTTAGTTGGAATTGTATCAAGATTTCAAGATGAACCTACAGAATCACATTATGTCGGAGTAAAGAGGATATTGAGGTACTTAAGAGGCACAATTGAGTATGGATTATGGTATGAAAAATATGATGATTTTATCCTATGTGCATATACAAATGTTGATTGGGGAGGTAGTGTTGATGATAAAAAGAGCACCAGTGGTGGAGCATTTTTCCTTGGAGGAAGATTAGTCTCTTGGCTAAGAAAGAAGTATAATTGTATTTCATAGAGCAAAAAAAAAGTAGAGTATGTAGTAGTAGAAAAAAATTGTAATCAAATTATTCAGATGAAGAATATGCTAAAGGATATTGGAGTAAAGTTTTTTGAGCCTATTGTTATACATTTTGATAACTCCAGCACAATTAGTATGTTTAAAAACCTTGTGTTACATCTTAAGACAAAGCATATAGAGATAAAATATCATGTAGTAAGAGAGAAAGTTGTAGAGAAAGAATTAAGACTTGAGTACATAAGCAAAAAGGAGTAGATTGCATACATATTTACAAAACCTTTGTCGAAGGATACATTTGAGTATCTAAGAGGTATCTTGGGGTTATGCCCCAGTCTAATTTTGAGAAGTGATGAAGATTATTGCATCCATCCAGTGGTATATGAACCCTATCTTTCTTCTAGACTAGATGATGGTACTTCCTCTATGGGGGAGTATGTGTATCTAAGCTGAGTCATGAGGACTCTAATGAATGTATTTTTCTGAACAGTGTCTTTTGACATTAAAGTGGTTGTTGACATAATGATGAAATTTCTATCATTGACGTCAATGGAGGAGAAGTATACATGAAAAACCATCTGAAATATCTGTTGGAGAGAAAAAAATAGGAAAATGAAGCAATATTTGATTGATGAAGAGGACTTGAAAGTATTTTTAGAGCAGTAGTGTTGCAGTGTTGGATTTATGGAACTTGGATGTTTTTTCATCTATGTTGCCATCAATGCCAATGGGGGAGAGTTTTAGGAATGAATGCTGAATATATCCTATGGGGGAGTATTAGTAGCCATTTTGTAGTAGTTCTTGTTGCATTCAAGACTATGATTGTCATTGATGTCAACATAGTGATCTTCTGAAGATTAGCAGAGTAGTAGACAATGTTTGAGTTAGCGCACTCAGAATATTGAAGATGAACCTATGTGATGTTGAGGACTTACTCTATGATGTGTTATAAGGTTTTTTTTAAGAGTGTAGATAGTAATTCACTTATTCATGGAGGTTATGAGAAAATCAATAGAATCAGTATTCAAGTAGTGTTCCTGAGTAGTGGTTTGTGGAAATTGGATGATATCTCCTAATCAGGATGGAATTTGGTTATGAGAAGTTAGAGAGTACTTGAAGACATGTTGATAGTGATGTGGATGACAACGCAAGATATGAGGTCACACAAGTGAAGAATTATATTCATTGAAAGCGGACAATTTTGTGTAATTTTGATGTAACATGTGGAAATTTTTATTTTGTAATTTGTATGCTGACTCATTTTTAATTACTTGAGTGTGGTATAAAGGAAGGAATTTTTTCCTTGTAATATGAAAAAGTGTAATGAGAAAGTTTATAAATAAATTATGAAAGTGAAAGTGTTGAAATAGGATATGCAAAGTACTGAGATCTGGTATTGAGATCTGAAGAAGCAGTTGGTGTGGTTTGGCAGAGTCAAAGAAGGAAGTTTGAATTATTGAGGTCAGTAATCTTGTGGCATTATTCTATTGAGTAATACAAAGATTAGTTGGATAGTGAGTTCAATGATCTTACCCTGAAGCTATTTGGGTAGTGGATTCTTCTGTCTTCCATAACTCCTAATAGAGTTAAAATCTTTTAACAAGGATTCAAAATCTCCTAACAGTGATTCATATGTACTAAATGTATTTCATAAGACTCCTAACAGAGTCCATGCACTCACAAGGAACTTTCATATTACTACATCTTTCATGGGCATCATTCCCATCGGGGTTTACTCTTTGATCAAGAGGTTCCCTAGTCAACATATCTTGTGTCATTGTGTTATTATGTATGAATATCTTTCTATGGTTGTTGGTTACATTGCTTACATGGTTAAAATTTATTGAAGTTGATAAAATTTATAATTGTCTTATAACTGATTCACCCCCCCCTCTCAGTTATATTTGTGGACTTTACTTTCTAACAAACAATATAGATGATTGAACAATTTATACCTTGTACTATGAAATTTACTAGAGAGACTCTATTTGGAAGATTAGAAGTAGCAGAGATGAACCTTACGCTATTAGGAGACTTACCTAGAATGGAGACAACATTCAGTGCACTTAGTGTTTGCCCTACTTTTTCAAGAAGCATTAGTGTGAGCGAAGATTATGCTTGTAGCAACAGATCTATAAATGAAGAAGACAAGAAGATTGAAGAAGGTATTGCCTTGCTTGTGAAAAGAGAACCTCACGATAAGAAAAATTTTAAATGTTTGACTTGTTAAGAATTTGGTCATTTTGCATCTAAATGTCCTAAGAGAGTTAAGAAATATAGGAAGAACTTTAATCCTAGGAGATATAAAGAATGGTACTATGCAAATGATGAAGAAATTGAAGCTAGTTTGGAGAAATCTTTGAGTGAAAGTGATACTGAGAATAATGATGATATAGGATTTGCAGCAATTAAAGAAGAAAATCATAAAATTTAAATTAAGGAAGAAAAGCCTTTAGTTTCTCAAGCAGAAAAGAAAGTTGATTGGATTATAGACAATGGTTATTCACATCATATGACTGGAGACATGAAAAATTTCATAAAGTTTAACAATTATGATGGAGGAGTTGTTAGAGTTGGAAACAATGCACCTTGTTTGATTAAAGGTATATGATCTATTACTCTTGATGGAAAGACTAATATTGATGATGTTTACTTTGTGGATGGTTTGAAACATAATCTTTTGAGTGTTGGAAAGCTATTTGATAAGGATTTCAAGTTTGGTTTACTGAAAAAAATTTTGTAATCAAAGACAAGGATGGTAATTTGATTGGTACTAGATCTAGAACCAGAGGTAATCTATTTCAGTTGAATCCTACTGAGATGACATGTTTGATTACTAAGATTGATGACATTTGGTTATGGCACATAAAATTTTGTCATATAAACATTGATAACATTGTGAAAGTGAGTACTACACTTGCAATAATAGATTTACCTAAAATTATGAAGCCTACTAACATGATTTGCAAGGAATGTGTGATGGCTAAAAAGAAGAGAAGCTCATTTCCGAGCAAGAAGTTTACAATAGCAAAGAAATTCGAGATGGTTCATTCAGATTTGAGTGGTCCTACAAGGAATAGAGGATTCTATGGAGAAAGGTATTTTATGATTCTTTTTGATGACTTTATAGGAATGCTGTGGATTGCATTTCTTAAAGAAAAATTTGAAGCATTTGATAAGTTTAAGATCATTAAGAACAAAGTTAAGAATGAATCTAGAATGAAGATTAAATGTTTAAGATCAGATAGAGGTGGAGAATTTACATCAAAATATTTTAACATTTTTTGTGAAGCGAATGGTATTAAGAGATAGTTTTTTGCCCCTAGGACACTTAAACAAAATGGTATTGCAGAAAGGAGAAATAGATCAGTGACTGAAGTAGCTAGAGCTATGTTATTTGAGAATGACTTGGCAAAGATATTCTAGATAGAAGTAGTAAACACAATAGTATATACAATGAACCGAGTACAAATTAGAGCAGACACAAACAAGACACCCTATGAACTATGGTTTGGACATGCACCATTAGTTAAGTATTTTAAAATTTTGGAAGAAAATGTTATATTAAGAGAGGTGATGACATTGAAAATTTTGATCCTAGAAGTGATGAAGGTATATTTCTTGGATATTCATTGACGAGAAAAGATTAAAGATGTTACAATAAGAGAACTAATACTATTGTTGAGAGCACAAATGTTAAATTTGATGAAAAGTTCAAAATTTAGGAAAGGATGCTTGATTATGAATCAGATGAAGGAACTCAGCCTAGACCTAATCCTAAGACTATGAAATTATTTTATGAAACTGACGGTGACTTGTTGAATGAAATCTATAGTGAAGAAATCATTGAAGAACCTACAATAGAGACAAGAACTGAGACAGTGAAACCTAATAGGAACCTATCAAAGAATCACCCTAATGAGAAGATTATTGGAAGCATAGATAGAGGATTTCTGACAAGGAATAAGGTTGTGTTTGATTTCTCAAATTGAACCTAAATCTACTAGTGAAGCTTGTAAAGATGAACATTGGATTAAAGCCATGAAAGAAGAACTAGACATATTGAAAAGAATAAGAAATGGGAATTGGTCCCTAGACCTAAAGATAAGAATGTTATAGGAACAAAATGGGTATTTAGAAATAATATGAATGAACAAGGAGAATTTTTAAGGAACAAAACAAGATTGGTATGTAAAGGATACTCACAACAAGAAGGAATTGACTATGAAGAAACTTTTGCACCAGTAGCAAGAATTGAAGCAGTGAGAATGTTTTTGGCTTATGCAGCTTACAAGAAATTCAAAGTGTATCAGATGGATGTGAAGTCAACATTTCTGAATGGAGAATTGGAAGAAGTATATATTGAGTAGCCTAAAGGTTTTCCTTTAAATCAAGAAGGAGACATGGTATGTAAACTAAAGAAAGCTTTATATGGTCTAAAGCAAGCACCTAGAATTTTGTATGCAAGATTGGATAAGTATCTGATAAAGTTAGGATTTACAAAGGGCACAACTGATAGCAACCTATACACAAAGGAAATTGAAAATGATTTGTTGGTTTTTTTAATTTTTGTTGATGATATAATATTTGGAGGAGAAGATGAAGCTAGTGATAAATTTGCAGATGAAATGAAGACTAAATTTTAAATGAGTATGATTGGTGAAATGAAATACTTTTTTAGGATTGTAGATAACACAGAATAATGATGGTATCTTTGTAAGTCATACAAAGTATGTGAATGATTTATTGAAGACATTTGGAATGGAGAACTCTAAACCAGTTGGAACACCTATGGTAACTGGACATAAGTTATCTAGTAGAGATGAGACTCCTATAATGGAATAGAAGAAGTACAGATCTATGATTGGAGGATTGCAATATTTGACTCATACAAGACCTGATATATCACATGTAGTTGGAATTGTTGTAAGATTTCAAGCTAAACCCAGAGAATCACATTATGTAGAAGTAAAGAGGATACTAAGGTACTTAAGAGGCATAATTGAGTATGGATTATGGTATGAAAAATTTGATGATTTTACCCTATGTGCATAAACAGATGTTGATTGGGGAGGCAGTGTTGATGATAGAAAGAGCACCAGTGGAGGAGCATTTTTTCCTTGGAGGAAGATTGATTTCATGGCTAAGCAAGAAGCAAAACTATATTTCATAGAGTACATTAGAAGCAAAGTATGTGGCAATAGCAAAAAATTGTAATCAGATAATTTGGATGAAGAAAATGTTGAAGGATATTGGAATAAAATTTGTTGAGACTATTTTTATACATTGTGATCACACCAGCACAGTTAGTATATCTAAGAATCCTATGTTACATTCTAAGACAAAGCATATAGAAATAAAGTATCATGTAGTGAGAGAGAAAGTGGCAGAGAAAGAAGTTAGACTTGAGTATATAAGCACAAAGGAGCAGATTGCAAACATATTTACAAAACCTTTTCCTAAGGATACCTTTGAGCATTTGAGAGGTATACTTGGGCTTATGCCCTAGCCTACTTTTGAGAAGTGATGTAGATTCTTGCATCCATGTAGTGGTATATGAGCCTTATCTTTCTTCTGGACTAAATGTTGGTACTTCCTCTATGGGGGAGTATGTGTATCTCAGTTGAGTCATGAGGATTCTAGTGAATGTATTTTCTAAATAGTGTCTTTTGACATTGAAGTTGATGTTGACATAATGATGAAACATTTGTCATTGATGTCAATGGGGGAGAAGTATACATGAAAAACCATCTTTTGAAAAGAATTGAATAGGAAAATGAAGCAAGATTTGACTGATGAAGAGGATTTGAAAGAATTTTCAGAGCAACAGTGTTGCAATGTTGGATTTATGGAACTGGGATGTTTTTTCATCTATATTTCCATCAATCCCAATGGGGGAGATTGTTAGGAATGAATTTTGAATATATCCTATGGGGGAGTATTCGTAGCCATTCTATAGCAGTTGTTGTTGCATTCATGACTGTGATTGTCATTGATGTCAACACAGTGTTTGAGTTAGCACACTTGATATATTGAAGATGAAGTTATGTGGCATTGAGGACTTACTCTATGGTGTTCTTTAAGATTGTGGTTTAGAGTGTAGATGAAAATTCATTTGTTCATGACAGTTATGAGAGAATCAATGGATGCAGTATTCAAGTATTGTTCCTAAGTAGCGGTTTGTAGAAATCAGATGATATCTCCTAATCAGGATGGAATCTGATCATGTGAAATTATGAGGTAGTTGAAGACATGATTTTAGTGATGTGGACATGAGTGCAAGATCTAAGGTTGCATAAGTGAAGAATTATATAAATTCAAAGTTGAGAGTTTTGTGTAATTTTGATGTAACGTGTGGAAACTTTTATTTTGTAATTTATATGTTGACTCATTTATAATTACTTGAGTGTTTTATAAAGGAAGGAATGTTTTTCTTGTTGTAATGTGTAATGAGTAATGTAAGTGTGAATGAATAAAGAGAAATTGTTGAAAGAGGATATGTGAAGTATAGAGATCTGGTATTGAGATCTGAAGAAGTAGTTGGTGTGGTTTAGAATAGTCAGAGAAGGAGTATTGAATTGTTGAGATCAGCAATCCTTCTATCTTCCATAACTCCTAACAGAGTTGAAATCTTTTAACAGGGATTCAAAATCTCCTAACAGTGATTCATATGTACTAAATGTATTTCATAAGACTCCTAACAGAGTCCATGCACTCACAAGGAACTTCCATATTACTGCATCTTTCATGGGCATCATTCCCATCGGGGTTTACTCTTTGATCAAGAGGTTCCCTAATCAACATATCTTGTGTCATTGTGTTATTGTGCATGTATATCTTTCTATGGTTGTTAATTACATTGCTTACATGGTTAAAATTTATTAAGGTTGATAAAAGTTGTATTTATCTGATAAATGATTCACCTGCCGCCCCCCTCTTAGTTATCTTGGTAGACTTTACTTTCTAATAGTAACCTGTCATGACTCAGTTGTGAAGAGGAAAACCAAGATGGTTAACCTCCTCCTTTGTTAGCCATCATAAAACTTCAACAAGTCATCCTTTTTATTTGACCAAATATTCTTCATATGTCTTGTTTGTTGTGCTTCTACCAACATGACTATCCAATATGTCCTCTATCTCCTTGGTAGGTGAAGTAGTTGCCAGAATAATCCACTCTGCCTTTGTGATCTCATCTTCAACACCTACTTCATGATACTCTGTTAGATCTAAAATGTTAAATACTGGTGAAATATTTAGCTCAGTAGGTAATTCTACCTCACAAGCATTTTTTGAATCATGTTTCTTCAGTAACTTACATGGCCCAAACTTCTTTATTTTCAACGCGCTATATGTACCAACTGGAAATCAATCCTTTTAAAGATGAACCATGAATTCATCCCCAACTTGAAATTCCTTATGCCTCCTTTTCTCATTTTCCTCAGTCTTATAATATGCATTTATCCTGGTAATATGCTTCCTTACCTCCTCATGGATGTTCTTCAAGTGTTCTGCAAAATCTTCAGCTTCAATACTACTTATTTATCCTTTATTTATCTTTCTCAACTTAGATGCATTTCTAGGACTACTTCCATATACAATCTAGAATGGTGATTTACTAGTGCTCCTATTGACATAATTATTATATGAAAATTATGCTTGTGGTAAAATCAAATCCCATCCTATTGGCTTATCTCCCACTAAATATCTTAGCAAATTTCCCAAACTCCTATTCACCACATATGTCTGTCCATCACTATGTGGATGATGTGATGAACTAAACTTCAAATCTTTCTTTAACTACTTCCATAATGTGCACCATAAATATCCAACAAACTTTGATGCAAGGTAGGGGGTCAAGAGGGGCCAAACAATGGCACACCCTAATGATCTAGACTACTCAACAACATGAAGAAGCAATTACAAAAAGTGAGAGAGAGAATGCAGAGTCTTATATATATTTTCATCAAATAGACCCATACATGCTAGGCTATAAGGCCTTCCCAGTTATGGCCTGATATTACAATGAATTATAGAAGTCCTCAAACATGTGAGGCTCTGTCAAAAATCTCCAATCTAATGTCTATTATCTTCTATCCAAAACTACCTCCTAAAACTCAACCCAAACAACTACATTTATACAAGAGTCTACTAAACTGAGTCGGCCTTCAAATCCACAATCAATGGAAGGAACAGTTAGATCTGGGACCACATGCTTCCCAATGATGGATTCCAACATTAAATCTATGACCAAAAATAAATGCACAAGTTAGCCTCAACAGAAATCAAAATAAACTACTATGTAAACAAGGATGACCAAGCAACAGACAAGCATCACCAAGCACTAGTGAAACAACTGACCACTCAAGAAATAATTGACCATACTTAGTAACCAAAGGAAATTGACCAACTATTGACCAACTCGGTCAAAGTAGGAACCGAGCAACACAGAAAAACTCCAAATTATTTTTGGTGACATAGGATTTCCAAGGACCCAAGATGCTCTTGCATCAGACACCTGGGGTTATTTTGAAATGATTCTCTGAATCATTTGGTAGGTATGATCTAAGCTACATCCAACTCAGACTATGAAATCCATGAACTATCTTTCCATCGGTCTATTCTTCCATTTTACCAAATATTCCATATACTATTTTCCTCTTGTACTCTTTCCAATTCTTTGATTCGGGATATCCTCAATTTCTTCATTCTGCTTCTTAGGATATTCTATCATTACTATCATTTGTTCATCAGGTTCATGATACTCATACAAATCAGTAATGTTGAAAATTATTGATATGTCCATGTCATCAAGTAACTCAATCTCATATGTATTTCTATTGTCAAATTTTCTCAAAATTTTGCAAGGTCCAAACTTCTTCACCTTCAACTTTCCATATATTCCAGTAGGAAACTGACCTTTCTTCAAATGAACCATCACTTCATCACCAACATCAAAAATTTTATGTCTTCTTGATCTATCAGCTCTATCTTTGTATGTTTTATTACTGTCTTCTAGCTTTATCTTCACATCGTCATGCAATGTCTTCATATACTCAACAAATTTTACTCCTTTAGTACTTCTCTTACTTTCATCAGCAATGTCTCTCAAATCAGATATACCTCTTGATTGTCTATCATTCACAATATTAAATGGTGCTTTTCTAGTACTCCTATTCACTAAATTATTGTATGCAAACTCTTCTTGTGCCAACATAGAATCCCAATTACTCGGTGTGTCTCCAACTAAACATCTCAAAATATTTCCCAAACCTCTATTCACAACTTTAGTTAGTCCATTGGTTTGTTGGTGAAATGTAGAACTATATTTCAACTTGGTACCAAATTTCTTCCAAATGTATTCAAAAAATTTACTATCTCGGTCAGAGATAATACTCCTCGGTAATCCATGCAATCTAATAATTTCCTTAAATAAAATATCTGCTACATGTACTGCATCTGATGTCTTTGTACAAGGTATAAAATGTGCCATCTTATAAAATCTATCCACAATAACAAATATAGAGTTAGTACACCTTATTGTCTTTGGTAAGCCAAGAAAAAAATCCATATTGATGTCAATCCAAGGTTTCATAGGTACATCAATCGGTACGTACAAACTAGTATTCCAACTTACTCCTTTTGCAACTTGACAAACTCCACAACTTTTCACAAATTTCTGAACATCTTTTTACAACTACGGCTAATAGAACTTCTCCTTAAGCAAATTCCATGTTTTATCAATACCATAATGTCCAGCCAAACCACTACTTTGTTTCTCCTTTATTAGATTAGTTCTCATTACTCCTCTTAGTATACACAACTGAATACCTTTAAACAACATACCTTGCTGAATAAAATATTCATTCCATTTAGTATCTTGTTGATCTTGAATAGGTACTCTACACTTTCTCCATAGCTCAGAAAAATCAGGGTCATTCTCATACAAATCTTTCATTTCATCAAAACCAAGAACTTCAATTTTCATCTTGGTCATCAAAGATCTTCTACACAATGCATCAACAACTTGGTTAGTGACTCCACTCTTATGCTTTATCACAAATGTATAATTCTGTAAATACTCAACCCATTTCATATGTCTTTGATTCAACTTATTCTCACTACCCAAATACTGTAAAGCCTTATGATTGGTATAAAACACAAATTCACTTGATATCAAATAATGTCTCCATTTATTCATTTCTTGAATAATAGCATAGAATTCTTGATCATACATAGAATATTTCCTTCTAGCATCATTCAACTTTTCACATAGAAATGCAACAGGTTTACCTTCTTGACTTAATATAGCTCCATGTGTTCACTTTAATTCCCTTTTGTCTCCTCTCATAGTCTCAGTCATAGCATTACAAATTGAACTAAAATTCCTTATGAACTTTTGAGAAAAACTTGCAAACCATGAAATGATCTTACCTCACTAGCATTCACAAGTGTAGGCCAATTCACAATAGCTTCAACCTTTTTTGAATCCATCTTCAAACCATCAGTTGAGATCACAATCTCAAATACACAATCTCCTCTTTCATGAATGAACACTTTTTCAAATTTATCAACAACTTTTCCTCTTTCAATCTCTACAAAACTTGTGTAACATGCAACAGATGTTCTTCTCTGGTCTTACTAAATCTCATAATATCATCAAGATATACAATCACAAAATTACCCAAGAATTTCTTCAAAACTTCATTCATCAACCTCATAAAAGTACTTGATGCATTAGTTAAACCAAAAGGCATAACCAACCACTCATACAAACCTTATTTTGTCTTGAAAGCAATATTCCATTCATCACCTTATCTGATTCTGATCTGATCATAACTACTTTTCAAATTAATCTTTTTGAAATACTTTGCTCCAGTCAAACTATCCATTATATCATCCATTCTTGGTATAGGAAACCTATACTTCACTATTATCTTATTGATTGCTGTGGAATTAGTACACATTCTCCATTCTTCTTAGGTGCCAATATAATAGGTATTGCATAAGGAATCAAACTTTCTCTAATCAAACATTTCTCCAACAACTCTTGAATTTGTTGGTTCAATTCTTGATTCTCAGTGGGTGTTAACTGGTGAGGTGCCTTATTCAGTAAACTATCTCTAGGGATTAGATCCATAGAATGATCAATACTTCTTTTTAGTGGTAAACCATCAAGTACATTATCAAAAAAATTTCACTCTACTCGATGAGTAACTTATCAATCTCCTCAAGAACACTATCCTCAATTTTTTAACTTAGCTTGTGAGGAATCACAACAAAACATACACCTTTCCTTTTCAAATCTTTAACAAACTTTCTTCCTTCCATCAAGAAAATTTTTAGAGATGTGAAAACATTACTAATAGGCTCTTCCATCAATGGTAACAAGATTTATTTCTTTCCATCAACCAAAATAGTATACTTATGCAATCTCCCATCATATATAGCATGCCTATCATATTGCCAAGGTCTACCCAACAAAATATGACAACAATCCATATTCATGATATCACACAACACCTTATCATAGTACTTTCCAATTTTCAAATTCACATAATATTTTTCACTTACCAAGTGTTAGGATTAGGTAATACTAAGAGGGGGTTGAATTAGTATTACAAAACTTTGTTTTCAACTTTAAACAATTATAAATAATCCAAAGTAATGCAGAAATGAAAAGAACATATAACCATAACACATTATTCATGAAACCATGATTTTTTCTTGAGGAAACCTTGATTAAAGGGAAAACCCCAGTGGGGATGGTACCCACAAATATGCACTAAAGTATAATGTCCCTATTAAGAGATCTAGCCCTATTAGGAGGTGATTGTAGAAATTAGATGATATCTCCTAATCAGGATTGAATCTAATCATGTGAAATTATGAGGTAGTTGAAGACATGATTTTAGTGATGTGGGCATGAGCACAAGATTTGAGGTTGCATGAGTGAAGAATTATCTAAATTTGAAGCTGACAGTTTTGTGTAATTTTGATATAACGTGTGCAAACTTTTATTTTTTAATTTGTATGCTGACTCATTTATAATTACTTGAGTGTTTTATAAAGGAAAGAATTTTTTTCTTGTTGTAATGTGTAATGAGTAATGTAAGTGTGAATGAATAAAGCAAAATTGTTGAAAGAGGATATGCAAAGTATAGAGAACTGGTATTGAGATTTGAAGAAGCAGTTGGTGCGGTTTAGAATAGTCAGAGGAGTATTGAATTGTTGAGATTAGTAATCTTTTGGTATTATTCTATTGAGTAATAAAAAGATTAGTTGGACAGTGAGTTCAGTGATCTTACCCTAAAGTTGTTTGGGCAGTGAGCCCTTCTGTCTTCCATAACTCCTAACAGAGTTAGAATCTTTTAATAGGGATTCAAAGTCTCCTAGCAGGGACTCATATGTAATAAATTTATTTCTTAAGACTCCTAATAGAGTTCATCCTCTCACAAGGAACTTTCATATTAGTGCATCTTTTGTGGGCATCATTCCCACCAGGGTTTACTCTTTGATCAAGAGGTTCCCTAATCAACATATCTTGTGTCATTGTGTCATTGTGCATGGATATCTTTCTATGGTTGTTAATTAAATTGCTTACATGGTTAAAATCTATTACGGTTGCTAAAAGTTGTATTTATCTGATAACTGATTCACCCCCCACCCCCCTCTTGGTTATCTTGGTAGACTTTACTTTCTAACAGTAATTTGAGAAGTGACCCTGTCATGAATTAGTTGTGAAGAGGAAAACCAAGATGGTTAACATCCTTCTTTGTTAGCCATCATAAAAATTCAATAATTCATCCTTTCTATTTTACCAAATATTCTTCATATGTCTTGTTCGTTGTGCTTCTACCAACATGACTATCCAATATGTCCTCTATCTCCTTGGTAGGTGAAGTAGTTGCCAGAATACTCCACTGTGCCTTTGTGATCTCATCTTCAACACCTCCTTCATGATACTCTGTTAGATCTAAAATGTTAAATACTGGTGAAATATTCAGCTCAGTAGGTAATTCCACCTCACATGCATTTTTCAAATCATGTTTCTTCAGTAACTTACATGGCCCAAACTTCTTTATTTTCAACGCGCTATATGTACCAACTGGAAATCAATCCTTTTGAAGATGAACCATGAATTCATCCCCAACTTGAAATTCCTTATGCCTCCTTTTCTCATTTGCCTCAATCTTATACTATGCATTTATCCTAGTAATATGCTTCCTCACCTCCTCATGGATGTTCTTCAAGTGTTCTACAAAATCCTCAGCTTCAATACTACTTATTTCTACTTTATCTATCTTTCTCAACTTAGATGCATTTCTAGGACTACTTCCATATACAATATAGAATGGTGATTTACCAGTGCTCCTATTGACATAATTATTATATGAAAATTATGCTTGTGGTAAAATCAAATCCCATCCTATTGGCTTATCTCCCACCAAATATCTTAGCAAATTTCCCAAACTCCTATTCACCACATATGTCTGTCCGTCACTATGTGGATGATGTGATGAACTGAACTTCAAATCTATCTTTAACTTCTTACACAATGTGCACCATAAATATCCAACAAACTTTGACGCAAGGCAGGGGGTCAAGAGGGGCCAAACAATGGCACACCCTAATGATCTAGCCTACTCAACAACATGAAGAAGCAATTACAAAAAGTGAGAGAGAGAATGCAGAGTCTTATATATATTTTCATCAAATAGAACCATACATGCTAGGTTGTAAGGCCTTCCCAGTTATGGCTTGATATTACAATGAATTACAGAAGTCCTCAAACATGTGAGGCTCTATCAGAAATCTCCAATCTAATGTCTATTATCTTCTATCCAAAACTACCTCCTAAAACTCAACCCAAACAACTACATTTATACAAGAGTCTACTAAAATGAGTCAGCCTTCAAATCCACAATCAATGGAAGGAATAGTCAGATTTGGGACCACATGCTTCCCAATGATGGATTCCAACATTAAATTTGTGACCAAAAATAAATCCACAAGTTGGCCTCAACAGAAATCAAAATAAACTACTATGTAAACAAGGATGACCAAGCAATAGAAAAGCATCACCAAGCACTAGTGAAACAACCGACCACCCAAGAAATAACTAACCATACTTAGTAACCAAAGGAAACTGACCAACTATTGACCAACTCGGTCAAAGTAGGAACCGAGCAACACAGACAAACTCCAAATTATTTTTGGTGACATAGGATTGCCAAGGACCCAAGATGCTCTTGCATCAGACACCTGGGGTTATTTTGAAATGATTCTCTGAATCATTTGGTAGGTATAATCTAAGCTACATCCAACTTAGACTATGAAATCTATGAACTATCTTTCCATCGGTCTATTCTTCCATTTTACCAAATATTCCATATACTATTTTCCTCTTGTACTCTTTCCAATTCTTTTATTCAGGATATGCTCAATTTCTTCATTCTGCTTCTTAGGATATTCTATCAGTACTATCATTTGTTCATCAGGTTCATGATACTCATACAAATCAGTAATGTTGAAAATTATTGATATGTCCATGTCATCAAGTAACTCAATCTCATATGTATTTCCATTGTCAAATTTTCTCAAAATTTTGCAAGGTCCAAACTTCTTCACCTTCAACTTTCCATATGTTCCAATAGGAAACCAACCTTTCTTCAAATGAACCATCACTTCATCACCAACATCAAAAATTTTATGTCTTCTTGATTTATCAGCTCTATCTTTGTATTTTTTATTACTGTCTTCTAGCTTTATCTTCACATCTTCATGCAATGTCTTCATATCTCAAATACACAATCTCCTCTTTCATGAATGAACGCTTTTTCAGATTTATCAACAACTTTTCCTCTTTCAATCTCTACAAAACTTGTGTAACATGCAATAGATGTTCTTCTCTGGTCTTACTAAATCTCATAATATCATCAAGATATACAATCACAAACTTACCCAAGAATTTCTTCAAAACTTGATTCATCAGCCTCATAAAAGTACTTGATGCATTAGTTAAACCAAAAGGCATAACCAACCACTCATACAAACCTTATTTTGTCTTGAAAGCAATATTCCATTCATTACCTTCTCTAATTCTGATTTGATCATACCTACTTTTCAAATTAATCTTTTTGAAATACTTTGCTCCAGTCAAACTGTCCATTATGTCATCCATTCTTGGTATAGGAAACCTATACTTCACTGTTATCTTATTGATTGCTATGGAATTAGTACACATTCTCCATTCTTCTTAGGTGCCAATATAATAGGTATTGCATAAGGAATCAAACTTTCTCTAATCAAACCTTTCTCCAATAACTCTTGAATTTGTTGGTTCAATTCCTAATTCTCAGTGGGTGTTAATTGGTGTGGTGCCTTATTGGGTAAACTATCTCTAGGGATTAGATCCATACAATGATTAATACTTCTTTTTAGTGGTAAACCATCAAGTACATTATCAAAAAAAATTCACTCTACTCGGTGAGTAACTTATCAATCTCCTCAAGAACACTATCCTCAGTTTTCTTACTCAGCTTGTGAGGAATCACAACAAAACATACACCATTCCTTTTCAAATCTTTAACAAACTTTCTTCCTTCCATCAAGCAAACTTTTAGAGATGTGCAAACATTACTAACAGGCTCTTCCATTAATGGTAACAAGATTTATTTCTTTTCATCAGCCAAAATAGTATACTTATGCAATCTCCAGTCATATATAGCATGTCTATCATACTGCCAAGGTCTACCCAACAAAATATGACAACAATCCATATGCATGATATCACACAACACCTTATCATAGTACTTTCCAATTTTCAAATTCACATAACATTTTTCACTTACCGAGTGTTAGGTAATACTAAGAGGGGGTTGAATTAGTATTACAGAACTTTGTTTTCAAGTTTAAACAATTATAAATAATCCAAAGTAATGAAAAAATGAAAAGAACATATAAGCATAACATATTACTCATGACACCATGATTTGTTCTCGAGGAACCTTGATTAAAGGGAAAACCCGGTGGGGATGGTACCCACAAATATGCACTAAAGGATAATGTCCATATTAAGAGATCTAGCCCTATTAGGAGATGATTGTTACATAGTAAATTTTCTTGTTAGAGGACAATAAAAACCCTGTTAGGGGCATACAAAACACCTAGTTAAAGGTTGTAAGCTCACTACTCTTACAATCAATACTGTCCCAAAATAGTTCACAAAATAGGAACAATACAATCACTTATCTCTCTTAGATATATCCAGTTGAAGCACAACCTCCTACTGATCTTGCATCTGACTTCTTTTTTTCTTATAAAATTTTTTTCATCTATTATCATCCATATATTTTCTTTCACAAGAGAAATCTATATTTATAAAAAATTAGCCTTCTAGTCAGCTCCACAATTGTCATTCAAAACATAATAGAAACATGTAAAAAATATATATATGGAGTCAACACTCTTATATCACTGAAGATTTAGTATTATACTTTATTTAAAGGTCTTAGCACATTACCATATCCATTATGCTTTCCTTGATTATTGCAACTGTTCATGTACCCTGATATACTATTTTACTATCTTCACATACCTTCCGAACACTGTATCTCACACACTAGATATCCAAAACACATGCAATCTTAACTAAAGCATGTAAGTATACCAAAATACCTCCAGTTAACTTTGCAATCCATAATACCTTGTATGTCTTCATCGCTATCCAAAACTATGGCACTATACCCTATTTTCCAGATTCTGGACTTAGTCATTTTCGTGACTGTTAATCTAGTGGCAATCTTGAAAACATGAGATCATACTATCATAAGTGTTTCCATAAATGAAAACCCTTAGAATATTTCTAGTACTCAAAAACATCACATGCCAACAATATCTACCTTTGGCATTGATGGCAACACTTAGAAAAATGACTAAGTGTTACACAACACTTCTCTTCTTTTCCTTCTCTTTTTCTTCCTCTCCCTTTGACATCAATGGAAAAGGTTAATCTTAAAATTTCAAAACTGAAGCATAGGTGGTCAATTTTTTTTTACTAGATTTAAGACATCATGGAAAGATATTTCCAAGGTCTTAATCTCTTCGACCCATGAACCTATTAGTAGCTCACTGACATGGATTAGCCCATTTAGTGCATATGATTTTGTCACTGCTTCTTTAAGCTCAGTGAGAGTAGGTACTATCATTGATCTTTCAACCTTTATCATCTCAGAGAGATGAGTCTCCAGTATTGAGAGCTTGGGAGTTAATAGGTGTCTTAGAAAACCAAATCTGTCAGCTAGTCGCCCTTTCTCCATTTTTAGTATCCTTATTTTCTCTAGTAACTTGGATGTCTCCTTGTCAATTTCTTCCATAGTTTGTGAAGATGACTCATAGCTATCCATTATTCTGTCAAGACTGACCCTATCTTTTGTTAGAATAACTAAGAGGGGAGTGAATTAGTTATCTAGTGTCCCACAACAAAATATATAATTCAAAACAACTTCTCTAATTTCTGCTCGTCGATAAACAATAATAACTCTTACTGTCTGTGCTTTTACCGATTACTAGTCTAATACTATAATAGTTATTGATCAAATCTAACATGTAACATGCAAATTATGATAAAAAACAAATATCACAATCAACACATAACACACGAGATTTAATGTGGAAACCCTATAAAGGGAAAAACCACCTGGGACCGGCAACCCAAAATTGTTCACTCTTCTGAAGTGAGGTCAGTTAAGACCCAACCCTGTTAAAGGTTTACAAACACACTATTAGGTGTGACCTTGTTAGAGGATTTTAGACTAGAAGTTATCATCCAACCAGCATTCACTATGGGGTTGACAAGATAACAATGTTCATTCTATGAATGATACATCATAAGACTTTCAGAGTCCACTCAGTTAAGAGATTTTGACTATATACAATGGTTAAATGTGTAACAGTAAATGACCTACCTTAATAAAACTTCAATTGTAGATTACAGATTAATATTTAATCCATACAAATCCTTTTGATCAATATTTCACTTTAGATTCAATATTGTATCAACTTACTATCCATCGGCAATTGCTCTCTGTAGCTCGGTAATTGTTCTGCAACTCAGTTCTTACTAACCAGTATGATCAAAATGCATGAAAACCTTGTTCACGCGAAATTCCTGTAGTTTCTACTTCTTTCAGCATTTTAATAAGAAAATCTATTCTCTTATGTAGATGAGTAAATTGTTTTCTTCTCCACCATCATATTTTTCCGCTTAACAACATTCATAGATTTTGCCACTTCAAACTTTCTTGGTACTTGTGTCAATAACATGTTTAAATCTGCTCTGATAGATCTTCCCTAAATTTTGTCAGCCGTCGATCTATGTAACAAACATTATCTATTACCTCGATGTTATATTCTTGCCAGCTCATCAATCTTATCGGCTAAACTACTCATTTAATTCATTCTGTCCTGCTCAGTTAACAAAGAAAAGCGTTGGTGAACACTACTTGATTAAAACTGTGATCGGTATACACTACACTCCATCAGTGTATACTAGAAATGCTTCATTTACCGACAACACTACTTTGTGTCTTTCAACTCTATACTTCATCATAGATGAATGCAACATAGTAAAGTCAATATCATCAAGTCATAGACTCATCAACAAGTTACTCAATGTGTTCCTTATCCTCATTTGTCATGTACATCTTTCCTCATATAAATTTCTCTGTTCTTCATCTTTTTCACCTTTCTTCAGATGTCTTAGTATAGTAACTTACAAGATAAGTGCTGTCAAACTAGTTGACATCAATGAAAACATAAAACTGATTTAATCATATTACATATCTAATCAGAAACTTCTCAGTGATCTTGTAATCACAGATTCTTCAATTAGATTCCAAATCAGTTGTAGTTCAACAATCTCTCCCTTTGGCATTGATGGCAACTCAAGTAATATGAAATGTATCATACACATACCAAACATATATTCTACAACTTTATGAAAAAAATGTTGTAAGTCAAATAGACTTAATATGTTTAATCACTACATTACTAAACTAGCATTAAATAATACAACTTTACCATTTTGTAGTTATGATCTTTTCAGTTCTCTTGTTCCTGCTTCTGTTCTCTATAACTGATCTTCAATACTCTATCTCATTCAGATTGTCTCTCCCTTAGATAATTCTCATCGGTGCTTGCTCCTTTTCATACTTTTTATCTCTCCCTTTGACAGAAATGCCAAAGAAACAAATAAACAAACAATTTTGTCTTCCTCTGTATCTCTGAATACTGATATTCCAATCGGTTCAAGTTCTCAAACTTAATCACAACCTTGAACATGATTCAAAGTGTGAGCTATGCTACATCAACATGAATGATCTTCTGAGATAAGTAGGCTAATGCAACATCCATATCACATTAGTGACCAATAGATAGGGGATGGACCCCAAGTCTAGTCCTCAAGTATTCAAATATGTCCTTCGGTAGAGGCTTTGTAAAAATATTTGCAAGTTGTTCTTTAAATGTAACAAATTCTAACTTCACTTGCTTCTCTTGCACTTGTTCTCTTAAGTAATTATACTTAATAGATATATGCTTTGTCTTAGAGTGCATCACAAGATTCTTTGAAATATTAATAGCACTAGTGTTGTCACAGTATATAATCACCGGGTCAGTGATTACCTCATTCATTCCTTCCAACACTTGTTTGATATATGCAATGTTTGAATAGTTAGTAGCAGCAGCAACATATTCATCTTTAGCTATAGATTGAGAAATAAAAGCCTAATTTTTACTTGTCCATGTTACAAGTCTTTCACCAAAGAAAAATGCTCCTTCGGTGATGCTTTTTTTATCATCCACATTTCCAGCCCAATCAACATCGGTGTGAACTTTTAGTTCAAACTTCCCTTCCTTAGGATACCATAATCCATAATTCTCTATTTTCTTCAAGTATCTTAAGATCCTTTTTGTAGCTATCATGCATGATTCTTTAGGATTAGTAGAAAATCTTACAACAATTCCCACAACATGTGCTATATCTGGTCTAATGTGAACTATGTACATTAATTTACCAATCATGGATTAGTTAAGTGTTTGGTTTACCTCTGTAGTTTCATCCTCCTTTGTCAATTTGCATCCAGTAGCCATTGATGTTCCCATAGGTTTAGCATCTTCCATGCCAAATGTTTTCAGTACTTCCTTTATGTATTTAGATTGTGTGATGAATATCCCATCACTCTGCTGAATCACTTGTAGTCCATGAAAGAACTTAATCTCTCTGAACATAGACATTTTAAATTCTTTTTTCATTTCATCAGAAAATGCCTTGCAAACAAGATCTGAGCCTCCAAAGATAATGTCATCAAAAAATATTTCAGCAATGATAATAGTATCATCAGTATCACCTTTCACATACAAATTGCCATTTTCACTTGTTCTAACAAATCCTATACTTAAAAAGTAAGTATGCAGTCTTTCATACCATGCTCTTGGTGCTTGCTTCAATCCATATAAAGCTTTATGTAATCTACATACCATGTCTTTATTTTTGGGATCAAAAAATCCTTCAGGTTGTTCAATGTAGATGTCTTCTTCAAGTATACCATTCAAAAATGCTGATTTCACATCTATTTGATAGACTTTGAATTTCTTGTGTACAGCATATGCAAGCAGCATTCTAACTCCTTCTAATCTAGCAATAGGTGCAAATGTTTCACCATAGTCAATGCCTTCTTCCTGTGCATATCCCTTGCATACTAATCTAGCTTTATTTCTTGTGACTTCACCATTTTCATTCAATTTATTCCTACATATCCACTTAGTACTAATAACATTCTTATATTTTGGTTGGGGTACTAAGGACCAAGTTTTGTTCTTCTCTATTTTCTCTATTTCTTCCTTCATTGCATTAACCCATTCTTCATTCTCTAATGCAACTTTTACAGTTTTAGGTTCAAATTCACAAATTAAACATGTACCTTGTCTTGTTTTGCTTCTAGTTTGCATTCCAGCATGTTTGTCTCCAATGATTTATGTTTCAGGATGATGTCTTCTGAAAAAACTAGCCAAAACTTGATTTCTCCTATCTTGCTCATCCTGCTCAGGGTCATTTCCTTACTCGATAGCTCCATCTTGTTCCTCGGTTTGTGTTGCCTATTGTCCTGCATTATTTCCTTGCTGACTGGTTGTCACAACTTGCAGTGTTGGTAGATACTCTAGATGTTCAATGTAAGTGAATCTACCATAGTCTTCTAGTTCCTTTGTACTTTCCTCTATGTACTTGTCATCAACTCATCAACATGAACATTAGTACTTTCAACTATCTTATTTGTAGCCTTATTCAAACATTTATATGCTTTACTTATAGCGGAATATCCCAAAAATATCCCTTCATCTCCTTTAGAATCAAATTTTCCATTTCTCTCATCTTTCAAAATAAAGAATTTACTTCCAAAATTTTTGAAGTAACTTATAGTATGTTTGTGTCCAAACCATAGTTCATAAGGTATTCAGTTGGAGTCCTTCTTCAGTTGTACTTGGTTAAGAACATACACAACTATATTGATAGCTTCCCTCCAATATGTCTAAGCAACATTCTTCTATATCATCAATGTTCTAGCACAGTCAATTATATACCTGTTCCTCCTTTCAGCAATGCCATTTTGTTGAGGTGTCCTCAGTGCAGATACCTATCTTTTGATTCCATGCTCATTACAAAAATTAGTAAATTCATTAGAGATAAATTCACCTCCTCTATCAGATCTTAAACATTTTATTTCCTTTCCGGTTTCTTTCTCTACCTTAGCTTTATACCACTTAAACATTTTAAAAGCTTCAAATTTCTCTTTTAGGAACATATCAGTCATCAGTCTAGTATAGTCATCAACAAAAAGAATAAAATATCTATCACCAGAACAACTCTGAGTTCTCATAGGACCACATAGATTGGTATGAACCAACTCAAGTATCTTCTTTGATGAATAGTCCTTGCTTTTAAAACTAGACTTAGTCATCTTACCTTTCTGACATTCATGGCACATGGCATGATTAGGTTTTTTCAAGTTAGGCAATCCTCTAACTCTTCTTTCTACTAATCTTGATCATGTTGTCAAAGTTCACATGGCATAACCTTTTGTGCCACAACCAAGCATCTTCATCCTTTATTAACAAACAAGAAGACTGATCCATATCAAGATAGAATAGATTACCTCTAGATTGTGTACTAGTTTTGACAAGTCTTCCTCCATCATCATAGATCTTCACCTTTTTTCTCTCAAAAGCCAGTCGGTGGCCTAAATTGTTTAGCTGAGCCACACTTAACAAATTATAGTTCAATCCATCTACCCAGTATGCATTTTCACATTGTAGTCTATCATTGATCATTAGTGAGCCTTTACCTCTTACCATACAAGGTGCATCATTTCCCATTCTCACAGATCCTCCATTATATTCAACAAGATGATCAAAATTCTCTACATCACTGATCATATGATGTGTATAGCCACTGTCTATGATCCATGTATCATTTATGCCTACTTTAGAGATTAGTGATGTCTCTTCATGTTTCTCTTCCTCTTCTGAGTCATCTTTCATAGCAACAAATACAACTTCTATATCATCTTCAGAATCAGATTCAGTTTCAATATCTTTGGCTATGTAACATACCTTTTTGCCTTTTTCATCTCAGTTGTCTCTATTGTAGTGTTGGTAGCCTCTGTTGACTCTTCTCCCATAGCTTCCTTCAGATCGGTATTTGGATCTATCATCATCTTTCTTCTGAGGACATCTAGCAGTGATGTGACCGACTTCTTTACAATTAAAGAATGCCAAAGGTAGCTTACCTCTATATCTTCCTTTTCCTTTGGGAAATCTTTTGGCCATAAGTGCTTCAAGCTCATCAAGTTCATCATCAGTATTTTCATCACTATCACAATTCTTACTATTCCTGCTAGACTTTCCAATCTTCAAAGAAGACATGAAAGTGGATTCAATAGAAGGAACAACACTATTATCAAAATTTTTTAATTCAAAGGTTGTAAGTTTACCAATCAGAGTGTCAAGAGTAAGGTTGGATGTAGCTCTTGTTTCATGAATTGCAGAAATCCTGATTGCATAAACCGGTAGCAAAGTTCTAAGAATCTTGCTTATCACTGTGTCATCATCAATTACTCCATTAGATGCTCTAATAGCATGTACCACCTCTTTAAGTCTATTTGAATATTGGACAATGTTCTCACCTTCTTTCATTCTCATATCATCAAATCTACCTCTCAAACTTTTAGCTTAGGCTCTTTTGACATTCAGATCTCCACTATAGATTTGTGTTAATTTATCCCACATTCCTTTGGCAATCATGCATGTCTTGATATCTTCAAATTCAACATCGATATAGGCAGCAGCAAGTTCCATCATAGTAACATTGTGTTCATGCTTGTCCTTCAGTTGTTCAATAGTTAAGGGACTAGTGGGTGGTTGTATGTAGCCATTCTCCATCAAATCTAGTGCAGAGTTCCCAATTCTAGATATGTGCAGCTTCATTCTGCTTTTCCATACTGCAAAGTTCTCTTTGTTTAGTTTCAGTACTTCCCTCTTATACATCTTGAGATTTTTATGCTTAAGTCCTTAAAACTCTATTTCAAGCAATCGAAGCTCTGATACCAATTGTTAGAATAACTAAGAGGGGGGTGAATCAGTTATCCAGTGTCCCACAAAAAAATGTATAATACAAAACAACTTCTCTAATTTTTTCTCATTGGTAAATAATAATAACTCTTACTATCTGTGCTTTTACTGATTACCAGTCTAATACTATAATAGTTACCAATCAAATCTAACATGTAATATGCAAAGTATGATAAAAAACAAATATCACAATCAACACATAACACAAGAGATTTAATGTGGAAACCCTATATAGGGAAAAACCACCTAGGACCAGCAACCCAAAATTGTTCACTCTTCTAAAGTGAGGTCAGTTAAGACCCAACCCTGTTAAAAGTTTACAAACGCACTGTTAGGTGTGACCTTGTTAGAGGATTTTAGACTAGAAGTTATCATTCAACCAGCATTCACTATGGGGTTGATAGGATAACAATGTTCCTTCTATGAATGATACATCATAAGACTTTCAAAGTCCACTCGGTTAAGAGATTTTGACTGTATACAATGGTTAAATGTGTAATAGTAAATGACCCACCTTAATACAACTTCAATTGTAGATTACAGATCAATATTTAGTCCATACAAATCCTTCTAATCAATATTTCACTTCAGATTCAATACTGTATCAACTTACTGTGCATCGGCAATTGCTCTCTATAGCTCGGTAATTGTTCTGCAGCTTGGTTCTTACTAACCAGTATGATCAGAATGCATAAAAACCTTATTCACATGAAATTCCTGTAGTTTCTACTTCTTCCGGTGTTTTAATAAGAAAATATGTTCTCTTATATAGATGAGTAAATCATTTTCTTCTCCACCATCAGATTTTGCTGCTTAACCACATTCATAGATTTTGCCACTTCAAACTTTCTCGGTACTTGTGTCAATAACATGTTTCAATCTGCTCTAATAGATCTTCCCTAAATTTTGTCAGCCATCGATCTATGTAACAATACCTCAATTTTATACTCTTTCCAGCTCATCAATCTTATCAGCTAAACTAATCATTTAATTCATTCTATCCCACTTGGTAAACAAAGAAATGCGTTGGTGAACATTGCTCGATTAATACTACAATCAGTATACACTACACTTCATTGGTGTATACTAGAAATGCTTCATGTATCGACAACACTTCTCTATGTCTTTCAACTCTATACTTCATCATAGATGAATGCAATATAATAAAGTCAATATCATCAAGTCATAGACTCATCAACAAGTTACTCAATGTGTTCCTTATCCTCATCTATCATGTACATCTCTCCTCATGTAAATTTATCTATTCTTCATCTTTTTCACTTTTCTTTAGATGTCTCGGTATAGTAACTTACAAGATAAGTGTTGTCAAACTAATTGACATCAATGACAACATAATACTGATTTAATCATATTACATATCTAATCAACAACTTCTCAGTGATCTTGTAATCAAAGATTCTTCAATCAGATTCCAAATCAATTGTAGTTCAACATCTTTTGCTATAGCCTCCTCAACATTTTTCAAATATCTATAGGGATTTATGTAATGGCTATATAGCTTTCTACCTTGTGCCAAATAGCTCTTGGATTTAAGAGTGGTAGCCTTAAGAATGTCTAAGTCCCATGAGATGGACTTATGAACTTTTCTTAACTTCCTCTCCAAGAAATTTCTTTCAGCCTTCTCCTATGTTGTTTTTAGCAATGAGTCAAATTGAATATCAAAGCTATCTAGTATAATACTGAGATTCTCAATTCAATCCTTGTCTTTTAGGATAAGTAGAAAGGGTAGTAGCTTGTTTACTATTTCTATTGCCCTACCCATTATCTTGGCTCTTTTGTCTCCATTTAGGGCTGATCTCTCCTTAGATTTATAAAATACCATGAATGAGAGTCTCAATAGTTCATCTTCATCCATGTTGTCCACATCAGAACTTACTAGTTTGGCAACACTGTCCAACAATAGAGATGAATCGAGTCTGATTCTAGTGGTCTCCTCTGGCTTAGGTTGTTTTTCTTGATGTCCTTGTTGGTGTAACTCCTTTTCCTATACTTTTTCTACTTGTTTTTCTTCTAATTTCCTCTCTTCTGTACATTCCTGATCTTTGACTTCCATTGCACTATCCATCTTGTCCATCAATGGATCATTTATATCCTGTGAAGTGTCAAGGCTAATAGACACACCAGTGACAAAGAAGTCTAGTTGCAAGTTAACTTGAGCACTTTTATCCACTATTTGTGAACTCTCTCCTCAACCCAAGGACATGGGTTTAGCAATCTTAGGTGATGACTCCCTTTTAGGTATGTTTTACATTAAAACTTCATCTAATGCCTTCTGGGTATCTTCAATTACTTCATCATATCTTCTAGCCATGATTTTGACTAGTCTAGTCTTTGTTCTTAAAAGAGGTTTTAGTACTTTTATGATTCTTTCTCTTTCCTAGATAGACAAAATAGGAAACATATCATCAATTATTTTGTTTCTAATGTTCTCATCCTCTGAATGTGCTAATTATTTTCTAATTTCTAGCTTTCTATATAGTTCTTTGGGAACACTAGATTCATTTTCCTACAGATTCTTTTTGAAAACTAACAAATGCTCAATGATAGTGTCTTTAATGATTGCTTGATCCTCAAGGCTATATCTCTCATAGTATCTTTTTATAGATGTCAAATTTCCATCTTTGATAACCCTTTTCTGTACTGATTTCATATCAGGTCTACACAAGGTTTGTGGATTCTGTTAGTACATTTTCTTGTTGAATCCTAAAACACAACCCTGAGTGCTTAGATAGAATTCTATGAATCCTCGACTCTTGACTCATACAAGCAGGGTAATCTTTAAGAAATCCCCCTCTTAAAAAAGATATAAAATCTTGGCGAATATTTCATTTTCTTGAAAAAAATAATAATTTGTATTAGCGAATCTCTCAATTTTTTTGAAGAAAAAGTATTTTTATTAGCAATTATTTTTTTAAAACAATTTGTTTGTAGAAAATATTGGCGAATCTCAAATAATAAAAATAAATAAATTAATCACCATGGTGAATACTTCTATTTAAAAAAATAGAATTCTGGCAGAAAATTATTATGCTTAATGTGGAAATCTTTGATGGGTTTAAGGAATATACTCTGTAATAATTACTTGCTACCATTTATTTAAAATATAATCTAATAACCTCATTGTATTGTGTGAGACAAATGTATTGATATTTTTAAATACTAATGGGGCCCAAAATCTCTTGAAAACCATTGATTTATATTGAGATCAACAATTCGAAAGAAATTTTAGCTCCCATAAGCATTAAAAAATAAATTAGTAGCATTTTAACCTCATAGAATATAATGAGGGTCACTAGATTATACTTTAAGTCAGTAATGGAAACTAAAAGTTGGTGATGGATCCCTACGGTAACTAATAATCATGATATATTATTGGAGAATTAATTTAAATTTGTACAATAACTTTAAAATTCTGGCAAATCAAATCTAATCATGTAACGAATATTGTGGCAAATTTTTGAGTTCAAGTGTTTTATAAAATAAATTATTTACCGATTTAAATATTTCTAAATCAAAATTTTGTAAAAATGTGGTGATTTAGGTTGTCTTAAATCTTGAATTATTAGCCAAATTTGGATTCTCAAATTTCCAAAATTAGCCAATTGGCGAATATTAGCCACTAAAAATTACTATGCATATGAGAAAAAGACTAATTAACAAGGACCAAGTCCTTATAAACTTTGAGCTCATGGCTACAAGAAGATGTACCTAACTTAGATCTACTTCTTCAAAGGATCATAACACTAGTTTATATCTTTGATACAAACTTATTCTTATCTGCTCTTTCAAACATACATGAAAATTAAATTGTCTTTTAAGTTTTGGTTGATGATGAAATCATGCAAATTGAGGATATACCAGTGCCTTATCCTAGGGTAGAGAGTCAAATAAAGAAACATACATCTATAGAAATCTTCTAAATGAAATACAAACAAAACCCAGATGAAGTGCCTTACAAATCACCCTCTCTTAAACACATTTAATCATCAAATTTTTGTAGAAATCCTGAGCTCTCAGAAATTAACCTAAAGATTTTACCCTTTCCTTGAAAGGAACTAAAGACTAAATTCACAAATACCTTATAAATGGTGCATTAAAACTACCTTGCAGATTCAACACACAAAAGCTACAAAATTCAAACAAAAAGACAACACATATATGAAAGGGAATTCTATTGTATTCCAGTAGAATTTCACTATGTCAATACATTTCCAAATCTGAAAAACATCCCAAGAAGTTAAACAATGGAGTCTCATCCTTCTCCTTACAATAAAATTTTCAACATCCTCCCAAAATGAGAGAAAATTAGAGATATAGCAAATGAGTCAGTTCAAAAACCCACTGACAGCTATCCATTTAGCACAAAATATCTCCACAATTCCTCTCCACCATGACCGGCAACTGATTCTCCAAACTGAAACACATTCTACAATCATTTCTAAACTGATCTAATTCTGATTCTTGTCCTTGGAATTTGAACCTAAACTGCACTCATCCATTTCACTGAAACTAAAAATCATCATTGCCATGAGATTCCACATCCTTTCCCATTTTCAGAAACATATAACACTTATATGTTCTGACAAAAATTGAATTCCCAGGATATTTTTCCATGAACAGGCTCAGCCATTTAAATTTTTGAATATTTTCCTATAGCTCAAACTATGTCAAATTTTAAATCTCTTCAAATCTGCCATTTTATATTATTTTATGCACTTTTCCACAGAAGAAACCAAGAAGCACCAAGTGTCATCATGCTATTTGATGCTTGGATTAACCCAAGGTTTGACATCTGGTTGGGAGAACTAGTGACCATATGTATCTCCAAGTCTCTGGATGATGTCTCTAATGATGGTTACTTCTAGAGAACTGCCGAAATAGTCTATTCTCTAATTCTCTAAATTTTTCTTTGACTAGGGTTAACATCTGGAGAATGGGTGACTGAGCCCATTCTCCAATTCTCCGAATGCAATTGCCCTAACTACCAAGATTTAGAGAACTAGCGAATGAGTGTTCTCTTATTCTCTGAATTAATCTTCACTAACCATTGGGACTTAGAGAACTGGTGACCAACTTATATCTCCAATTCTTCGTATGTTTGGACTAACTGTGAACTTAACTAGTGACTTGGCGACTTGACCACTACCTACAATTCTTTGAATTATTCACTAACTGTCTAGTTTATCCAGTGAATTCACAAGCATGCACCATGTGTCGATCTTCATCCTCATCAACACTCTACAAAATTTCTTCTTTTCAGACCCGCTGGCATAGAAATCGAGGTGGCCACACAACACACGTGAGCATAGCCTCCTATGCTTCGATTTACTTCATATGTGAGGGCTTTTGCTTATATGCATTTGATTTGCTCAAGTTGGGATCCATGTGGGATTAAACCTTTTATAGTTTTAAATATCCTATCAAAATATTGGTTAGTGCCCAATTGGCATGCACACCAAGGTGGGCCCGCAAGGCATGAGGCGACCACATAGCCTCCACTTACTTCATTTACTTGCATATAGAGTGGTGTTCAATATAAACAACAAAGAGAAAAGTGTCGGGGTCAATGTGGGATATATCCCAATACATAACTCCCTTACATTCCTCTTCATTCTAACCATTTCCTGTGCATGGGCGCCAATTGCTTAGCACTTGATTGCATTTTATGCAAAAAGTGCCTTCATTCTTAGGTGTGAAAACCGACTACCAGGCAATGCACATATTCAAAGTTCAAAAAAATCTTCATTGGAAATCTCTAAAGTACTCATGGAAACACCAAATTGTGGTGTGTAGCCACATATATACCCTTCATTGTTGACTAGAAACCAATCCCAGATTTCGACGTGACCCTTCCTTTTATTATGCGTGAGCAAGCTACCATTTATCTTTACTCTGCAAGTTCAAACATTTGCATGAGTAGGATTTCCTCCCTCACATTCTCCATGAATTCCTCTGGTATCATGCAAACATCCATGCGAGCCCCTTCACACACACACCTCCATTATTCCATCCTTTATGCTTTAATGCAGGGCACTTTCTTGCTAGCACTTTGCTCTATTTTACTATGCATGCCTACCTCCGAATGATCTTTACACACCCAATTCCATTATTCATTTGGTTTGTGAGCTGGGTGTGCATGCTTCCACTCATGTGAGGCATTGGCTCCCATTTGGTATAATTACACAAGTTTTTACATTAATGTACATGCCAAAAATGGCTCTACATCCTTCCATATTCACAGCAAGCCCTTAGCATGTGTGAGTTTACATCTTACTATGGCAGAGAATATCGAAATGAATCAAACAACTATTTTGAATGTAGTACTTTTATTTGAACAAGATCAACAATTCCTTGTCCTAACTTACCCAGTCCCATTCCTTTACAATAACCCATACTTGCCATCATCTTTGAAGAAATTCCTCGAGTATGCTGTTCCCATTTTCCAGATGTTATAGTTTCACTCTGTTGTCCTATTCCCATTGCATCCAAGATATTAAAACTCATTGCATATTAACTTAAATTGGAACCTTCACATTCCTCCTCTATTAGTGCTTGTGGTCTGCATATGATCACAATTCACCTTTGGTCTTCGTGTGGGCTTTGACTCATCTTGTGAAGGCAATTTATTGATGTCTACAGCCTCGTTTGGAAAGAAAAGGCCTTTTTCTAGTCTCGGCTCTAGACTTGTGCAGGCCCTCCTTAGCATAAATGATTCAGCCATATGTGATATAGGAAATGAAGTTTTAAAAGATGCAGCTAGAGATGACCTTGATATGCATGTAACTAGAGATGGAGTGCCATTTGCATTCAGTCTTAGATGAGTCATCAATTTATGGATTACATGAACCCTACTTCAAAGCTCTCTAACACTTAGAAAATTTGCATCTTACATTAGAAGCCTGCTAAAAAATTGAGCTCGATGAGATTGATCATATAAGGATTGCTTGTCCATCCTGAGTTGTGCCCCCTATTTCAAATGCTAGCCTTCCATTCATTTACATACTAGCCATTATTCCAAACAACATGTGCACACCCGTCATACGATACACTGACAGCTTCATTCACTTAACAAAATGATGGCTTTGTTAACATTTATATGTGCTGGCCATTGATATTGACTTGGTGGCCTCATACTTGAGCTCATGCAATATAATATATTGGCATCTTCAGAAACACTTCAAACCAAGGCACATGTAATGTCATCATAGAAACATTAATATTTCACAATAGTGTCAAAGACACTAGCAAAACATAGCTCTATGCACCTATATATTTGATTAGGGTGTCAACCAGGATGAACCTTGAAGCTTCTCATTTTCCACTATTTATCAAGATTCATCACTTAATGAAAACAAAACCACACTTCATCAATGACTCAAACACATTTTAATTCACAGTGCCTTTGTAGACTTGATCATGTACACTGACTGGCACCCAGGAGTGGCTTCAAAAACTCACCGACTAATATTTTCAAGAACCTACATCTTAGGCCCTGATTCTCCTTCATACAAAGAACATGAATCCATAACTATCCTCCCCAAAAGATCAAGTGGTATATTACAATAAAATGCCAAAGTTAGCGAGTTAGAAATATTTAGGATTTAAAGTAGTGAAAATCATAGAAATTGGGTTTGGAATCGGCTTTGGAAACTAGGCTAAACATGACATCAAGATCCAAAAATAGGGGCATTTGTTATTTTTCATATAGAGAGAATAAGTTCACAATTAGGGCTCATGATGAATAACAGGGTGCATTGGGCAATCAGGAAAATATAGGCTCTCAGAATTGCAAACTGGGAAATATAGTAAAACAATGATTTGTGCGTACGGAATGACCCTGGGAAAGTATGCTAAAAGATTTGCCAAGAATTATAACTTGGCATACTTGTAGTATTTTTAGAATAGAACATAGTGGTACAATCCATTTAGGCTCATCAATCACAGATCAAAAGTTATAACATCATGAACAGGGATACAGATCAATCTGCACATTTCACAACTTGTAAAACAACAGAAGTTATATTTGGAATCGCATTTCAAAACTAAGCAAATGGATTTGTCATGACCTCAAAATTGAAAGATAGTAAGTATTTGACCCCTGGAATATGATGCAAAAGGAATTTTCTCAAAGGGTCAACTGGGTCAAAGATATGACTGGTCAAATAGGCCCTTCCAGAATTTTGAACAATTACACAAGTGCATGACAACAACAAACTACAAACATTGAGGGGTTTGAAACCTAATCAAATAGATTTGAAATGACATGAAAAATTGGAACATAGGTTCTTTTATATGCATACTAAACATCCTCAAAGTGGCGGGTCATGAAACATTTCTGGACGCAATATATTCAAAGGCAAACTTGGCTACTATACTCTGTTTGACACTTGGGCAGAATTGTGCAATTTGACACTTGCTCAAAATGGGACTTCACCGAATGATCCAGGATGAAAAAATAACATCATAGAATGCATGGAAAAACTGAATGGAGTGTGTTAAACACCTAGAACACCTCATAGGCTTCAAAATGATAGCCTGGTACACATGCATGAAAAGCATTTAGGAGCTAAGACTTTACAATTTTCTCAACTTGTGACTCAAAATGAGCATGCAATTTTGAGTCCCAACAGTGGCTCTAACTGTAGATGCATGCCTCTTGTAGGCATGGCATGGATTCAAATATCTAGAAGAAGCAGACCACCCTACAAAACCTCTCTCGAATAGCTTTACCGAAAGCAAGAAAACTACTCCTACTATGTACAAACGATGGCCCCGAGTCACCAAAATTTTTTCAAAACTTCTAACCTCTGTCATATACGTGATTTTCATTTCTTTCTTCTTGAGGTAATTTGGACATTTTATTCCTGTTTGTTTCACTAAGCATATCAATACTCTCAATCAGCTCATTAGGTAAAACAAAATAACTATCTTCATTTTCATAGTGCATGTAAAAACTTGAAACACTTTCTTCATCCTGCTCACTATGAAAATAAGACTCAGCATGCTCATGAATACCACCATCAAACTGAAACTAATCTTCATCTACTAAGTCATGCATGCTATCAAGTGGAAACACAAAAGTCTCATACTCTATTTGATAAAAAGCATCATTCATACCTTGACTTTGCATATCCTGAAGCGTAGCCTGTTGGAGTTCAAATGAATAATCAGATTTATACTCACACATATAATCATTATTAGATTTTGAAACCACTCCAAAACCTTCCAATGCATCTTCATAATAAAAATGCTGATTAGTATTCATATCACATAAATCATTATTAATTTTACTATGCAGTGTCGGTTGATCTTCAAATACAACTCTATCAAGCACTTCATCATCAAACTCACAAAATGCAACATCATCATTTAAAACTCTTTCACACATGGAAGAAGAACATTCTGATTTCTCATAGTAGTATGAGAGTATGTCATCATTTTCATCCAGCTCAACTAAATCTGAAACCTCCATGTGTTCTTCAAACAAAGGATTGATAACTCCATGTAATACTCCTCTTTGAACACAATGCAAAAGATGGGCTGATCATCATCAAAATCCTCATCATATAAAGCATTAGTAAACACTTTAAACTCACTACCCATTTCATTTTCATGGAGGCTCTCAACATATGAAGAAAAATCAGAACTATATGAAGATTCACTGTCAACATCACCTACCAAGCATATAGTGTCCATAATTACATCCTCTTCATTATCTTGTTTAGGATAACCATTATGGGAAGACCATGATTCACCCCTAAACTCTCTACTATATGCTACAACTTCATTATCCAATGTAGAACCATTAGATAACGTTTCATTCAAATCTTCATGTTCAAATTGATTTGTATAATGCAAAAACTGAGATGCATTCTCATTTTAAGATTTAGAAAAAGAATTCATACCTTCACTTTCAAATGAGTGTTCACTACTGTCATTACTTTCTTTTTCCCATGTTGCATCTGACTCATACGAAGACATCTCAATATCACTCCTTTCGCCA
The DNA here is from genome assembly GCA_027943335.1 of Chamaecyparis obtusa. Classification (NCBI taxonomy): domain Eukaryota; kingdom Viridiplantae; phylum Streptophyta; class Pinopsida; order Cupressales; family Cupressaceae; genus Chamaecyparis; species Chamaecyparis obtusa. The sequence goes on along the minus strand of BSBK01005246.1, from coordinate 166,966 downwards.
TTGCCACTTGAATAACCACTTTTAGCACTATGTTCCTCTGACTGTGACTAATATGCATGTGAATCACATTCTTCATCTTGCGTTACCGGCTCTTCTTGAAATTTCAAATCAGCAACTTCAAATTCATCATTAGAGACATAACTTTCTACCTCTTCATTTTCACAAGACTAAGATATAGATGCAACAACTTCATGTCTAGAAAAATTAGTAATATCATGCTTATAATCAACATTACAAGAACTCACTACTGTAGCTAATTCATGATCCAAAGTATTAGCACATTGCTCAATTCTATCAAAGTCTGAAATATATCTTACTGTTGTAGCATCATGAACACATGTTTCTTCAATAGAAAAAGACTCAACAACATTTATACACATATTCTGATTTGAAATTTCAACTTGATTATAAACTACAACAGAAGTGTTGATAGGTTGATTTGAAATTGAGACATCAACACTACATTCTTCTTTTCTTTCACATTCATTATACCGACATACATTCATGGAAAAATGACCTCTAGTCAATCCAGACTTCAAATTGTTTTCAATATCCATTAGGGTTATAAATGCCTTGTTGGTGTTTGAAAATGCTTATGCCACTTAGGGCTGCCAATATGCCTTGAGACTGATGTTAGGAGTGGTTAGCTCCAAGTGTGAAAGCTCTGCAAGACAACTGGACCAACTATAGGGACAAGATTGTCCTCTTCACTTTTGGCTCTATAAAACCAGGGTAGGTGCACCTAATCCAGTAACTTATGGCATTTTAGGACTTTGGATTGGATTAAACAAAGTAGATGATAGCAAGAGACTACTAAATGTTAACCAGACATTCATTGAATCTCAATTACTATTGGGTATAAAATGGCCTTGTGACCTCAAGACTATGAGGGATTATAGGATTGGAGATATTAAATATAATTGGGTTTCTTGCAAGATGCAGACAACCATGCAACACTTTGCATCGGCATAGGGATACTAGCTTAAGATCAGTGCCTTATCCATTGGGAATCATACCTAAAGTGAACATGGAACACAAGGACAACTACTAGATTCATCTGAGAATCCAAGCCATAAACATAGTCAAACATCTCTTACACTACTAACAAGTATCCTTACTGATTGAACCAATTGAATCTATGCTTCACTCAGAGACTTTTAACCTGATTCTAAATCAAGGCTAAGAGATGAAACATATACATAAGCAACCAAATGCAGTGTGCCAGAAAACTTAGAATTCATCAAGAACAACTAAAGGAGAGATCCAAGAATGAGAAACTGTATTAAGTATGTGGATTCAAATCCCTGTATTACAAGTTGATTCAGAAAACACCATAGACAATATGCAAAAGATACATGAGGTTTTTCCCTAATGTTGATACAACCAGCATGAAAATGTTTACATGAAGAAATCGCTCATGGAACCAGAAATTGGAACCACTGGAACTGACAAAATTTAGAATCCCTTCTAAGTCAAAAAAGCTACAACTTATACCACTAGCTACCTTGGAAACCCAAAATAGGTTGCAACAAGCTACAGATAGCTAGGGCTATGGTTTCACCCACTAGAACAACCAGAAAAACATCAAAATTTATTGTAGGGGCAGCAAACACAAGCAACCTAGTAAGAACAGATCCAAAAATGATCTTCATTTATGCCAATCCTATGAAAATGTACCAAGGACCAAGAATTTTTCATGCAAAATAGTCCTTTCACCCACCTGCAAATACACCTCGAGCCAAGATTGTATTTATTCCTTTACGGTACAAATCCCTACAATCAATAGTCAAACATTTTGGACCACATCGCAACAACAAGCACCACCAAACCAGTCAAATCTAGCCATGCAAGCATTCAATACTAGTTCCTAGGGTTGGAAAGTCATTTTGATATTCAAATTTTAAGAGAAATAGCTTTCTTGAGCTCAACAACTTGACCATTCATCCCTAGTCACAAAATCACGCAATCATAAACTTCACCACTACAGGAATGTTGGCTCCATCTTATTCTTTAGTCGCATGATCTCAAGGCACCAAACTAACCCTTGCGATCATGCAACCACAGTCTCCTAGCCATAGTCAATGGTCACAAACCCCGCTAAAAAGTCCTCAACCACGCCGGTACCGTGGACCCACCTTTAACTCTGCAACAATGCAATCAGACTGTTGTCGCATGATCGCATAGCCTAAAAAATGTTGGTTGTATCAACATTAGGGAAAAATCTCATGTATCTTTGGCATATTGTCTATGGTGTTTTCTGAATCAAGTTGTAATATAGGGATTTGAATCCACATACTTAATACAGTTCCTCATTCTTGGATCTCTCCTTTAGTTGTTCTTGATGAATTCTAAGTTTTCTAGCTCACTACATTTGGTTGCTTATGTATATGTTTCATCTCAGCCTTGATTTAGAATCAGGTTAAAAGTCTCTGAGTGAAGCATAGATTCATTTGGTTCAATCAGTAAGGATACTTGTAAGTAGTGTAAGAGATGTTTAACCATGTTTATGGCTTGGATTCTCAGATGAATCTAGTATTTGTCCTTGTGTTCCATGTTCACTTTAGGTATGATGCCCAATGGATAAGGCACTAATCTTAAGCTAGTATCCTTGTGTTGATTCAAAGTGTTGCATGGTTGTCTACATCCTGCAAGAAACCCAATTATATTTAATATCTCCAATCCTGCAATCCCTCATAGTCTTGAGGTCATAAGGCCATTTTATACCCAATAGCAATTAAGATTCAATGAATGTCTGGTTAACATTTAGTAGTCTCTTACTATCATCTACTTTGTTTAACTTAGTCCAAAGTCCTAAAATGCCATAAGTTATTGGATTAGGTGCACCTGCCATGGTTTTGCAGAGCCAAAAGTGAAGAGGGTAGTCTTGTCCCTATAGTTGATCTAGTTGTCTTGCAGAGCTTTCACACTTAGAGCTAACCACTCCTAACATCAGTCTCAAGGCATATTGTCAGCCCTAAGTGGCATAAGCATTTTCAAACACCAACATGCCTGATATAATGATTTAGGTTCTTTATCCCTAAATAAGTAATTCATTTTCTTATCAAATGCATCAAAGTAGACACTTACACATACTTGATCATTGGGTCTATACCTTTCAGGGATCTCATTTAAAAATTTTGCAAATTTGATATTGAATTGAGGGACAAGTTCATCACTCTCAATATGAATCTTCAAAAACTTACTATAAGAATCAGATATGCTTACCCTTTCTCCAAATTGCTCAATGAAGGCTAAATGCATCTCACTCCAAGATGAAATAGAACATGCTGGTAGAAAAGAAAACTAGTCTCTAGCATCACCTTCTAAAGTTTTAACAAACAATTTCATATGCACATCCTCATGAGCAACTTCAAAGTCACACATCAAGTCACCAAATAACTGAACATGATGACTAGCTGAAACAAGATGGTTCCCATTAAACTTAGGTAAACTTTTCCTGATATTATTGGGAATGACATTTGTGAAACCATGAATACCATCAAAACATAATGGCATATACCTCTTGGTAGAAAAAGATCTAGAAACTTCACTAATCGGCTGCACGCTTGATGAAAAGAAATTTGACATTCTTTGAAACTTTGGAACTTATTCACCAACAATAACTCTCCTTCTCAACTTGCAGTAGACATATATACTTTCTACCAAACCAACTTCTTCAAACACACTTCATAAACTTTTAATTAACTCACAGTTCAAACTAGAAGTATGTAATTTCATACTCACATGTCCTTTCTTTAATGACAAAACCATTTGATAAGGACCACATGAACACATAAAATACTAAATGGAGAATACCTGGAAGCCTTTGTTGATTGTTGTTTTTCTCTTCACATTTGACTGAAATCTAAAACAAGGCTTCACACCTCAAGTTCATTCTTAGCATAGAGTCACCACCTCTTTTCAGAGGACACAAATTTTCACTGGTCTTCTTTTAAAACATCAATAGATTTTGGGCATTCCTCACAGCAAAGTCACATATATTTTAAAATTTTTACAACAACAAATTCCAAGTAATATATTGTCAAACCTGAAAACAATTTTTAGATAATCACATTTATGAGACTCCTCCCCAAATTGAATATAGCAAGACTCTCAGATATTCTTAATGGTAAACTTATTTCAAGTCCCTAGTAGAGTCGCCAATTCGTTAGTGCATTTTCTTGATGAATCCTAAAACATGGCCCTAAGTGCTGAGATAGAATTCTATGATTCCTTGACTCCTGATTCATACAAGAAAAATACTAATTAATAAGGACCAAGTCCTTCTAAACTTTGATCTCATGGCTATAGGTGAGTGTACATAACTTAGATCTACTTCTTCAAAGGATCATAACACTAGTTTACATCTTTGATACAAACTTATTCTTATCTGCTCTTTCAAACATACATGAAAATTAAATTGTCTTTTAAGTTTTGGTTGATGATGAAATCCTGCAAATTGAGGATATACTAGTGCCTTATCCTAGGGCAGAGAGTCAAATAGAGAAACATACATCTATAGAAATCTTCTAAATGAAATACAAACAGAACCCAGATGAAGTGCCTTACAAATCACCCTCTCTTAAACACATTTAATCATCAAATTTTTGTAGAAATCCTGAGCTCTCAGAAATTAACCTAAAGATTTTACCCTTTCCTTGAAAGGAACTAAAGACTAAATTCACAAATACCTTATAAATGGTGCATTAAAACTTCCTTGCAGATTCAACACACAAAAGCTACAGAATTTAGACAAAAAGACAACACATATATGAAAGGGAATTCTATAGTATTCGAGTAGAATTTCACTATGTCAATACATTTCCAAATCTGGAAAACATCCCAAGAAGTTCAACAATGGAGCCTCAGTCTTCTCCTTATAGTAAACTTTTCAACATCCTCCCAAAATGAGATAAAATCAGAGATATAGCAAATGAGTCAGTTCAAAAACCCATTGACAGCTGTCCATTTAGCACAAAATATCTCCATAATTCCTCTCCACCATGACCTGCAACTGATTCTCCAAACTGAAACATATTCTACAATCATTTCCAAAATGATTTGATTCTAACTCTTGTCCTCAAAATTTGAACCTAAACTACTCTCATCCATTTTACTAAAACTAAAAATCATCATTGCCATGAGATTCCTCATCCTTTTCTGTTTCTAAAAACATATAACGCTTATATGTTCTGACAAAAAATGAATTCCTAGGACATTTTTCCATGAACAGTGTTGGCCATTTAAATTTTTGAATATTTTCCTATAGCTCAAACTATGTCAAATTTTAAATCTCTTAAAATCTACCATTTTATATTATTTTCTGCACTTTTCCATAGAAGAGACCAGGAAGCACCAAGTGTCATCATGCTATTTGATGCTTGGATTAACCCAAGGTTTGACCTTTGGTTAGGAGAATCAGTGACCATATGTATCTCCAAGTCTCTGGATGATGTCTCTAACCATGGTTACTTTTGGAGAACTGATGAAATAGTCTATTCTCTAATTCTCTGAATTTTTCTTTGACTAGGGTTAACATCTGGAGAATGGGTGACTGAGCCCATTCTCCAATTCTTTGAATGCAATTTCCCTAACTGCCAAGATTTAGAGAACTGGAAAATGAGTGTAATCTTATTCTCTAAATTAATCTTCACTAACCACTGGGACTTAGAGAACTACCAACTAGCTTATATCTCCAATTCTCCAGATGTTTAGACTAACTACGAACTTAATTGGCGACCTGGCGACTTGACCACTACCTCTAATTCTCTGAATGATTCACTAATTGTCTAGTTTATCCAGTGAATTCATGAGCATGCACCACGTGTCGATCTTCATCCTTGTTAGCAGTTTGTAAAATTTATTCTTTTTAGACCCGTCGGCATGGAAACCGAGGCAACTGCAAAGCACATGCGAGCATACCCTCCTGTGCTTCAATTTACTTCATATGTGAGGGGTTTTTCTTATATGCATTTGATTTTATCGAGTTAGGATCAATGTGGGATTAAACCTTTTATAGTTTTAAATATCCTATCAAAATATTGGTTAGTGCCCAGTTGGGACACACCCCAAGGTGGGCCTGCAAGGCATGAGGTGACCACATAGTCTCCTCTTACTTCATTTACTTGCATATAGAGTGGCCTTCAATATAAAAAACAAAGAGAAAAGTGTCAGGGTCGATGTGGGATATATCCCAATACATTACTCCCTTACATTCATCTTCATTCTAACCATTTCCTATGCATGAGTGCCAATTGCTGAGCACTGGATTGCATTTTATGCAAAAAGTGCCTTCTTTCTTAGGCCTAAAAACTGACTGCCGGCCAATGCACATATTCAAAGTTCAAAAAAATCTCCATTGGAAATCTCTAAAGTAATCACGCAAACACTAGATCATGGTGTGTAGCTGCATATATACCCTTCATTTTTTACTGGCAACCAATGCCAGATTTTGACATGACCCTTCCTTTTATTATGCGCGAGTAAGCTACCATTTATCTCTACTCTGGAAGTTCAAACATTTTCATGAGCAAGATTTCCTCCCTCACATTCTCCATGAATTCCTCTAGTATTACACAAACATCCACACAAGCCCCTTCACACGCACACCTCCATTATTCCATCCTTTGTGCTTTAACACAGGGCATTTTCTTGCTAGCACTTTGCTTTGTTTTACTATGCATGCCTACCTCTGAATTGTCTTTACACACCCAATTCCATTATTCATTTGGTTTGTGAGCTGGGTGTGCATGCTTCCATTCACCTGATGCATTGGCTCCCATTTGGTATACTTACGTTAGTTTTTACTTTAATGCACATGCCAAAAATGGCTCTACATCCTTCCATACTCACGACAGGCCCTTAGCATGTGTGAGCTTACATCTTGCTATGGTAGAGAATCTCCAAATTAATCAAAAGACTATTTTGAATGTAGTACTTTTATTTGAACAAGATCAACAATTCCTTGTCCTAACTTACCCAGTCCCATTCCTTTATGATAACCCATACTTGCCATCGTCTTTGAAGAAATTCCTCGAGTATGCTATTCCCATTTTGTAGATGTTATAGTTTCACTCTATTGTCCTATTCCCATTGCATCTAAGTTATTAAAACTCATTGCATATTAACTTAAATTGGAACCTTCACATTCCTCCTCTATTAGTGCATGAGGTCTACATATGATCGCAATTCACCTTTGGTCTTTGTGTGGGCTCTGACTCATCTTGTGAGGTCAATTTATTGATGTCTGCAGCCTCCTTTTAAAAGAAAAGGCCTTTTCCTAGTCTTGGCTCTAGACTTGTACAGGCCCTCCTTAGCGTAAATGATCCAGTCATATGTGATATAGGAGATGAAGTTTTAAAAGATGCAGCTAGAGATGACCTTGATATGCATGTAACTAGAGATGGAGTGCCCTTTGCATTTAGTCTCAGATGAGTCATCAATTTATGGATTACATGAACCCTGCTTCAAAGCTCTCTAACACTTAGAAAACTTTCATCTTACATTAGAAGCCTGCTCAAAAATTGAGCTTGATGAGATTGATCATATAAGGATTTCTTGTCCATCTTGAGCTGTGCCTCCTATTTCAAATGCTAGCCTTCCATTCATTCACATACTAGCCATTATTCCAAACAACATGTGCACACTCGTGATATGATACACTGACAGCTTCATTTTGTTGGAAATTTGGCTGAGTTGATTACATAGATGTTGTCATTATGGCAACATATGATCCACATGAAGATCGCACAGGTTAGAGAGCAAGTATGATAGAGCGCATTGCAAATTTGTCTAAGTCTGAGACAAAATTTTTACTAGTCAACCCAGACATAGATTTTGTTTGCGTTGTTGATTGGAGTAAGTTCAGTGCTTATGCACTAGAACATAGACTCTATGATGACTACTGAATACACATCTCAGAGTGCAAGTTAGTATGACATGTACCGAAGGAGTTATGATAGTTTTATCAAAGATAGTGTCAAGCCGACATGACAAAATATGAAGACATAACTAGTAAAGAGTTAAGGGATTATTTTGTTTATCAAAATAATGACTTAACAATATAAAGGGATGACATCCTAGATGTTAAATCTTGGATAAATCTATTGATATAAATGTAACTGTAATTTTAATTGTAAGGACACATTAGTGTGGACAAATGATATCATGCAAAATATATGATGCATATGTAATAGCGACAATGAAAGAGCAGTGAAGAAATATTGATGCAAGTAGTATAAGGTTATGTACCTTAACCTATTTTTGTAATCAATGTATTATTTACATTACTTTTTTGGGCAGTGGGCTCATCTGGTAATCACATTTTGTACTACCAACTCCTAACAGGATTGAGGCTTCTAACAAGGCCTATAGTCCCTTAATCAAGACTGATACACTATATTCTTGTAATAGACTCCTAACAAGGTCAACATCCTTAACATGATACTTTTGATTAGTGGATCTTTGTGGGTACCATCCCCACCACAGTTTTCCCTTGGCTAGGGTTTCCTTGAGAATAAATAATGTGTTATGAGTTCTTTGGTTTTATTTCTATGCATGTTATTTAGCTTCTTATGTTATGCATGTATAAAGATAATCTATTATATCCATAATTGGGCAAAAGATAAAGTTTGTAGAATACTGATTCACCCCCCCTCTCAGTATTCCCTATTTGTAACAATTCATATCAGAGCTTAGTTACTCGAAAAAGAATCATTCAAGAAAAGCCTAGTAGCTTGAGTAAGATCTCTATGGATATGTATCAACTACCGAAGAATCTTGAAGAAGCTCTTGAACAGATTCACTTGCTTCCTATTGAAAAAGATACTTTTAAAAAGAAAGTATGATGATGCAAAGAACCAAACAAATTGGAAGATCTGAGATCTGAAAAGGAATCCAAAGTTTTTATTGAAGATTGTGATGACAATTTAGAAAAAGAAAATGAGATCCTTAAGCATGAACTAAAGATAGAAAATTTGAAGCTTAGTTTGAAAGATGGAAATTGCAAGAATGAAGCAAATCTAAAATTAGAGAATGAAAGTATAAAGACTAAAAATGAAGGACTAAAATCTAAACTTTGTAAAGTAACATCTAAACTTGAGAAAGTCAATTTGCAGTATGATGAACTTGAGAAATACAATAAGATTGTGAAAGGTGAACTAACTCAATCCAAACAACTTGAAAGGATATATTCAACTAGTGAGAAGATTGATGAACAAATATCTTATCAAAAACCATTCTATGATAATACTGGTCTTGGATTCAACACTTTTATAGCAAATGATGAAAGCAAGGAACCAGATCTGAAAATATCTAAAAGCATAGATGATAAGAAGTCTGATGAGATCAACAAATCTGAAGATACACCTAAAGAAGAAGAATCACCAAAGCAAGAGGAATCACCCAAAGGTATGCAAAGAGAATTAAAAGGTAGATGTTTTGCTTGTAATACTATTGGTCATATGAAGAGAGATTGCACAGGTAAGAAATTTAAACCTCTTAATGGTTATTGTTACAATTGTCATGGTTTTGGACATAGAGCTATTGAATGTAAGAAACCTAAATTTATTGAGAATAATGATGGTAGTAGAATGTTTAGGAATACTGACAATGCAAATAAGAAACCTACTAAAGATATGAACAGAAGAAATGGAGTAATATGTTATAGATGCAATAAGGTTGGACACATTGCTAGAAATTGCAGATCACAAATCAATCAACCTGGACAAGGATATGGAAACAATGGAATTGTTTGTCAAATATGCAACAAGATTAGACATACAACAAGGTTTGCAGAATGAACAATAGAGTTTTTCATCCTAATCCTAATCCCAGAAATCATGCAAGAAGAAATGAAGATGCAAGTATGTAGGACCCCTCCATTTGCCTCATCTTGGTAAAAACACTCTGGTAAGCACTATTGTTATTTCTTGCAAACTTTCCATATGTTTTATGTGACGTTATTAGATATCTTGACTGTAGTTTGTCAACTTATTTGGAATAGATTTCATTTTCAAACGAATTCATGGAATATGTTAATTTAAGACATAGTTTTGAAGTAATGTTACCTTTAGTTAACTATTGTGGTATTAGATCATGAAGGTGTATACCTATGTTTACATGATAGAATTAATGTTACTCTAAGATGCTTGGAAATTCCATCTGAATTAAATTTAGGAAGGTTTCAAATAAAAGTAAATCTTTTTTGTGATAGAATTGAGCTATGCAATTTAATTGGCCCCTACCATCCTCCCTCTATGTGAGACAATTTTGTGGATAAGGTTGGGAGACCATTAGTCTTTTAACCTTGTTGAGCCCTACTAGAACATATTACCTTGGTGAGAATCCTTGTAATGTGATTATGTAAACCACTTCATACAAAATAATGAATTGTACAACAATAGTGTTGATGATTTGAGTTCACTAGCATAACCAAGACTAAGTTAAGCTTAAGGAAGTATAGAAACCTTATGAGTTGACATGTCCACACTATTAACCAGTCTAATTAGTGAGATTGTAGATTAAAAGACCTTAGAGGATCAACAATTAATTATGAGATGGATTAGAAATGACCTTGAGTTAACTATCTTTGTGAAACATACTAGAAAATTAATAAAGAAGGAATCCATGGGAAAATTGTATTATGGGGCAATTGCATATTAGGTGTAGTGGTAAGTATGTTGTTAGGATCAATGTTTAACATTGTTTAAGGACTGTCTTGTTTTAAGATAGCATTGTGTAATCTAGGATCTAAACCTATTGATTTTGTACCATGTGTTAAATTAAGATAATGTTATTACAATATGATACATTCTGACATGATTTGATGAAAGGCCCTAGTGCATTGGTATTGCATTTTACTTGGGTTGTGTTTTGCTAGCTCATAGTTATGATCTAAATGAAATGATAAAGAACGAAGAGCTTGAATCATATATTGGTATATGGGACTTGTTCCAGATTAATTGAGGTAATTTAAATAAATGGAATTGTGATATGCTTTAGAAATAGAGAATATAAATGAATATGGTCTATTAGGAATTGAGTTATGAAACCTGGTTAGGAGATAATTTTAATTTACTATATATATATATATATATATATATATATATATATATATATATATTGATCAATTTTGGATTTGGAAAAATGTGGATTTAAATATGTGAATGAGGTGACGTGGTATGTAGACGTAATTGATGTATATGTACAAATGGGTTCATATGGTGCTTTACTTGTGTAGACACCTAAAAATCCTTTAGAAAATAAATTATTTTTATTTTCTGAAAAATCTCTGATGACATCATCATTTATTAATTAATTATTTATTTAATTAATTAATTAATTTTTATATCATTAAATCCCTTTATCTTAATTAAAAATATTTAATTAAGAAATCCCTCCCAAAAATGTTTAAATCTTATTTAAACATTATCTCCTTATTTATTAATTATTTAATTAATAAATTGACCAAAAATCTCAAAATAAATAATTTATTTATTTTTTGCCCAAAACTTGGCCAATTTCCTTAAGATCACTAACCTCTTCCAGAATCTTCTAATATTTCTTTAATTTCGATTAAAGGCTAATCCCATCATTTTCTAACCCTAATCCCAACTCAAAATATTTAATTAAGATTAAATATTTAATCCTCATGTTTATTAAATTTATTTTAATAAATATTCTCAAACCTAAACCATGGAAATAAATAAATCTTTATTTATTTCCTAAAATCCATGTTTATCCTAAGGAAATTCTAGACTCTTCTAGAAAGTCCTAATCCTAATCCCCCCCCTAAATCCCGTCACATTCCCTAACCAAGGTTAGCCAACTCCTAAGCTTAACCCAAAGTCAACAAACTTCTAGAAACTTCTCTTACATGCATTAAGTGCATTTAAGGCCTCCTTATCCCTCTTACATGCATTTATCATGCATTTAAGAAGCCCCTCACCCCTTTCTTACATTCTTTGACCTTAGGCACAATTCGCAAATTGTGCACATTCCTCCCATCTTTCAACCCAATGCCCTTGTGACACTTGTCATAAGGAGGTGGCCCTGAACTAGCACAATCCATGTGCTCCCCTTTGAATGAATCTTGACCTCTCTTAAGGATTTTGATCTTGGCCACTCATTCTCCCTTCCCAAATCCTATAAATGCTCCTCATTTCCAAGAGCAAAATAACCATTCACCTTTCATTTCAAGCATTGTTATCATGCTCATTTAGCTCTAGACTTAGCATAATCATCTTAATCTAGCTTAGTTTCAAGCATTTTAGCTCATCCTAATTTAGTAACAATGGATTAATATAGTTTATTTCCTCATTTTACATAGCATATCATCATCATCACATCTCTATTTGGTTAAAATCAATCTTAGCATAAACATCATGTAGCTTAATCTTCATTTCAGCATCATTTGGATCCTTGAGGCCTTAGGGGCAAGTCAGGTGTTCTATACCTATTTTGTGCCACTTATGGGGCTCTCATGAGTCTCAATCCATCCTAAAATGCATAAAGAACATGCTCCAAGTGCTTAGAGAGCACACCCACATCCCCTTAAGCAAGAGAAAATCAAACAGTGCTTGGGTGCACCTGTTTTAGCTCAATCTGAGGTGGCTTAGTTTAAGAGTTTTACTTATTTTTGATTGATTTCATGCTAGACTAAAATCTAATCTTTGTTTGGATTGAGTCTTTCAAAACAGGTATCCTCAAAATCCTTGTCCACAACTTGGATTATATACATAACGCATTCTTGGAATTACTGATATTATCTTGAGTGTGTCAGTTTGCAGGGATAAAACCATGGAATTTAAGGGGAATGAAGCCAACATGTGTATATTATCTCTGTGACACCAAGGTCATGTCCCCAAAGAGATACATGGCCTCCCTATGACAATCTATTTTTTGAAGTATGTGGATGTGAATGTATTTAAGTTGGTTTATTTTATTAAGTTGTTTAGTGGAAGTGCCAAGTGTAATTGTGAATGTGTTGTCGTGTCAATTGACACGTGTTTGTATTTTGAGTTGGCAATGGACCTCATGGAGTGAATGCATGTCACCATCTAACCCTAGTACAATTTTTCTTCCCCACACCTTTGCCTTGGTTAGGGCACACATGAGTAGTCACATCCTCTCTAATTTCGAATTTTGCCTTTGGGATGGGTTTTGAAGGGTCAAATTGACCCCTAGGGAGTTGTTTTACACAAAAATAGAAGGCCCATGGGTTATACCTATGGGTAAGGGTCCTTTTTAACCACATGACACCCTAGAGCCACCTTGGGAAGCCCTCCAAAAGTGGGCTTTTGTCAAATATCGAAAATCAAACTCACATGGGAAACTTCATGAGTCAAAAAGCTTCCAACTCTCTTCCCCATTCACCTTTTTGCAATTCCACTTTAGGAAAGTTGTAAGGTTTTGGGTAGGTCACCCAATGGGAAGCTCACAACTCTCCCAAGGGCATGGGAGAGTGTGAGAGGCCTATTTTAGTGGAAAACTTGGATTGTGTTTCCTAATCACCCACTCTCTAACTTTGGAGACAATCTAGGAGCTTGGAGAAAATTAGAGAAGAAAAAGGGAAAAAAAGGGAAGACTCACTTCATCTATTTACCATAACTTCAAGTGGAGGTATGTGCACCTCAACCTCAATTAATGGATTTTATGCAATTTATGAGTTCATATGAGTAGGAAGGTATTTCAGTTTGGTATATGTGTGTTGTGAGTTGTTGTTATGCTTTGTGTAAGTCCTTGAGTTCATTCATGAGAGTATTGTGTGGGCAAAGTGTTTTGAATCTCTTATGTTGTAGTGATAAATGTGTATGTTATGTAATCTAGTGATGAAACAAGGGTGTTTTTGCTTGAAGTTCTTATTTTCTACTTGTTGAGTGGGTCTTAGTAGATCCTTGTTTGTCAATGGCCATGTAAGAAAAGCTTTGTTGTAAATCCTTGTGTGGAGGCAAGAATGATGTATATGCTTGTTGTTTCATGAAGTAATGTGATGTGTGCAATATTTGAAGGTTGTATGGGTGTTCCCTATTGGCTTGTTTTCCCCTTGCTCGGGGGTTGGCTAGGACCTACGAGGTCTCATGATGCCATATGGTAGGGAGGAGAGTATTCCATGGATTGCTTGTTTTGATATGCAGATTTTTGGCTGAGTATTGCAGCCCTCTTGAAAAAAAAAGAGTAATGAGGTGTTTCCTAGTTGTTTTGTAGAAAAATATGTAGAGAAACTATTTGTTTTATTTAATGATTATTTGATTTTGCAATGTAATCTAATGATGTATCTTATTTGAGTGAGAGTGTAAAATGATTTATGAGAAATACATGTTGATAACTTATGTTCATGTTTGTAATGCAACTTAAAAAAAAAAAAAAATTGTAATTTTATGTTTGTTGTTGTAAAATGTGTTTGAATACATGAGTAAGGTTTAACCTAAACTCAAAATTTATATATTAGCAAGTTGTTAAAAGAAAAAAAAACTTATTCTATGGTAGTTGTGTTCTTGCCCAAAAAAAAATTGGGCATTACAAAGTAATAGTCAGAAAGGATGTTGTAGTAATTCAGATGAAGTGAAGTTTATCAAAAGCACATATCAAGGAGACATATTCAACATTGAAGGTAATCAGGAAGGTGAAGTATTGAAAAGTAAGAATGAATCTTTACCTGACCCATCTCAAAGTACTTAATTTATGTAAATTACAGTAGAATAGGAACTTAGATTAGTGTAGAAGTAGATATATGATGAACTGAGTCTTGTGCAGTTAATGCAAGGTAGTTTATGATGTTCTAATGCTATGGTTAAGAGCACAAAGAAAAATATTATGTTTTGCAAGATCGCAAGAAGTTTTAAGTTTTGCAAGTTAGCAGAAACAACTTTTTGCAAAGAAGCGGCAAAAGAATTGAATGCAATGTTAGTTCTAAGTGAGATTGAATTAATAAAAGGTTATTATCGATATTATTTGATCATCAAAGAGAATTCAAGTGTCAAGGAGATCAAAGAGTAGTGATTGGAAGCATTTTCGGAGGATTTGGAGAAGAATTTTTTGCTGAATCTACGCAAGCCCTAAAATTGTGAAATTAAGGTATTTTACTTGACAGATCTTTGAATCAGTAAAGGAATTTGAAGAAATCATGGATGTTTCTTTAATACACAATGTCAAAGATAAGAATAGACCTAAATTGAAAAGGGAACCAATAGAACCCTTGGAAGATGACCCTAGGTTTTCTTTATCATCCGTAATAGATGGAGTTTTACATCTAGAAAATGTCAGAAGTTATCTTGGATACAAACTAGAGACAGTCAGTGATAGTGATTTCACAAATGAATATCAAAAGATTTACAATTAGGATATGACACTGAAACAAGGTTTTGAATATTTGGAACATAATGAAATTGTTAAGTATGGATTACAGTATGAATTTGATAATGAAGAATGCACTAAGATTATATAGAGAAGAATTCATAATGGAAAGTTTTGGTTACAAGACAAAGTGATAGATATTATAGCAGATTTGATTCATGAAGTCACTAGATTATCTAAAACTGGAGCTATTCCTTTAAATGAGAAAAAAATGAGGAAAAAAATCATTAATAACACAAACTCATCCTATAATGGTAGAGGAATTGTGATTAGTAAGAACAAACAAGATGATGTGAGATACTTATGCAAGATCCTAACTACTAAGTTTTGTGCAAATTCAAGAGAGGATGACATGGTAGCTGGAATGATACATGCAGCCTATCTAATGTGTGTTGATAGGGTACAAGTTGATATGTGTGAAATTCTAAGAATTCAATTGTTTGAGAACTTGGAGAAGATTAAGAAAACTAAGTATACACAGTTTAGGTTCTCATCCTTAATCACTTATATGTTTTTTCATCTATTGAGGATATTTCCTTACACCATTAATAATGACCGAAGTGATGCACAAAATAAAATGGAAAGGATTAACCTAGTGTATAGAAGACATTTTATTGACAGCGTAAATGAGAGTGCAGTACTGGTTATTAAGACATTTTAGAATATTGTGTCTAGCAGATCAAGGATCCCTAAGTCTCTTGTGGAAAAGTATAAAGATGATATATGTTTTATGGTGGATATTGACTTTACCTATATTGAAGCAGTAGAGCCTAGAACAAAGTTCATAGACCCTCTTGGCTATGAAATATCTGAGGTAGAAGAGAAGAGTATGTTAGCAAGTTACTTAAGTGTAAGTTGGACACTTAGTGCAACAGGTTTGGAACCTTTGAGGAGAACTTCAACTCCACAAAGATCTTAATTGAAGAGAAGAAGTCTAAGAAGAGAGTTGAGAGAAATATAAACAAAATCCTAAATGATATAGGGATGATAAAGCATGAGTTTTTGGTAGCAAAGAAAATAGCAACAACAATCAGAAAGAGTGGACAAAAAGAAGTTTTGTCTATTCCTCCTTTATCATCAATTGCAGTACAATAGGAATAACCACAACTGAAGGTAAAAAGTGGAAGTGACTAAGAAGGATATAGAAGCAAAGATGTCTACCAGATCCTCTTCCTCCACACCTAGTAAAAGAGTAAAGGAAATTGCTACTGGACCAGGAAAGAGACATAAAACTTTAGTGCAACTAGTTCCAAGAAAGATTTCAGAAATAAAATATGATATCACTACTATTAAGAAGAAATCTTGGAAACCCAAAGTTGAAAAGCTTAATGAAAAAATTATTGAGGATGGTGACTTTACAAGAATGAACAAGTACTATGATCTTTATGATTATATAGATAGACTTAATTTAGAGAATGTAGTTGTGAAGCATATGATTCTGGCTGACAAGAAGTTTGATACAATTCAGGGACAGATACCTGATGATTTATATAATAAACTTGTGAATAGGAAGAAGAGAGCATCAAAGGAGGATACAACTATTAGAGAAAAGCTTGGAAGGAAGCTTTGTGAAATAAGAGATGAAACACTTTTCAATCAGATCATGAAAGCCTTAAGCACCCATCTAGGAACCAAAAGTAGAACCATTCAGATTATGGAGGAAAATATGAAGAAATCAATTCTGAGACAGAACAAGCTATTATCAAGGCTATGAAAGAAAATGTTGGAGAACCATCAGTTGCAACAGAGCAAGCAAGTGAGAAAGAACAAGAGGAAATTCCCTCTCCTCTAGCTATTAATATTGAAGATGAAACAATGAATGTAGAAGGAACAAAAATCACCTTGGATACTGATGAAAATGTATTCAGGAATTTGGAGAACATTGTTGACAATTTGGCCTTTGAAGAACAAGAAGCTACAAAAGAAGAAGAGATGACATAGACTATAGTTGTAGAACCACTAGTAACAGAGGAACAAGTTCCCATTCCCACAAAAGAAGATATCAGTCTTACTCCTAAGACTGGAAAGAAAAATCAAATTGGATCTATGATTGAACATTTAGGAAAGGAAGTAGATGATGATGATCAGTTGGAATTGATCACATCCTTGAATAAAATCATTGACAAGAATAAGAAAGTGAAAAGTCTTGAAGGGTGTCTGAAGGAACTAACTGAGAAGTTACAAAGCACTGTAACTACACAAATTGCATAAGCAGACCCTATGGAGAAAGCAAAGAAGGTAATGAGCACTTTTGACAATGAATTCACAAACTTGTCTGATATTGCAAAAGTGAAAGCACAAGCAGCTTATGAGGCTAGAATGCTTTTGAACATCAGTCAAAACATCAGGAATGATATCAACACTCTTGATATCTATATCAAGGATTTGAGGAAGCATTTGGAAATAGGTAAATCTTTGTACATATAGTGTACAAAATTAGAGACCTTGATAATAGAAGAAGATCATAAGATAAAGTTGAAGGAAGCAGAAATTCTGAATGAAACTAACCTTTTGTCTAGCCCCAATGTGAAGGTATGTGATGTTGAGAAGAAAGTTCAGAAGCTATATGATGAAATTAGAGTTGTGCAAGATGAGAGAGATAGAAAATTGAAAAGATTCACTCTTTTGAAAGAGCATACTTCTATGAAGTTAAGCATTATTGAAGAGCAGTTGGAAGAATGTCTTTCAGCTAAGACATCTTTTCAAAAGTTTAACTTTGAAAACCTCCAAGCATGTGAAATAGCATCTTATGGACTAAGCGCATGACTTAATGTGGCAGATTCCATCAAGAAATCATGGGAGAAGGAGATAGAAGCCATGAAGATAGATTTTGCATATTGTGTTGCAAACCTACCAGCTTTGCAATAATTGAATTGAGGTATAATTTTTTTTTTAAATACAATTTTGTAACCCTTCCTACCTTTATTTTGTCATTGTTGTCAAAGGGGGAGAGATATATAGAAGAAAATTGATCATATATGATAAGGATTGATACTCCTAGGGGGAGTACTATATTAGAGATAATAATTTTTTGAGGAGTTATAAGGATAGTATATATTTTATACTATGTCCACAATTTTGAGATTTTGAGTTGTACACAGTCAATTTTCTCATATGTTACCACCAATGACAAAGGGGGAGATTGTTGGCAATTTGGCTGAGTTGATTACATAGATGTTTTCATTATGGAAACATATGATCCACATGAAGATTGCACAGGTTAGAGAGCAAGTATGACATAGTGCATTGCAAATTTGTCTAAGTGTGAGACAATATTTTTACGAGTGAACCTAGACACAGTTTTTGTTTGCGATGTTCATTAGAGTAAGTTCAGTGCTTGGGCACTTGAACATAGACTCTATGATGACTATTGAACACCCATCTTAGAGTGCAAGTAAGTATGACATGTACGAAAGGAGTTATGATAGTTTTACCGAAGACAGTGTCAAGCCGACAGGACAGAATATGAAGACAAAACTAGTAAAGAGTTAAGGGATTATTTTGTTTATCAAAATAATGACTTAAAAATAAAAAGGGATGACATCCTAGATGTTAAATCTTGGATAAAGCTATTGATATAAATGTAAATGTAATTGTAATTGTAAGGACACAATAGTGTGGGAAAATGATATGATGCAAAATGTATGATGCATATCTAATAGCGATAGTGAAAGAGCAGTGAAGAGATATTGATGCAAGCAATATAAGGTTATGTACCTTAACCTATTTTTGTAATCAGTGTATATTGTACATTACTTGTTTGGGTAGTGGACTCATCTAGTAATCAAATTTTGTACTCCCAACTCCTAACAGGGTTGAGGCTTCTAACAAGGCCTATAGTCCCTTAATCAGGACTGATACACTATATGCTTGTAATAGACTCCTAACAGGGTCAACATCCTTAATAGGATACTTTTGATTAGTGGATCTTTTTGGGTACCATCCCCACCAGGGTTTTGCCTTGGCCAGGGTTTCCTCGAGAACAAATAATGTGTTATGAGTTTTAGTAGTCTCAATGTTAGGTCTAGGATGATTTCCTTCATCTGATTCATAATCAAGCATTCTTTCCTAAATTTTGAACTTTTCATCAACTTTTACATTTGTGCTCTCAACAATCATCTTAGTTCTCTTATTATAATATCTATAAGCTTTTCTCTTCAAAGAATATCCAAGAAATATAGCTTCATCAGCTCTAGGATCAAACTTTCCAATGTCATCATCTCTCTTTATATAAAATTTACTTCCAAAAATTCTAAAATACTTAACTGAGGGTGCATGTCCAAACCATAGTTCATAGGATGTCTTGTCTATGTCTACTCTGATTTGTACTCTGTTCATAGTATATAGTGTTGTGTTCACTACTTCTCTCCATAATATCTTCGCTAAGTCATTCTCAAATAACATAGCTCTTGCTACTTCAATCACTGATTTGTTCCTCCTTTCTGCAATACCATTTTGTCTAGGTGTTCTAGGGGCTGAAAATTGTCTCTTAATACCATTCACTTCACAAAAGGTGTTAAATTCTCTAGAAGTAAATTCTCCACTGCTATCTGATCTCAAACATTTAATCTTCATTCCAAATTCATTTTCAACTTTATTCTTTATGATCTTAAACTCATCAAATGCTTTAGATTTTTCTTTAAGAAATGCAATCCACATCACTCTTGTAAAATCATCAAAAAGAATCATAAAATACCTTTCACCATATAATCCTCTAGTCCTTGTAGGACCGCTCAAGTTTGTATGAACAATCTCCAACTTCTCTACTGATGTGAACTTCTTACTGAGAAAAGAGCTTCTCTTCTATTTAGCCATCACACATTCCTTACAAATCATGTTAGTAGGCTTCATAATTTTAGGAAAATCTCTTACAGCAAGTGTAGTACTCACTTTCACAATTTTATCAAAATTTATATGACAAAATATTCTATGTCATAACCAAATGTCATCAATCTTAGTAATCAAACATGTCATCTTAGTAGGGTTCAACTGAAATACATTACCTCTGGTTCTAGATCCAGTACCAATCAAATTTTCATCTTTATCTTTTATCACACAAGTTTTCTCAGTAAACCAAACTTGATATCCCTTATCAACTAACTATCCAACACTCAAAATATTATGTTTCAAACTATCCACAAAGTAAACATCATCTGTATTAGTCTTTCCATCAAGAGTAATAGATCCTATACCTTTAATCAAACAAGGTGCATTGTTTCCAACTCTAACAACTCCTCCATCATAATTGTTAAACTTTATGAACTTTTTCATGTCTCTAGTCATATGATGTGAACAACCACTATCTATAATCCAATCAACTTTTTTTCTACTTGAGAAACTAAAGCCTTTTCTTCCTTAATTGCTACAAATCCTATATAATCATTATTCTTAGTATCACTTTCACTCAAAGCTTTTTCCAAACTAGCTTCAAGTTCTTCATCATTTGCATCGTAACATTCTTTAGATCTTCTAGGATTAAAGTTCTTCCTATACTTCTTAACTCTCTTAGGACACTTAAATGTGAAATGACCAAATTCTTGACAAGTCCAACATTTAAAATTTTTCTTACCATTTGGTTCTCTCTTCACAAGCAAGGTAATACCTTCTTCAATCTTCCTGTCTTCTTCATTTCTAGATCTTCTACTACCAGCATAATCTTTTCTCACACTAATGCTTTTTGACATGGTAGGGAAAACACTAAGAGTACTGAATGTTGTCTCCATTCTAGGAAAGTCTCCTGATAACCTCAGGTTCATCTCCGCTGCTTCCAATCTTCCAAGAAGAGTCTCTCTTGTAAAGTTCAAAGTATAAGGTATAACTTGTTCAATCATTTGTGTTGTCTACTTAAATTTAGGAGTCAATGTCCTCATAATTTTTCATATCAGTCCATTCTCTATCTTAGTTCCTCCACAAGATTTTATACCTGCAACAATCTTTGACATTCTACCAATATAGCTTCTAATAGATTCATCTTCCATCATTCTTATATCTTCAAATGTACATATCCAATTATGTAATTTGACTTTCTTTGCATGTTCATCACCTTCAAAAGTAGAGTGTAAAGCTGACCAAATTTCATGAGATGTTTTCAAATATTTTACCTGACTATACTCATTCTTTGGAAGGGTTGACAAAATTTCTTCTCTAGAAAGTATGTTACACATGAATAGATCTCTTTCCTCATTAGTACATGTTTCAATGTTATCCTCTTCAATAATATTCTTCTCATTCTTTGTAATCAATGGATAACCTAGTCTGAAACACATTAAATGTGTCTTCATCTTTTCTTTCTAGCTATCAAAATTTACTTCATTAAACTTAGAGCTTTCTTTCCTGAAATTCACCATAGATCTCCTTAAGTTGTTAAACTTTTCTTTCAAGGACTTACTGCTCTGATAGTAATTATTTTCAAGTAAAGTCCACCAAGATAACTGAGAGAAGGGGAAATCAGTGATTAGATAATTATAACTTTTATCAACATCAATAGATTTTAACCATGTAAGAAATATATCCAACAACCATAGAAAGATATTCATAGACAATAACACAATGACACAAGATATATTGACTAGGGAACCTCTTGATCAAAGAGTAAACCCTAGTGGGAATGATGCCCACAAAAGATGAACTAATATGAATATTCCTTGTGAAATGATGGACTCTATTATGAGTCTTATGAAATACATTCAATACATATGAATCCCTATTAGGAGATTTTTAATCCCTATTAGAAGATTCTAACTCTGTTAGGATTTATAGAAGACAGAAGGACCCACTGCCCAAATAGCTTCAGGGTAAGATCATTGAACTCACTGTCCAACTAATCTTTGTATTACTCAATAGAATAATACCAAAATATTACTGACTTCAACAATCCAATACTCCTTCTCTGACTGTGCCAAATCACACTTTCTCCTTCTTCAGATCTCGATACCAGATCTTAGTGCTTCTCATATCCTCTTTCACACTTTCACATTCACAATATCTTCATACACTTTCTCATTACAAATTACAACAAGGAAAACATTCCTTCCTTTATACCACACTCAAGTAATTATGAATGAGTCAGCATATAAATTACAAAATAAAAGTTTCCAAAAGTTACATCAAAATAACACAAAATTGTCAGCTTCCAATTAGAATAAATCTTCACTCGTGTGACCTCAAATCTTGTGCTATCATCCACATCACTATCAACATGTCTTCAAATACTCTCTAACTGTGCATAACTAGATTCCATCTTGATTAGGAGATATCATCTAATTTCCACAAACCGCTACTCAGGAACACTGCCTAAATATTGCTTCCACTAAAATGCTCATAACTTCCATGAATAAAAGAATTTGTATTTTCACTCTTAAGCATGATCTTGTAACACATAAAAAATTAATTCCCCAACTTTTCATAACTTTATCTTCAATAATTTGAGTGCACTAACTCAAACACTATCTGCTCCTCTACAAATCTTTAGTAGATCACTGTGTTGACATCAATGACACTCATAGTCATGAATGTAATAAAAACTACTACACAATGGCTGCCAATACTCCCATAGGATATATTCAAAATTCATTCCTAATAGGATCTCTGAGATAAGTTGATAGGATAGTTTTTTTAGATGGAGGTTCGCTAGAAATTTCTAGAGAGAGATTTCATTATTGATAGGTCTTTTTAGTTAGGAGATCTATAGTTTATTGAGGAAAGAAAATTTATCATTCTCTAAGAGGATAGTGAGTTAGATTGGTTCTGGAAGAGGCTGGAGTTTTCTTTTAGAAGGAGTCTGAAGGAGTGATTGGAGTGGACTAAGATCGCTTGTATCCTCTTCTCTCTAATAATTGTTCTTTGCAGGACTCCAGGTAGGATCTATCCTAGAGATGATCATTCTATTTTCTTACTTGTTTGCATTGATATTTGTATTCTGATTGTCTTCCATGTGTTTGTAAGAGGAATTATGCTATTACAATATGTGAGAAATTTGACTATTATGTTGTTATTGAAATATGTATGTAAGCTTTCCAAAACTATTCTATTATCTGGTGTATGTTAATTGGTTTCCATTTATGCATTAGGAAGAGTCTATAGACTTCCTAGGATCCTTTTTACATCTTATCATATGTCTCAGGGGTCTATAGAAACTTCCAGACCTTAGGAAAACTTATATTTCATTCACTTGTTGCATTCTAGCTTAGAGGCATCTTTCTTGTTCCTTGATATAGACTAGGTTTAGGTTTCTAATAAATTGAGTCTAAGGGAATTTTTTTGCATGGAGATTGGGAGACCTCAAATGGGTCTTGCCTAGATTATGCATCCACAATCTCCATATTGCCTAGTTTTAACCGAAAGCTGGACCTATAAGTTATTTTTTTTATTTTTCTCTAATTCTGTCCAACTACCCAGTTTTGGGGACAAACTAAATAGTTCCCATGACCAACTATGCATCTTGAGGCCCCAAATATGTAGCTTGAACAACCAACTACAGAACTTCTCCTACCAACTATGTAGCTCTTCCAAAAACCCTAGTTTTTGACCTAGTTGGTGTTTTTGGGTTCCTGGGTGATTCAAGACTAACCTTAGGTAGTATATAGTCACTTGGATCCCCAATTGCTCTAGGTGTATGTTGTATGATGCATTTAGATGCCTAGTTAATCTTCATGATGTGTTTGGGAGTCAGGGTTAGGGTTTAGGGTTGTCAGGTGGACTAGGGTTGTCCTATAACTTCCTAATCATTCCTAAACATGCCTAAACATTCCTAATCTTTCCTATTCTCTGATATAAGTTCTCAAATGTCTTTATGAGTTGTTTTAATTCATGTATTGTTTTTTTATGATGTTTGGTTTAAGGGTAGAAAACCTAAGAACACTAGGTGAGTGGCTCTTAGTGTGGGGTCAGGGCCCTAAGTGGATAGTACCAGGATAACTTACTGAAGAGTTATTTTAACAAGTGAAAAATTAATTTAAAACTTATGGGAAATGGATAAAACACTAAAAATACTAATTTATGCCTCACCCATTCCATTAGTTCTACTAAAGGCTATGGATGGGAGTGGGAGAAGGTACCTATGCATAGGTATGATCAAATGGCGCTTGTCTGTATGAAAGGCATTTAGTTCTGCATGTGCCTACTTGGGGGTCAGAGCCAAGAGTGGCCAGTACTTGAACAAACCAAGGGGTGAGGGCTATGTGATGAGACTCACTTAGCTTGTTGCTTAGAGTTTCTACCTAGCATTAGAACCTTTTAGGAAATGATTTGTACTTTGATCTTCTTTTTAGTTGCTATTTGGGAAAGGTTACCCCAGCCCTAGGTATAGCCTAGTTATTACTCATTTTGTAGACCTTGGCATTTATATCCTAGCACAAGGGAGTGGTAATTTTGGTATCCATGTGGTTGGGTGGTAAATCATTTTATCAAGGTATCTTTTGCGGATGCAGAACTTATGGATTCCTTCTTGCATATGTTCTAGTTTTGAAGAAAAAATATTTTGTACTTATCTTTCATGATGTTTAATTCAATGTAAAGTTATTGTTACCTCCCAAGAGAATATGAATGTAATATAATCATAAATGTATCTCAAAATGATGTATTGGGAATGGGTAGATTTAGAAAAAATAAAAAGGGAAAATATGAACTTTATAGATAAATGATGTTTGTTGGAAAAGAAATGGATTTAGTAAGATTTCAAGTAAAATGATGTGTTTCTCATTATTGTTGATTAAGAAAAATTTGGTGAATCAAATATAATGATTTCCTATGTGTAATGGTTCAAATGTTGAAATGAAAGCATTTTGTATTTCCTTATAAAGGATTCTTCAAATGATATGATGTAGTTTCTTTACGAGCTAATTTTATTGTTTGTAAATTTAATGAACTTAAATGGAATGTTCATATATTATTAGGGAACCCAAGGAGGAATCTAAGTTAAACTATGTATATGTGTTGTTCATGTAATTCTTTTAAAAGTTCAAAAATTTTCATAATTCATTACTTAGGTTTTCTTTTCTAAAGAGAATCTTTGTTCTCTTCCCCAGTTCGCTTGCAGGGCATGAAACTTTCCAAGCACAATATATGTATCCCCAATGTAAATTAGTGTATATTAGGATTAAATTCAAACCATAGAAGTCTCAAAGGTGGCACAAAACCTAGTATAAGGAAATAGTTTTGCCCCTAGGATCCCGCATGATGCAATTGATACAAGATGCAAATTATGCTACGATGATATGTATAAAAGCAATGAAAGTTCATTTAATTTATCATGGATATGATTAGAGACATGGAAATGAGATGAAAAGAATGAATAAAACTATGGTCCATTCATTTTAGCTAAGCTATGTGATCTAGGAAGCTAAAAACATGAAAGAGATTTAAGGTAACAATGTTAAATATGCTAAAAGTTGGAACTAAATTAGCATGATAAAAATGAATACATGACTTATACTTGATTTTGAATTGTTTTCTTTTGGAATGAGGCCCATTTATATGATTTTGGAAAAGGCCTTGGGATAGGATGGGTAGTTAGGGTTAGATGCAAGATTAGGGGTATGGTTATGAAGGATAGGATGGGTATTAATAGTTGAAAGGCCTAAGGGTTGGTCACATGTGTAAGAAGCACTAGGGAAGTGTGTTGGGGGAAAAGATTAGAAGAAGGGACATTGGATCTCATTAATAAGGCTATAAGAGCCATAAATGATGGTGTAAGGGTTCATTAATGAGTTTGTAAGGCTCATTAATGAGGGTGTTGACTCTGGGGTAAGGAGAGATGGTTAGCCTAAGAGGATTAGGAATCACAATTTAAGAAGGGTTAGGGAGTGATTAGCGATGAAAGGATAGGTCTAGAAGATATCTAGGATTTTGGGAATCTAAATGTAATGCCCCACCAGGGAACCCAAGAGAACTTAACCTAAACATGCATCTAAGTTTGCAAAATAATTTTTTTTTTTAGAAGTTAACATACAAGATAAACAAAAATGTAGAAGAAATTACCATTTACTCACAAAAATACAATAACCAACACAGGTTACAACTCTCAAGGGTTCCTCGACAAAGATTACGTTAACATTAATAAATAAATTAAGATTAGGTACAATTACAAATCTCATATAAAAAAATGAAGGATAAAAGAAACATCACATACAAGATAACATAAATAAAACTGGTACCATAAGGTATCCATAAACCTACATCCACTACACTTGTCACAGGGTATGTAATACAATAACTGAAAAGAACACATGATATCTTAGAATAACTGATACAAAGATATTAGATCATAGAGAAGAGGAAGAAAAACACAACTCCGTCAATGAAGATCAAGAAGGAACAACTACCGCAGGGATCATCCAGCATAGGTGCACAAACGTCAAAATCTCAAATGGTAAAACAATCAATACCACCCAACCTCGTGAACCTAAATGGTCCACTCCCACCGTGTTGAGGAGATAACAATAGATCCCACTTGGATAACAAACATCAAACAACTCAAGCTAAGGAAAGGATCCTGAAAGCTCTCTAATTTAAGGTGAATAAGACAAAGATATGTAAGACTCACTATTCCAGATGCATCTAATGCATGCAAAACAACTATGGAGGAGACTTAGGCTACATACTATGGGAGTGTCATCACATGGATGACTACTTGAGTTACCCTAGACTGGTCTCTCTGTACCCCAGACCCTCAAGCGTCTATTAGGTTGAGTTACTCTGGACTGGCCACTCTAGACCCTAGATCCTCAACATAATCCATGCAGAACTAGAATATTAATCTTGTATTTAATGTTATTCCCCAAGTTTTATTATTAGGTTATCACTTATTAAATCAACTTATGATAGGTTACCCTGGTACTGGCCCCTTTTGAGCCCTAGACCCCTAATGTAAGCCACTCCCCTAAGATGCACCTATTTAACCTCTCCTAGGCTCACAAATCTCATAAAGATCAAACAAGTATACAACCAAGTAATCTCAGATCCAGTTTCACACACAAGAAACTGATATGATTACAAAGATACCATAACATAATACAAAACAACAAGAGCCCATATGGTCAAGTCAGAGTATAATCAGAAAAGACACACACATCAAACACAATGAATCATAATATTGAAGACATATCCAACCGACTCATACCCTGGCCTCTATTTTCCCCCTCGGTCTTCTAGTACCCGATAACACAATAATTAAAAGAAGACACTCTAGGCATGAAGAAGACAACTCTCACATCATAAAGAACTGAAATTGAACTATAACCATTTAAATTTCATAAAGGGCATAATCAAATTCAAAAAAATAGAATCACATAAGACTGCTAAGAGAATCTTAGCATAATCATCACAATATTGCCATAAATAAATGAATATTCCCTATATACGATCTGTGGATTCAATAAAGTAAAAATGCCCAATTTTAGTATAAAACTAAACACTTGTGAAAATTTGATGTAGTCAGTAAGAGTATAAATCAACCTACTTAATTAGGTTTGGCCCTATACCCAAATTAAATATGCATACTTATTGTATAACACATAAAAACAACATGCTACAATTTGTTCAAAATCCATCTAAATTGAATACAACAAATTATCTAATTTAATATGCTATTAAAATAAATTTAATAGATATTAACATATAAATAATTAATGTCATTATAAAAGAAAAGTTAATTAATAAAATTTATTCCAATAATGAAATTTAATCATGATCTATGTATAATAAATAATGCCTCAACTAAATATTAACCTAAACCGATTTACAAATAATATTAAAAATAACTTAATTAATAAATTAAAATATAAATGAACTAGATTAATAAATTAAAAAAATTTAAATAAACTAAATAAATTAAAATTAAATAAACTAAATTATAATCAAAACCAATTAACAAAACTAATCACATATTAATTAGCTATGATTAAATCAAAACATAAAATAAAATATCTTAAACAAAATAAAAGTTAAAGCAAAAGTAAGTGGGGAGGTGGCGGCCCCCACCAAATCCCCATGCGGTACATGCACAGTACCTGTGCATGGCAGGCCCGCACATGGCAGGTACCTGCATGCGCAAGTACTCTTCTTATGCAGGTACCCTGCGCACCAAAAAGTGCCCCTTTGCCTTTTTTTTTTTGAGTTAAATTTTTTTTTAATGAAATAATTATTTTTTTCTTAAAGCTTTTTTTTAAATATGAGATAATTTATAGATATTTTTTAAAAGCAATACATTTTTTTATAAAAAGAATATCAATAAAAAGATATTTTTATTTTATAATTTATTTTATTCTTTTGATATTTTAAATTTACAGTTTAGTTTTACCAGAGAAAAAATACCAGAGACAGTATATTTTCAGCAAGGGAATATATAGTTTTCAAAAAGGAATTTTCCTAATTCCTTTCCCAATACACATCTAACTTTGGAGATTTTATAAATCTACTGTGTATTTATTTATTTTTAATACAGTAGTTATAAATTTTAACCTGAATTGGGTTTTTTTAATACAAATTTGATTTTCTTTCAATGGGAAGTTTATTTCTTTAAACCTTATAGTTGAACTATAGGCCAAAATTGATTTTTTTTCATTTTATAGGATAACTATGAACAATATTTTTATAAAATTTTGCCAGCATAATGGTACAATGCTAAATTTCAATAAAAACATATAATATCAGATTAAGGGTTTCTCTAATACCCAAAATAAAGAAAGTACATACAGATTTAAAGAGATGATCCAGAAACTTTCAAACATAGAAATTCATCAAATGACAAACAAAAAGCACAGAATAAGATTTCCAGATCCTACCTCATATCTAATGCCAAAACTGAAAAGAAAGCCGTTTGAAGATTTGAAAGTAAAATTTCCTCCAAAACCAATCCAGCCTACAGATCTGAAACTATGAAGAAAAATATGTACAAGATCCAGATGCACAATGAAAACAAATCATCAAGCAACCACAACAATCCAAAAATCCTCAAAATCCAAAGCACACAAGCTCTCCAAAAATCCTCCTCCAAAACCTGCTTAATCCCAAATGAATGCAAATTCCCCCTATAAGGGATTCAACTCCACCTTTCATGTAAATCCCAGAGATGACTCAACAATTATCTCCTAATCAAACTCCAATTACAATTTTGAAGGAAAATCCTAATTAATAATTAAAATATCTTTATTTTGCACACCTCAACTTTGACTTTTAAAAACTAGTTGATTACTTTTTGAAAACAAATCACTTTTCAATTATGCACATGTTAATAATTAAATTCCATATTAAATAGATTAAATACTTAATGCATCCTAAAACATGCAATTAAATATTTAGTTATTTAATAATACATACAAACATAATTAAATCTAATTTCAATTAAATAATCAATTAATTATAAATAATCAAATAATTGACTTTAGATTAATTTTCCCAATTAAACATATGAGCATAATTAATCATTAAATTTAACTATAATCATAACATTAATAATCATATAAAATCACCCACAAGCAGTAAGTCACTAATATCAAAATGACACAAAATCAAACAATCTCAGGAGAAGGGATCCATGAATTCTTGTCAACTAGACAAATTCAGATAGGGTAGTTAGATTGATACTTGTCCAAACCTAGGACAATTAGGCTTAGGTTAGGGTTTTGGATCTATGTATTATCTCCCCTCTCTTACCATTTGAGAAATTGTGATAGGGCATGCTCATCCTAACAATTCAGGGAGGATGATGTTGGAAATTTGGCTGAAGTGAGTACATAGATGTTGTCATTATGGCAACATATGATCCACATTAAGAGCACATAGGTCAGAGAGCAAGTATGGCAGATCGCAATGCAAATTTGTCTAAGTGTGAGATAGTGTTTTCACAGTGTACCGGGATACAATTTTGGTTTGCAACATTGTCTAGAGCAAGTTCAATGCTTGCACACTTAAACATAGATGCTATGATGGCTACTAATGACCCATCTTAGAGTGCAAGTCAGTACGGAATGTACAAAATTAGTTATGGCAGTTTTACCGAAGACAGTGTTAAGCCGACAGGTCAGAATAAGAAGACAGAATTGGTAAAGAGTTAAGGGATTATTTTGTTTACCAAAATAATGACTTAACAATATAAAGGGATGACATCCTAGATGTTAACCCTTAGATAAAGATATATGGAAGCCAACCATGTAAAGTTATTAGCCTTAATAACTTGTATATATGCAATTGTAATTGTAAAGAAAAGTAGCAATGAAAAAGTGATGTAATGAATGTAATTGTAAAGTGAATGTAATAGTGATGATGTGAAGATAAGAGCAGCAAAGGAATATTGATGCAAGTAGTATAAGGTTATGTACCTTAATCTATTTTTGTAATTAGTATACATTGTATATTACTTGTTTGGGCAGTGGGCTCATCTTGTAATTAGATTTTGTATCTACAACTCCTAACAGGGTTGAGGCTTCTAACAAGGCCTATAGTCCTTTAACTAGGACTGATACACTATACATATGTAATAGACTCCTAATAGGGTCAACATCCTTAACAAGATACGTTTTATTAGTGGATCTTTGTGTGTACCATCCCCACCGAGGTTTTCCCTTGGCTAGGGTTTCCTTGAGAACATATCATGTGTTATGAGTTCTTTATTGTTATGCATATTGTTTAGTTTCTTATGTTATGCATTTATAAATATAATCTGTTATATTCATAAGTGGGAAAAAGATAAAGTTTTTAGAATACTGATTCACCCCCCCTCTCAGTATTCCCTATTTCTAACAATTGGTATCAGAGCATAGTTACTCGGAAAAGAATCATTCAAGGAAATCCTAGCAGCTTGAGTAAGATCTCTATGGATATGGATCAACTACAAAAGAATCTTGATGAAGCTCTTGAGCAGATTGATATGCTTACTGATGAAAGAAACACTTTGAAAAGAAAATATAATGATGTGAAGAACCTTATTGAGAAATTGAAAAACAAGATAGAAGATCTGAGATTTGAAAAGGAATCTAAAATTCTTATTGAAGATTGTGATAACAACTTGGAAAAAGAAAATAAGATCCTTAAGAATGAATTGAAGATAGTAAATTTGAAGCTTAGTTTGAAAGATGGAAATAGCAAAAATGAAGTAAATCTAAAACCTGAGAATGAAAGTCTAAAGACTGAAAATGAAGAATTGAAATCTAAACTTGAAAAAGTGACATCCAAATTTGAGAAAGTAAATGTGTAGTATGCAGAACTTGAGAAGTACAATAAGATTGTGAAAGGTGAACTGACTCAATCCAAACAACAACTTGAAAGGCTATATTCAAATAGTGAGAAGATTGATGAACAAGTTTCTTTTGGGAAACCATCCTATGATAAGACTGGGCTTGGATTTAATATATTTAGAACAAATGATGAAAGCAAGAAACCAGATCTGAAGACATCTGAAAGCATAGATGAGAAGAAGCTTGATGAGATCAACAAATTTGAAGATGCACCTAAAGAAGAAGAATCACCGAAGCAAGATGAATCACCCAAAGGTATGCAAAGAGAATTCAAAGGTAGATGTTTTGCTTGTAATACTATTGGTCATATGAAAAGAGATTGCATAGGTAAACAATTTAAACCTCTTAATGGTTATTGTTATAATTGTCATGGTTTTGGACATAGAGCTATTGAATGTAGAAGACCTAAAGTCATTGAGAATAATTATGGTAATAGAATGTTTAGGAATACTAACAATGCAAATAAGAGACCTACTGAAGACATGAATAGAAGAAATGAATTAGTGTGTTATAGATGCAACAAAGTTGGACACATTGCTAGAAATTGTAGGTCACAGATTAATCAGCAAGGACAGAGATATGGGAACAATGGAATTGTTTGTCAGATATGCAACAGGATTGGACATACAACAAGGTTTTGTAGAATGAACAATGGAACTTATCATCCAAACCCTAACTCTAGAAACAATGCAAAAAGAAATGAAAGTACAAGAAATAGTCAGAAAGGTTGTTGCAGTAATGAAGATGAAGTAAATTTTGTTAAAGGCATAGATCAAGAAGACATAATCAGCATGGAAGGTAATCAGATAGGTGAAGTATTAAGTGGTAAGAATGAATCCTTACCTGGCCTATCTTTAAGCACTTAAATTATGTAAATTATAGTAGTTTAGGAACTTAGAATTAGTTTAGAAGTAGATTTATGATGCATTAAGTCTTGCACAGTTAATGTAAGGTAGTTTATGATGTACTAATGCTATGGTTAAGAGTGCAAAATAAAATGTTATGTTTTGAAAGATCACAAGAAGTTTTAAGTATTGCAAGTTAATAGAAACAACTTTTTGGAATGAAGTGGCAAAAGAATTGAATGCGATGTCAAACCTAAGTGAGATTCAAGTGATAAAAGGTTATGATCAAAGTTATTTGTCTATCTAAGTGAATTGAAGTGTTTGAAAGAGCAGAAAGCAGTGATTGGAAGCATTTTGTAGTGATTTGGTGAAGGGTTGAAGCACCGAATCTACAGAAGCCCTAAAATCAAGAATTTTAGGTATTTATTTTGATACATCTTTGAATCGGTATAAGAGATTAGAAGAAATCATGGATGTATCCTTAATTCACATTGTCAGAGATAAGAATAGACCTAGATTGAAGAAAGAACTAGTAGAACCCTTGGAAGATGATCCTAAGTTAGCACTATCATCCATACCAAACATAGTTTTGCATTTGGAAAATGTAAGAAGTTATCTTGGATGTAAGATTGAAACCCTAAGTGACAGTGACTTTACTAGTGAGTATCAAAAGATTTACAATCAAGATATGTCTTTGAAGCAAGGATATGTTGGTAGGTTACTTAAGAGTATGTTGGACACCCAATGCAAGAGATTTGGAACTTATGAAGATAAATTTAATTTTGTTAAAGCTAAAATTGAAGAGAAACAGTCTAAGAAAAGAGTTGACAGTACCATAAAGAGAATATTAAAAGACATAGGGATGACAGAAAGAGAATTTTTGATAGCTAAATAGATAGTAGTAGCATTGAGAGATGTTGGATAGGGAGAAGTCTTGAGTGTACCACCTTTATCTAGTGCAGTACAGAGAGAGCCTACACCAGTTAAAGTGAAAGTAGAAGAACCAGAAAAGGAACAAGTAACACCGAGCAAGAGAAAGAAAGAAAGTACTATAAGACCTGGTAAAAGGCAAAAAGTTTTGGTGCCACCAGTCCCTAGGAAAATTATAGTAGTTAAAGAAGATGACACCACTATGAAGAAGAAAGCATGGAAACCCAGAATTGAGAGAGTGAATGAAGAAATCATACAAGATGGAGACTTTACTAAGATGAATAAGTACTATGATCTTTATGACTATTATAAGAGATTGAATCTTGAAATTTTTTTTGTTAAGCACATGATTCTGGCTAACAAGAAGTTTGATACTATTCAAGGTAAGATTCCTGATGACCTATTCAAGAAGCTTGTTAACAGGAAAATGAGAACACAAGAAGAAGATAAAACTATAAGAGAAAATATGGTGAGGAAACTATGTGTTGTGAAAGATGATGAGCATCTTGAATAGATTTTGAAGCCCCTTGGCACTCTTTTGAGGACTAAGAGGAGAACCATTCAGATCATGGCATGACAATATGAGCAAGTAAGAATAGAAACAGAGCAAGCAGTAATTAAAGTAATGACAAAAATTGTTGGAGAAGCTTCAGTTGTAGCAAGACATGCAGTTGATGCTGAACAAGAGGATATTCCCTCCACTTTAGCTATTAACATTGAAGATGATACAATGGACATTGAAGGTACTAAGGTTACCATGGACATGGAAGATAATGTATTTAAGAATTTAGATAACATTGTTGAAAATTTAGCTCTTGATGAACTAGATAGGACTGAAGAAGTAGTGCAGACTGAATTGGTGAGTGATGAACCTAAAGAGATAGAAGTTCATGCACCCACTCTTGAGGCTAAGAAGAAAGAAATTGGAACTTTTTTTGAAGACTTAGGTAAAGAAGTTGATGATGATGATCAACTAGAGCTGATTAGTTCATTGAATAAGATTATTGGAAAGAATAAGAAGGTAAAGAATCTAGAAGGAAGTCTAAAGGAACTGACAGAGAAGTTGCAAAGTATTGTAACTACACATATTTTAGAAGTAGATCCTTTGGAGAGAGCCAAAAAGGTACTAAGTACTTTTGATGATCAGTTTACCAACTTATCAGACATTGCTAAAGTAAGAGCTCAAGCAGCTTATGAAGCTGAAATGCTTTTAAGTATAAGTCAGAATATCAAAAATGATATTATTAGTCTTGATGTTTGTATCAAGAACTTGAGGAAACATTTGGAGATTGGAAAAGCTTTGTACATGCAGTGTACAAAACCTGAGATTTTGACAGCAGCAGAGGAGTAGAAAATCAAGGTGAAGGAAGCTAAGATTTAGAATGAATCTAATCTTCTTTCTAGACCCAATGTAAAAGTAAGTGATGTTGAGAAGAAAGTTAGGAAGTGTTATGATGAAATTAGATCATTTCAAGATGAAAAGAATAGAAAATTGAGAAGATTTGAACTTCTGAGAGAGCATACATCTATGAAGTTGAGCATTATTAAGGAATAGTTAGAAGAATGTCTTATTGCTAAGGCATCATTTCAAAAATTTAATTTTGAGAACCTTCAAGCTTGTCAGATAGTAGCTTATGGATAAAGCACACTTCTAAATGTGGCAGATTCTATCAAAAAGTCATGGGAGAAAGAGTTTAAAGCCATGAAAGTAAATTTTTCAGATTGTGTTGCAGGCCTACCGGCTTTGCAATAAGTAAATGGAGGTATAATATTTTTTTTGGGGTTACAATTTTGTAATCCTCCCTACTTTATTTTGTCATTGTTGTCAAAGGGGGAGTGATTGTAGTACATCAAAAAATTGTTTTGTATATGAGGATTGATACTCTTAGGGGGAGTATTGTATGAATTTTTGTATTAGAAAGTATATTTTGAGGAGTTATAAGTATAGTATACATATTCTATACTATGGCCAGAATTTTGTTATACATTTTGAGATTTTGACTTGTACACTTAGCCAATTTTCTCATATGTTGCCACCAATGACAAAGGGGGAGATTGTTGGCAATTTGGCTGAAGTGAGTACATAGATGTTGTCATTATGGAAAAATATGATCCACATTAAGAGTGCACAGGTCAGAGAGAAAGTATGGTAGATTGCAATGCAAATTTGTCTAAGTGTGAGACAGTGTTTTCACAATGTACCAGGATACAGTTTTGGTTTGTGACATTGACTGGAGCAAGTTCAATGCTTGCGCACTTGAACATAGATGTTATGATGGCTACTAATGACCCATCTCAAAGCACAAGTTAGTACAAAATGTACAGAATTAGTTATGGCAGTTTTATCGAAGACAATGTTAAGCCAACAGGTCAGAATAATAAGACAAAATTGGTAAAGAGTTAAGGGATTATTTTGTTTACCAAAATAATGACTTAACAATATAAAGGGATGACATCATAGATTTTAACCATTAGATAAAGATATATGGAAGCTGACCATGTAAAGTTATTAGCCTTAATAACTTGTATATATGCAATTGTAATTGTAAAGAAAAGTAGCGATGAAAAAGTGAAAGTGATGTAATGAATGTAATTGTAAAGAAAATGTAATAGTGATGATGCGAAGATAAGAAAAGAAAAAGAATATTGATGCAAGCAGTATAAGGTTATGTACCTTAATCCATTTTTGTAATCTGTATACATTATATATTACTTGTTTGGGCAATGGGCTCATCTTGTAATCAAATTTTGTATCTACAACTCCTAACAGGGTTGAGGCTTCTAACAAGGCCTATAGTCCCTTAACAAGTATTGATACACTATACATATGTAATAGACTCCTAATAGGGTCAACATCCTTAATAGGATACTTTTGATTAGTGGATCTTTATGGGTACCATCCCCACCAGGGTTTCCTTGAGAACATATCATGTGTTATGAGTTCTTTATTGCTATGCATATTGTTTAGTTTCTTATGTTATGCATGTATAAAGATAATCTATTATATCCATAAGTGGGAAAAAGATAAAGTTTGTAGAATACTGATTCACCCCCCATCTTAGTATTGCCTATTTCTAACAGATGATGCCTGACACATCTACCATGTTGGAAATATAGATGTAGTAACTAAGAGGGGGGGATGAATCAGTTAACCACAAAATATTACCACTGATCCCTTAGATGTCCTATTAAATTATTTACTACTAGCATATAGAGAAATGCTAAAACTCGGTAATTGCAGAGAGTGTTAATTTAAGCATTCATCAGTGATTAACATGCATGAATAAAGAAAATACCATGAACACAAGAGACACCAAATTTAACGTGGAAACCTAATATGGGAAAAACCACCAATGTAACTAGTTACTAATTTTCACTCTTCTGAAGTGATGCCTTGTTAGGAGCCAACCTGGTAAAAGGTTACAAAACACATTGTTAAGTGTGACCTTGTTAGAGGATTTAATCACCCTGTTAGGAGTGGCCTTGTAAGAGGTCTTCAAATAATTCAATAGAACTGTCACCTTGTTAGAGGATTTACAAAATGGCTATTAAACCAACTGGGTTAGGAGATTTTGAAATCACTGCTATAATGGTAAGAAAGTAACAATGAAGTGACCTGAATAGTGATGCAACTGAATTGCTAATTATAGATCTCTGTTTTGCTTCACTAGATCCTTCCTGATCAAATATATCTCTGCTGCTCTTCAAGGATATCTAACCATCCTTCAAAATTCACTCATACTATTCTTCTCTTTCTTTTTTTTTCTTACTCATAATTCACAACTTGACCTTCTATATATATACCATTCAGATTGTCAAGTTGGCACTAATAATTATTACAAACATTACTAATAATTTCAACAGTCAGCTGGAATAAACCAACTTTATTTCTTAAATTGACAAAATCCTTTACTAGGCTGACCTTGCTCAGTAAACATTAATCTAAAGAAGATTTCCTTTGGTGACCAAGAGAACTCGGTAAGTACTATGAATTCTTCAACATCCTTTGGAGACCGAGTGAACTCGGTAGACACTAACTTTCCTTTGATAACTAAGGAAGCTCAGTTAACACTATTTTCTGCCATACTTTTCTTTTGACACCCGAGAGGTCTCGATAGACACTGGTAACTACTTTGCTGACCGACTGAGCTCGGTAGACACTGGGAACTACTTTGCTGACCGACTGAGCTAATAATTGATATGACATTTATGTGACATCAAAGACAACACATAATCATTCCAACAATCTCCTTCAGACAATTGTATCCAACAATCTCCCTCTTTGGAATTGATGGCAACACAATTTGTCATAGCACAATGAAATTTCACAGCAAACATAGAATAAGGAACATATCCTTAGCTTCATTCTGATTCTCATCTCCCTCTGTCAGCAAACTTCTCTCTCTGACTGAAAACTCTCCCTCTTTTCTTCTTTTAAAAAAAAAAAATCTCTTTCTTAGAAATTTCATGAAATAATGACAGCAAACAGCAAACTCTCCCTCTTTGACAACACATGCCAAAGATAACACACTTCTGTTGAATACCAATGTACCTTAAGTACTAATTCATATGCAATGATTCCTTGACTATGCTGCATCAACTGACTGATCTTCAACATGCTCTGGTTGATGCATTACTAAAAATCAATTTAGTGAGCCTTAGATAGGGGAATGACCCCTAACTTACCTCTTAGATACAAGAATGCATCCTTAGGTAGTGGCTTGGTGAAGATATCTATAATTTGTTCTTTTGTATGAATATATTCCAATCTGATTTCCTTGTCCTGCACCAATTCTCTGACAAAGTGATATTTTATAGCAATGTGTTTGGTTTTGGAATGCATTACTAGATTCTTTGAAATATTTATTGCACTTGTATTATCACAGAACATAACAACTGGTTCTTTGATCTCAACTTTCATGCCTTCCAATAACTGTTTGAACCAAACAATATTAGAGTAGTTTACTGCTGCAGCAATGTATTCTGCTTCTGTTGTGGATTGGGATGTGCAATTTTGTTTTTTACT
The DNA here is from genome assembly GCA_027943335.1 of Chamaecyparis obtusa. Taxonomy (NCBI): domain Eukaryota; kingdom Viridiplantae; phylum Streptophyta; class Pinopsida; order Cupressales; family Cupressaceae; genus Chamaecyparis; species Chamaecyparis obtusa. The sequence goes on along the minus strand of BSBK01005246.1, from coordinate 128,579 downwards.
GGTCCAAGATACTAACCTTTTGCCAATAAAAAATGCTCCACCACTTGTACTCTTTCTGTCATCAATGTTTCCTGCCCAATCAGCATCAGTAAACACTTTTAAGTCCAGATTGCCTCCAAATTTATACCACAAGCCATAATCTTTAGTTCCTTTCAAGTAGCTCAAGATTCTTTTGATTTCCATCATGTGATTTTCTCTGGGTTTTGCTAAGAATCTTGCTACTATACCAACTGCTAAGGCAATATCAGGCCTTGTATGTACTACATACTATAATTTTCCAATCATTGATTTGTATAAGGTCTGATCTATTTCTGTTGAATCATCATCTTTGGTAAGCTTCAGTCCAGTACACATGGGTGTACCAACTGGTTTTGAATCTTCCATACCAAACTTCTTAAGTATTTTCTTGATGTATTTAGACTGAGTAATGTAGATACCATTCTTGCTCTACTGAATTTGAAGTCCAACACAGAATTTTATCTGACCAAACATAGACATTTCAAATTATTTGTTCATTTTCTCTGAAAATTCTTTGCACTGATCATCATTCCCTGTAAACACAGTATCATCTACAAATATTTCTACCAAAACAATTTTTTTATCTGGTCCTTCTTTGATGTATAAATTACTATTGTCATTAGCGCTTTTGAAATTAATCTGAGTTAGATAGTTATGTAATCTTTCATACCATGCTCTAGGGGCTTGTTTAAGACCATATAGTGCTTTGTGTAACTTGCAGACCATATCCCTTTTGTCTGGATCCATAAAACCTTCAGGTTGCTCAATGTAGACTTCTTCATCAAGAATACCATTGAGAAATACAGATTTTATATCCATTTGATATACCTTAAATCCTTTATGTGCTGCATATGCAAGTAGAGTCCTTACACCTTCTAATATTGCAATAGGAGAAAAATTCTCTCCATAATCTATACCTTCTTCTTGAGAATATCCTTTACATACCAATCTTACTTTGTTTCTTGATACTTGACCATCTTCATTCAACTTATTTTTGAATGCCCATTTTGTCCCGATTACATTTTTATCTTTAGGCCTAGGTACAAGAGTCCATGTCTTATTTTTTTCTATTTTCTCTATTTCTTCATTTATAGCCTCAATCCAACTTTCATTTTCCAATGCATCTTTGACATTTTTAGGTTCAAAATCAGCAAGTAAACATGTACCTTTTAGTTTATTCCTTGTCATAGTGCCATCTAATTTGTTTCCAATAAACTGATCTATTGTATGATGCTTCCTGACATACTTTACCAATATAGGTTCCTTTCTTCTTGAATGAGTTACATTTTCATCTTCTTGAATTTCATCTTCAAGTTCAGTTTTCTCGGGCTCAGTAGATATTTGCTCGGTAACTTTAGGCTGAGACTTGATTTCTTGTGACTCAGTCTGAACTTCTTCTTGTGACTCGGTTACTATACTGGGCTCGGTTGATGTAGTCTCCTCATTGACAGATGTGTCTAGCAATGTATCAGGTTCAATGTAAACAAATCTTCTATAATCCTCTGGTTCTCTTTTGCTTTCTTCTTCATTCTTTTCTGCAAACTCATCTACTTTCACATGTGCACTTTCTATGATTTTATGAGTAGACAAATTTAGACATTTATATGCCTTACTTTTGCAAGAATATCCCAAAAATATTCCTTCATCACCTTTTTCATCAAGTTTTCCTTTTCTAGATTCTTTCAAGATGTAACATTTACTACCAAATACTTTTAGGTAACTTACATTGGGTTTATAGCCATACCATAACTCATAAGGAGTTTTGAATGTGTCTTTCCTCAACTATACTCAGTTCAAGGTATGAACTACAGTGCTAATAGCTTCCTTCCAGTATTTCATAGCAATGTTCTTTTCAATCATTAGAGTCCTTGTACAATCCATGATAGATCTGTTCCTCCTTTCAGCTATTCCATTCTGCTCAAGAGTTCTTGGAGCTGATACCTATCTTTTGATTCCTCTTTCAATGCAAAAATTATTGAATTCATGGGAGATGAATTCACCACCTCTGTCTGATCTCAAGCACTTCATTCTTTTTCCTATTTCCTTTTCTACTCTTGCCAAATACCATTTGAATTTCTCAAATGCTTCTGACTTTTCTCTTAAATACATAACAGTCATCATTCTAGAGTAATCATCAACAAAGAGAATAAAGAATTTTTCTCTAATATAGCTTTCAATTCCAATAGGTCCACATAAGTCAGTATGCACAATATCCAAAATATCTTCAGACTGATAGTTTTTACTTTTAAAGCTAGTCTTTCCCATTTTACCAATCTGACAATTCTTGCATAGACCAATATCAGGTTTCTTCAACGTAAGAATACCTCTTACTTTCTTGAATTTTCTTATTTTCACCATATTATCAAAATTTACATGACATAACCTTTTGTTCCATAACCAACTTTCTTCAATTTGAGCAATAAAACATGAGCATTCACCGAGATCAAGATAAAATAGGTTACCTTTGGTTTGTTTGCCTGAACCAATCAGTTTTCCTTTGTCATTCAACAATCTTGCTTTGCCATTCATGAATTCAACCTTGAGTCCACTGTTGATTAGCTATGCTACACTTAGAATATTATGTTTTAGTCCTTCAACCCAATATGCATTATCACATATAAGTTCTTTGTTTAATGAAATTTGTCCTCTTCCTTTTATACAACAAGGTTCATTGTTTCCAAACCTTACACTACCACCATCATAGTCTTCAAAATGTTCAAACTTAGTTTTGTCACCAGTCATATGATGTGAGCATCCACTGTCTATAATCCATGTATCATTTTTTCTTATATGAGAGAAAAGTGCCATCTCATCTTCATCATCATCAGATTCATCTTTTACAACAATGAAGACAATTTCTTCTTCACTATCAAAATCCTTATCCAAAAAACATGTTTTCTTACCTTTATCCTTGAATGACTTGAAATTCTTCTTGCCATTATACTTGTGACCTTTCTTCTCATCTTTGCTTTGTTTGTTTGGGCACCTAGCTAGCTGCAATATGACCAATTTCTTCACATGAAAAATAGATTAAGGGAGTTTTACCTTTGTATTTAGCTCTGCCTCTAGTATATTTCTTTGCAAGTAATGCTTCAATAACTTCAAGATCACTGTCTGAACTTTCCTCTGATTCTTCTTCACTTTTTGACTAGATTTTCTTGCCCTTCTTAAGTGAGAGTTTGGCCTCAAATGCTGATTCAATATTTTTAGAAGTTGGAGCATAGTTATCATAGTTGTCCAATTCAAAAGCTATCAATCTTCCAACTAAGGCATCCAAAGTTATATTGTGATTTTGTTCACATCTTCTTTCTTGAATAGCAGATACTCTTATTGCATAGATAGGAAGCAATGTTCTAAGAACCTTACTTATAATAGTTTCATCATCAATTTTTCCTCTAGAAGCTTTGATTGCACTAACACTCACCTTGATTCTTTCAACATATTTTGCAATGTTTTCATCTTCTTTCATCTTCATCTGATCAAATTGTCCTCTTAGGCTTTCTGCTTTGGCTCTTTTCACATTGTCATCACCACCATAAAATTTCTTCAGCTTGTTCCACATTTCATAGGTAGTTGTGTAGTCTTTGATCTCATCAAATTCTTCATAGCTAAGGGTTGATGCAATATCTATCATCATGGTGTTATGGTTCTTTTTCTCTACAATGTCTTCAACAGTTAATGCGCCAGTAGGAATAGTATATTCTTGATCAATATATTTGCATCCTGAATCACCAATGGAAGCCAGATGAAGTCTCATGAGACCTTGCCATGCTGAAAAGTTATCTCTGTTAAGCCTTGGAATTTCTCTCTTGTAAGACATCCTAATCTTTAGCTTAGGTCCTTAAAACCCTTCCTGCAAGCACCAAAAGCTCTGATGCCAATTGTTGGAAATATAGATGTAGTAACTGAGAGGGGGGGGTGAATCAGTTAACCACAAAATATTACCACTGATCCCTTAGATGTCCTATTAAATTATTTACTGCTGACATACAGAGAAATGCTGAAACTCAGTAATTGCAGAGAGTGTTAATTTAAGCATTCATCACTGATTAACATGCATGAATAAAGAAAATACCATGAACACAAGAGACACTAGATTTAACATGGAAACCCAATATGGGAAAAACCACCAATGTAACTAGTTATTGATTTTCACTCTTCTGAAGTGATGCCCTGTTAGGAGCCACCCCAGTAAAAGGTTACAAAACACACTATTAGGTGTGACCTTGTTAGAGGATTTAATCACCCTACTAGGAGTGGCCTTGTAAGAGGTCTTCAAACAATTCAATAGAACTGTCACCTTGTTAGAGGATTTACAAAATTTTTGTTAAACCAACTCGGTTAGGAGATTTTGAAATCACTACTACAATGGTAAGAAAGTAATAATGAAGTGACCTGAATAGTGATGCAACTAAATTGCTGATTACAGATCTCTATTCTGCTTCACTAGATCCTTCTTAATAAAATATATCTTTGTTTCTCTTTAAGGATATCTAACCATCCTTTAAAATTCGCTCATACTATTCTTCTCTTTCTTTTTTTTGCTTACTCATAATTCACAACTTGACCTTCTATATATATACCATTTAGATTGTCAAGTTGACACTAATAATTATTACAAACATTACTAATCATTTCAACAGTCAGCTGGAATAAACCAACTTTATTTCTTAAATTGACAAAATCCTTTACTGGGCCGACCTTGCTCAGTAAACATTAATCCGAAGAAGATTTCCTTTGGCGACCGAGAGAACTCGGTAAGTATTGTGAATTCTTCAAAATCCTTTGGAGACTGAGTGAACTTGATAGACACTAACTTTCCTTCGATAACCGAGGAAGCTCGGTTAACACTATTTTCTGCCATACTTTTCTTTTGACACCTGAGAGGTCTCGGTAGACACTGGTAACTACTTTGCTGACCAACTGAGCTCAGTAGACATTAGGAACTACTTTGCTAACCGAATGAGCTAACAATTGATATGACATCTATGTGACATCAAAGACAACACATAATCATTCCAATAATCTCCTTCAGACAATTGTATCCAACACTACCATACACATGCAAGTATGGGGTCAGTAAAGTCATAAGCATCAATGATTTCCTAACATATAATCTATCATCCTAAAGTAATCATAACATTTATAAAATTAGACTAGGGGTGGGGTACTACACTAAATGAATAATTTATTTATTTAAAAAGGATTTGGTTGAGATAATATTTATTAAATTGATTTAATAAATAGGAGAGATTAATATTTAAATTTGATTTAAATATTTTTGGGAGTGATTCTTTAATTAAATGAATTTAATTAAAATGGAGGAGGATAATAAGAATAATAATTAATTAATCAATTAATTAAATAATTATGATGTCATCAGAATTTTACTAATTAAAATATTTTTAATTAATAAGATATATTTTTAGGTGTCTACATTTTGCCCTTCTTGATGCGATGCCACAAGTGGCGTGGTGTCAAAGAAAAGAAAATAAGATACCCCAAAGGAAAGGGGATATAATGATGAGATCAATGATTATAGAAGGTTGCGGCCCCTCGAGAAAATAGTGCAAAGAGGAGCTTTGTGGAAGTTTCTCAAAAAAAGACACAGAGAAGAAGGGGAAAGAAGGAGAGAGGGTGGAAAGGAGAGATAAATAGAAAACCTTCAAAGAGAAAAGATGAATGAATGTAGTATGATGCTAAATAATGCATGATGAGTTTAAATGCATGGTAATTGGATTTGGGGATTTCATTATGTTTGATTTTGGAGAGTACAACCTAGTTTAATATAGAAATTCTAGAGACCTACCAAGGTTATTAGGAACTCAAGGCCTTGTCACAAGTGTTGCATAGGATAGACACAAAAATAAGCACACAAAGGGTTTCCTCAGTATCATGCATGAAACCCAGAGGAGGAATGGTGGAAATGATTTCGAGGAAACCATAAATAGATGACTGACATTCAAGTAGAAAGATGATAAAAAAAGACATGCATCAAAGTGTCCTCATTCATAGCACACCATGATATAAAGGATCGTGGTGAATTTGAGGAGAGGAAAAATGAGAAGCTTTAAAAGATAAACAAGATCCAAAGGAAAAAATCCAAGATCAAATTGATAACTCCAAAAGACATCCTTTTCGAAGGAGAGAGATTGATTGTTTGATTGATAGGGGAGATTAGGTCAGACATGAGGAAGGATACATTTTGCATGGACCCATTTGATTGATGATGGGAGATTAGGTAGGACATGAGGAATGATACATCCTACATGGACCCATTTGTTGAAGATAATGTTGTGATTTTTTTGGAAAATGATAATCAAGGATAACCAATGTGAGAAAGGATAGTTGATAAAATATTTTGTTGAAGTGCAATGATTAGGTGAGATAGTTTTAGTTTGATCAAAGTGTTGCAACATGGATAAGGATATGTAAAATGAGATGTAATGATATAGCACAAAGGGGATGTTCAATGTATAGTGGATATGTATAGAATCTAAGGGATTGGGATGGAATAACTACTAAGGGACATTGGTAGAATAATTGTTGAGGGATACTGCTAGAAGAAGTATTGAGGGATGGATTTCATGGATGAGGATTGATTGATTGACTGATTGATTTGATTTGATTGGATTGGTTTGATTGGTTTGATATGATTGATTGGTTTGACTAGTCTTATATGAGGAAATATACATCCTAAAAATACCAATTATGAATTGCTCAACTAGGATTCCTATGACAAAAGATAAGCAAGGCACTCAAACCTCAAAGGTACTTGGGGTTGATTGTTGAAGCACTTGGCCAGAGAGGGACAACAATAATGATGACATGAGGGTTGACTGATGTAAAGGATAAGACCTAAATATACATATGTACAAATGAGCTTAGGTGGAGACACAACCTACACTATGTCCAAGACATGGATTATGATGTAAAGGGGATTGGGGATGAAGTTGATGTTGCAAAGATATGTATAGTGATGACCCAGTTTGGCTAGAAAGCCAAGATGGATAGATGGTGGATAGGGTGATGATGGATGATGTGTCCTAAAATGACACAAGGATTGGGAAGGATTCATCCTGATGATGATGATTGGATTGAGATCAAGGCTTGAACCATGCTAGGAACAAGACTAAGGATGTGTTTGGATGTATTGATTGGTGTTAAATTTTGGATAGCTAGATGATATGGATATGATTTGAATGTGTTGGAAGATTAATAGGAATATTTGGATGGTTGGAAGGATATTCTTAGGGATTATAGATGGAGGGACTACTTTGGAATGTATTCAATAGATGTGCTGAGGGATGGAGCTAGAGGAAGATATGGATTGGGAGATGAAACGACATGTTTGGAAGAAGATAAGGATTTGATGGATGGAAAGATTCAGGATCTGGAATTGATGGATTTGAAGGATATGGATGGGGGGATGGAAATATGGATGTGATAATCTCTCCAAGGAATATGTGACCAAGTAATAAGATGCCCCCACTTAGAATAGTTCATATATTTAGAGGTAGATTTTTAGAATGGCTTGATAGGATGGAGGATATGCCAGCAAGGATGGAAGGATTGGTAAGAGCTAGGATAATAAGAGGATGATAGATATGGATGGAAAATAGTGTGATAGAAAGGATGGGTGTATAGAATATAGGTTCCCAAAATCATGCATACTTGGTGGATTTATTTTATTATTAATATCCAAAGGAGGATGGAGGAGGTGAAGAATAGGATGTGTTAGAAGGAAATTTCCCCCAATTATGGAGAGGAACTAGATGAGGGGGGGTTACACATGATACCCATTTGATAGGTTTTCATCATTGTACTTGTCCAAGGTGCTTGAATTACAAAGTTTTCACCATTCACTAAATGTTTTTCTTGATGCAGTCAAGGTTGGTGAATCCAATTAAAGAAAGACTAACCTTGCAGTCAAACTAATATGCAGTATAAACACACAACAAGAAACACATATCTGAAATCAAATAGAATTCCTTATTCATCAAATCACTAATTACATGCAATGTGCCAAGCTATAAGGCCTTCCTAGTTATAGCTAGGTATAAAGCAAGTAACAATCTACAAGATCTCGTAGGATCCAAATCTTTTCCACAACATTAGCATTCAGCTAGCCTAGGTTTACAACACACAGCACACTGGTAGGTACCCAGGAAAGATCTAAACTTGTACTCAAATTTCCAAGCAATCTTCTTGTTCCTAAGCTCATAGGCTACTAACCTCTCTTCCACAATCTGATGATTCTCCCTAAACAACTACCCAAGCACCCTATAAATACTAAATCCCAGCCACATGTCAACTAATGAAACAAATAACCAATACAAACAAATATTAAATGCTAAAACATCATTCGGCTCTTACATAGTCTTACAAGATAAATAAGCTCTACAAAGATGGACCCAAAGGTCATCAAATCTACATAGAAGAATGCAACATGCTAGATTTAGGTCCCCATGCATCCAACGGTCAATCCATAACTTGAGGAGTGTGACCCAAATTAAATGCACTAGTTGGCCAAGCCGATTCACCCAAACAATCCAGTTGGCAAGGAAGAACACTAAGCAATAGAAGAAATAACCAAGAATCAGTTGACCGACCATGCCAAGCATGACCAAGCAACACATTTAATGTTGAGCAATAGGAAACTAATGCCTTTAGCTACTGAGCATTCTTTAGAGACTGAGCATCTCAGAAACCATAATAACCGAGAAACCAGTCTCCCAAATCAAGCAAGAACTCCACTAAACCAAGGTCAAAACCAAAAATCTACCTTCAAAGAAAAACATATTTTTCATTGATATAGGATTGCCAAGAATCCTAGGATGCTCCTGCATCAGACACCCCAAGTCAGAAAGATTTTCTCTTAAGAAAATTAGGAATGCCTCAAGGGAATCAGAATAGGTATGTTGAATATGTTCTTCACCCACATCTCTCCTTTCCCTTCATCCCAAGTAGTCTTTGCTTCATTCACTGTCTCATGCAAAAAGTGCTTCTACTTTTCATTGCACTTATCCCTTCGATCGACAACTGATAGAAACCTATTCTGACCACTACCTACCAAAGTAGTGCCTTGGTTAGGTTCATCCTCCTCAAACTTCTCAATCAACATAGTATCATATGAATCTATCTATGTCACAAATGTCACCATCTGTTGAACCATCTCTGCTTGCATAACCATTTGTTTCTTGATCTCAACAAACTCTTTATATATCTCATTCACTTTCTCCTTCAAATCAAGCTTAACATGAATAGTTTCATCAATCCTTTGCTCCTAAGGATTGTCACAAGGAAAACACCTGATAACTCCACATCCTTTAACCCCTATATCTTGTAAAGATATCATCTTATGCCGAGCTCCATCATGCCTAACCACATAAGTGTTAGCATGACCATCAAATAACACATTTCTATCAAATTGCCAAGGTCTACTGAGCAATAGATGATAGACATCCATCAGCAACACATCACACAATATCTCATCATGGTAAGATCCAATCTAGAAATTAACAAAGAATTTATCTTCAACTCTAGCATTAGAAACATTTTGTATCCAACTAATCTCATAAGGATTAGGATGCTTCCTCATCTCTAAATTCAATTTACTAACCATTTCATCTGAAACAAAGTTCTGAAAACTACCACCATCAACTAGAACATTACATACCTTATCTTTTCACTTGCATCTAGTCCTAAAAAAATTTCTCCTTTGCACTTTTTCAGAGACACATGTAGCCAATCTTCTAGTGACAAGACATTCACCTTTCTCTAGAACATTCTCAATGTCTTCTTCAACAACTAATGCAACTCTTTTCTTAGAACACTGCCAACTTCTATGACCAGCTTCACCATAGTTATAACACATACCAATGAACTCATTATTCCGCTTACCTCTCTATCTAGCATTCTTAGTAACTTGACCACTGCTAGACCCAACATTAGGTTTAGGATTCTCTATCACATTACTTTTGGCAATTGTCTCACCAGTCTTACCTCCTCGGTTCCTACTATTCTGTCTACCTTCAAACATCTTATTCAACTTCTCTTCAATCTTCAATGCCAGTTGATAAGCATCTCCTATTGTTTTCATTCGAATAGTAAGAAATTCTTCTTGAATACTAGGTCTCAAACCATAGACATACCTAGCAACCTTCTCTTTATCAACTTCAGAATGACCATTCCTAATCAGAAGTCTATAAAACTCCTCAGTATACTCCTGTAATGATTTCTTAGTCTTCTTCAAAGCTTACATCTTCTTAAACATTTCCAATTCATAATCCACTGGAATGAATTTCTTCTTCAATTTATCAACCATTCAGTTCCACTTAGTGATCTTTTCTTTTCCTCTTCTACCCCTTTCCAACTGAACTTCTCTCCACCAAATATTTGCATGACCTTTCAACTTAGTCTTTGAAAATCTAACTCTATCAGGATCTTCTACTTCTCCATACTCAAAGTATTCATCAATCTCATTGATCCAGTGAATCAAATATTCATGCTTAAGGCTTCCAGCAAATGTAGAAACTTCAATCTTAGGTCTCCTCCCAATCTTAGACATAGCTTTCAAGATTCTATTCTCCTCTAGATCTCTAGCTTCTTCTACAACTTCTTCAAAATGATCTTCTTCTTCAGATTCATCATCACTATCCTCTTTCAAGGTAGGCTTGTTCTTCCTCAATTATTCTTGCAGGCCTTGCACTTGTTTTTGCAAAGTCCTAAAATCATCAAGACTGAATTCTCCAATAGTCTCTTCATCTAAAGTCTCATGATTTCTCCTCGGAGGCATCTTCAAATCAAGATCTAGACACACAAGATCCACTCAGCTCCCATAGGAACAAACCTTGCTCAATAAGATCAACTTTCTCCAATAGGAACAAAGCTTGCTCTGATACCACTTGACGCAGTCAAGGTTGGTGAATCCAATTTAGGATAGACTAACCTTGTAGCCAAACTAATATGCAATAGAAACAAACAACAAGAAACATAGATTTGAAATGAAACATAAGTCCTTATTCATCAAATCACTAATTACATGCAATGTGCTAGGCTATAAGGCCTTCCTAGTTATGACCAGATACAAATCAAGTAACAATCTACAAGATCTCATAGGATCCAAATCTTTTCCACAACATCAGGATTCAGCTAGCCCAGGTCTACAACACACAACACATTGGTAAGCACCTAGGAAAGATCTAAACTTGTACTCAAACTTCCAAGAAATCTTCCTATTCCTAAGCTCACAGGCTACTAACCTCTCTTCCACAATCTGATGATGCTCCCTAAAAAACTACCCAAGCACCCTATAAATATTGAATCCCAGCCACAAGTCAGTTGATGAAACAAATAACCAATACAAACAAATATTAAATTCTAAAACATTAGTTGGCTCTCACATAGCCTTACACAATAAATAAACTCTACAAAGATGGCCCCAACGGTCATCATATCCATATAGAAGAATGCAACATGCTAGATCTAGGTCCCCATGTGTCCAATGGTCAATCCATAACTCAAGGAGCACAACCCAAATTAAATTCACTAGTCGGCCAAGCCAATTTACCCAAACAATCTAGTTGGTAAGGAAGAACACCAAGCAATAGAAGAAATAATCAAGCATCAATTGACCGACCATGCCAAGCATGACAGAACAACACAGTTAATGCTGAGCAATAGGAAATCAATGCCTTCAGCTGTCGAGCATTCTTCAGAGACCGAGCACCCCGGAAACCATAATAACTAAGCAACTAGTCTCCCAAACCAAGCAAGAACTCCACTAAACCAAGGTCAAAACCAACAATCTACCTTCAAAGACAAACATATTTTTAGTTGATATAGGATTTCCAAGAATCCTAGGATGCTCCTACATCATTTCTTTTCTTTTTTCTCTTTTTATTTTTATTTTTTTCTCTTGATTTTTTTATGTTTTGGATTTTTTTTCTTTTTTGACTTTTTTGTTGACTTTTTGACTAGATGTTGGTACAACTTCATTAGGATGGATGGATTATTCAAAGGGATGGATGAGATGATTGTGATTGTAGATATGTGTGAGTGAGGGATATGATGGTAGAAAGTTCCTGGATGGGCTAATAGAAAGTGAGAATGATAGGGGGATGTTGTTAGGACCAACATTGGCACATGTTGTGAGGTTGGTGGATGGAGTTGATGAGAAGTGAATGGATCATGTTGATATGATGGAGGAATTTTTGGGACATAAGGACCCAAAATAGATTTAGGAGAAGGGGGAGTTGAATGAGTAGATGGTGGATTAGGAACCATGGATGCCATTGTGGATGCTTCTTTTAGATGCATTGCATCTTTTTTCTTTGGGATCCATAAAGTTTTTCCTTTTTCTTTGGTGGGCCTTTTTTACCATTAGGATGTAGTGGATTTTTCTTTTCCTTTGGTGGGCCTTTGTGGCCATTTGTACTTAGTGCATTTTTTGATTGGATTTTTCTTTTCTTGAGCATGTCTTTCAGAGCGGAAATGGAAATCTTTAGATTTTTGATAGATTTTGTGCATCTTTGAGTTGGCATCAAAATTGATATGGGTAGGACTAGAGATGTTGGAACATTAAATTTTGGAAAATTTGGAGTTCCAAATTCCATACCAAGAAGAAAATTCCACTATCTAGATGTATGTAATGCATAATTTCACAAGTCTATCTCCAAGAAACTAGCATTGATGCATGTGTTAAATGATCATTTTCTAGCCTTGAGTGGTTAGGATATCATATAACAATGAAGAAATATATGGTACTAAGGAGGACATAGCTTAAAGACCTAGGCAAATGGCATTAAGTGAGTAAAAGGAAAGAAATTAATCAATATAATACATCAATAAAGTCATGGGGATCAGCATAACCTACCCCAATAAATACTTCATCATAACATACACTAGAAGTCAGGTGAGATTTGAGTTGGACTGACAGTCAATTGGTGTATTGCTATATGTCACACCAAGAAAATATTTGGAATCATCAGGGAGGATCATGCCAATATATCTATCAGAAAAAAATTCACTAGTAGTGGAGAGAAAAACATATTAGACTGGTGGCTCATGAGTATCTCAGTATTAGACATGTTGATAGAAGATACAAGATTATCATAAAAGGTTATAATGATATGTTCATTGGGGTAAGTTCTGATAGAGGAGTAGGGTGAAGTTAGTTAGACCAACACCCAATAAATTGTGTGAGGTAACCTACACTGATAAATAGGAGAAGAATAAATGAAGATACATTAATTATATGTTATAAATTGCACGAGGAAACATATTTAGTGTAGGTGTCCAAGATTGAAATAAATTCAACAAAATTACTTGTGAAGAACTTACAAAGATTGCAAAATTGAAAAGCTTAGAGACTATTCATGCAAAACTGAGAAAATGGAGGATTCCAGTACATCAAGAAGGAAGAAACTAGCCATGAGTAGAAGAGAAAAAAGCTAAAACAAAGGAGAAATAGGTATAAGGATTATGTGTCATCTATATGGCCAACTATGAAACCATAGCATAAATATAATTATGAACATAAGGAATGGAATATGAAGCACTAGAGGGGATACTTACTTTATTTTTAGACCATGTATCCATTATACACCCCTAAAATAGCTTTGAAATACCTCTAATATTTTTAAACAACTTGTAATATGGTAATTAATTACATTAGCTAATGCATTTTTAGGATTTGGAGTTATTTTTATTTAAAAGGGTGCTTTGTTTTCACCCAAAAGGGTATGCCTTTTCATTTTTTTAACAAATCCTCATATATATAAGGAGGATATGTTAGAAATTGCAATTGAAACAATTGTTGTATTGTCATTGATGTCAAACCTTAACTGGTAAGAATGTTGCTACTTAGGAAAGTACTATATCTATTTGAGTGTTGCTAAGGTGCTAAGCAAGGTTGGTAACAATAGCACCTAAGGAAAGGTTGAGTTATCTTGATACTACAAAGTGTACTTGACTATGCACAATGATGAGATAATGTATTGTTTATCTTAGTAATACTAAAGACTAAACTGGTAGGCTTGACCAAGCAAAGAATAGAAAAATCATGTTTAAGTTGAGTAATGTTAGTGTCGACCAAGTTGGTATATGCTGAGAAAAATCATAGTGTCAACTGAACAACAGTTAATTGCTGAGGAAGACAATGTAAGCTAAGGAAATAGTTTTAGTAATGACCGAGCTTTCTACATGAAGACCAAGTAGACAATCACAGTATTGACCGAGCATCAGCAATTTTATATTTGAAGAGAATTTAATTTTGGAGCCGACATTGTTGAATTCTTGGATTATGTAAAATGTGTTGACTTTATTTATTGATTGTTTGGAAGCATTAAATGAATTGTTAAACATTTTATTGTAAATCTTTAAGAGATTTGAGATGATTCTAGAAAAGGAGCCGAAGAACATGAAGTGGGTAGATTTAATGAATTTGACCTAACCCTAATATCTATGAATGAGATTGAGTGAAAAAAGATGAGTTAACCTAATTGAGGAAAATATAAGGGAACCTGAGATATGCAAATGTACATGGAGAACAAAGAATGCTAGAAGAGGAAAGTTTTATTGACTGAATAAGCAGAAAAGGCTGAAGGATAATTGTGGTGATTGCTTGAAGAAAAGTTCCAAGTAGATCAGAGATGGAATGGAAAAGTTTCAAAGTCAATAAACTATCATTAGTGTACAGAATCAGATCTAATATTTGCAAAGGTTGGATTTTTATCGAGCTCACTTCAGAAGAGTGAAAATAATAGTAGCATGTTACAAAGTGGTTTTTCCCAAATTGGGTTTCCACTATAAATCCTGGTGTTAATACTTGTGTGAATGTTTTGGTTTGAACATTACTATGTTTTGCAAGTTAAGTTACAACTAGGTAGTGGACTACATTGTTAGATGTTTCTATTATTGAATCAGTGATGACCGAGTTTGTTTTGGTTATTGGATCTAATTTAAGGATAAGTTTTTGAGATTGTTTTATACATCAAGACCTAAGAACAATTGATTCAGCCCCCCTCTCTGTTGTTCTAAATCATATTAACAATTGGTATCAGAGCCAAGTTGCTTATTATTAGTTTTGACATAATCAAGTTTAAAGGGGCTTGAAGCAAATGATCAGGATGTATAAGAAGGAGGTACCAAAGATAAATAAGGAAAACTTTCCTGCATGGAAAAGCTTGATGAAGCTACATTTGGCTAGTATTGGTGACTCTGCAAAGTACTACATTGAGAACAACTATGTCTCACCTATCACACCTTTGACTGCCGAAGAAATGAGAGCTAAGCAAGAACATAACCAGGCAATGCTGGAGATTGCATATGCCCTAAGCTATCAAGAATTTGAGGACATTAAGGACTACACAATTGCTAAGGATATATGGGACACTCTTGTAAGGATCTATGGTGGTGACTTGAATGTGCTAAAAGAAAAGGCCGAGAGTCTTAGAGGTAAGTTTGATGAAATGAGAATGCAATAAGCTGAAAACATTACACAATATTGTGGTAGAATAAAAGAAGTTGTGAATGATATTAGAGGAGAAAATGGGACTATTGATGATGAAACTATAATTGGAAAATTACTAAGAACCATGTGTCCTATATATGGTATTAAGATCTTAGCTATTTAGGAATCTAGATGTAACTCTGCTAATGTGCTTACTTTGGAAAGTCTGGTTGGTAAGCTGACTGCTTTTGAACTCTCTAACTATGATAATTTCACTATTGGAAGCATTGGAAATGTTGAATCTGCTTTCAAGTCATAGCTAGTTCTGAATAAGCCAAAGAAAGAAAAAGAAAGATGCATCAGTGAAAGTGAAAGTGATAGTGATAGTAAAAGTGACAGTGACACTTCTGATGAAGACCTAGAAGATCTAGAAGCTCTTATGGCTAGCAGACTAAGAAAGGGAAAAGGAAAGTATAAAGGTAAACTCCCTATTATATGTTTTGCATGTAATAAAGTTGGTCATATAGGTGCTAGATGTCCTGATAGGAAGGATAAAGATGACAAAAGGAAAAGCAAACACAAAGACAAAAAAGATGATAGAAGCTACCGATGGAACAAAGACTACAAAGGAAAAGGTAAGAAATCTTGTTACATTTCTGAAAAAGAGACTGACACTGATAGTGATGATTTTGAAATTGAGGTAGTCTATGTTGCAATGAAAGATGAATCTGATGAGGATGAGAAAACTGCATTGATAGCCTATGTGAACAAGAATGATAAATGGATTGTTGATAGAGGCTGTTCACATCACATGACTAGTGACAAAAATAAGTTTGAGACCTTACATCATTACAGAGGTAAAAGTGTAAAGTTTGGTAATGATGCACCATGTCCTATTAGAGGAAAAGGTTTTATTAAACTAACTGATAAGATATCTTGTGAAAATGCATATTGGGTTGAAGGTCTTAATTACAATTTGTTAAGTGTTGCTCAGCTTAATAGAACTAGTTACCGAGTGGAATTTCATCACAAGCAAGCTAAAATATTTAATGCTATTGGAGAACTGATTGGAAGTGGAGATCAGACTAGAGGTAATTTGTTCTATCTTGACCTATCTGAAGAAACATTTTTAATTGCACAACTTGATGATATTTGGTTATGGCATAAAAGGCTGTGTCATGTTAACTTTGATAATATGGTAGAGATAAGTAAGAAGAAAAAGGTAAGAGGTCTACCTAGATTGAAGAAACTCGAGAATGTGATGTGCAAGGAATGCCAGTTAGGAAAAATGACAAAGTCAAGTTTCAAGAGAAAATCCTTTACTTTTGAAAACATTTTAGATTTGGTTCATACTGACCTTTGTGGACCTATGGGTGTACAATGTTACTGTGGTGCTAGATACTTTATCTTATTTGTTGATGATCATACTAGGATGATGCATGTGATGTTTCTAAAATAAAAATTTGAAGCTTTTCAAATCTTGAAGTGGTATTTGGCTAAGGTTGAAAAGGAGATAGGTAGGAACCTAAAATGTCTTAGATCTGACTGAGGTGGAGAATTTACATCAAATGAATTTAATCTATTTTGCAATGATAGAGGAATTAAAAGATAGATGTCTGCACGTAGAACACCTCCACAAAATGGTATAGTAGAAAGGAGAAATAGATCTATCTTGGATTGTGCAAGGACATTGATGATTGAAAATAATGTGGCATAGAAATATTAGAAAGAAGCTATAAGCATTGATGTCTACACTCTTAACCAGGTATAGATCAAGAAAGGTACAAATCTGACACCCTATGAATTATGGCATGGGCATGCACCGAGTGTTAAATACTTTAGAATATTTGGAAGTAAGTGCTATATATTAAAAGACACTAGGAATGGAAAGTTTGATGCTTAGAGTGATGAAGGCATATTCCTAGGGTACTCTGCAAAAAGTAAAGCTTATAAGTGTTTGAAATCTAACACTAACAAAATTGTGGAAAGTGTGAATGTCAAAATTGATGAGTATGTAGAAAGAAATGAAGCTGGCAGTAAAAGAGAACCAGAAGATTATAAATCTTTTGTGTACATTAAGCAAGAAGAAGAGGCAAGTAACACACATGCACCTGATGTCGAGTCTCAGGTAAGCGATGCTAAGTCTCAGGTAAGCAATGCCGAGTGATAGACAAAATTTGTTGAGCGTCAGGAAAATAGTGCTGAGAGAGAACAAGAACATGTCGAGCCACAAGAAAATGCTGTTGAATATTAGGAAGAGGTTGCCGAGCATTCTGAAGTTGAATCTGACAATCTTGTTGAGGAACATGATTAAATAGAGAACAGAATAGTTGAACCTATTTTGGCAAAATATGTAAGAAGACATCACAAGCCTGAATAGATAATTGGAGACAAAAATACTAGAATCTAGACCAGAAGTAAGACTAAGGATCCAACATGTCTATTGTGTGAATTTGAACTGAAGACAACTAGAGAAGCATTGGAGAATGAAGACTGGATACAAGCAATAAATTAAGAAATTGACCAAATTGAGAAGAATGATACTTGGACTCTGGTGCCGAGACCTGAAAACAAAATTTTTATAGGAACAAAGTGGGTGTTTCAGAATAAGATGAATGAAAATGGTGAAATCACTAGGAACAAACCTAGGCTAGTATGAAAAGGCTACACACAAGAAAAAGGAATAGATTATGGGGAGACATTTTCCCTTGTAGCTAGATTGGAATGAGTAAGAACTCTGCTTGCATATGCTGCTTATAAAGATTTCAAGGTATATCAAATGGATGTCAAGTCTACATTTTTGAATGGTATACTAGAAGAAGAAGTTTACATAGAACAACCAGAAGGGTTTATTAATCCAAACAGAAGACATATGGTGTGCAAACTGAACAAAGCACTATATGGATTGAAGCAAGCTCCCAGAGCATGGTATGAGAGCTTGCACAACTACTTGATACAGGTTGGATTTTCAAGAACAAATGACACAAGCATTCTGTACATGAAGGATGAAGAAGGTAAAGGTATACTGTTAGCAAAAAATTTTGTGGATGACATTATTTTTGGTGGACAAGATGCATTATGTAAAAAATTTTCAAATGAAATGCAAACTAAATTTGAAATGAGTATGTTTGGTGAGATCAAATTCTTTGTTGGTTTACAAGTATATCAGAGGAAGAATGGAATTTTCATTACACAGTCTAAGTATGTTAATGAAATACTTAAAACTTTTGGGATGGAAGATGCTAAATCAATGGGAACTCCCATGGTTACTGGACAAAATTTATCTAAGAATTATGATGCTACAGAAGTGAATCAAATTTTGTATAGATCCATGATTGGAAAATTGCAGTATGCTATACATAGTAGAACAAATATTGCATTATCTATTGGGATTGTGGTAAGATTCTCTGTCAATCCTAAGGAAACACACATGATGGCCATGAAAAGAATTATGAGATACTTGAAAGGAACTACTGACTATGGTCTATATTATAAGAAGGATGACAAATTTGAACTTAGAGTTTATACAGATGCTGATTGGGTAGGAAATGTAGATGATAGAAAGAGTACTAGTGGTGGAGCTTTCTTTCTTGGATAGAGATTAGTCTCTTGGACAAGCAAGAAACAAAATTTCATTTCCCAATCTACTGTCGAGGCTGAGTATGTTGTTGTTGTAGTAAACTATTCAAACTTGGTATGGATAAAACAATTGTTGATAGGCATGAAAGAAGAAATCACTGAACCTGTTGTTATTTTCTATGACAACACAAGTGCTATTAATATTTCTAAGAATCCAGTGATGCACACTAAGACCACGCACATAGAAATCAAGTATCACTACTTGAGAGAATTAGTACAAGAAAAAGAATTCTGAATGGAATATGTGAATACAAAAGAACAATTAGTAGACATATTCAATAAATCTTTACCTAGAGAAGCTCATGAGTATTTGAGAAGTCAATTAGGGGTTCTTCCCCTAACTGAGGTTGCCTAGACAAGCTAGGAGCACCACATAAAATATGCTACAACAGAAAATTTGACAAATTGATGCAGAAGATTGTCACACTTTAGGGCTGGGCTAGAGTTGTGAAAAGAAGCAAAGATAAGGAATCAGTCATAAGAAATATGATAGAGGGAGAAACACTGAGCTGCATAGATATTATCTACATTTGATGGATGTATGTTTTAGTTGCTGCTTTGGCATTTTTGTCAAAGAGAGATGAATTGATATTATAACACATGACATTGAAAGATAAAAGGGAGATGAAATGATATGATAACACATGACACTGAAAGATCTGAGGGAGATGAATTGATGAAACTAAAGATAAGGATGATGAACTAAAATGAAGGATTGGGATAGAGGGAGATCTGAATACTTCTGACGGTCATAGAAGTGAGGCTTATAGGATTCTAAATTAGAATGAAGCTAATGATATTATAAATAACTCTTTGATGAACACATAAGTTTTTGGATTGGTTGGTAATCCATGTGTTATTCAAGTGATATCATATGGTGTTTCCATCAATGCCAAAGAGGGAAATTGTTGGAAATTGCAATTGAAACAATTGTTGTATTTTCATTGATGTCAAACCTTAACTGGTAAGACTGTTGCTACTTAGGAAAGTACTATATCTATTTGAGTATTTCTAAGGGGCTAAGCAAGGTTGGTAACAATAGCACCTAAGGAAAGGTTGAGTTATCTTGATACTAAAAAGTGTACTTGACTATGTTGCACAATGATGAGATAATGTATTGTTTATCTTAGTAAGACTAAAGACTAAATTGGTAGGCTTGACCGAGCAAAGAATGGAAAAATCATGTTTAAGCTGAGAAGTGTTAGTGTCGACCAGGTTGGTATATGCTGAGAAAAATCATAGTGTCGACCGAACAACAGTTAATTGCCAAGGAAGACAGTGTAAGCCAAGGAAATTTTTTTAGTAATGACCGAGCCTTCTACATGAAGACCAAGTGGACAATCACAGTATTGACCAAGCATCAACAATTTTATATTTGAAGAGAATTTAATTTTGGAGCTAACATTGTTGAATTCTTGGATTATGTAAAATGTGTTGACTTTATTTATTGATTGTTTGGAAGCATTAGATGCATTGTAAAACATTTTATTGTAAATCTTTAAGAGATTTGAGATGATTCTAGAAAAGGAGCCGAAGAACATGAAGTGGGTAGATTCAATGAATCTGACCTAAACTTAAGATCTACAAATGAGATTGAGTGGCAAAAGATGAGTTAACCTAATTGAGGAAAATATAAGGGAACCTGAGATATGCAAATGTATATGGAGAACAAAGAATGCTGGAAGAGGAAAGTTTTATTGACTGAATAAGTAGAAAAGGCTAAAGGAGAATTGTGGTGATTGCTTGAAGAAAAGTTCTGAGTAGATTAGAGATGGAAACGGAAAAGTTTCAAAGTCAGTAAACTAGCATTAGTGTACAAAATCAAATCTGATATTTGCAAAGGTTGGCTTTTTACCGAGCTCACTTCAGAAGAGCGAAAATCATAGTAGCATGTTACAAAGTGGTTTTTCCCAAATTGGGTTTCCACTATAAATCCTGGTGTTAATACTTGTGTGAATGTTTTGGTTTGAACATTACTATGTTTTGCAAGTTAAGTTACAGTTGGGTAGTGGACTGCATTGTTATATGTTTCTATTATTGAATCAGTGATGACTGAGTTTGTTTTGGTTATTGGATCTAATTTAACGATAAGTTTTTGAGATTGTTTTATACATCAGGACCTGAGAACAACTGATTCACCCCCCCCCCCCCCCCCCCCTCTTTGTTGTTCTAAATCATATTAACAGGATATTTGAGAGAGACAAAGGTGAAATGATAACAATACATACTTTTCTAGTTCTATCAAAAAATTCTATTTTATCTCAATTATATGTTGGATGTGTCAACAATGCTCCTATGTAATAAAACTTTTAATACAAGATCGAAGTTCTAGTAGTTATTCAAATTCTAGTGATATTACTCCATCTTATGTCCTTATTTGAGTTCTTTGGATTAAATCTATAATTTACTTTGATTGATAGTATAATTGATGCACTTATTTTGGATAAACTTTAAACTTTAAAATTAGAACATATGTATT
Source organism: Chamaecyparis obtusa (assembly GCA_027943335.1). Lineage (NCBI taxonomy): Eukaryota > Viridiplantae > Streptophyta > Pinopsida > Cupressales > Cupressaceae > Chamaecyparis > Chamaecyparis obtusa. The sequence continues at coordinate 106,989 of BSBK01005246.1, read as the reverse complement.
GATTGGTCAATCTTATGTTTTATCTTATTGGACTTCTACAAGGAAGTTCAAATCAATAGGACTATATTATTTTTTTGCTTAATTTTCTTAATCAATTAAAGCATCATCAAAATGATAACAAACTATCTTAAATGTTCTATTTGTTATCTCCAAAGTTATACTAACAAACAAATTTGATAAATATATAATATATATTTCACCTTTAATAACAAGGCACTGGTGTGACATATTGCATTCAATTTTTTACTATTGGTTATAGACAAATATAATCTGGGCTTAATCAATTAACATCCTAACAAAAGAAGTTTCAAGCAGTTCACTATTTATTTTCAATTCTAAGTAAAGCATACAATCAAGGTAGTTTCAGTTTTCAAAGCAATCAAATTTTAGGAGAAATACAATAATATGCTATAAAAATCCATAGAAGATCCTAAGGTATAGGCCTACTACCCTTGGTCTTGTAGAGCCTAAATTATAGATGTTCACATCTAATAAAAGGTGGAACTTGTTCACATCTATAAGAAATCCAATTTTTTTATTTGAGCACCAACAAATTGGTGACTCTTCTGAGGAGTTTTTGTGATAAGAATATTTAGAATTCTTGGTGATTAGAGATTTAGGCTCTACTAGAGACAAAAATCAAAATCATTTATATGATTTTATCCTTCTTATGAAGAAGGTGGTGAGTCTTTTCAATAAGATTGCAGTTTGTAACTCTACTAAGGGAGAAGAATCAGAAGGAAATGGTGTATAATTTATTCAAATGTATCAATCATTTTAGAGAAAGCCTTTTATTCTAGATGTCATCAAGCCATTAGATTTTATAAATTTTGATTATGAACCTAGAAAATTATCCCCACAACTTTCAAAACTTGTACCAAAGTTATAGGAATAGAGCTTCACATGTCCCCCTTGGATGAATTTCTTAGTATAGAAAGACAAGAGTGTGAATCTAGGATACAATTATTGATGAGGATGTGTGAAATTTATCAAGAGATACCTTGAGAGGTCAAACCTTCATTTCATGAAGTGTGCAATAATATATATGAATTAGAGATTTCTCATGACTCTCTGTCATGTAGTTTTCACAAGTATATATATGATGAAATAAAGGTAGAAGATAATGAATGCAACATGAAACATACAAGTGACAAGGCCCTAGATTATGATGAAGAAGAAAGTCTGAATCAGATGGAAGAAGATTCTATCCAAGAGGAGGCTTGTGTGGAAATGGATATAAAATTTCATGATCAAGAAGAAAAACTTCTCAGCATATAAGAAATCTCTGTCTTATTAGACATGGAATATCAAAAACATGTTGAGAAGAATAGTCAAACACTTTTCTCAATTCAACATGATAAACAAGTTAATGGGTCAACACATAGTCAAGGGGTACTAGATAAAATAAATGATAATTTATAGGAATCAAATAGTGAAGATGAAATAGAACTTCATACGAAAGGTGAGCAAGAAGATGTTTTAGGAAATAATGCTAGTGAAGATATCAATTTTTCTCATAACACAGATGATGATTTTCAAAAGGATGAGTTTAGTGTACAATTTTTTGGTATCTTGTATGATAGAAGACTTGTGGAGCCATATGAAAGTTATCATGAAGGTATGCCTAATTTATCTATGTTCCTAAATCCATTGTTTGAAGAGAAAGTAGAAGAAGATACAATCAATTTTTCTATGTTCTTGAATCCATTATTTGAGGATGATGTTCTATGCAATCAATCTCATCAACATAATGATGAAGATAATAGGCCTAATGATATTTTTGAAGTTGATGAAATCCATGATATGCATTTAGAAGGTGAGACATTTTTCATTTCATCTTACGAGCTGGAAATACATCAAATATGCAAAGATAAGGTGAAATCATATGATCCTAATTCTAAAAATTATCTGTGTCCTATCAGATCAAATTCTTCATAAGAAGGAAGTTCATAAATTTGAGTTATCTTCAAATCCTTTTTGTGAATAGAAACAACATCTTGAGTATAGGGTAGATTGTGTACACAAATGAATCCAAGAAGAAGAGGTTAATTTAGTTACTTGTAGGACTGATTAAATGCTTGAGAATCTTCTATTTAGAAAGGACTATAGTGCACCTGATGAATTTTCAAAGGCTAAAAAAAGTTAGAGCACCTTAATAAATAAATGAATGTTGTCCAAGGGAATGGTGGCATCATATCCTCAAGATCCAAAGTGTTACAAGATCAGAATCAAGTGTTTGATAGGGGAAAATGTTGATTCCATGTTTTGGTGGGCCGGCGCTGCCAAATGAGATTTTATTTTATTATTGAAATATGTAGTGACTCTATAGCCCAATTGACTATGCACTTGGTCTACTTCTACCAAAGATAGTTGGATTCTCACTATGCCCACAAGGATTATACATCTCTAGGAAGAGCCACTATTAGAACCCTATATTTTCAAAAATTTGGAGTTCTAGATTCCATGTCAAGAAGAAAATTTCACTCTCTAGATGTATGTAACGCATAATTTCACAAGTCCAAATCCAAGAAACTAGCCCTGATGCATGTGTCAAATGATCAATTTCTAGCCATGAGTGGTCAGGATAGCATATACCGATGAAGAAACTAAGGAGAAGTACATATCACTAAGACCTAGGTTGATGGCATTAAGTGAGAAAAAGGAAATAAATTAAGCAATCTAATACATTGGAAAAGTTATGGGGATCGACATAACCTATCTCAAAAAATACTTCAGCATAACATACACTAGCTATCAAGTGAGTTTTGGGTTAGACCAATAGTCAATAGATGGATCACTATATGTCACATTGAGAAAGGATTTAGAATCATCAGGAAGGAACATGATGATATAGCTATCAAAAAAATTTAAATTAGTGGGGAAGAGAAAACCACATTAGACCAGTGGCCGAGGAGAATCTCAGTATTAGACATATCAATAGAAGATGCAACACTATTAGAAATGGTTATAATGATACATTCATTGGTGTAATTTTTTGATAATAGAGTAGGGTGAAGTTAGTTAGACCAATGCCCTATAAATTATGCGGGGTACCCTATGGTGATAAATGGGAGAAGAAAAAAAGGGAATACATTAATCAGATGTTATACATTGCATGAGGAAACATATAGACTATAGATATCCAAGATTGAAATAAATTTGATGCAATCACTTGTGAAGAACTCACAGAGATTGAAAAATTGCAAAGCTTAGAGACTATTCGTGCAAAATTGAGAACAATGGAGGATTCTGGTATGTTAGGAAAGATGAAACCAACCACAAGTAGAAGAGAAAAAATCTAAAATAAAGGAGAAACATATATAAGGATTCATTTATGTGCCCTAATATGAAACTAGAGCATAAATACAATGATGAGCATAAGAAATGGATTATGAAGCACCAGTGGTGTATGTGCTTCTTTGTGTGCTTGCACAAGTGCTAAGAAGACCTAGCTTGTCTTCTTCAAGGATCCTACTCTCCTATAGGATCTTAATAGGTTTAGATGATTAACTAAGAACTAACTCTTCCCTAAGATTCTAACTCTTTGTGCATCACCTTGAAGGACAATCACCTTGTTGTTACTCTAATGCTTTCTCCTACACTTAGAAGTGTGTGTGTGAAAAATTGTACCTGATCTGTAGACACAACACTTTAGTAAAACATTAGAGGTTAGCTATAATCAAAATCATGCAAAATTGAAATCTAATCTAACCAAGCAATTTACTACCTTCTAATAGGTGTGAGATTGATGTTCTCAGATTGTAATCGAGATTAGTGACCTAGACGACACCTAAATGAAGGATTTGAATGCAATTGATCTATATTTTTGATATTTTCTATGCAATAAGAATGATAAAAACTGATATGAATCTATGCTAATATGAAATTGATATGCTATGAATGCAAAAAAAAGATTGATCTCACAAAGATGTCGATTCACAAGAGCTTTGATTCTTCAATTCCAATTCTCCAGCGTGATTGTGCAAAATATGAGATGAATTATGAAGAGCTGAGCCTTGGTTTTTATAGAAATCCAAGGCTTTGGAGGTGCATGAAAAAAAGCCATAAATCACTCAAATAACTCAGGTTGATTTTTGAGTTATTTTTAAATAAAGGATAATTTAATTCACAAAAACATGCAAAAGCTAAGTTTTAACTCAAAATAGAGTTTACCTTTAATTGATAATTGATAGTTGTTTGCTTTTATGATTGTGCATGTTTTATTTATGAATTAATTTAATAATAAAGTGATTTATTTCCAACTTAACTGCTTTTAAAAATAAAACAATTGATTTAGGGGTTAATCAATTATTTAATCAAACTTTTATTAAAAACTATATTATTAAATAATGACAACTTGCTTTAATTAATTAAATAAGAATTTAATCAATTATTCATAAGATATTTGGATTTATTATCAAAATTAAATAATACAATTAATAATAGATAGAATTAAATTTAATTACACAATTAAGTGGCAAATATTAAATCTAATTAATTAAATATGAAAATATTCAATTAATCAAACTTTAGGATAAATGTGATTTATTGCCAAATAATTATAAAATTAAAGATAATTATGATGATTAGGAATATTGCTAGGAATATTCCCTGATGCAGAATTTAAGATAATCAATTATGATTCGATGATGTTTAGATGTGCCTTAGATTAGGACTTTGATGTCAATTTCGTTCAATTTGTCAATGTAGGAGGTTAATGAACTTATAGCCCATTTTTGGGGTATTACATTTTGCCCCTCTTTGAATTACTGTGCGAAGCGCAGTGGTTCAAAGAAAGTCTGTGTTTGATAGAGATATGAAACTGATTCGAAAGATAAACCGATCTCAAGATAGAAACCGATTGAGAGATATTGAGATAGGAGGTCCTAAATGACCAGAGATAATGTTCACTGTAGCAGCGATGAACCTATGATTGCAAAAAAGTGTCAAAATGCCTGATTCTGAACCTTAGGATTGATAAGAAGTGAGTGACCCATTTTAGACTCGATTGTCTTAGCAGAACTAGCAAGTATCACATCCGAATCCTTCAGTTGCCGAAGAACCAAGGAAAGAACACTATGATCTGATGGTTGCAAAAACTGATACAGATTACAAGATTAAGAGAATACCAGATTGATATGGATCGATGAATCTGATATGCCCCAAGTGATGATAAATTTTCCCCGAGCGATGAGGTCTTTTTTTTTTTGATGAATCAGTAACTAGACGTGATTGTTGTCTTGATCACTGATGAAAGATATTGATAGTTTTGATCAACAGACTTTGAATGATGTGCAATACCATGCCCCCTTCGGGATTAAAATTGAAATCTGACAAGAAAAGTCAGTGTTGATAGTTTAGAAGCATGTTAATTGATTTGAGAAGTGGTTAAACATGTCTGAGAATGCATTCTGCATCGTTTGGAGGTCCAAAAGACCAAGTTTGACTAGGTTTGACCATGAGTTGACCATGGTTGACCAAGTTGAAATTTTGATAGTTTGATGTAAGATAATCAGTTAAGTTGAATTTTAGATTTCTGTGATGATGGAAGGTTGATTATGCAAGCAGTGAATAAGATAAACGATCTCAGATTTTGATTTTGATCCCGAAAAAGGATTCTACTTGTTGTTTCATTGGAGGAACCTTCGTGTGAGATTCAGCTCTTGTTAGAGTGGAAGAGGTGATTTGAAGAATTGTTTAAGCATTGAAGTTCGTTTAGCCATTGTGAGATCATGCAAACATGCAAAATGCAAAGAGACATACAAAATGAAATGCAAGCTAAGACCTAGGACCTAGTCACTGATCATGTGTCGATTTGTTATCATCATTGAACTTTTAGGTAACCGGACAAATCAATACAATGCCCACTAGCCATGAAACCATAGACATATGAATATCGATTTGTATGCGCAAGAATCAATACAACACCCACTGGTTATACAACCATGGACATATGAATATTGATTTATTTTCAGAATGTTCGATTAGATATAAGCACCAAGGCACAAATGCTAGGATGACATGAATATCATGTCCATTTTGATATAGCAATTTGTATAAGCATCAAAACATAAATGTCATGATGACCTGAGTACGCCTTGCATGGCAAACACATCAAACAGTCAAGAGATCATTCTAAATCCAATGTGAATTACCCGTGGTGACCCTTTATCGTTCACCTCCTTAGGCAAGATCGTGTTTCACAGTAGGAGAAAAAATTTACTTTAAAAAGATAATAGTTAGATCAAATGTCCTTGAATTTTCTGGGTATCAATGGTCGAGGTACGCATGGCCATCCAATTTGAGATAGAGGCTCTTACAGTCGGACACCATTTCAATCCAGAATTTCCAAAGTTATTAGATTTCACATACGAGCAGAAAACAAAGAAAAGATTATGCCCCCAGTCATCACTCTCTAAATCCTATAAAGGACATCATCGAAGAGCTCAAAGGGACACAATATGCAAAAAATCTCAATGCGAATCAGTAAGCATACAAAGAGATAAAAGCATGAAGCACAGATTATTTTCAGTTTGAGTTTGATGTTTGATTGCGTTATTATAGATGCAAAATCCTTTCTGGAGACAAGATAGACTGACTAAGTCAAATGAAGCTTCAAAGGACTCTGAGTGGATATGACACGTCTAAGATACATTGGAGACTATAAGATATGACATTGATTTCCCCCAAGTTTGAACATTGATAGGATACAGAAGCACAAGCTGATTGGTGTACAGACCAACTTATTGAAAACTAGAAATGTTGAAACAAACCGGGAGATATGTACAAACTAAAGCAAGACTGAAAGCTAGGAAAGACCAAGATTGTGCTGATAGATGGAGCATTTTGAACAAGTGGTGCCCGTTTGCCAGGTTTTCACCATCTTGGTAGAGATTCTATTTTTTCTACCAAGGCACCTGTTTCCAGGTTTTCACCAAGGCACTTTTCTTTTTTTCATTTTTTTTGTATTTTTCATTTTTCAATTTTTTTTGTATTTTTCATTTTTTCAATTTTTTTGAATTTTTGGATATTTTTTGATTTTTTTTGTGAATCATCAAGGTGCCTATTGCTAGGTTTTCACCAAGATGTTCATTTTTTCAGGACTTTTTCTAATTTTTAAGATTTTTTTCAGGACATTTACCAAGCACTGAATGCCTTAGGCGTAGAATTTCTTGAGATGGAGAACGTTGATTGGTTCTCAGAGCTGTTCTCCTTTAGTCATTGAGAGTTGATAGGCACTAGAGCCAAAAGTAGCAGTGATTACAAAGGGACCTAGCCAGTTGGGTTCAAACTTCCCCTTGCGTTCTTGATGGGATTGATTTTTAGGATTTTCTCTCAAGACTAAATCACCAACTTGAAATTCTCTATGTCAGACTTTCTTGTTGTAGCCTCTAGACATTCTTTTCTGATACACTCTGAGATGATCATACGCTGCTTGCCTGTGCTCATCTAGTAATTCTAGTTCTTGTAATCTAGACACTCTGTAGTCTTCATCAGTGACAAGTCCATGCATTCTGATTCTAAGTGATGGGATTTCAACCTCAATAGGTACTACTACTTCAGACCCATAAACTAAAGCGAAAGGTGTAGCCCCTGTAGGCATTCTGATACTAGTTCTGTATGCCCAGAGAGCTAGATTGATCATGAGATGCCAGTCTCTTCCTATTTTATTTATTGTTCTATGCAAGATCTTCAGGAGATTTTTGTTTGAAGCCTTAACTTGTCCATTCCCTTGAGGATAGTAAATATAAGACCAATGTTGTGTAATCTTGAATTTAGCACATAAGTCATCTAGATCTTTGTTTTTGAATTATCCCCCGTTATCTGTGATTATAGAGTGAGGGATCCCATATCTAAAAATGATGTAGTTCAGGATGAACATAGAGATCTGTTTCCCCGTTGCTTGTGTTAGAGGAACTGCTTCTACCCATTTTGTAAAATAATCTGTAGCTGTGATTATATGGGTATGTCCATTAGAAGAGTGTGGATGGATAGCACCTATGAGATCAAATGCCCATTGTTGAAAAGGCCATTGTGTAGTAAAGGGAATCAGATCTCTCCCTGGAGCATGAATCAAGTTGCCATGTACTTGACACTGTTGACAGTTTTTAGCAAATTTAATAGCCTCTTTCTCCATTTCAGGCCAATAGTACCCAGCCCTAATAAGTTTTTGAGCTAACATTAAACCATTCGAGTGTGACCCACATATACCCTCGTGGACTTCCTCTAATGCACATTGAGACTCTTCTCATTCTAAACATCTAAGCAGTGTACCATCTAGACCTCGTTTGTACAGATCATTACCAATGATGACATATCAGGATGCAGATCGGATAAGGTTTCATTTCTTAAAATGGTTAAAGGAATCAGGGATGATTTGGTCGTGGAGATAGGAGAATAGATTTTTGTAGCGAGATGAGTTATAACCTACAACAGTGCAAATCATGCGGGTTTCAGGGGAGTCATATGCAGGATATGATAGGGCTTCCACCAGGAACTCGTAGCGTAGTTCATGTTTAGGCTGCTGTAAGAGAGTAGATAATGTCACCATTGCATCAGAAGCCTTCTTCTCCATTCTAGGTATTTGCTCAAATGTGATAGAGATGAAGTATTTCTTTAAATCATCTACCATTCTCTTGTAAGGAATGAGCTTTTCATCTTTGGTTTGGTACACATCATTGACTTGGTGGATAACCAGTTGTGAATCTCCATGGATGTGCATCTCTGTAACTCTCCACTGTATTGCCATTTTCATACCATTGAGAAGTGCCTCATATTCAGAAATATTGTTTGTGCAAGGAAAATTTAGTCTAAATGCTTTGGGTATCGAGTATCCTTGAGGAGTGATGAACAATATGCCTGCTCCAGATCCATTCTATGTGTAGGAGCCATCAAAGAATAACCGCCATGCTCTAGAAGAGAGGTGCATGATAGAGGAATCAAGAAATTCCATTTGCATGGGTGTATCATCAAACATGGGTGCATCTTCTAGTTGATCAGCAATAACTTGACCTTTTATAGCTTTTCTTTCAACATATTCAATGTCAAATTTTCTTAGAAGTATGACCCATTTAGCTAGTCTACCGGTGAGGGCCGCCTTGCTTAGTAGGTATTTTAGTGGATCAATTTTTTCTACTAGATGCGTGGTATGAGCTAACATATAGTGTCTTAGTTTCTATGATGCAAAGATCATAGCTAGACATGCCTTCTCTATCATTGAGTAGTTTTTCTCATAGGCCACTAAAGTTCTACTGATATAGTAGATGGCTCTTTCTTTCTTGTCTTCATCATGTTGTGCTAGCAATGCCCCCAGTGATGTGGTTGTTGTAGAGACATACAAGATCAATGGCTTCCCATGAATGGGAGGCATCAAGATAGGTGGATTTGGTAGATACTTCTTGATATGGTTAAAGTTGTGCTCACATTCTTCATTCCATGCAAAGGTCGCGCCTTTATGTAATGTTTTTGTAAAAGGTTGTGATATGTCAGCTAACTATGATATGAATCTTCTGATGGACTGTACTCTGCCTTGCAACATCCTCATTTGACTGATATTTGTGGGAGGTTGCATCTCTATTATAGCCTTGACTTTAGCCGGATCAACTTCAATGCCTTTCTTTGAAACTATGTATCCTAAGAGCTTTCCAGAAGTGACACCAAAAGCACACTTCTTAGGATTTAGTTAGAGACTAAACTATTCCATTTTGTCTAGGATCATGCTCAGGTCTGTTAGATGTTCAGTTCTAATCATGGATTTTGCCAAGGTATCATCCATGTAATCCTCCATTGTTTTATGCATCATATCATGAAAAATAGATGTCATTGCTCTTTGATATGTAGCTCCATCATTTTTGAGTCCGAATGGTATAACATTCCAACAAAAGGTTCCCCACGCACATGTGAAAGCTATTTTCTCTTGATCTTCTGGAGCAATTTTGAGTTGGTTGTACCCAGAAAAGCCATCCATTAAGGAATACATTTCATAGCCCGCAGTCATGTCCACTATCATATCAATGTTAGGCAGTGGAAAATCATCCTTAGGGTATGCTCTATTCACATCTCTAAAGTCCTTGCACACTCTGATTGAACCATCTAGTTTTGCAACAAGTACAATGTTAGAGAGCCACTCAGCATAGTCTATGACACGGATGAATCTAGCTTTTAGGAGTTTTTCTAGTTCTACTTTGACTAAGAGTGCAACATGAGGATGCATCTTTCTCAGTTTTTGTTTGATTGGTTTTACTCCATGAGCAATGGATAGATGGTGCATAATGAGATTGGGATCCAATCCTGGCATATCTGAATATTTCCATGCAAAGTTGATCTTTTTATCTGATAAGAATGTAGTGAATTTCTGTTTCTCTTCTTCTGATAGAGATTGTGCTACATGTACCAATTGTGGTTCCTTTGTTGTACCCAAATTAATGGATTGAGTGGGCTCAATCAGAACTAGAGATCTATCCTATAAATGACTCAGAAGGACATCAAATATCTCATCCTTAGGCACCTCAGAGAGGTTTTCAACTTCAGATACGTCTTTTCTTTTTACTTTTTTCAGTTCTGAGACTGCCACAAAGTGGTTTTCACCCTCAGAACTCTTTTTCTTTTTCTTTTTACTCTTGTTTTTCTGACTAAGATATTTGATGTCCGACTCAGTCATGCTGACACTCAGTTCACTGATAGAAGTCCTCATAGGCTCGACTGCATTGAGGTAGCAAGCAAGGGCATAGTCATTTGGAAACGTGTAGATACCATGGCTCGAGTTCATGGAAGTTTGGTCAATAAGATCAGGACGTTGGATAGTTAAAGAAAGAAAGGCTTGGGATATGGTGTTCATGGACGTGGATATGTCATCATTGGTCCTAACCTGATGCTCAAGTTCAAAGGTGATATTACAGCTCAAAATGTTCAATTCATGAATAGGCTCAACATCATCATGGGAGTCCTCTTCAGCCATAGGTGGATCAGACACGTTAAGATCATTGTTTCGCTCTAGACCTACATTGGGTTGATATACATATTGGTGAATAACATCAATATGTTTCTCTATTATAAGCTCATCTTCTTCTGGAATGGCACCCCATTCATAGTCATTTGACTCAGCTTCTAATTCAGGATCTCTAGGAAATCTTAGAAAATGTGTGAAACCAGGATGAATACCCCAAGAAGGATTACCCTCAGTCTCTGACTTGAATTCATATTCATGGGAATCAGTGTCAAAATAACTATCCCCTTCTTCTTGATCAGTTTGATTGCCTTCGAGATTAGCTGGTTCTTGTGGTGCAACCATCTCTTGCGCTATAGTAGGTTCTTGTGTTTCTACTACATTAATTCTTTTGATAGGATCATCTTTATCATCAAGAAGATCTTTGATCTCTTTAGGAAATTTTTCATAGGGGATAAGCTCAGAGCTATCCGAATCATCATCAGAGGGTTCTGTTTCTTCTTTCTTAAGAAGGGGTTCTCCTAGTGCAATTTGTTCTATGACATGAGAACAACCACCTTTGAGATGATAGGGTTTCTTCTTAAACCCTAAGCCACCAGTATCTTTGTTGGCTCTACCAATATGTGAAATGGGTGTCACAAGACCCTTTCCTCTGATTCCTAGAGGTCCTTGACTGGAATATCCCATCTTAGCTATTAATTTGTTCCCTGGACCATACGAATTAGAAGGGATTGTAAGTGCTATAGATTCACTAGGTTGGACAATTTTAGATTCAGAATCCTCTTTGTATAGCCACGCAAGCACAGCTTCATCCTCCTCAAATTCTTGTTTGGATACTTGCTCCACCACAAAATTTCTTTTGTATGCTTCCATAGGTTCCTTAGGTTCTGATTTAGACTACTTTAAGGATTGTCCATATGACTTGGGTGAGATAGGGAGAGATGTCAGAGACACAACTGGCTCTATAGTGTATTCTCCCATCCCATTTTCTTTGATATTGATCTCTTTAGCAATGTCTTCCATCTTAGATGTGGAAGCCACATTTTGTTGCTTGATGGAAGATTCTCTATTATTAGGTACAAGCTTATCGGCACTTTCCTTCAATGTATTGCAAGTTGTACTCAGATCTACTGGGATAGTAACTTCTACCCTTTCATATGGAAATTTCAAGCATTGATGGTACGTAGAAGGAATGGCTTACATTTCATGGATCCAGGGTCTCCCTAGAAGGATATTGTAAGCCAATGGTAGATCAAGCACCTGACATGTGGTATCTTTGATGACCGGACCCACTCAGATAGGTAAGACAATGGTGCCTTTAGAAGCTCTTTCTTGTTCATCATAGGCTTTGATGGTGATCTTCTTTCGAGGATCAATAGCCATCTCTGAGAATCCCAACTAGGTGATTAAGTTGTAAGAACAAATGTTGAGGCCTGCGCCCCCATCTATCAACACATGTTTGACTCGACGGTTCTTGATCAAGACTTCTATGTGCAAGGGCTGATTATGTGGGTGACTTAGGGAGTTGTCATCTTCCTCTGAAAAGGAGATATATTGTGGAGACGTTAGATGACCAACCATAGTCTAGAACCTATCTAGATCTAGATCATTAGGAACATTAGAGCCAAGCAAAGCTTTGTCTAGGATATCTCTGTGAGCTGGAGATATTTGAAGTAACTCAAACATAGAGATTTTGGCATTGGTATGCTAGAGTTGTTGGATGATGCTATAAGATGTAGGTCTTGTATCCTTTGGATTGGAAGATTTTGAGGTAGCCTTCTATTTGGAAGCAGATGTGAGGTTGAAAGGTATCTTAGGGACATTAGATGAACTTGGTGTTTGTCCTTTCAGATGAGCCTGAGCTTGCGATCTGGTAACTGCATTAGTTGAGGAATGATTTTGGTCTCTTTGCACAATTGTGATGACATTGCAGCTCTCAGAGAGACATGGTTCAACCATATTGATGATAGCATTGTTTCCAGGGTAGGCATAGTTGACTTTTGCCCCCATGTTAGGCTGAGAAGTGAAAAATCCCTTGCCATGTTGTGGAAATGGTTCTGTAAATGCTGTGTGATCATTATTGCTGGTAGGATTATTGATCATGATGTCCCCTTGATCTATCAAGTCTTGAATGGTATGCCTCAAGTGGAAGCATCCATTAGTCTTATGGCCTTTAGTTCGATGGAAAGCACAAAATTCATTATCTTTCCACCAATATGGTTTTGGATCCAGATCAGGGTTTCAGATTGGTTGTAAAGAGATCATGTTATCAGTTATCAGGGTTCTCAGGGTAGATTCCAAAGATTCTCCCAGGGGAGTAAACTTTCATTTATTATCCCATCATTTGAATGGCTTCTTTGGAGATGGTTCAGTATATTTTTTCTCTAAAGCTTCAATGGATTTGGTGGCAAGGGTGAGATTGTAGGCCAGTGCCTTTGATGGGGTGTGGATAGTGTCAACGACACCATCAGAGATGATACCTTTGTTTCTATTCCAGCTCTTGTTTTTATCTTTTGAGCTAGATCCAGATTCAAACTTGTCCTTTTGAAGTGTGATTTCTCCTTTCTTGACAAGTACTTTCTCAATCTTGATTGCATTATCCACTATTTTATCAAAAGATACATGATCTTACATTTGTAATGGATAATTGAGCTCTAGAACAAGGTTATTGATAAAGATTTCAAGTTTCTCCATTTCGGGAATTGGTCTAGCATATAGAGAAAATTTCTTTCGCCACCTCTTGAGAAAAGTTAGGAATGATTCCCCTAGATATTGCTTGAGGTTACAGATATCGATCATGGTAATCAGATGTTGAATATTGTAGGAATATTGTTGATAAAACAATTTAATCAATTCCTCAAAAGTTTTGATCATAGAAGGTAATCTTGAAAACCACTGAATGGATTCTCCTCCCAAGGATTTAGGAAAAAGATGCATTAGATAAGTCGGTTCATGCATGAATTCCATGGATTGCGTACAGAACTCTCTGACATGATCTTGAGGATCAGAGTGTCCATTATATTTGTCATACTTTGGTATCTCCACTCTTTTTGGGAATGGTGGCATATACAAGTTTTTGTCGAATGGAAAAGGACATAGGGCCTCCATGGAGAACTCCTTGGGTTCCTTCTCCTTCTTAAGATTGTTAAATTCAACTTGTATAGCATGCATCTATTTTGTCATAGCTGTGAGTGGAGTTTCTTCCTCCTGTGTGATTATATCATCAACGTTAAAGTTGGGAGGAAACTTAGCCCCTTCCTGGGTTAATTGTAAAAAGTATGCCTCTCTATCCACTTTCAAGAAATGCCTCATCATTCTCTTGAATTCATCATCATTCTGACATCGATGGATTTTAGAGGGTGTAGGTTCTTGGTCAGCATTATGTTGAGAATGGTGTCCCTAGGATCCTCCTCCTAGAGAACCATGGTTTGTCCCTGCTTGAGACATGGTAGGAGTTTTTGGGCTCCCTGGAACAGATTGAGGTGGAGTTTGCTGATTACCTCTGTGAGTTGATAAAGGAGGTATGTAACCAGTTTTCAATCAAAAGTTATTGAGACCGTCATCTTCGTAAATACCTGACTTGATGAGTTGTTCAAGAGTTGGACCTGGGGTATTGGTCAAAAGTAAGTGCTGAGATGTTTCTTCTGATTTCTTGTGTGAAGAAGCTCTAGTCTCCACCATTAACTTTGAATGAAACAGAAGAAAAGGACGAAGACAACTGAAGAAAAATTTGATTCAAGAAAATTGGATGACGCAACCTTGTCAAGATTATGATAGTTTTGAAGATCTAATGAGATGTGGGTGAAGGAAACTGTGCCCTAGATGTTGGGATAGATCGCCCAAAAGATAGCAGACATGAGTTCTCAACACTTAGTCTATTTTTGAAGATTGATAGTTATGACAAGGTTTTGACACGAGGTAAAAAGGACTCAAATTGATCAAATAGAAGACTAGATCAGATTCAAAAGATCAAACTCAGAATATGGTAGAATGCTCAATAGCTACTGCTCTGTTCCTGACACAATGATATTTTTGACAGATTCTAGAACTAGGCTGGAAACTTTGGATATCTTGCAATTTGACAATTTCTGAAAACTCTCTCAAATTTTTCCAAACGACACTCTGTAAACTCATACGACACTAGGTAGTCTATGAAATGATAGTTGCTAAACTCATACGACAGTTGGGTAGCAATGAAACGATAGTTGTAAATATCATACGATAGTTGCTAATAGGATTTTGACTTCCTTGGATTTGCTGGCATGCAAACTCGTACGACATTGGGTTCTCAATCATATGACAGATGGGCAATACTGAAATGACATTTGACAAAAAGTCGTATGACTTTTGACTTCCTGAAATGACTTTTGACTCCAGAAAGGATTTTACGTCAATTTTTGCAAAATTTAAGGTCTTCAGTTCTGGATTGTTTGCAAATTGTACTGTCCAGATTTTGAAGGTTATACCAGATTTGATCATTTTTAATAGCCAAGTAGATAAACAAACATGTAGAATAGCAAGCAAGTGATTCCAAGCACGTCTGAAAACAATGAACAAGGGCAAAAGCAACCTTGTGCATGAACAATCAAGTGACCAAATTGTGCTAATCCCTAAGAGCACTAATTGTGTATATTCTGAAAAGTTTTGCAATAACACACATATACCTGAAAGTGAAAAATTGGCCTCTCTAGGGTTTTTAGTAATGGTTTGACTCTACAACTTTTATGATTCAAAGGGGTGAACTCCAATCCTAGCGCACCAGGGTTTTGACACAGTCTGAGAACTTAATCTTCAAGAGATGCTAGGGAGATCTGACAACCCAACAATGAACCATACCTATGGAGATTTCTTCCACAAGGACATTTATATAGTGGTTGTCACTACCATGGTGAAAATGGCTATGACCGCTTGAGGTTTCGTCAACACAGTTTTCCCTGTGAAGGGATTGTTCGCTATGGTTAACCCTCTCTAAAGGCGACTCATAGATTTATACCACAAGGGGACTTGGCTCCAGATTCAAGGTTATGACACCTCTTCACTTTTAACCCAAACAAAGCAAGCAGATTAATCCAACACGCTAAGACAAATTTTTGTTCCACCAAGGTCTGTGATATCAACTCCACATGATCTATCAACCTGTCTAGGGAGAGAATGTATCAATCAATAAGAGAAGATGTGCTAACCAATTTTGATTCACCAAAGCTCATGATATCAACCCCACGTGATCTATCAACCTCTCCGGAGAGAGAATGTGTCGATCAATAAGAGAAGATGCACTAACCAAGCTGAATGTGAAACACACTAAGTATCCTCCCTACCTACAAGGATTCTATCATCAAGAAAGATTTCTCTAGGAATCCAATCTCTCAAGAATCATGAATAGTGTTCATAGGGCCTAATTACTATGTGAGCATAGATATATTCCCAGAAGCAAATCTACCAAAAGTACCCAAAAAGTAGAAAAAGGAACACTTAACGCTTAAAGAAAATATGAGATGAGTCCACAAGGTGGAACATTTAACACCTCACACAAGCTGAAAATGAGTCCCCAACTTAGAAAACAAGTGAGTTCCTAAAAGCACAAAAGGGTTGCCAAGTGGAACACTTAACGCTTCTGTCCTGTTGACCCCTCCCCTTTATGGCGCTGAGATTGCAACCACGGGGCAGAAATGAGGGGCCGATGGATTAGCGAGTCCAATAACCCAAGATAGCAATCAAGATCAATCACAAGTATTCTAAGACTACTTAATGAATCCTTAAGGGGTCACAACCTAGTATCAATTATGCAAGTGTGTAAAACAAAAGCATGAAAAGAATCACCCAAGCTAGACACACGAGAGATTTATTTTAAGTCCCAAATCAAAATGTTTTCAGAACAAGGAGAATACCTCGTGATCCTTGCAACATGCTTAGTAGGGTTTACCTGATATTTAGCAATTTTTGTTGAGCTTTACTATGCAAGCATGCTACGAACTCTCCAACAAGCCAACAAGCAAACAAGATATGCAAGGTATGTTCAACTTATGAAAACCTTAGGGTTAGATCTAAAAATCAATTGTTAGGAGCAATAATAACCAGAAATTAATCCAAATGACAACTCATATCATGCATTGAATCATATGAAAAATAAGTGTATACCCATCACAAAATTTTAATTTTTTTGCACTACATTTGACCTAGTCAACAAGATCTAATTTTTTTGATATGATTTTGGCCACAAAAATAGAAATTCAGAATAGAGACCCCTACTAAAAAATAGAGAGCTTTCCAAAAATGCAAAAATTTTAGAAAAATCTCTTCATTTGTGCCCTAGAGATCCATTTTATCAAAATAGACTAGTTTTTGCAAATTGACTATTTGAGCTATTAAATTGCATCCAAATTTAAAACACAAATAATAGACCCCTATAATTTGAAGAGCTTTCCGAAAATGTAAAATTTTTAGAAAAATATGCTGATTTACGTTAGATATTAATTTTTTATGAAAAATAAAAAAACAATTATTAAAAATTCAAAATAATTCAAAAAATTCTGAATTTTTTTTTGAAGCTTTCCTGATATGTCTCCAACCTTCAAAACAAATTTCAGACCAAAACTCCAAGCCATTTGTGAGATAAAATTAAATCTTTGAAACTTTAGGGTTTTAGCTCCAAGAATCAAAATCAGCATGCAAAGGTGGGTTGCCCCACGGTGGGCGCCAGAAATGTGTGTGTGAAAAATTGTACCTAATCTATAGACACAACACTTCAATAAAACATTAGAGGTTAGCTATAATCAAAATCATGCAAAATTGAAATCTAATCTAACCAAGCGATTTACTGCCTTCTAATAGGTGCGAGATTGATGTTCTCAGATTGTAATCAAGATCAGTGACCTAGACGACACCTAAATGAAGGATTTGAATGCAATTGATCTATATTTTTTATATTTTCTATGCAATAAGAATGATAAAAACTGATATGAATCTATGCTAATATGAAATTGATATGCTATAAATGCTATTGAAAATTGATATGCTATGAATGCAAAAATAAGATTGATCTCACAAAGATGTCGATTCGCAAGAGCTTTGATTCTTCAATTCCAATTCTCCAGCGTGATTGTGTAAAATATGAGATGATTTATGAAGAGCTGAGCCTTGGTTTTTATAGAAATCCAAGGCTTTGGAGGTGCATGAAAAAAAGCCATAAATCACTCAAATAACTCAGGTTGATTTTTGAGTTATTTTTAAATAAAGGATAATTTAATTCACAAAAACATGCAAAAGCTAAGTTTTAACTCAAAATAGAGTTTACCTTTAATTGATAATTGATAGTTGTTTGCTTTTATGATTGTGCATGTTTTATTTATGAATTAATTTAATAATAAAGTGATTTATTTCCAACTTAACTACTTTTAAAAATAAAACAATTGATTTATGGGTTAATCAATTATTTAATCAAACTTTTATTAAAAAGTATATTATTAAATAATGACAACTTGCTTTAATTAATTAAATAAGAATTTAATCAATTATTCATAGGATATTTGGATTTATTGTCAAAATTAAATAATATAATTAATAATAGATAGAATTAAATTTAATTACAGTGGCAAATATTAAATCTAATTAATTAAATATGAAAATATTCAATTAATCAAACTTTAGGATAAATGTGATTTATTGCCAAATAATTATAAAATTAAAGATAATTATGATGATTAGGAATATTGCTAGGAATATTCCCTGATGCAGAATTTAAGATAATCAATTATGACTCGATGATGTTTAGATGTGCCTTAGATTAGGACTTTGATGTCGATTTCATTCGATTTGTCGATGTAGGAGGTTAATGAACTTATAGCCCATTTTTGGGTTATTACAAGAAGGCTCTAAGTGCTATGTTCTCACAAATAATGAAATTCATTGTAGGGGTGTCAAATACCTCAAAAGAATTCATATTACTTCCACTTGGATCCATCTTGAAGGACCTCCATACTCTTCCTTATCAGGTTTAAGATCTAGCAATTGAAGAGGCCTAATTAGGCCTAATTCCTTATAGCCCTTGACAAGGTCCTTTTTCCACTTCCTACCAAAACTTCCCAAAAAACTTGAAAATACAATCCCACATTTGAGTAAACTTTTGGATTTTATGAAATATTCAAAAGTTTTTGGGCTCTTGGGTCATCTGTATAGAGGCTTCCTATTATCTAGGTCAAATAGGGCTAAAAGGCCTAATTTATAGGACTAGTCTAGTTTCTAAATCAAATCTGAACCAAATGGATTGGTGAGTTCTCAATCCTCTTAACATGTTATTATATCAACATATCCCATCTGGAACTATGATTATTTCATTCTTCAATCCCCTTTAAAAAATCTTCAAATCTTCACTATCAAACCTCTAGTCGGGCACTCTAAGCTCACCTAGGGCTTGAGCTTAGAAATAGAAATTTGACTCTTCATGAATCCTAAACCTAAATATATATAGACCAATGGCTCCCCAAGAAAAATTCATCTACCCTTAGGAATATCCTTTTTCTATATTTCATGGGGGAGCCATAGCAAGACAAACTGGTCAGGACAGGACCAGGAAAATCTCTAGACATTAATCTATTTATTCAAGACACTAAAACCACTCAAATAAACTTTCTTACAAAAGGAAAAAGTCTTATAACTATCCTATGAACACAAATCTAAAACTAAATCAATAAATTCAATCCATTTATTATCACTGTCATACTATAATGCTCGGTATCTTCACATAACTAGAATTGTAGAGTTGCTTCACTATTCAAAAATTCAATTACAATACTCTCTACCTCGGAATTTGAGTCTAGGAGAGTCTTAGATGAAATTATCCATGTTTTTAGGCCTTTTTAGTTGATTCCCTAGTCCTAGCTTTTATGGAATCCAATGTTGTCATGTTGCATTCAACATTTGCAATAAATTGCCAATGTTGTCATGACAACTTTTTGGCATCTTTTACATTCAATAGGCCAACTAGAATATAGGCCTCTATGCTATGTAGTTAGAAGAAATAAGCTCATTAATGAACTCTAGGAATCTCTCTTATGTCTCTCATGTTTAGATCACATTAGTAATCTCAAATCCAAACTTTAAGCTTCTAAGGCTAACCTAACAAAACAACTAACAATGACTAATTGGTGACCTTAGTTCTAACACTAACTCACCTAGTCCACATTTGCAAGACCTTCTAAGGTCCAAATTAAAAAAAAACTTATCTAACTTGGCTAATGTTAGATACAATCCAAAATGACAAAGAAATTCAAGGCTAGCCTAGGTGCTCCTGCACCATCCTTCCCTAAAAAAAATACTTCAATCTAGCCTTGGATTGAATAAAGTGGGATCAAATCCCATATTATTAAACTCAACTTCCTTGATCCATACTACATCAACATCAGATTGACCATTCCACTTGATCAAGTGTTCCTTGTATTCCTTGGTTCTAGTCTTCTTGTAGACTCTTGAATCCAGTATGTTGTCAGCCTTCTTGACTGTGGTAGAAGGTAGTTGGAGTTCATCCACATCTTGGATAACTTCAATAAAAATTTGGTCTAAATTAGGTGTGGGTCCTTTGTAAGGAACTAGGTCCACAACATTGAAGATAGGGGATAGTCCACTATCCTCTGACAGCTCTACTCTATATGCATTGTTCCCATACTTTTCCAAGATAGGACATGGACCTATCCTCCTCATTTGAAACTTGTGAGGGACTCCCTTTTGTAGTCTTGATTTGTTTAGATGTACCATCACTAAGTCCCCAACATTGAATTGGATTTCTCTCCTTCCTTCATCAAATTTAGTCTTATGTTTCATGGTGTTCTTAGTCAATGTCTTCCTAATTGTTTCATGAATCTCCTGCATTACAGAAGAAAAATCTTCAGCATAGCTACTTCCTTTTACTCCATCCTTTAAGTCTCTTAGCTCATAGACTGCTCTAGGATGTAGGCCATATACAATTTCAAAGGGGCTCTTCCCTATGGAACTAGTTAAAGTGTCATTATATGCATACTTAGCCTGTCCAATCAATTGATCCCATTTTTTAGCATATTCCTTGGTCAAGCACCTTAATAGATTTCCAAGGCTCTTATTTACAACTTTGGTCTAACCATAAGTTTGAGGATGCTATGTAGATCCAAAGGACAAATTGGTGCCTAATATTTTCCAAAGAGTCTTCCAAAAGTGACTCATGAACCTGGTGTCTCTATCTGACACAATGCTTAATGGTAGCCCATGTATTCTCACTATCTCTTTGAAAAAGAGAGAGGCTATTTGGCTGGCATCATTAGTTGTCTTGCATGGAAAAAAATGAGCCATCTAGCTAAATCTATCCACAACTACATAAACACTATCCAGTCCATGCCTTGTCTTGGGTAACCCAACTACAAAGTCCATGCTCATGCATTCCCATGGCCTAGTGCGAATAGGTAATGGTTGATATAGGCTTGCATTTGAAGAGATTTCTTTGGCCTTTTGACACACAATTCAATTCTCAACATACATTCTAACATCAAGTTCATTCTTGGCCAATAATAGAACCTTTGAACAAGTTCTTGTGTCTTAGTGATCCCAAAGTGACCACTCAATGCAACATTGTGCTTTTCCTTAATAAAATTCTCTCTAATGGACCCTTTAGGAACACATTGTTGGAAATTTGGTAGAGTTGATTACATAGATTTTGTCATGATGGAAATATATGATCCACATGAAGATCACATAGGTCAAAGAGCAAGTATGCCAGAGCGCATTGCAAATTTGTCTAAGTGTGAGACAATGTTTTTACCAGTGAACCTGGACATAGTTTTTGTTTGCAATGTTGATTGGAGTAATTTCAGTGCTTGCACACTTGAACATAGACTCTATGATGTCTATTGAACACTCATCTTAGAGTGCAAGTTAGTACGACATGTAGAGAAGAAGTTATGACAGTTTTACCAAAGACAATGTCAAGCTGATAGGATAGAATATGAAGACAAAACTAGTAAAGAGTTAAGGGATTATTTTGTTTATCAAAATAATGACTTAACAATATAAAGGGATGACATCCTAGATGTTAAATCTTGGATAAAGTTATTGATATAAATGTAGATGTAATTGTAATTGTAAGTGTGTGAAATACACAATAGTGTGGACAAGTGATATGATGCGAAATATATGATGCATATGTAATAGTGATAGTGAAAGAGCAGTGAAGAGATATTGATGTAAGTAGTATAAGGTTATGTACCTTAACCTATTTTTGTAATTAGTGTATATTTTACATTACTTGTTTGGGTAGTGGGCTCATCTGGTAATCACATTTTGTACTACCAACTCCTAACAGGGTTGAAGCTTCTAACAAGGCCTTTAGTCCCTTAATTAGGACTGATACACTATATGCTTGTAATAGACTCCTAACAGGGTCAACATCCTTAATAGGATACTTTTGATTAGTGGATCTTTGTGGGTACCATTCCCACCGAGGTTTTCCCTTGCCTAGTGTTTCCTTGAGAACAAATAATGTGTTATGAGTTCTTTAGTTTTATTGCTCTGCATGTTGTTTAGCTTCTTATGTTATGCATGTATAAAGATAATCTGTTATATCCATAATTGGGCCAAACATAAAGTTTTTAGAATACTGATTCACCCACCCCTCTCAGTATTCCCTATTTCTAACAATTGGTATCAGAGCTTAGTTACTCAAAAAAGAATCATTCAAGGAAATCCTACCAGCTCGAGTAAGATCTCTATGGATATGGATCAACTATAGAAGGATCTTGAAGAAGCTCTTGAATAGATTGACTTGCTTACTATTGAAAAAGATAATTTGAAAAGAAAGTATGATGATGCAAAGAACCTCATTGAGAAACTGAAAAACAAATTAGAAGATCTTAGATCTGAAAAGGAATCCAAAGTTCTTATTGAAGATTGTGATGACAATTTAGAAAAAGGAAATGAGATCCTTAAGCATGAACTGAAGATAGAAAATTTGAAGCTTAGTTTGAAAGATGGAAATGGAAAAAATGAAGAAAATTTGAAATCAGAGAATGAAATTCTAAAGAATGAAAATGAAGAACTAAAATCTAAACCTTGTAAAGTAACATCTAAACTTGAAAAAGTCAATTTGCAGTATGATGAACTTGAGAAATACAATAAGATTGTGAAAGGTGAACTGACTCAATCCAAACAACAACTTGAAAGGCTATATTCAACTAGTGAGAAGATTGATGAACAAATATCTTATCAAAAACCATTCTATGCTAAGACTGGTCTTGGATTCAACATTTTTAAAGCAAATGATGAAAGCAAGGAACCAGATCTGAAGATATCTAAAAGCATAGATGAGAAGAAGAGTGATGAGATCAAAAAATCTAAAGATACACCTAAAGACAAAGAATCACTGAAGGAAGAGGAATCACTCAAAGGTATGCAAAGAGAATTCAAAGGTAGATGTTTTTCTTGTAATACTATTGGTCATATGAAGAGAGATTGCATAGGTAAGAAATTTAAACCTCTTAATGGTTATTGTTACAATTGTCATGGTTTTGGACATAGAGCTATTGAATGTAGGAAACCTAAATTTATTGAGAATAATGATGGTAGCAGAATGTTTAGGAATACTAACAATGTAGATAAGAAACCTACTAAAGATATGAACAGAAGAAATGGAGTAATATGTTATAGATGCAACAAGGTTGGACACATTGCTAGAAATTGCAGATCACAAATCAATCAGTCTGGACCAAGATATGGAAACAATGGAATTGTTTGTTAGATATGCAACAAGATTAGACATACAACAAGGTTTTGCAGAATTAAAAATAGAGTTTTTCATCCTAATCCTAATCCTAGAAATCATGCAAGAAGAAATGAAGATGCAAGTAATAGTCAGAAAGGATGTTGTAGTAATTCATATGAAGTGAAGTTTATCAAAAGCATAGATCAAAGAGACATATTCAACATTGAAGGTAATCAGGAAGGTGAAGTATTGAAAGGTAAGAATGAATCTTTACCTGACCTATCTCAAAGTACTTAATTTATGTAAGTTACAGTAGAATAGGAACTTAGATTAGTGTAGAAGTAGATATATGATGAACTAAGTCTTGCGTAGTTAATGCAAGGTATTTTATGATCTTCTAATGCTATGGTTAAGAGCGCAAAGAAAAATATTATGTTTTGCGAGATCGCAAGAAGTTTTAAGTTTTGCAGGTTAGTAGAAACAACTTTTTGGAAAGAAGCAGCAAAAGAATTGAATGTGATGTCAGATCTAAGTGAGATTGAAATAATAAAAGGTTATGGTCAGTATTATTTGATCATCAAAGAGAATTCAAGTGTCAAGGAGATCAAAGAGCAGTGATTGGAAGCATTTTCCAAGGATTTGGAGAAGAATTTTGTGCTGAATCTACGCAAGCCCAAAAATCATGAAATTAAGGTATTTTACTTGACAGATCTTTGAATCAGTAAAGGAATTTGAAGAAATCATGGATGTTTCTTTAATACACAATGTCAGAGATAAGAATAGACCTAAATTGAAAAGAGAACTAGTAGAACCCTTGGAAAATGATCCTAGGTTTGCTTTATCATCCATACCAGATAGATTTTTACACTTAGAGAATGTTAGAAGTTATCTTGGATGAAAACTAGAGACAGTCAGTGATAGTGATTTCACAAATGAATATCAGAAGATTTACAATCAGGATATGACACTGAAATAAGGTTTTGAATATTTGGAACATAATGAAATTGTTAAGTATGGATTATAGTATTGTTGGCACTTCAATTTTTCAATATGTCAATCCTGTGAAATTTTTATAAAATTGAAGTGTGCATAAGTGTTAAAAGATTGTGATAATTTTGCTACAAAAAACCCACAAAAAATCCTACAAAATTATCAAGATTTTCCCCCATATCTGGCCAGCCCTAGTTAAAGTTCAAGTTTGAGGAAAGCCCTAAATACTTTTCACTTTTAGAAAAACCCTAGGTCACTCTTTTTATGATCTATTTGAGTGTTAATTTTCTGAATCACTTAAGTTCCTAAAAAGCATGTGCACTATTTTTATCACCACGCGGAGGTCATGTTTTTATTTTTTCCCTAAGTCTAAAGGCTCGGTGATATTAATATTTACTAAGTCCTTAATGCCTTATCTTTCTAATGTTTCAGTGTACTTTGAATCTTGGAATCCTCAGTTGATCGATGGTTGTCATATGTTCACGTAGAATCTTTTAGCTCTACGCGATCATGCGACCAGCTATTGATCTTACTTTATAGCACAACATTTCAAGTGAAGCGGGTCCACTACCATGTATGCACAAATGCTCATCTCTGATTGGTTAATATGGATAGTCATATGGTGGTTCTCAGTGGGACCAGTGTCAGAGGGATCTTCAGAGCTAAAAGTAATGAAGGTAAGTGTTGGCATTAAGTAGAATTGCCACTAGTGACAACACTTATTTGCATTCTGAGTGCAAACCGAGCAGAATAGTGCAAACCAAGCAGAATAGTACAAACCAAGCAGAACAGTGCAAACCAAGTAGAATAGTGAAAACTGAAAAGAATAGTGCAAATCGAGCAGAACAGTACAAACCGAGAAGGATAGTGCAAACTGAGCAGGACAGTGTAAACCGAGTAACATTATGTCTACCAAGTCACCAGTATTTACCAAGTTCAAAACCTACCGAGTGGTTAGTATGAACCGTGCCTTCACTTCTACCGAGTGCATGATGATGCCGAGTAATGCAGTGGATGCCGAGTATCAGAAAGTCACCGAGTTAGTTTGCAGAAACCATGTAACCATACTTGGGCCGACTTAGTAGCATTTATGTTTATTTGTCAAGCCAACTTGTAATTGTAATTGTAATTAATTGTTTAGACTTGTATATAAATAATGTTGTAAAAATGCCAAGATGCATGAAATGAGTATGAATGTGAAAAAGAAAGAAAGGTAGAGATAAGTGAATTACAACAGGGCTACAGTAGTATAAGTTATAGAAAAGACAAATTCATCATAGAAGGTGATCAGTACATCAGTGAATCTCAATCAGCAATCCAGTTGCAAAGTAAGAGATCTACTGTTTCATCCTAACAGGTGAATCAGCTTGAAATCCTTTAACTGGGTAGACTTAATAGTCTTTTGCAAAATCTCTTTACCGAGTGCATACTTCATTGTATGTTTGTAAATCCTTTAACAAGGTGGACCTAGCAGTCCTTATTTCTCCTAGCAGGCTAGATCATCAGAAGTGATCAATTGTAAGCCTTAACCGGCCAACTTTATACTGCAGTACTAAAGCTTTGTGGGTTTCATCCCCACCCTAGTTTTACTTTCTTTTTGGAAGGTTTTTGGGTAACCAAATCTATGTGTCATTATTGTGAATGCTTTTAAGTTTCATGCTTTCTATATGCAAAAGGGTAAAGTAAACTATATGTTAATACATCTGTAATTGAAAGAAAATTCAGAGTTACTGATTCACCCCTCCCCTCTCAGTAACTTGGTTAATTTCTAAATATTTCCAACAATTGGTATCAGAGCTATATTGGTTCTCAAGATAAAGCTTAACTAGCTTGAGCAAAGATCTAGGACAATGGAGGTATTCAAACTGAACAAGGTGATTGAAAATGAAAAGCTAGATCTGGAAGTGGCCATAGCTAAACTTAAAGAAGCAAAAGAACATCTTTCCCAATCCCTAAGAAGAAGTAAGGAACTTGCAAATCAGATGAATGATCATAATTACATTGAAGAAAAGATTGAAGATCTTTTTCCCTTAGATAGCTCAAATGAAGCAAACAATGCTGTCAAAGAACTCCTAGAAAAGAATGGGTCTCTGTAGGAAGAAGTGAGAAAATTAAAAAGAGAATAAGAACTACACTCTACAAGATTTTGTGAGATCTTAGAACAAAGAAACAAGTTGAAAGATGAATTAGATGGAAGGAACAATGAAGTCCAAAATAAAACCCTTCAGCTAGAAAACCTAATTGATCAGATCTCCCATACAAATGAGGAAATTCTGAATCTAAGATAAAAAATAGAAAGCACAAGAGAAGAACTAAGATCTGAAAAGCAAATCAATCTAAGATTGATGGATGACCTAAACACCAAAAAACAAATCAATGAAGGAATGCTAAAAAGCCAAGAAGACTTAAATCAGCTGTATGAGCGAAATCTTCATAGGCAAAAAGAAAAAAGCAGGACTTGGATACAAAGGAGAAGGTGAATCTTCTAAGCAAGGTACTCAAAGGAATCAGAAACCTACTTGTAATCATTGTGGTAAAATAGGACATACTTCAAATAAATGTTGGAGCAATGAAAAAGAAGAATTCAATGGAAAATGCTACAACTACAATCAACATGGTCACAAAGCAAATGAATGTAGGGAAAAACCAAGATTCAAAGGTAATTGTCACAAATGCAACAAACAAGGTCACAAGGCATCTGAGTGCAGATCCAAAACATTCAATCCAGCAGAACAAATTATGAAAGCAATGTTTGGATGGGATTACAACACCTAGTGTAGATGTCATTACTATGGAGAATATGGACACATTGGCATGAACTGTATAAAACATCATCTAAGGAAAAGAGATACTACCATAAGATGCTTCAAATGCACTAAACTCAGTCACATAGCCAAAAATTGCATGAATGCTAGTGAAGTTGAAGATGGAAAGAAGAATGAAGCAACTAAGGTCAGAAAATAGGTGAGACAAAAGTGGATTCCTAAATCTACCGAGCAAACCAGTCCAAGTAATGGAATGGGTGGCTCTACCGACTCAAACTAAAATTCCCAAGAAAGCACTGGAACTGTATTCTCATAGACCAATTTCAAGTAGTTCTAGAACTGAATTAAAAGAAAGATCTAAATCAGCATACAAGATACAATAAGATCACAGGAAGGTCAGTATCAGTCTTTACCGAGCAAGGTCGGTACCAGTCTTTACCGAGCGAGGTCGGAGCAATATGAATTCTTGAGTTCACTGAGTTGCGAAGTCTTTACCGAGAAATTAATTCTTAGTGGGTGACAGTCTATCAGAATTCATACCCTAATTTGTACTAAGCATTAATGACAGAGTTGTAAACAAAAGACAAGAAATCAAACTCATTCTTCACCGTGAACTTTAGCACTTTGAGAGCAAAAAATTTCAAGAGCAATCCAGTGATTCAAACACTTTTGCGAAAAGAACTCTTTGTGAGCTACCATGGCATCATCCAGCACTTCAGGGAAGAAAGGATCAGAAATGATAGTCCAAGGGGAATGGAGAGCACCAGATTTCAAAATTGTGCCCGCAATTGCAGCAGCCCTAGACCCGAACGGAGCTCAATCTCAGATTCCTCCTAAGGTACTACTTATTAATGATATTTACAATCATTTCAATTGTGCAATTCAAGAAATGGGAAACCTAGAGCTAGATATTGTGCGTGAGGAACTGTGTGTGGATGGTATTCTAAAACCCGAACACAAACATCTGGAAGACAAGGGATTAGTTCACATTGCACATTTACCTTGAAACTTTCAGGAGAAATGGGTTAGATACATTCTCAGCTGTGTACATGATGGAAAGATTTGGCTTGAGAAACCCATAGAGATCACTAAGAAGATGATTCATCAAATCACTAGTCTTCCCATGTTGAACAAAGCTAAAACTACCAAAACCCTAGGTCGGCCGGAACTGGAGAAGAAAACCCTAGCCAAGTGGGATGGTAGAGGCATGAAAGTAAGTAGCATTACTGATGCTGAACTGAAGTTTGGTACACACATAATTGCCCATAAAATATACAGTTCAAGTTGACAGAATAGTGTCTCCTATGAAGCCATTGACCTAGCATGCAAAGTGGTCAAGAATAACTTATCATTTGACCTTGCAGACTTATTGTTAAAACAATTTAACAAGAACATGGAAAGCATTCAAACTTCCAAAAACAATCCATGTAAGTTTGGATCTCTACTGGTCTGTTTATTCTTCTATGTTCAAAAATTCTTCCCTTCCAAAGGAAAAGTAGTATGGAGAAAAGATGTGCCAGTTCTTTATGAGATAAATGAATATATTTCAGAAATGGGTGAAAATTTTGAAAGCGTCATGGATAGTTATTTTGAGTCTTTCAAAGAGAAAATGAATGATAGATTCCGGATTCCATAGAAGTTGGTGGAAGATTATAAGGATGACATTTGTTTCATGGTGGACTGTGACAATGTATATAGTCAAGTAGCAAAACCAAGGATTGTACATGTAAAACCTCTTCCTTATGAGGTAAACATTGATGAAACAAAGAATATCATTGAAGCCCTTCTTAATCAGCCTGTTAATCCCAAAGCTCCATATTTTGGAACATATGATGAAGCTAAGGTGAGAATTGAATTAAGCATAAAGCTTCCACAAGCGGTAAACAAAGGAAAGAAGAGGATAGCCAAAATGCAAATGCTAACCAAGGACAAAGGAGAAGACACTGAAGAAGAAAAAGAAAAGGATGAGAAAATAGAGGAACCAGAACCTACAAAGAAGAAAGGAAAGGTATTCATCACTAAGGCACCTAAGCCTCCCACTGCTATATTTACA
Organism: Chamaecyparis obtusa; assembly: GCA_027943335.1. Taxonomy (NCBI): domain Eukaryota; kingdom Viridiplantae; phylum Streptophyta; class Pinopsida; order Cupressales; family Cupressaceae; genus Chamaecyparis; species Chamaecyparis obtusa. Next base: position 77,518 of record BSBK01005246.1, on the reverse strand, counting down.
AGGAGAAGTGCAAGAGGTAAGACAGACAAGGCAGACAAAGATATAATATTCAAAAGGCCTCCTCTAACCTTTCAAGAGAAGATCAAACTTTTTAGAGAAGGATCAGGATCTGGAGTAAGTAATATAAAATCTTTTAAATATGAAACCAGATCAGAAATAGAATAAAAGGAAATAGAAGATGCTGTCATTGAAAAGATGGGACAGTGGAAATACTCTCCTGATGAAATAGCCCCACAGGTTCTAGCAATTTTATTAGATCCAATAAAAATGAGATGGACAAATGCAAAGCAAACTGTAAAAGACATATTTGATCAAACCCTGAGACAGTTGATGCCGAGCTTGAAAAATGATGAAATAAAGAAGGCATTGAAGGAGAATGAAAAAAAGATGACACTGAAGTTCAATACTTGTTTGATTCTGATCAACAATATTGAATCGGTTGTGAAGGCTGCAAATGCCACATGGAAAAACATATACCATCTTCACCAACTAAGTACTGAAATAGTTATAATAAAGGACATTGAAGATGACAGTGATGAACAGGAAGAAGCCACTGAGGTAGATGATATTGTGAGGATAGCGGCAGAAGTCATTGCATCACTTCCTACCTCTCTAGTAAAAGTTTCTACATCTAGCCCAGAGACACCTTCAAGCATGGTTGTGACAACTTCAACATTTGTCCAACCACCTATAGCAACAACAGAAGCAACTACCATTTCTTCTACCAAGTTGTAGTCTCCCACTTCATCAAGTTTTCCAGCAGTAAGTATTCCAGTTTTTGATTCTACAAGTGTAAATACTTTAAGTTCTCCAGTAGACAGTATACCAGTCTCTATAGCCAGTCCTACTATGTCTACTATCACTACTACTAAGGCATTAAGTACAGATAAGCCTAAGGCTCAACCGAGTATAAGATTTTTGGGCAAGAATATAGTAGAGGATATAGACCTAGATGAAGAAATAGAGATTCTAACATTGGATTTTGCAAATCTATCAGCGGATCAAATGCAATAAATAGGTGAAATCCTCCAAAGGAAAGCGAAGCAAAAGAAACTTAAAGAGGAGAGAGACAAGGAATATCAAATCATTAAGGATGCTAAGGACATTTTGTCAGATGCATTAGGTATTAAAGTAGACTCCCCTCAACATATTTTGTTACAATTAGTAGAAGCAGTAAATAAGTACAATGAGGATTCATCTGGGATAGAAAAGTTAGTTGAAAGAGCTGAGAAGAGATTCAACAATAAAGTGCTTGATCACATTGCTCAGAACATAGCTATTAATCAAGTAGAATTGTCTTCAGTTTTGTCAAACATTGAATCTACCTATTCGAATGTTACCTCTCTTTTGGCCAGACTGTGCAATGTTGCCGAGTTCACAAAGGATGTCAAGGATAAAATGAATAAAATTGATGAGGATTTGAAGATTAGCATACAGAAGCTGCAACTTGAACCAAGTTCAAACTCTGCTCATCACATGAAAATCTCATACCTATCAAATATGCAGTCAGAACTACTGAAAGAAGACACAAGGATCCGGTCCACACTGCTAGACATTCAGAACATGATCCTTCCCATCATGAATACAATGTATAAGCACATTGAACATTCCAAAACATTGATTCATGACAATCAATTCTCAATAGCAGATCACATGATTGAACTCTCTGCAGAAGTCCAAATTGCAATCCAAACATGCAAGTTTCTGCAAGAAAATTGGGACAGAACCCTAGCACTAATAATGAAGGTACATTCTATTTTTCTATCAAATTTTGGATTCTCTCTGTAAATCACTTGTATATACACCTTTGGCATTATCGCCAAAAAGGGGGAGATATGTATAGAAGAAGATATGTATAGAAGGAGATATGTATAGAAGAAAAGTTAGCACATTGAAAGGGGGAGATAATGTATAAAGCCCTATAACAAAGACAAATTTTGAAAAATCAAAATAAATCTCAGCATGATTCATGTATATAAGTTTTGGGAAATAAGTGTTTTTTTCGCTAATGCCAAAGGGGGAGATTGTTCACATTAAGCATAATTGCCACTAGTGACAACACTTATTTGCATTCTGAGTGCAAACCAAGCAGAACAGTGCAAACCGAGCAGAATAGTGCAAACTGAGCAGAATAGTGCAAACCGAGCAGAATAGTGCAAACCGAGCAGAACAGTGCAAACCAAGCAGAATAGTGCAAACCGAGCATAATAGTGCAAACTAAGAAGAATAGTGCAAACTGAGCAGAATAGTACAAACTGAGCAGGACAGTGCAAACCGAGCAGGACAGTGTAAACCGAGTAACATTATGTCTACCGAGTCACCAGTATTTACCAAGTTCAAAACCTATCGAGTGGTTAGTATGAACCGTGCCTTCACTTCTACCGAGTGCATGATGATACCGAGTAATGCAGTGGACGCCGAGTATCAGAAAGTCACTGAGTTAGTTTGCAGGAACCGTGTAACCATACTTGGGCCGACTTAATAGCACTTATGTTTATTTGTCAAGCCAACTTGTAATTGTAATTGTAATTAATTGTTTAGACTTGTATATAAATAATGTTGTAAAAATGCCAAGATGCATGAAATGAGTATGAATGTGAAAAAGAAAGAAAGGCAGAGATAAGCGAATTACAACAGGGCTATAGTAGTATAAGGAACACCAAAGACAAATTCATCATAGAAGGTGATCAGTACATCAGTGAATCTCAATCAGCAATCTAGTTGCAAAGTAAGAGATCTACTATTTCATCCTAACAGGTGAATCAGCTTGAAATCCTTTAACCGGGTAGACTTAACAGTCTTTTGCAAAATCTCTTTACCGAGTGCATACTTCATTGTATGTTTGTAAATCCTTTAACAAGGTGGACCTAGCAGTCCTTATTGCTCCTAGCAGGGTAGATCATTAGAAGTGATCAATTGTAAACCTTAACTGGCCAACTTTATACTGCAGTACTAAAGCTTTGTGGGTTTCATCCCCACCCCAGTTTTACTATCTTTTTGGAAGGTTTCTAGGTAACCAAATCTATGTGTCATTGTTGTGAATGCTTTTAAGTTTCATGCTTTCTATATGCAAAAGGATAAAGTAAACTATATGTTAATACATCTGTAATTGAAAGAAAATTTAGAGTTACTGATTCACCCCTCCCCTCTCAGTAACTTGGTTAATTCCTAAATATTTCCAACAGGTAAGATCTGATGGTTGTCGTATAATCTCTTAGAATCTTAGAGGCCTATGTGATCATGTGACTAACCGTCGATCTTGCATAAAGCTTAGTGCAATTCTCAGGTGGGACCATTAATAGGTGTACAATACTGGCAGTTTCTCACTGGTTAAAAATAGTGGGACCAATGTCAATTTTTGCATATGGTTTTTCTTTGATTGGTCGATAATACTTGCTGATGTGGAGGATATCAACAACACTAGTGCTTAGAAAGATAGAAATTCAATGACAACTTGCTAGGTATTGCAAGCATGGATTTTCATTGTTAACTAAGGTAAAGTGGGACCAGTAACTTAAAGAATAAATGATGGTGATTGAATGCTAACAGTTTGTCGCATGTTTGCATGAGCTTCTTTCAAGCTATGTGATCATGTGACTAACATTTTATTTTAACAATGAAAGTTATAAGGGATTGCTGCTAATGAAGGGACTGACATGATGGCTTGTCGTATGTTTGCATGAGTTTCTTTCAAGCTATGCGATCATGTGACAAATTGTTGGATTGTTTGCTAAGTGAAAATCAACGGTCAGAATTTAAACTAGAGGTGAAGTGGGTGAAAATTTTGGAGAAGTGATAGCTCAATATCCTGGAAAATTAATGGAAAAATCATGCGAAGTAAATTTTAGAAATAATTGCTAAGATGATTGCTAATATATCAAAAATTTATGCTTCCTAGAAAGCCACAAGGAGATAATAATTTGCAGAGGATTGGGCGAAAAGAGTTGCAGAGACCGATTGCTATTTTTTAGAGATTTTGGAGGAAAGGTTGGTTTCTTTTTTTGTACATACTTGTTCTATTGAGAGGTATTATTTTTCTGCTATTCTCTTTTTGCACTAATTATATGAAGCTATAAGACCTAGAAATGCCACCTAGGAAGGAGCTATCTGGTTAAACCAATTATCTTAAGAGGGGTCTGCATGAAGACTTATTACTTATTATCAAGAATACCCCAAGATTACAAGAGCAAGCAGTAAGGAAGGAGAAGTGGTTGGTGTACAAGAAAACTTTTGATTTTGTCAAGCAATTTGATCCCCAATAAGACCCCATAGGTAGTATAAATCCTATGGGAAAGAGGATAGATACTCTTATGAATTGTTTTCAAGAGATTTACAAGGCTCTGGAAGAGAAGAAGAAGAAAGCCATGGAGGACAACCCAGAGAAGGCTAAATAATTATTGGGCAAAGGAGCATTTGCAAAGATGTTGCCTCCTAGAAAATATATGTTGCAAGAAAATATTGGTTACAATGTAATAATCCTCTGAGAAGAAGTACAAGGAGAATCCTAATAAGGATTTTAAAATTATTGAAGATGAAATAAGAAAAGAGATGACAAAGAGCTTTGAAAAGACTACTCTAGAACAAGGGAGAGAATTGGTAAAGAATGCAAGAGTACTTATCCTCCCTGAATGGGACATAGCTGATGCAATGGTCCTTGATGCAGTTAGAAAACAAATTACACCTATGTACAAGACCAAGGAAGAGGTAGAACAGGTTGTCAAAGGAGTTGGTTTCAATAATGACCACCAAGCATTGGTCATGTGGTCACTAAAGAAGAATGAGAAAAACAAAGGAAAGCAAATAATTAAGGATAGTCTCTTTGGTGGTCTCATAGTCAAGAGGGTTCTTGACACCTCAGCAATAGAAGCATCAAGTATGGTGGTAGCCACAACTCACCTTGCAGAGAAGGTGGTAGAAAGGGAAGCAAAAGAGAAGGAGGAACTCACAAGAAAATTTGAGGAAGTGTTGAGGGCATATGGAGAATTGAAACTAGGATTGTTTGAGAAGGATAAAATAATTGTAGACTTGAAGAAAAGGTTGGGGGAGGAAAGCTACATCCAAGCACCACAATAGTTGCAACTTCCTTCTTCTACTACTGGTCTTTCTTCCTCAAGCCCCATTATTGAGTTTCCCATGTCTCCTCTTCCCCCTTCCCTGAGCAGTGAGGATGTAGAACAGAGAGAACAACAAAAGTTTGAAAAGAAAATAAAGGACACCATTCAACACTTTGTTAGAAATGTAAAGCCCAGGGAGGTTTATATACATGCAGAGCAGTTATCTGAAATTTTTCTTTCATTTAGAAAAGAAGAAGACACTGTAGGCAAAATTTTGGATATGTGGGTGCCTAGGGAAAATGTTTTAAAGACATTCCTTGTTTCAATTAAAGATCATAGTATTGTGTATCCCCAATTTGAAAATACTTATAAAATTGTCAAATCCTTTCTTGATTTTGAAGTAACTAGGGAGGAAATAAAAAGAAAAGAAACTCTCTTAAGAGTGAGATATCTTCAAAATAATTTTCAAATATTCCCGAGTTTTGTCAAAGTAGATGGAACTATAAAAGAGAGAGAAAGTTGGTTGGAACAAAAAGAATATGGAGTCTCAACCAAGATAGATGTTGCTTTAGGTACTAAGGATACTCTTCCCTTCGTACAAATAATTGAAATGTTACAGGATACCAAGATACATTTTACTAAAGTGATAACTAAAGTGCATCAATTGGTCACTAGCTGGAACAAGATTCTACCAAAAAGGGATGAGATTTTGGCATTTAATTGGCCTAATGAAGATACTTTTGCAGCCTAGGAAGCATCGTCCTTGTCAAAGGTAAATAAAGAAGAAGAAACATCTTCTAAGGAGGCAAAAAATGGCAATGCCCCAACTCGATAATAGAAGCAAGCACAGATATAACACCTGGTAGAAGTTGAACTACCCTTTGGAATTTTTACAAGATTTTGGTGCTCAACTTAACAATTCATTTTGAGAATTTGTAACAAGAATGTTTCTATTTTAAATTTTTGTCCTATATGAGAACTCCTTTCTTGTCTTTTCTAAAAAGATCCAAAGCTTGTTTGCAATCCTTATTTCTCTATAAAAGGATTACCAGGATTAGTGAAAAAGGATCGGGAACTTGATCAATTTAACTAATAAGCTTCTTGAGTCTGGGATATCATAGACTGGTGTTCAAAAATGCTTATACCACTTAGGGCTGCCAATATGCCTTGAGACTAATGTTAGGAGTGTTTAGTTCCAAGTATGGGAGCTCTGCAAGGCAACTGGACCAACTATATGGACAAGACTGCCCTCTACACTTTTGGCTCTACAAAACCAAAGCAGGTACACCTAATCCAAATAAGACTCAACTCACTACACAACTTATACTTTTGGATTCATATAGTAGATTATAGTAAAGGATTACTAAATACTAACTAGGTATTCATTGAATCAACTCCACTATGCAGGGTATTACTATCAACCAAACAATAGATTAAAACTTGAAAATGGTATTGATATATAAAGATGCAGGAAATAGCCAAAACCCACCAAACATTGGAATCAACTGAATATAGTAGCCCTTGATCAGTGCCATTATCCATTGGGTAGCACTCAAAAATAAATATAGAACATGAACCAACTACTGTCAAAGACTCAAAGCCATAAATACAACTGTTCCAGCCCATCCACTACTTATAAGATCCTTCTGTAGACAAGTCTAATGAATCTATGCCCTATCCAAAGTATTTTTCACTTGATCCTAGATCAAGAACTAAAGACTAGAACATATGCAAAGGTAACCCTATGCAATGGACAAGAAAATCCAAAACTCATAAAACTGACACCAAGGAGAGACTTGAAAGCTTGAAACAATTATATTAAGTATGATGAATCATGTACATGTCTATACCAGAAATGAGACTACCACTTCAATAACCTACAAAAGATACAAAGAAGTTCTATTTAGCCTCCTACAATGTGACAGAGTTTTACTGCTTCCCACTGGAACTAATAAAAATTAGAACCCTTGGAACTAATCAAAATTTGAACACCTTCTAAGTCAAAAAAGCTACAACTTATACCACTAGCTGCCTTGGAAACCCATAATAGGTTGTAACAAGCTACGAACAGCTAGGGCTAGGGTTTCACCCACCCAACCAACTAGAAATACATTAAAATTTAAAAACTCCTAGAGGGAAAACTAAGCACATGTCTATCAGATCAAGGATGATCTTCACACTGGAGAAGAATCTCTGAGAAGGACAGGAAGATCATAAATTTACCATGCAAATCAAACTGAACAGACCTACAAAAAGCCTCAAGCAACAAAATTTGTCCATCACCACATGGTACCAGTCCCACAGGAAACCACCCAACTCACTGGACCATTCTGCAACCACTGGTGCCACCAACCAAATCAAATCTGACCAAAGAAGTAATAAAAACTAGTCCTTCTATCGCTGGAACTTCTTAGGAAATTCAAAAATGAATTTCAATGGTTATTACAGAGAGCATTAAGACATGATCATAGATGCACTTTGTTTCATGGAAAATAGGATGTCCCAATATAATCTTTAAAACTACCACGAGACCCCCAGACAAGTCAACCACCACCTCATAAATCCCTCAGTGAATGAAGATAGTAGCAGACAAGACCCACTACCCAACTCCATAATGGTGACATCCAAATAGTTGTCACATGATCGCATAGCTAGGAAATGGGCTATGAAAACATGCGACAACCTGATGACCTTTACCTTGCTGCATAACCACCACTGATACTAACATAAAGTGTTAGTTGCATGATCACATAGCCTTGAAAAAGGATATACAAACATGCAACTAACTGCTAGCATTTACCTTGCTGCATACCATTAAGTAACAGTCCCACCCAATACACTTTCCATGTGGACCCACCATATGCCACATCATCACTTGCCAATGGGTCCCATCATAATGTGGCACGCTTGTTGCATGACTGCAAGATTGCCACTATATCCTCCCAATCTAACAGCGGGACCAAAATAGCTCAATCACCAATGGGCCCTAGCAACAGGTTTCAATCGGTCGCATGATCGCATGTTAGAAAACTCTGACATGTGATCATGCGACAGCCAACCACAGGCTACCACATAACTGTTGTCATATTTTTGCACATTTTGGGAAACCTAATTACTAGATGAGCTCTGTACCCTAGTTTGCATTATTATGTGGTCTTGATTAGATTTGTGTTCATTCATTGCAAATACATGAAAAGGAAAGATAAATAATTGAATTTGAGATTACATGTCATATCTTGAATATGCTATACAAAAAGGAAAGAACTGAAAAGAAAACATTCATATGAGCTCACACATGCCATGAGCATAGCAAATGTAGGAGTTGCATAAATGAGTATGAGTATACATATAATGAATAAAGCTAGATGCAAGGGTACCAGACATTGCCTGGTGGTGAGATGTTGATTCTTCTATATGCCTGGTGTGCTCTTGTGACCCCAAACCTATAGAGAGAGAATAAAAAGGGGTTAGATCCAATGGATCTAAGCAATGGATGGTGCCACAACATCTATAACATGCATACGTACACTCAATCATGCACCTCTGGCATGGGCTATGCTTAGGACATGTGCATCAAGGAGCCTCTGGAAATAAATGAAATACCATTGTTTTACTAATGTGTTTGTTCCATGTGCAGATGAATGATGATGCCCTGTAATGTGGGCTCTCATGGGAAAATCTCAATTTCCTAGAGAGAGACCACATCACAGGCCAAAAGCACCCATGATCAGTGTCAAGTCTCCCAGTACCCTACACTAAACCGGTGAGGGTTGTCAGAAGCTCTATTCCCATAGAGTTTCTGGCAAATCTAACCATCTCAATGAGAGGCACTAAATCATGTAGGGAGGCATTCAATAAGTGAGACACTCAAGAACCATAAAGCCAAATCAAATGTGAGCTAGGACAAAATAAAACACTGGCATTTACAGAGGGCCGCATGGCATCAAGGACAGAATAGAGCTAATGGTAGGGTACACAAATCTATATACTGGAAAAGGATATTATGGCATATATCCACTTCAAAATATACATTCTATGCATGATGCTATGGCATGAATATGTTAAATCTGCATTATGAATACAATGGAGCTCCAGTTGATTAATCAGTGATAGTATGGTATCATCATATGAAGAAGTGGGTGAATGAGATATAAACATCACACTGCTAATCAAAAAAATCAAACATCTTGTCTGGTCTTAAGCATGATTGATAGGGTACAACAATAGTATGAATGGTGGTTTATGGTTTATCCAAGCAATGGCATGATAATCAGCAACACTATAAGTCAGTGTGCAACATAAAAATATTCATAGTGTGCCTAAGATCCATACCGGTCAACATTTAAGGAAACATAACATCAGCATGTAATGCATCTATAGTAAGAACAGGCACCAAAAATATATAGTGGTGTCAATAGCAATTTCAAAGCTCAAAATAGTGTTTTAAATATACAAATAGCATCAACAATGAACAACAGTGCCTAGGATTTCATAGCAAGCCCACAATATGGAATCAAGATGTAAACTCACAGGCCACATTGCATGGTGGTGAACATAAAAAAGGAGGAGGTGGTGATAAACACAAGACATCAATGCAATAGTCTATAGCTCTCGGGTCATTAGTAGAGTGAAGCAAAGTGTAACCACTAACTTTCCATGGCAGCGAAGGTGAAACCGTGAGCAGTGATAATACATAGTGTGAAATTACAATTTGATACCCTAGCTTTTAGCTTGTGGGTTATTAGAGGGTATTTTCTCAGTAATAGATGATTCCCTAGGCTACTCATGGCCCCAAGCTCAATAACATGTGATGGTCTCAGCCATTGAATAGAACCTGTAGACACAGCGGTGCCATCAAATATACAGAGATGAAAGCAATGCCAGTATTCTAACAATCAAACAGAATTCATATGCACTGGCCTCAAAATTTTAGAGGAGCTTGAACCAGTAAATACATGAACAGTGAGTGAACAAAGTAGGGAGAATGCTACAATCAAATTGCTATCATAAGAACTGTGCCTTGAACACAATAGCAAATGCAAATTCTTGATACCCTAGCTATTAACAAAAGAAAATACATTGCAAATGCCCTTGGCAATGACAGAAACAATATAAATACAACAACAAAAATGATGCTACTTATTAGAGTGCCCTAGCCCATAAGGGAATAATCAAATCCAAGCATCAATGCCATAGAAGGAACAACAATATAATTGCAGATACATGGTGCCACAAGAAGAAACTAAACATCAACATGCCACATCAAGCATATTGGCAGATCATAACAATGTCATACCAGGCAAGAAATGAGCATGAAAAGCATTGATACCATAATATCTACAGTAAGCAAGGGCTGTAGAAACAATAAAATGTTACACAATGCCCCATTCTATAATAGAAATAATAGTGCCATCTTCAAACACTGATCACAATGCAATAATAGAGAAATGGAAATCAATGCAAAGAGTTAAAGTTTGATGCCCTAGTTTGCAGATAGAAGCTTGATAACAATGCTATCAAAATGCAATATATGATGAATCAAGTGTGCCTACCTCAAGATATCATTTCCATGATCATGATGCTATTTCTAATTCCATAATAGAAGTTGCCAGTGAGACTGCTGATGAATTTAGAACTTGCCAAATGTGGAGTTGTGAGGTCACAGTGCTAGTCTCGAGGGTTTATGTAGTGTTCACATCCAATGATTTCATAGCATATTTTTCCTCCTCCCCTATCTTTTAGGGTTGAGGCCTTCAATTTTAGGTTATATTCATAACAGATTTATTTTTTTGAACCTATAGTTGGAGTGGGTTTTAGTATGCTCATTGGACCATTAATATATTTAACTCTTTTGGGTTGATATATTAATTGTTTTTATGATAAGGTATTTACAAGGCATAATTATGGTTGTTATTTGAAATGTCCTAGGGTTATTGGTCTTAAAATTTTAAGGCTAGGATTGCATTTTTGGGTGGGTCCTAGGTTTGAATTTTCAAGACCATTTATTTTGGCATAATGAGGGGGAATGATTCAATTGTAAAAGTCATTGCAAGGTCTTATTGTAGATATTGACAAGTGGTATTTTATGAGCCCTTGTTAGATATCATTTACAAAGCATGACTCATTAGGTCATGGTCTTCCTTTTGACTATCCATTTTAAGAGGTCCCCATTTTTTCCACCCCCTATTTTCTCGAGAATTGGGCATCCAATTTCAGAGTGGTGGGATCATGATCCTTATGGCTAAGACTTTTCTATTCTTGGCGAGGAGTGGTCTTTATTGTAGATTCTATAGATTTCCTATAGATGCCTCTCTCCTTTGGTTTTTTTTTTTTTAAGTTCTTCATTCCCTCATTCTCAGGAGGTGAATTTTGTAGCTCTTGTGAAGCAATCTAATATTGCAGCTCCTTTTATTCCAGCTAATAATAAAATTGTCCCTTCTTTTTCTATAGTTTGTGAGATTGTTAGCGAGTTTAGCATTATGTATTGTGATTATATTTGATCCTTTACATAGTACTATGCTCATTTGGTTGTTTTGAAAGCATTGGTTTTCTGGAAGGTTTTCAAATCTATGTGCATTATATTGTATTGAGTTGTGAAAATAATCTTTGCTTCTCGTTCACATTTAGCACCTGATTGTTTTTCAAAAAGAAAATTAGATTTGAGGAAGTTGTGGAGTCCTTGTTATGTACTAGAGTTATATTATGAGTTGGTTTGAGATTGTGGATCTACTCAATTTGGTGAATCACCTAAGTTAGATTTGGTTTCAATTTTATGCAAATCCCTCTATCCCTTTCCCTTCAAAAGTAGTGCAGTTCAGGTGATACAAATAGGGAAGATGACCCTTAATCCAAAGGTCTATTCTCAAGAAGCAGTCCCACATCTTGAGAGTATTCCCATGTTTCATGGGATTGCTAGGTTTTATACTTAGCCATCACGGGTACAATCCTTAGTGACAACAATAACCACCAGCAGGACCACTGCCATTCTGCCAATGGGCCCCACGCACAAGGAAGGAATTGGTTGCATGGTCACATGTCAAAAATTTATGACATGCAATCATGCAACAACCAATCAATTTAAAACTTTGGAAAACCTAGGCCCATCAACAGGTCATAGCTACGTAGATAGGAAATGCTAACAAACAGGACAGAAGTGCGAGGTCAAAAACACACAGGGTTTTCGGCAAAAGATCGAATACACATAGGGTTTTCGGTGAAAGATCAAAAACATCCAAGATTTTCATGCAAACCAAAAGGTAGCAGGGAGACTGAAAACATCATGGGTTTTCAAAAACATTGTGGGTTTTTGACACTTAGGCAGATTCTGAAATTGTTTCCTACAGACCTTAAAACTTTAATAACTCCCTGGGTTTTGCGATTTAGGAGGTGCGATCTGAACTGGAGCATGGTGACAATAAGAAGAACATAGGGTTAAGGGAACACACCATGAAACATTATGGATTTTCATCACAAGTTAAAACTATGTAGCAGGGTGGCATAACTTCAAAATTTGCAAGGAAGAGGCCATTTTCATAGGATTTTGCATTGATAGTAAAATGGACTAACAGACTGTATTTAGGCATATTTCTATAGAAGAACAATATTTTTGGCTCAATTTTATTTCAGAAGGGTTGCATTGTAAAGAATTTAGTATGCATGAATACTAATATAATATTTGAAATAAATCCATGGTTTATATCTCTCCTTGAGTGTTCTTGTTGAATTATGAATTGTTCCAATTCATTACATAGATAAATCTCTGTGTGTAGTTTTATATTTCTCAACTCTAATTCATGATGAGATTAAATAAGCTTTGAATATGACATAAATTCTCTAAAGTTTTACTTAAGGATACACCAGTAAGTAGTGTAAACCTAGGAATCTTTTGATAAAATCCACCAGAGGGTGATTAGTATTTTTAGAAGGTTACAATCTTTTAGATTTCAATATTTTGTTCATATATAACAATCTTGCAGTGGAAGTGCTTCCCAATGGATAAGACATTGGCCATCAGTGGTGTCCTTATAGAAAGTAGTGTTTGAAAAGGTTTTACTTGTATTTCAATCTTTAAATACAAAATTGTTGAAATTCTTTGAATTGCAGTGATTCGCAAAGTAGTTTACTACCTAGTGATAGTGAAAGATCTATGAATGAATGGTTATCATTTAGGTTTCTCTTATCATTTATCTATTACATTTTAATCTAGTCAATGATTAATGAGATAAGTCTTGTGTTACTAGATTAGGAGCACCCTCCTTAGTTTTGCAGAGCCAAAAGTGCAGAGGGAAATCTTGTCCCTATAGTTAGTCCAATCATCTCTAGAGCTCAATATTTGGATCTAACCCATCCCAAAAATCTATAGATGTATTGGTTTCCTGTTAGAGCATAAAGTCCATTTTGGGAACCAACAAAATGGCAACTCTGCTATGGAATAGGGATTGAAATACTTTGATAAATCTGAATTTTAGATCTCTAGTGTTATAAATTTGAATATCAAATAACATAGGTACAAGTTGAGCTAGACTCCTGGCCTTCTTATTTGTCAAAACTAGTGAGTACCATTGAAGAACAAAGGAATATTTGCAAGCTTTGGGCTCTGTCTAAATTTGAAAATCTCATTAATTTTTGTATCTATTTGTAATATTTTCTATTTTGATTACTTGCCAAGTGTTGAGTACTTTGATTTACTAAGTGTGTGAAAATATTTCCCAACTTGTGTTGGTGGCGACTCTAAAAATCTCTGCAGCAGTGCTGAGTAAAGATAATAAAAGAATAAGAAATTGTTTTACATACTTTAAGTTATGAGTCAAAGAAATACTAGGGCTTGGAGGAAGGATCACCTAGAAAGTAGGTTAGAAGGTGAAATTCCAAGCACTTCTAGGACTTATTTACCTAGAAGAAATAAAGGTAGTGGTGATGTGTCTTAGGAAAGGAGATGGAAGAAAAATATGAAAATAAATAATCGACTTATTCATGAAAAGGAAGAAAATACCTCTGAGTATGAGGAGGTAGTTGATATGGGTTTAGGAGCATATGAGGACTTTTATTATCATAAGAATGATGAAGTGCATCATAGGAAAAATGCATACTCAGATGTAGAACCTCAAAAGGAAATTAGAAGGTTAAGAAGTAAGAGAAGGGGCATGGAAGGAAGAAATGATCCCCCAACCCAGGGGCCTTCTCCTTCAGAAAGCCCTAATAATCCTAGAGATCTAGAAAAGAGATTCTAGGTTTGAAATTTTAGAATCTGATACCACTCTCCCAAACTCAGAAGATATTTTTGAAGAAGTTTATAATTTAGAGAAAATTATCTAGGAACAAATTTTAATTAGGAAGGAGAGGGAAATGGAAAAGGAAACTGAAATAAGGTAGGCCCAAATTAGGGTAGACCAGCTCAAAAGACAATTGATGACCCTAAAGGCCATAAATTGTGTAAGAGTTCCCAAGGGGAATGATCAACAACCTATTGTCCAACCCATTGCTGAAGTTAGGTAGCCTAAGGATAAAGGAAAATAGATTTCAGTAGGGATCACAATAAATGAGCCCACAAATGACAATATCCCAATAGATCCTTTGTCCAAATTGGATAATGATTTGGAAAGGGCTAGAAGGGAACATGAGATTATTGCTAAAGAATTAGAAAAGGTAGAGGTTGAGGCAGCTACCTTGGAAATGAAAAAGAAAGTTGATTTTCTTAGACAGTCTTTTACTCCTTCAATTCCAACTAACCCTATGATGACATCTAATGTTAATGTTGGAAATTTTGCTACTCAGGCTGCCATTATCACACCAGTGATTACTGCAAATTTTGCTAATGTAGCAAATAACAAAGCTTCCACCTCTCAAAAAAATGCTTCATTACAAAGAGGAACAATTCACATTGAAAGGTATAGACAACTTCTCTTTAAAAATATTGTTGGTTATCCTAATTTGATTCCTGAAAAGATTAGAGAGAAATTACCTAATTTTACTAGAAATAATGTTGTTACTTGTGAAGAGCATCTGAAAAATTTCATTGATATGATTGATGATTATGAAATAGAATATGAAGATGTGATCATGAAATTATTTGTTTAATCTTTAACTGAAGATGCAAGAGACTGGTTCAGAGGGCTCCCTTATGATTGTATTGGTTCTTGGGATGATTTTATAAATTTTTTTAAAGATCAATATGGTGATAAAAATAATGAGGGTTTTATGTTGAATGAATTTAATAATATAAAGAAAAACTAGAATGAGGAAGTCCTAGAATTCAATGTGAGGTTTCAAAAGGAAATGCACAAGCTCTTCCAAGTCATGAGGTTGGATGAGAAGGTATGTCTAGCAACATATCTAAATGATTTTGATGCAAAGATGGGATACCTACTTAGGGATAAGAACCCTAGGACTATTAGAGAGGCTCAAATATTCACTATAAACATTGAGAGCAATAGAAGGCTATCAGGAAAATTAAGAAGAAGAGAGGATCCTAAGGCCCCTAGGTTCAAAAAGAAAGAAGTTGATAAGACTGCTAATGTGAAACATAGGGAGGATGATAACCTCAAGCAGATCCTTAATGCCTTAAAGGATCTAAAACTAGGAGAAAGTAAAAATAGGTTTCAAGGAAATGATAGGTCTCCTTCAAATAATTTCAATAGGTAGCCTAGAATGCAGAACTATCCTTACAATACACAGTGGAAGGATGGAAAGCCTATAGTCCTAGAAAGGAAGGATACTAAGCCAAATGATAAAACCCCTGACCCTTTGCAAAAACATTCAATCAACATGACTGGTGAGATTCCATGGTGCACAATATGCCAATCCCCTCATGATTTAGATTATTATGTGATTTCTCAAAATATGTCTGAAGGTAATGAACAAGGAGAAGAGGAGGATGAATCATATGATGATAGAGGCTATGGAATGAATTTTGCTAAGTTATGTGAAAAATTTGATTCTAAAGAGGAAGATAAAAATCAGGATGTAAATGGTTCTCAGAACAGAAGGGAGGCTTACCATTAGCAAATTTTTTCTGATGAAGAAGAGGAAGAAATTGAAGACATAAATAGCAACTCCAAACAAGTTGAAGAACATGTTATGTTAAGAAGAACCTCTAATGAAGAGATAGCCCAGATCACTATTGATATGGTGACATAGGCCAAAAGCAACTATGTCCTTAGAAACAAAACTATTGATAAAATAGTTGGTAAACCAGTGGGTATTTTTATTAAAAGGAATAAAGAAGATGCTAAGCAATCTGCCACAAAAAATAAGGCTGTAGATGATACCAAGAATTCCAAGTCAAAAGGGATAGAAAATCCTACTGAGCCAATCAAGGTTCTCAAGATCAAGGCTAAAACTCCAATGGTTAGCACCCCAAATGCCCAATTAGAAAATAAATCAAAAGATAAAGAGCAATTGGATACAGCCACACAACCTAAAGTCAAGAATGCCCCAAAGGGCAAGATAGACTTATCTATTTTAAATTATACACCTGTTGACATGAGTCAATTATTATCTTAGATCATAGTAACAGTGCCTTTATTAGAAATGATGAGGATAAGTGAACACAAAGAGAAATCCCTTACATAGATAAATGGTCTTCAAACCACAAACATCCAAGAACCAGTAAAAACTAAGATGAAGGGTCAAGATCCAACAAAAAAGGACACAGAAGAAATTATTTCAAAAATAACTCAGATCTATTTGGACACTAATGTTGTGAATACTTCTATGGGAGCTATTGATCCTTTTTTCCTAACATTGGTCATAAATTATAAAATGTTGAAAAACTACATGATTGATTTAGGAGCTTCAAATACGGTCATACCTGCTAAAATTATGAGGTCAATGGGATTGCAAGTTGATACTCCTCATGGGAGATGCTAGGTAATGGACTCTAGGGATGTACCAGTAATTGGAACAATCAAAGCCCTTCCTTATAGACTTGCTGCCTATCCTGAAAAACAATTGACTATGAGTGTCCTAGTTGTTGACATTCCTCCACAATATGGAATGCTATTATCGAGGAAATGGAGTGCAACAATGGGGGGTAGCATCTAGTGTGAATTATCTTATGCTACTTTTAACATCACTGATGAAAGTATTAAGGTACTCAGAGAAGTCAAAACCCCCCATATGATTGAACAGGAAACCAATGATAATAACATGAACTATTTCTTGGACACTGAAATAAATTATTTTCAAGTACAAAGTATTGAAAATAAGAATGAGGTTGATTTTCCTCTTTTAGTTGAAGAAGAAGGAAATATCATAGATAAGAATGATCTCTGGACTATGTATTTTGATGGTGCAAGCTCTAAAGAAGGAGCTGGTGTAGGATTAAGGATAGCCTCAAAACACAAAATAAAAAATCTCAAGGTTATTGGGGACTCAGAATTAGTCGTGTCTCAGATCAGATCCAAATATGCATCAAGAAACCAAAGGTTAAGACAATATAGGAATGTTTTTTGGGATGAGATAGAACAGTTTGATGCTTTTTGTATTGATTGGATGGATAGAGGCCATAATAGGATGGCTGATTTACTGGCTAACATTGCATTAAGACTAGAGGATATCACTTTTGCAGGGATATCTAGGATTGAGATTCAAACTAGGCCATCCATACTAGATAATTATGAAAATTGGTAGGTTTTTGATGATGACCTAGATATTTTAAGATTTTTGCATTGTAATGCAAGTTTTGGAGACAAAGAGATAAATTTTGGTGAATATGTAGAAACATCAGATAATAAGGACTCTCTCCTTGGCAAGGAGATCTTATAGTTAAAAAAAAATAAAGTCCCAAAGGGTTTGGTAGTGTTAGAAAGAGCATTTGATAGCCATGATGGCTCTTCCAAGGAAAAGATTTTAAGCAAGCTTGAAGATGTGGAGGAAATAAATTTAGGAACTAAGGAAGCCCCAAAGAATGTATATATTGGGGGAAGCCTAACTCTTGAAATAAAAAAGTCTCTGATAAATCTTCTTAGAAAATATAGACATGTCTTTGCATGGTCCTATGATGATTTTAAAGCATATAGAGAAGATTTATTCCAACATGAAATTCCCTTGAAGGAGAATACCAAACCTTTTAGGCCAAAATTGAGACCTATAAACCCTACCTAGGCACCAAAAATGCAGGATAAGCTAAAAAAGATAAGTGATGCAAGCATCATTCAACCTATTAGACACTCAACATGGGTTTCTAATCTTGTTCCAGTAAGAAAAAAAAATGGAGACATCAGGCTATGTGTAGACTTTAGAAATTTGAACATAAATTCTTTAAAGGACAATTATGGTCTACCAAACATGGAAGCCATGTTACAGAGGGTTACTGGATTTGAATTAATGTCCATAATGGATGGGTTTTTAGGTTACAATCAAGTAGTTGTCAAAGAAACAGAGCAATTCAAAACTACATTCACTACCCCATGGGGTACTTATGTGTATGTTAGGATGCCATTTGGTTTAACCAATGCTGGGGCTACCTTTTAGAGAGCTATGGATGTAGCATTTGTAGATTTTATAAACAAATTTCTTTTTTTTTATTAGGATGACTTGATAGCTTATTCAAAAAAGAAAGACCAATATTGTGGTCACCTAGAAATTTTTTTTGTAAGAGCTCTAGAATATGGGGTTTCCCTTAACCCAAGGAAGTGTGCTTTTGGAATAATTGAAGGTAAGCTTTTGGGACACATTGTATCCAAGGATGGAGTTAATATTGATCCTGAAAGAGTGGTGGCAATAGAGAAAGTACCATTGCCAAAAAATGTAAAAGGTATCCAATCTTTCTTTGGTCAGATTAACTTTGTTAGAAGGTTTGTTACAAATTTTGCTGAAATCAATGTTCCCATCTCCAAAATGCTAAAGAAAAATGCAAAGGTTGAATGGAGTAGTGAGGCCAAGCAAGCTTTTTCTGATATCAAGATGGCTATTAAAAGTGCCCTTGTGTTAAGATCACCCAATTTCAGCAAGCCTATCCAAATCTTTTCATTTTCTTCCTATCATACTATAGCTGTAGTACTATTATAGAGGAACTCAGAAGGTTTTGAACAGCCCATATTTTTTTTCAGTAAGTCATTACAGGCAGCTGAGTTGAAGTATGATATAAATGAGAAATAAGTCTACACATTGGTCAAAGCTATCAATAATTTTAGATGTTATTTGGTAGGGGCAACTATAGTTGCATATGTGCCCAGTGCTATTGTGAAAGACATCTTGGTTCAACAAGAAGTTTTAGGGAGAAGATGTAGGTGGATAAATAGAATCCAAGAGTTTAATATTGACATCCAAATCACCAAACTAGTGAGAGGATTGGGGCTAGCAAAACTCATGGTTCAAAGCAATTTAGATGCTAACTGTGGACAAGGCTTTTGAGGATACCTGTTCTGAAAGTTTCAAACCAAACAAAGATTAGATTTTTAGTCTAGCATGAAATCAATTCAAAACAAGGAAACTCTAAACTAAGCCACCTCAGATTGAACTTAAACAGGTGCACCCAAGCACTGTTTGATTTGCTCTTGCTTTAAGGGGATGTGGGTGTGCTCTCTAAGCACTTGGAGCATGTTCCTTATGCATTTTAGGATGGATTGAGATCCATAAAAACCCCATAAATGGCACAAAACAAGTATAGAACACCTGTGCAGACACCTAAAAAATCCTTTAGAAAATAAAGTATTTTTATTTTCTAAAAAATCCCTGATGACATCATCATTTGTTAATTAATTATTTATTTAATTAATTGATTTATTTTTATGTCATTAAATCCCTTTATCTTAATTAAAAATATTTAATTAAGAAATCCCTCCCAAAAATGTTTAAATCTTATTTAAACATTAATCCCCTATTTATTAATTATTTAATTAATAAATTGACCAAAAATCCCAAAATAAATAATTAATTTATTTTTTGCCCAAAACTTGGCCAATTTTCTTAAGACCACTAACCTCTTCCAGAATCTTCTAATCCTTCTTTAATTTCGATTAAAGGCTAATCCCCTCATTTCCTAACCCTAATCCCAACTCAAAATATTTAATTAAGATTAAATATTTAATCCTCATATTTGTTAAATTCATTTTAATAAATATTCTCAAAACCTAAACCATGGAAATAAATAAATCTTCATTTATTTCCTAAAATCCATGTTTATCCTAAGAAAATTCTAGACTCTTCTAGAAAGTCCTAACCCTAATCCTAATCCTAATCCCTCCCCTAATCCTGTCACATTCCCTAAACAAGGTTAGCCAATTCCTAAGCTTAACCCAAAGTCAATAGACTTCTAGAGACTTCTCTTACATGCATTAAATGCATTTAAGGCCTCCTTATCCCTCTTACATGCATTTATGGTACATTTAAGAAGCCCCTCACCCCTTTCTTACACCCTTTGACCTTAGGCACATTTCCCAAATTGTGCACATCCCTCCCATCTTTCAACCCAATGCCCTTGTGACACTTGTCACAAGGAGGTGGCCCTGAACTAGCACAATCCATGTGCTCCCCTTTGAATGAATCTTGGCCTCTCTTAAGGATTTTGATCTTGGCCATTCATTCCTCCTTTCAAGAGAAAATTCATTAGCTTAACTTTTATTCTCATGCATTGTTATCATGCCCGTTTAGCTCTAGACTTAGCATAATCATCTTAATCTAGCTTACTTTCAAGCATTTTAGCTCATCCTAATTTAGTAATAATGGATTAACCTAGTTTATTTCATTGTTTTTCATAAGAATAGCATCATCACATCCCTATTTGGCTTAAAATCAATCTTAGCATAAATCTCATGTAGCTTAATATTCATATCAGCATCATTTTGATCCTTGAGGCCTTAGGGGAAAATCAGGTGTTCTATATCTATTTTTATGCCATTTTGGGGTTTTCATAGATTTTAATCCATCCTAAATGCATTTGGAACATGCTCCAAGTGATTAGAGAGCACACCCACATCCCCTTAAGTAAGAGCAAATCAAATAGTGCTTGGGTGCACCTATTTTAGCTCAATCTGTGGTGGCTAGCTTAGAGTTTTCCTTATTTTGGATTGTTTTCATGCTTAGACTAACATCTAATCCTTGTTTGGCTTGAAGTCTTTCAAAGCAGGTATCCTTGAAAGCCTAGTCCACATTCTGGCATGCCCGATGGGATGAAAACCACAATCACTTTGATTAGATCATACTTCATATTCTTGTATTTGCAGGAAACAAATGAAATGTCACCTTCAAGAAATTAAATGTTGCCTACATCAATTAAATGTCACCTTTAAGAAAATAAATGTCACCTTCAAGCAAAGAAATATCACCTACACACAATACAGTCACACCTTCAAGCAATTAAATCACGCCTTCAAGCAATGAAATGACGCCTACAAGCTCTATATTCATGCCTATTTTCTGATAGATTTCCGCTATCGATAACTTCTATTTTTTCACAAAATTCTTCTTCTGTCACCTACAAGTAATTAAATCACGCTTGCAACTTAAGAAATCACACCTGAGACATAAGCTTTCACGCCTTTGGGTACAAAAGTCTCGCTTGTAAACATTCCATCATCGCTCAAAATATTTGTGTGTCACCTTTAAATCTTTTTCTACCCCCTTTAGTCATTGCTTTGTTGCCTGGAAAATTTCTCCGTCGCTTTTGCATAGTTATCTATCACCTGTTAACAATTGAGTGTCGCTTGAGAGTTTTTGGTGTTGCCTCTGCACTTTCTAGTGTTGCGTATTAGCTGGACCATGTCGCTTTTTGTTTTTTCTATCTTAATTTGCTTGGGACTAGATTCATTTTTCTTATTGCCAACAAAGGTCAAAACAAATCTTGAATGAAATTAAGGAAAAATGATCTTAAGTCCTAAGAGTCATTATCATTTTGAAAATCAAACACAATCTTGAATGATCTAAATTGGAAAGAACAAGCATCCCTATTCCTTCTTCTTTGAATTTCAGTTCAAACAAAATCTTGAATGATCTAAGGATAAAACAAAGGTCTTTTCAAAGTTCTTAAATCAACTCGCAAATCTCAATCTTGAATGCCCAAAAGGAAAGAACTTGCAAGCGCTCAAATCATTTACCTTTTGGAGAAAGAACAAATCAAACCTTAAGCACTTGTGTCTTCAAATTCAAAGTTCAAACAAACTTAATCAATTTGGGAAAAAGAACAACTTGCTTGATGTGCATCTAGGAGCTTTACATTTTTTGTACAACCTTGCTAAAGTAAGCAATGTAGAACATTTGGACTCAGACAAGTTCACTTGTTCTACTTTTAGCGAGGCCTGTCTAGGGAGAAAAGTGCTTCCTCCTTGGAGAACGACCTCAAATCGGTATCCCCTCGGCCGGTATATAAAGTGAAGGCAAAAAGTACTCACTTATATCTCCTAATCCATGGGCATCTTGTACCAAATGCAAATGTCTGGGGAAAGGTAAATATTCCTCCCCCAGCGTTGTTGGCTAGGCTCTTAAGTGAGTCACAAGCGGTCAGCATAACCAAGTATGGAGACTCCATGGAACTATTAAAAAAAAACCTGATAAAATAGAGGTTACCCTATCTGCATCTGAAAGTATCAAAATCCTTGTGCAAGGACCAATCCAAGGGGTTTATTTGATCACCTCAAGATTACTCACCATTTGTATTCCCTTCTGGGGGGTACCAAGTTGTGGGCAAGTGATTTTGATACTAACCTTCCTTAGGTAGATCTACTTGAAGTGCTTGATAGTCAAATACTTCATGAAAACACTTGTTGGAACATACACTTTCAAAGCTTTATCAGAGTCAATTATCTTGTTTGTATCTCACAAGGTTGCTTTGTCCCTTGAGGAGATTTCTTATCTGAAAATCTTTGTTGAAATCTATCCTTTGCCATTGGAAAAACATCAAACTGATCTACAACCTGGTTCAAGATACTCAGAAAAGCCATGTCAGTCCAAATCCTTCCAAAATCTAGAAAATGTCCAAAAGCTTTCAGAAACTCAAATCATGGTCTTCCAGTCATATTCAATCTAGTCTTGTCATCCTTTCCTCCTATCCTAGGTTAGCAAAGTCATTTTGGTCATCCCCCATCCCCTTGTCTATCTTCCTCTAAAGTTAGTTTTCTTCCAAACTTGAGCCAAATCTGAACCTAAGTCTGATTTTGTCAGTCATCCCAATCTGAGTCTTAGTCTTCCAATCCATCTTCATCCTTCATTCCTATCCAACTCATCCACAAGTCAACATGTCTCAAAACTATTATGATGAGTTTGGTTATTATGTCTCTCCCCTCAATCCATCCTATCCCAAAGATGATGAAAGCCTTGTAGATCACGATGCATATTTTGAAAATCTTAGCAAGTTTTCTCCAAACATCCCCCAGTATCCAATCATTACTCCAAAATATCCTATCATGCCTTCACGCTTATCCACTAGCACTCCCTTTCATGTCCTTGGCAAGGCAAATCCATTATCTTATCCATCCACACCTTATCCCTATCTTAAACCTACACATCCTCCATATGCATCCTTCATACCTCCATCTCCTACTATGGTCATATCCCAATCACCACCATCCCCTCAAAACACTTCACGCTACTTCCCTTATCTAAAATCTCCATCCACCCATCCTCCAAATTATTCCCAAATCTAAAATCCTAGTCTTCCCATCCTTTATCCAAATCCTCCATCCACTCAGCCTCCAAATCATTCTCAAAACCAAAAACCAAGTCTTCCAATCCTTTTCCCCAATCCTCCATCCTATCTCAATCCACCATCTTCTATTCCAAACCACATTTCTAAAAATCCCCTCCCACAAGCAGAGTGCATCGTTCAAACCACTTCATATCCCATACCTCGATCCATCACCTCTACCTCTTTAGCACCATCATCCCCTCAAGCAAGTTCACAATCTTCCACCCCACCTTCATGTGAGGACCATCCAAGCTCTCCATCTTCTACACATTCTAATCCCTCACCTCCTCCAATCCGAAAGTCTCCAAGAAGTTTCACAAGGAAGCCAACAACAAATCCCAATCCTAAAGTTGAAGAGCCAAACCATCTCAAAACTTCATGTGAAGCCATCATTGATGAGGCCCATCCATCGCTCCCATCTATCATCTATCTTTCATACATTGATCCTCTTCCATCTCCTAGCATCATTGAGTCCCTTCCATCTGAAGTTTTCATCCAATCCCCACCAACATCACCTCCTCCTAGCATTATCCAAAGCACATCCAGTGAACCCCATGAGTTCACCTTTCTTCCTACCATCACAGCTGCAGAATCTTCCATCCTTTCATCCATACCATCTAAAGAGTTCTTCCTTCTTCCAGACATCATAGCCATAGAATATCCCATCCTTCCATCCACCCCATCTAAAGAGTCCATCCATACATCCCCCAACACTCTATCCACACAAATCCTATCATGTCAAGATCTTTCCCAAAAGCATGTTGAAATACTCGTAGAACAAAATCAAGATCCAATCCCTTCACTTTCCCCATCACATGTTCTATTGCTTCCATCACCCCCAATCCAAAATCCTATAATCCCAATTCCTCCAATCCAAGATCCTATCATCCTAGTTTCTCCAACTGAAGATCTATTACCATCCCCCAATCCCAGTCAAAATCCCACCATCCTATCCTCTCCTCTTGAGGATCTTCCAAACCAAACTGTCCCACTGCCATCACTCTATCCTCTTGGATCACTTATATTTGTCAAAGGTAGTCCACTTGAAGTAGAAGAAATTAGTTTCATATCTTCCATTAGGGACCCAGAAATTGGATGTTTATCATATTCCCCAAGTCAAAAATATCCTTGTTTGGATAAAATGCTCAAGAAATGGAATTATCAAGGCAAAGGCCTAGGCTCTCATGAACAAGGAAATTTGGAGCCTATCCAAGACAAGAAACATCCAAAGTTATGTGGAATTGGTCACACATCAAAAGAAGGCACTTCCTCCAGAAATGTTGGTACAACTAAAGCTAAATTCAAGCATCCTTCCAAACCCACCATCACATCTTCCAAAGCATACAATGCCATTCCTCCTCCTCCATCATTACAACCAAAGAAAACCTATCACATTACTCCTTCATCCTCCAAATCCATTTTGGGTCCCTATGTCCTAAAATCTTCCAGCACATATCCTCTACATACCCAATCCATTTTGGGACCCTACATCCCAAAATATCATCCCCCATCTTATCCTACTCAGTCTTTCATCCAAAATCCAAACATCCCTAGTCAGGATCAATAAAGGCACATGCCCACATATCCTATCTACCAATCTCCTTCCATCTCTCCATCCATATTTCCTCCATCCCACACATCTCCTCATATTCACTCTGATGCTCCCCACAATTTGGATGCCATATCCAATATGAATAAAAGCAAATATCCACACAGATCTAAGGATTGTCATGTCCAGTCTAAATGACATGGTCAACCAAAGCAAAATCCAATCAAGCAATCCAATGCATCCCAATGGCCATAAAGGCCTAGCAAAGTACATGCAAAATCCACTACATGGCCACAAAGGCCCAACAAAGAAAAAGAAAAATTTGATGCATACCAATGGCCACAAAGGCCCTCCAAAGCTAAAACAAAAATGATGTGGATCCCAAAGAAAAAAGATGTAATGCATCTAAAAGAAATATCCATAATGGCATCCAAAGTTGCTAATCCCCCAACTACTCAGTTTCCTCCTCCATCTCCTAAATCCATCTTGGATCCCTATGTTACAAGATCTCTTAGCACAAATCCTCCATCATTTCCACATTTGTCTTCTGCATCCCATCAACTTCAGCCACCTTCTTCACAACATGTGCCAATGTTGATCCTGACAACATCCCCCTATCATGATCACTTTCCATCTTTCCATCCAAACACTTTCTACCACCATATCTCCCATCTACCCCATCTCATCCATGCCTTTGCATAATCCCTCCATCCCAATAAAGTTGTACCAACATCTAGAGAAATTGAAAAGGAAGTAACAAATCAAAAAGGCAGCAACAAATCAAAAAATATCAGCAACAAATCAGAAAGGCAGTAACAAATCAGAAAATATCAGTGACAAATCAGAAGATTAGTGAAGAAAGATAGCAACACATCAAAAATATCAGAAGGTCAGCATCAAAGTTAGTGAAAAATCAGAAAATCCATAAAAATTGAAAAAAATCAGAGAAAAATATCAAAAAAAGAAAATAAAAAGAAAAAGAGAAAAACATTCATTCAATGGTGAAAACTTGGCAATTCAAGCACCTTGGACAAGTACCATGGTGAAAACCTAGTAAACAAGCGTCATACATAGGTCCCCCCAATTCTTTTCTGCAGTTGGGGGCCATTCCCTTCTATCACCTCTTATCCAACATCTCCTCCATCCCATTTGTCTCTCACCTCCTTCATCCTCCTTCTGATCTTGATGACAAAACAAAGACTACCAGGTATACATGCTTTTGGGCACCTTCTTGGCATCCATCACACTTCTTAGCTACATATCCTCTATCCAATCCATTCATCCTATCTTCCATCTACCTTCCTCATCCTCTTATTGGCATATCTTCAGCCCAATTGTACCCCATCCTAATGCCTCTGAAATACATGAACTATCCTAAGTAGGGAGCATCTTATTCCTTGGTAACATATTCCTTGGAGACTATCTTTCATCCAAAATCTTCCATCTCCCAAATCCTTAAGAAAATCTACCATCCAATCTCCCCAAGCATTTCATCTTTCATAATCCTCAAGCGTTCCTCCATCCAAATCCAAATTTTCCTCCAGCATTAATCTCTCAGCATTTCCTCCACATCGCCATCACTTGGTATCTTCCCTTGTCATTAGTATCTATCTATAGGCTACCCCCATGCAATCGAATGCCATTCATCCATCTCCAAACATTGCAAGCCATCTTCCAATCCTATCCACATCCTCTAGCTATCCAACATCCAAGATCAAGCCAACCAATCCAATCACATCCTTAGTCTTGTAGCTAGCCTTGATCTCAATCCAATCATCATCACTGGGATATGTCCTTCCCAAATCCATGTCATTTCAAGACACATCATCCATCACCAGTCCATCTTGGCCTTCTAGCCCAACTGGGGCATCATCTTGCATATCTTTAGAGTTTTCAGCTTGATCCCCAAGTTCTTTGTACATCCTAATCCTGAGCTTCTGTATATACCCGCTGTAAATATCCTCGCATCTTGTTGTACATATCCTTGTCAGTCCTGCATCAATATTTGATCAGATCTCTTGTCCCACCCAGCCTTGCACTTCAGCAACATCAATTGTCGACTATCCTTGATCATCATGACTATCTTTGAACTGCATCATTTGCCAATCAGCAACACAACATTCTCCCCACCAGCATCAGGTCCGCATAGATGTATGCTTCTATTTTGTCTGACCTAAGCCTAATCACGGGTCCCCTTAGTTATATCCTTCCTGTCTGACCTCATCTTCCACCAAGCACACTAGGTCCGTGTTGATGCATCCTTCCACACATTTAGACCAATCATCCCACCATCAATCACATCCACTCTCTCTCCTTGGCAAAGGATGTCCTTTTGGAGTTCTCATTTTGACCTTGGATTTTGTCCTTTGGGTCTTGTTAATCTTTTATGGCTTCTTGTTGTTCTCTACTCAAAGTCACCACGATCCTTTATATCATGGTGTGCAGTGAATGAGGACAATCTGGGGCAAGGTCTTTTGATCTTTTGCTTCTACCTATGAGTCAGTCATGTGTTTGTGGTTTCTTCAGCATCGTTTCCACCATGCTTCCTCTTGGGTTCATGTGTGATGCTGGGGCAACCCTGCGTGTCTTTCTAGCATTAGTCCTCTGCAACACTAGTGACAAGGCCTCGTGATCCCAGTATCCTTGGCAGGTCTCTAACATTGCTATATTAAACTAGGTTGTGCTCTCTACATTTGCACTTAGAGCTTCCCCAAATCCCCTGCATCTTGCATCTCTCATGTAGCTGCATCCTGCATTTTGCATTTCATCTCATCTTGCATTCCCCATCTTTGCTCTTGGAAGCTTGGTTATTTATCTCCCCTTCTTCCTAGGCCCTTCCTTTTTTGTTTCCTTTCGAGAAAATTCCACAACATTTACTCCTTGCGTTATTTTTTCGAGGGGGCACAACCCCTAATTCCTCTAAATTCTAGCCTCGAGCATCTTATTTTCTTGTCTTTGACACCATGCCACTTGCGACATTGCATCAAAGAGGGGCAAAATGTAGACACCTAAAAAATCCTTTAGAAAATAAAGCATTTTTATTTTCTGAAAAATCCTTGATGACATCATCATTTGTTAATTAATTAATTTATTTTTATGTCATTAAATCCCTTTATCTTAATTAAAAATATTTAATTAAGAAATCCCTCCCAAAAATGTTTAAATCTTATTTAAACATTAATCCCCTATTTATTAATTACTTAATTAATAAATTGACCAAAAATCCTAAAATAAATAATTTATTTATTTTTTGCCCAAAACTTGGCCAATTTTCTTAAGATCACTAACCTCTTCCAGAATCTTCTAATCCTTCTTTAATTTTGATTAAAGGCTAATCCCCTCATTTCCTAACCCTAATCCCAACTCAAAATATTTAATTAAGATTAAATATTTAATCCTCATATTTGTTAAATTCATTTTAATAAATATTCTCAAAACCTAAACCATGGAAATAAATAAATCTTTATTTATTTCCTAAAATCCATGTTTATCCTAAGGAAATTCTAGACTCTTCTAGAAAGTCCTAACCCTAATCCTAATCCTAATCTCTCCCCTAATCCTGTCACATTCCCTAAACAAGGTTAGCCAATTCCTAAGCTTAACCCAAAGTCAATAGACTTCTAGAGACTTCTCTTACATGCATTAAATGCATTTAAGGCCTATTATCCCTCTTACATGCATTTATGGTACATTTAAGAAGCCCCTCACCCCTTTCTTACACCCTTTGACCTTAGGCACATTTCCCAAATTGTGCACATCCCTCCCATCTTTCAACCCAATGCCCTTGTGACACTTGTCACAAGGAGGTGGCCCTGAACTAGCACAATCCATGTGCTCCCCTTTGAATGAATCTTGGCCTCTCTTAAAGATTTTGATCTTGGCCATTCATTCCTCCTTTCCAAATCCTATAAATGCTCCTCCTTTCAAGAGCAAATTCATTAGCTTAACTTTTATTCTCATGCATTGTTATCATGCCCATTTAGCTCTAGACTTAGCATAATCATCTTAATCTAGCTTACTTTCAAGCATTTTAGCTCATCCTAATTTAGTAATAATGGATTAACATAGTTTATTTTATTGTTTTGCATAAGCATAGCATCATCACATCACTATATGGCTTAAAATCAATCTTAGCATAAATCTCATGTAGCTTAATATTCATATCAACATCATTTTGATCCTTGAGGCCTTACGGGAAAATCAGGTGTTTTATACCTATTTTTGTGCCATTTTGGGGTTTTCATAGATTTCAATCCATCCTAAATGCATTTGGAACATGCTCCAAGTGATTAGAGAGCACACCCACATCCCCTTAAGCAAGAGAAAATCAAACAGTGCTTAGGTGCACCTGTTTTAGCTCAATCTGATGTGGCTAGCTTAGAGTTTTCCTTATTTTGGATTGTTTTCATGCTTAGACTAACATCTAATCCTTGTTTGGCTTAAAGTCTTTCAAAGTAGGTATCCTTGAAAGCCTAGTCCACAACCTGATTTGCCCCTAAGGCCTCAAGGATCAAATGATGTTGAAATGAAGATTAAGCTACATGATGTTTATGCTAAGATTGATTTTAAACCAAATAGAGATGTAATATGATGCTATGCTTATGCAAAACAATGAAATAAACTATGTTAATCCATTATTGCTATGTTAAGATGAGCTAAAATGCTTGAAAGTAAGCTAAATTAGGATTGATTATGCTAAAGCTAGAAGTAAAAAGGCATGATAAAAATGCATTGAAGATGAAAGACTAAGCTAATGAATTGCTCTTGGAAGAGGGAGCATTTATAAGATTTGGGGAGGAGGAACGAGTGGCTAGGACCAAAATCCTTAAGAGAGGCCAAGATTCATTCAAAGGGGAGCACATGGATTGTGCTAGTTCAGGGCCACCTCCTTGTGACAAGTGTCACAAGGGCATTGGGTTGAAAGATGGGAGGGATGTGCATAATTTGGGAAATGTGCCTAAGGTCAAAGGGTGTAAGAAACAGGTGAGGGGCTTCTTAAATGCATGATAAATGCATGTAAGAGGGATAAGGAGGCCTTAAATGCACTTAATTCATGTAAGAGAAGTTTCTAGAAGTTTGTTGACTTTTGGTTAAGCTTAGGAGTTGGCTAACCTTGGTTAGGGAATGTGACAGGATTAGGGGGGGGATTAGGATTAGGATTAGGATTAGGACTTTCTAGAAGAGTCTAGAATATCCTTAGGATAAATATGGATTTTAGGAAATAAATAAAGATTTATTTATTTCCATGGTTTAGGTTTGAGAATATTTATTAAAATGAATTTAATAAATATGAGGATTAAATATTTAATCTTAATTAAATATTTTGAGTTGGGATTAGGGTTAGGAAATGATGGGGTTAGTCTTTAATCGGGATTAAAGAAGGATTAGAAGATTCTAGAAGAGGTTAGTGATCTTAAGGAAATTGGCCAAGTTTTGGCCAAAAAATAAATAAATAATTTATTTTGGGATTTTTGGTCAATTTATTAATTAAATAATTAATAAATAGGGGAATAATGTTTAAATAAGATTTAAACAATTTTGGGAGGGATTTCTTAATTAAATATTTTTAATTAAGATAAAGGGATTTAATGACATAAAAATAAATAAATAATTAATTAATAAATGATGATGTCATCAGGGATTTTTTAGAAAATAAAAATACTTTATTTTTTAAAAGATTTTTTAGGTGTCTATATTTTGCCCCTTTTTGATGCGATGCCGCAAGTGGCATGGCGTCAAAGACAAGAAAATAAGATGCCTAAGGCTAGAATTTGGAGGAATGAGGGATTGTGCCCCCTCGAGAAAATAACACAAGGAGTAAACGTTGTAGAATTTTCTCCAAAGGAAATAGAGAAGGAAGGAGCTAGGAAGAAGGGGAGATAAATAACCAAGCTTCCAACAACAAAGATGGGTCAATGCAAGATGAGATGGAATGCAAAATGTAGGATGCAGCTACATGAGAGATGCAAGAGGCAAGATTAATCTATATGATGCAAGATGCAGGGGATTGGGGTAAGCTCCAAGTGCAAATATGGAGAGCACAACCTAGTTTAATATAGCAATGCTAGAGACCTGCCAAGGATACTGGGATCACGAGGCCTTGTCACCAGCATTGTAGAGGACTGATGCTAAAAAGACATGCAGGGTTGCCCCAACATCACACATGAAACCCAAAGGAGGCATGGTGAAAATGATGCTGAAGAAACCACAAACATGACTGACTCAAAGGCAGAAGCAAAAGATTAAAAGACCTTGCCCCAGATTGTCCTCACTCGCTACACACCATGATATAAAGGATCATGGTGACTTTGAGTAGAGAACAACAAGAAGCTGTAAAATATTAACAAAATCCAAAGGACAAGATCCAAGACCAAAATGATAACTCCAAAAGACAACCTTTGCCAAGGAGAGAGATTTGATTTGATTGATGGCGGGAAGATTGGTCTGAATGTGTGGAAGGATACATCGACATGGACCTAGTGTGCTTGGTGGAAGATGGGGTTTGACAGGAAGGATACAACTGAGGGGACCTGGGATTAGGCTTAGGTCAGACAAAACAGAAGCATACATCTATGCAGACCCTATGCTGATGGGGAGAATGTTGTGTTGCTGATTGACAAATGATGCAGTTCAAAGATGGTCATGATGATCAAGGATAGTCGACAATTGATATTGTTGAAGTACAAGGCTGGGTAGGACAAGATTTTTGATCAAATGTTGTTGTAGGACTGACAAGGATATGTACAACAAGACATGAGGATATGGACAATGGCTATGTACAGAAGCTAAGGATTAGGATGTACAAAGAATCTGGGGGTGAAGCTGAAACTCCAAAGATAGGCAAGATGATGCCCCAATTGGGCTGAAAGGCCAAGATGGACCGGCAGTAGATGATGTGTCCTTAAATGACATAGATTTGGGAAGGACATATCCCAATGATGATGATTGGATTGAGATCAAGGCTTACTACAAGACTAAGGATGTGATTTGATTGGTTGGCTTGATCTTGGATAGCTAGAGGATGTGGAGAGGATTGGAAGATTGCTAGAAGACTACTAGGAATGTTGGATATGGATGAATGGCATTGGATTGCAATGAGGTTAGACTATAGCTAGATACCAATGACAAGGGAAGATACTAGGTGATGGAAAGATGGAGGAAATGTGTAGGATGAGGATGATGGAACTGCTAAGAGATTCGGATGGAGGAAGATTTGGATTTGGATGGAGGAACTGCTGAGGGATCTGGCTAGAGGAATGCTTGGGGATCTGGATAGAGGAATATTTGGATTTGGATGGAGTAATTGTGGAGAGATTGTGGATGGATGAAGATTGGATGGGGAGATGGAAGAGCTTGGGGAGATTGGATGGTAGATTTTCTTGAGGATTGGAAGATGGAAGCTGGAGGAACCACTGAGGGATCTGGATAGAGGAATGTTTGGGAAGATTGGATGGTGGATTTGCTTAAGGATTTGGGCTGGAAGATCAAGATGGACTAGTGATGGATGAAAGATAGTCTCCAAGAAATATGTCACGAAGGAATAAGATTCCCCCTACTTAGGATAGTTCATTCATTCAAAGGCAGTAGAATGGGGTACGATTCAACAAAAGATATGCCGATAAGAGGATGAGGAAGGTAGATGGAAGATAGGATGAATGGATTGGATAGAGGATATGTAGCTGAAAGGTGTGATGGATGCTAAGAAGGTGCCCAAAAGCATGTATACCTAGTAGTCTTTGTTTTTGTCATCAAGATCCAAAGGAGGATGAAGGAGGTGAGAGACAAATGGGATGGAGGAGATGTTGCAGAAAGGAATTGGGGGAAAGTCTACGCATGATGCTTGTTTGCCAAGTTTTCACCATGGTACTTGTCCAAGGTGCTTGAATTGCCAAGTTTTCACCATTGGACGAATGTTTTTCTCTTTTTCTTTTCTTTTTTGATACTTTTCTCTTGATTTTTTCCAATTTTTATGGATTTTTCTAATTTTTCTGTTGACTTTGTGCTGATCTTTCACTAATATGCTGATTGATTTCTGACTTGTTGTTGATTCTCTGATTTGGTACTAGCTTTTGATTTGATGCTGACTTTCTAATTTTGCTGACCTGCTGATTTCTCTGATTTGTCACTGACTTTCTTCACTAATCTTTTTGATGTGCTCGGATGTTGGTACAACTTTATTAGGATGGAGGAATTATGCAAAGGCATGGATGAGATGGGGTAGATGGGAAATATGGTGGTAGAAAGTGTTTGGATGAAAAGATGGAAAGTGATCGTGATAGGGGGATGTTGTCAAGACCAACATTGGCACATGTTGTGAGGAAGGTGGATGAAGTGGATAGGACGTGGAAGATAGAGGTGGATGTGATGGGGGATTTACGCTAGGAGATTTCAAATCTTTGGGACCCAAAATAGATTTAGGAGATGGAGGAGAAGACTGAGTAGCTGGGGGATTAGCTACTTTGGATGCCATTATGGATGTTTCTTTTAGATGCATTACATCTTTTTGCTTTGGGATCCACATCATTTTTACTTTAGCTTTGCTAGGCCTTTGTGGCCATTGGTATGCATCAAATTTTGCTTTTTCTTTGCTTGGCCTTTGCAGCCATGTAGTGGATTTTTCTTGTGCTTTTCTGGGCCTTTTTGGCCATAGGAATGCGTTAGAATACTTGATTGGAATTTTCTTTTCTTGAGCATGTCATTTAGACTGGACATGGCAATCCTTAGATCTGTGTGGATATTTCCTTTTATTCATATTGGATATGGCATCCAAATTGTGGGGAGCATCAGAGTGAATATGAGGAGATGTGTGGGATGGAGAAAATATGGATGGAGAGATGGAAGGAGATTGGTAGATAGGATATGTGGGCATGTACCTTTGTTGATCCCAACTAGGGATGCTTGGATTTTGGATGAAAGACTTAGTAGGATAAGATGGGGGATGATATTTTGGGATGTAAGGTCCCAAAATGGATTTGGTATGTAGAGGATATTTGCTGGAAGATTTTGGGACATAGGGACCCAAAATGGATTTGGAGGATGAAGGAGGAATGTGATAGGTTGTCTTTGGTTGTAATGATGGAGGAGGAGGAATGGTGTTGTATGGTTTGGGAGATGTGATGGTGGGTTTGGAAGGATGCTTGAATTTAGCTTTAGTTGTACCAACATTTTTGGAGGAAGTGCCTTCTTCTGATGTGTGACCAATGCCACATAACTTTGGATGTTTCTTGTCTTGGATAGGCTCCATATTTCCTTGTTCATGGATGCCTAGGCCTTTGCCTTGATAATTCCATTTCTTGAGCATTTTATCTAAACAAGGATATTTCTGACTTGGGGAATATAATAAACATCTAGTTTCTAGTTCCCTGATGGAAGATATGGAACTTATTGCTTCTGCTTCAAGTGGGTTACGTCTGAAAAATGTAAGTGGTCCAAGAGGATAGAGTGATGGAAATGGGATAGTTTGGATTGGAAGATCCTCAAGAGGAGAGGATATGATGGTGGGATTTTGACTGGGATTGGGGGATAGTAATGAATCTTTAGCTAGAGAAACTGGTATGATAGGATCTTGGATTGGAGGAATTGGGATTGTAGGATTTTGGATTGGGGGTGATGGAAGCAATAGAACATGTGATGGGGGAAGTGAAGGGATTAGATCTTGATTTCTTCTGCAAGTATTTCAACATGCTTTTGGACAAGATCTTGACATGGTAGGTTTTGTGTGGATAGAGTGACGGGGGATGTATGGATGGACTCTTTAGAGGGGGTGGATGGAAGGATGGGAGATTCAGTAGCTATGATATTTGGAAGAAGGAAGAACTCTTCAGATGGTATGGATGAAAGGATGGAAGATTCTGTAGCTATGATGGTAGGAAGAAGGGTGAACTCATGAGGCTTATTAGATATGATTTGGATAATACTAGGAGGAGGTGACATTGGTTGGGATTGGATGGAGACTTCAGATGAAAGGGACTTAATGATGCTAGGAGATGGAAGAGGATTAATGAGTGGGATGTATGGAAGATAGATAATAGATGGGAGTGGTGGATAGGCCTCGTCAATGATGGCTTCACATGAAGGTTTGAGATGGCTTGGCTCTTCAACTCTAGGAGTGGGATTTATTGTTGGCTTCCTTGTGAAACTGCTTGGAGACTTTCATGGTGAAAAAGGATTAGAAGGTGGGGGAGATGGATAGCTAGGATAGTCCTCACATGATGATGGGGTGGAAGATGGTGAACCTATTTAAGGGGATGATGGTGCTGAAGAAGTAGAGGTAATGGATCGAGGTACAGGATATGAAGTGGTTTGAAGGATGCACTCTACTTGTGGGAGGGGATTTTTGGAAATGTGGTTTGGAATAGAAGATGGTGGATTGAGATAGGATGGAGGATTGGGGAAAAGGATTGGAAGACTTGGTGTTTGGTTTTGAAATGGTTTTGGAGGATAAGTGGATGGAGGTTTTAGATAAGGGAAGTAGCATGAGGTGTTTCAAGGGGATGGTGGTGATTGGGATATGACCATAGCGGGAGATGGAGGTATGAAGGATGCATATGGAGGATGTGTAGGTTTAAGATAGGGATAAGTTGTGGATGGATAAGATAATGGATTTGCCTTGCTGAGGACATGAAAGGGAGTGCTAGTGGATAAGCATGAAGGCATGATAAGATATTTTGGAGGAATGATTGGATGTTGGGGGATGTTTGGAGAAAACTTGCTAAGATTTTCAAAATATGCATTGTGATCTACAAGGCTTTCATCATCTTTGGGATAGGATGGATTGAGGGGAGAGACATAATAACCAAACTCATCATAATAGTTTTGTGACATGCTGACTTGTGGATGAGTTGGATAAGGATGAAGATGGATTGGAAGACTAAGAATCAAATTGGAATGATTGACAAGATCAGACTAGGATTGGATTTGACTCAAGTTTGGAAGAAAACTAACTTTAGAGGAAGACAGACAAGGGGATGGGGGATGACTGAAATGACTTTGCTAACCTAGGATAGGGGGAAAGGATGACAAGACTGGATTGAATATGACTGGAAGACCATGTTTTGAGATTCTAAAAGATTTGGACATTTTCTAGATTTTGGGAGGATTTGGACTGACATGGCTATTTCGAGTATCTTGAACCAAGTTGTAGATCAGTTGGGTGTTTTCCAATGGCAAAGGATGGATTTCAACAAAGATTTTTGGAAAAGAAATCTCCACAAGGAACAAAGCAACCTTGTGAGATACAAACAAGATAACTGACTCTGATAAAGCTTTGAAAGTGTATGTTCCAATAATGTTTTCACAGAGTATTGACTATCAAGCACTTCAAACAGATCTACCTAAGGAAGGTAAGTATCAAAATTGCTTGCCCACAGCTTGGTACCCCCTAGAAGGGAATACAAATGGTGATTAATCTTGAGGTGACCCGGTAAACCCCTTGGAATCAGTCCTTGCACAAGGATTTTGATACTTTCAGATGTAGATAGGGTAGCCTCTATTTTATCAAGTTTTTAATAGTTCCATGGATTCTCCATACCCGGTTATGCTGATCGCCTATGACTCACTTAAGAGCCTAGCCAACAATGCTGGGGGAGGAATATTTACTTGTCCCCAAACATTTGCATTTGGCACAAAACACCCGTGGATTAGGAGATATAAGTGAGTACTTTTTGCCTTCACTTTATTTATATACTGGTCGGGGGGGATACCGGTTTGAGGTCATTCTCCGAGGAGGAAGTGCTTTTCTCCTTGGATAGGCCTCGCTAAAAGTAGAACAAGTGAACTTGTCCGAGTCCAAAATGTTCTACATTGCTTACTTTAACAGGATTTACAAAAAATGTAAAGCTCCTAATTGCACATCAAGCAAGTTGTTCTTTTTCCTAAATTGATTAAGTGTGATTTGAATTTTGAAATTGAAGACACAAGTGTTTTGGCTTTGATTTGTTCTTTTTCCAAAATACTTTCAAGTGTTTGTAGTTGCTTTAACTTGGGCATTCAAGATTGAATTATCGTGTTGATTTAGAACTTTGAAGTGCTTTGTTTTGTCCTTTAAGGCATTCAAGATTGAATTTGCATTTTGCTTGAATTGAAAAAGGAGGGAATAGGGATGCTTGTTCTTTCCAATTTAGATCATTCAAGATTGTGTTTGATTTTCAAAATGATAATGACTCTTAGGACCTAAGTTCTTTTCCTTAGTTTCATTCAAGATTTGTTTGACTTTTGCTTAAGAAAAATGAATCCAATATCAATTTGAGAGAAAAGGTGACAGGAACTTGAAAGTTCAAAGGCGACAGGAACTTGTGCACAGGAAAAAGTTCATGGGTGATAGGAGCTTGTGCACAAGCGACAGGAAAAAGTTCATAGGCGACAGGAACTTGGGCATAGGTGACAGGAGCTTTTGTATAGGTGATAGAGAAATGATCACAGGTGGCAGGTACTTGTGCACAGGCGACACTTAAACATGCATAGGTGAGACTAAACATGTATAGGCAAGACTGGAACATGCATAAGCGAGAGCGAAACATGTATAGGTGAGAGTGAAACTGTTAAAGGTGATAATGGAATGATATAGGTGATAATGAAATGATTATAAGCAAGAATTTTGTACGCGGGGGCATGAATGTTTATCTCGTAGGCATGATTATTTCTGTTATAGGTGGCAGAAAAGAAGTTAAGATAGAATAAAAGTTATCAAGCATGGAAATTTTTTAGAAAATAGGCATCGATACAGAGCTTGTAGGCGTCATCAAACTGTTTGTAGGTGTGACTGTATTGCATGTAGGCATGACTAAACTTTGGGTAGGTGACATTTCATCTGTTTCCTACAAATTATTCATGAAAAATGGCAAATATGAGATTACAAAGTATGATCTAATCAAGCTGATTTGTGGGTTTGTGTCCCACCAGGCGTGCTAGAATGTGGACAAGGCTTTTGAGGATACCTGTTCTAAAAGTTTCAAACCAAACAAAGATAAGATTTTTAGTCTAGCATGAAATTAATTCAAA
This sequence comes from Chamaecyparis obtusa, assembly GCA_027943335.1. Taxonomy (NCBI): domain Eukaryota; kingdom Viridiplantae; phylum Streptophyta; class Pinopsida; order Cupressales; family Cupressaceae; genus Chamaecyparis; species Chamaecyparis obtusa. The sequence goes on along the minus strand of BSBK01005246.1, from coordinate 39,294 downwards.
ACAAGGAAACTCTAAACTAAGCCACCTCAGATTGAGCTTAAACAGGTGCACCCAAGCACTATTTGATTTTCTCTTGCTTTAAGGGGATGTGGGTGTGCTCTCTAAGAACTTGGAGCATGTTCCTTATGCATTTTAGGATGGATTGAGATTCATAAAAACCCCATAAATGGCACAAAATAGGTATAGAACACCTGATTTTCCCCTAAGGCCTCAAGGATCAAATGATGCTGAAATAAAGATTAAGCTACATGATGTTTATGCTAAGATTGATTTTAAACCAAATAGAGATGTGATATGATGCCATGCTTATGCAAAACAATGAAATAAACTATGTTAATCCATTATTGCTATATTAAGATGAGCTAAAATGCTTGAAAGTAAGCTAAATTAGGATTGATTATGCTAAAGCTAGAAGTAAAAGGGCATGATAACAATGCATTGAAGATGAAAGACTAAGCTAATGAATTGCTCTTGGAAGAGGGAGCATTTATAGGATTTGGGGAGGAGGAACAAGTGGCTAGGATCAAAATCCTTAAGAGAGGCCAAGATTCATTCAAAGGGGAGCACATGGATTGTGCTAGTTCAGGGCCACCTCCTTGTGACAAGTGTCACAAGGGCATTGGGTTGAAAGATGGGAGGGATGTGATCAATTTGGGAAATGTGCCTAAGGTCAAAGGGTGTAAGAAAGGGGTAAGGGGCTTCTTAAATGCATGATAAATGCATGTAAGAGGGATAAGGAGGCCTTAAATGCACTTAATACATGTAAGAGAAGTTTCTAGAAGTTTGTTGACTTTGGGTTAAGCTTAGGAGTTGGCTAACCTTGGTTAGGGAATGTGACAGGATTAGGGGGGGGATTAGGATTAGGATTAGGATTAGGACTTTCTAGAAGAGTCTAGAATTTCCTTAGGATAAATATGGATTTTAGGAAATAAATAAAGATTTATTTATTTCTATGGTTTAGGTTTGAGAATATTTATTAAAATGAATTTAATAAATATGAGGATTAAATATTTAATCTTAATTAAATATTTAATCCTAATTAAATATTTTGAGTTGGGATTAGGGTTAGGAAATGATGGGGTTAGTCTTTAATCAGGATTAAAGAAGGATTAGAAGATTTTGGAAGAGGTTAGTGGTCTTAAGGAAATTGGCCAAGTTTTGAGCAAAAAATAAATAAATTATTTATTTTGGGATTTTTGGTCAATTTATTAATTAAATAATTAATAAATAGGAGAATAATGTTTAAATAAGATTTAAACATTTTTGGGAGGGATTTCTTAATTAAATATTTTTAATTAAGATAAAGAGATTTAATGACATAAAAATAAATAAATTAATTAAATAATTAATTAATTAATAAATGATGATGTCATCAGGGATTTTTCAAAAAATAAAAATACTTTATTTTTTAAAGGATTTTTTAGGTGTCTACACTAACCACATCAAAACTCTTGAAGAAGAACAAAGGCCATACATATGTGATCTAGACTATTGTGAATGGTACGAGGATATCATTAGATACTTGCAAAAGATTTTACTTCCTTCTAACATGGATGACCACAAAAGGAGGACTGTCAAATTACATGCTCTGAAATATGTGATCATTAAAGGAGAGTTATGGTGGAGAAGTAATGAGGGTGTCCTGCTAAAATGTGTTGACCCTCAAAGGGCTAATGATTTGCTGCAAACAATGCACAAAGGTGTATGTGGTGGCCATTATATGGCCAAGACTATTGTACATAAGATACTGAGGTCTAGTTTTTGGTGGCCTAGTATTTTCAAGGATGCACATTCCTTTGTCAAAAGGTGTGATTCTTGTCAGCGATTCTTAGGAAAGTTGAAGTTTAATGGAAATTTTCCTTTGAGCCCTATGAATGTGGAAGCCCCTTTTCAAAAATGGGGCATGGATTTTGTAGGAAAAATCCCAAACAAATCTAGTGGGGGACACTCTTACATATTGGTGGCAACTGATTACTTTAAAAAATGGGTGGAAGCCATTCCCACTAAAAAAGAAACCAGTAAAGTGGTTATTGATTTCCTTATGCAAAATTTGTTGATAAGGTTTGGATGCCCTAAAATTTTGATTGTAGACAATGCTATGTGTTTTAGATCTGAAGAATTTGTTAGTTTTTGTTTACAATATGGTATAAAAGTTTCATACTCTGCTCCTTACCATCCTCAAGGAAATGGTCAGGCTGAATCAAGTAACAAAAACTTGATAAAATTTTTGAAAAGAGTCTTAGATGCGAACAAGAAGGCATGGGACTCCAAATTATAGCTAGCTCTATGGGCTGACAGTGTAACAATTAAGAAGGCTATAGGGTGTTCTCCCTTTGATTTAGTGTATGGTATCCATGCCAGGTTACCTCAAAATAACTTTCTGCAAATGTACAAGTTCATCCAATTATATGATGATGATCAAGATGAAGAAATTAAGATCAAATTACAAGACTTGATACAATTAGATGAATCAAGGAGGGAAGCACATGATACAAATTTGATATCTTAGGTCAAGTATAAAAATTTGTATGATAGAAAAACCATAGTCAAAAGTTTTCAAGATAATGATTTGGTCCTGATGTGGAATGCCAGGCTTGAAGACAAGGGTAAACACAGCAAGTTTGACCCTATTTGGTTGGGACCATATCTAATCAGTAAAGCATGGGGACCTGATTCATACATTCTAAAGGATTTGATTGGAAATGAAATGGAATTTCCAGTTCATGGACAATTCCTCAAATTGTACTTTTTCTTAAGGTACTCTCATTATCCATGAATAGTAGTTAGTTTCCCCTTCTAGTTGTGTGTTTGTTTTCAAGTTGTGTGTGTAGGTTAGTTGTTTTGTTTCAGTAGATGGTCTGCTTATCCTAGAGCTTTTGAATTCTTGTCATGCCTGCAAGAGGCATACATCCCTAGACAAAGCCACTATTGGCACATCAATTTTTTAGTATGTCAATCCTGTGAAATTTTTATAAAATTGAAGTGTGCATAAGTGTTAAAAGATTGTGATAATTTTTCTACCAAAAATCCACAAAAAATCCTGCAAAATTATCAAGATTTTCCCCCATATCCACCTAGCCCTAGTTAAAGTTCAAGTTTGAGGAAAGCCCTAAATATTTGCCACTTTTAGAAAAACCCTAAGTCACTCTTTTTATGATCTATTTGAGTGTTACTTTTCTAAATCACTTAAGTTCCTAAAAAGCATGTGCTCTATTTTTATCACCGCGTGGAGGTCATGTTTTTATTTTTTCCCTAAGTCTAAAGGCCTGGTGATATTAATATTTCCTAAGTCCTTAGTGCCTTATCTTTCTAATGTTTCGGTGTACTTTGAATCTTGGAATCCTCAGTTGATCGATGGTTGTCATATGTTCACGCAGAATCATTTAGCTCTACGCGATCATGTGACCAGCCGTTGATCTTACTTTATAGCATAATGTTTCAAGTGAAGTGGGTCCACTACCATGTATGCACAAATGCTCATCTCTGATTGGTCGATATGGATAGTGATATGGTAGTTCTTAGTGGGACTAGTGTTAGAGGGATCTTCAGAGCTAAAAGTAATGAAAGGAAGATTTGATGGTTGTCATATAATCTCATAGAATCTTAGAGGCCTATGCGATCATGTGACTAACCATCGATCTTCCATAAAGCTTAGTGTGATTCTCAGGTGGGACCATTGACAGGTGTACATGACTGGTGGTTTCTCATTGGTTAAAAATAGTGGGACCAATGTTAGTTTTTGCATATGGTTTTTCTTTGATTGGTCGATAATACTTGTTGATGTGGAGGATATCAGCAACACTGGCACTCAGAAAGAAAAAAATTCAATGACAACTTGCCAGGTGTTGCAAGTGTGGATTTTCATTGTTAACAAAGGTAAAGTGGGACTAGTAACTTAAATAATAAATGACGGTGATTGAATGCTAATGGTTTGTCGCATGTTCGCATGAGCTTCTTTCAAGCTATGCGATCATGCAACTAAAGTTTTATTTTAACAATGAAAGTTATAAGGGATTTTCACCAATGAAGGGACTAACATGACAACTTGTCATATGTTTACATGAGTTTCTTTCAAGCTATGCAATCATGCGACAAACTGTTGGATTATTTTCTAAGTGAAAATCAATGGTTTGAATTTAAACTGGAGGTGACGTGGGTGAAAATTTTGGACAAGTGACAGTTCAATCTCCTAGAAAATTAATGGCAAAATCATGGGAAGTAAATTACTAAAATAATTTCTGAGATGATTACTAATATACCAAAAATCTATGCTTCCTCAAAAGCCACAAGGAGATAAAAATTTGTAGAGGATTGGGCGAAAAGAGTTGCAGAGACCGATTGCTATTTTCTAGAGATTTTGGAGGAAAGGTTGGTTTCTTTTTCTGCACATACTTGTTCTATTGAGAGGTATTATTTTGTTTCTATTCTCTTTTTGCACCAATTATAAGAAGTTATAAGCCATAGAAATGCCACCTAGGAAGGAGCTATCTAGTGAAACCGATTATCTTAAGAGGGGTCTGCATGAAGACTTATTACAAATTTTTCCTAGCTCAATAGTAAATTTGGTAGAGGTCAAACAACTAACACCAAAGGAGCCTAGGGTAAAATTAGCAGATGGTTTATATGATACAAGAAATTATATCAGGGATGCTAAGATTGGCTTTCCTAATGCAAGTGGTACTTCTGACTTGACTGGGCTGACACTATTTACAGTAGGATTCAGCCAGAGAAATACCCCTGTTCCCACCTGTAATGTATGGGAAAATGACTTAGGCAAGCTTGTGGTACCCGATGTCTTCTTAGATGAAGACCTGATGATTGAAGTTGCAAAAAACTAGGACCCTATTACTAGGGAAATTAGGGGTGTTAGGGGCCAAAAGCTATTAATAATTTCTGCTGAGGAGATCATAATGGTTTTTAAATTGAGTGACCTTTCAAATAGCCTGGAACCAATTGATTTCAAAGAATTAAGAGAGATATATGATGCATAGAGACATCTCCTTATAATTGGTCCTGTAAAAGACTTTTGCACTCAGATTAGAAAGATGATTGTTACAAGACTAGGTGCATAGGAGCCATTCAAAATAGAATATTTTGATGTACTGGCAAGAGGTGCCTATTGGCCATTATGTTAGGTTTTTGGGGAAGATGCTAATGATAAAATACCACAACACTTGATGTATATGGTGATCCAGATATTACATCCACATTTGTCAATTACTTTTGATTATGCCCCCTTCATTGCTGACTTAATCCATGATGGACTAATAGGGATTCAAAAGAGTAAAGTTGATAAACCATTTTGTTGGTATTCATTTATGATGTACATGTTTTTGTTCAAAGGTGCTGATTATTTTGCAAAAGAAATGGAATTATCCAAATAGAGAGATGGAGAGGACATGCCTGTTCAGCTATGGAACTCCAATATGACATGGGATAGAAAGGATAGTAGTTATATATAGTTTAACAAGTGTTTTATAGCAAGATTGAGACTATTCTTTGTTCATGATAACCCTAGAGTCTCAGTTTCCTTGGCTGAAATTTTTAGACCACAAAAATTTGCAAAGGACCTCAAAAATAGTGCACAATTGGGGTGATTTTATTTTCTATCCTTATTCAACTGTTATTAGATTGTATGGTTTCAAGGGGCCTCCTTTTATTTTTCCTTTCCAAGTTCCCATCAAGATTGGCATTGCAAAATTTTTTAGACAATTAGGGGATATTGAGAAGAATAATATTGCTAAGGGTAGAGGAACTTTGTTCCCAAATATTACCATGGCTCACTAGTTTATAATCACAAAAGGTGGGTGGCTTCACATGCACAAAATCCTAGAACCATATCATTTGACAACCACAATTGCCTGGACAATAGACCCAGAGGGTTTCTATAATGAATTGTTCAAAAAGAGGATCAGATGCTCATCAATAAACTACATTTTCAATTTCCCTGAGGACATTACCAGGAATACCCCAAGATTATAGGAGCAAGCATTCAAGAAGGAGAAGTGGCTGGTGTACAAGAAAACTTTTGATTTTGTCAGACAATTTGATCCCCAATATGACCCCATAGGTAGTATAAATCCTATGGGAAAGAGGATAGATACTCTTAGGAATTGTTTTCAAGAGATTTACAAGGCTCTAGAAGAGAAGAAGAAGAAAGCCATGGAGGACAACCCAGAGAAGGCTAAATCATTATTGGGAAAAGGAGCATTTGCAAAGATGTTGCCTCCTGGAAAATATATGTTGCAAGAAAAGACTAGTTACGGTGTAATAATCCCTGAATCTGACATCAGGGAGTAGCAAAAGAATAGAGAAGATCTCCCTTCTACATCAAAGCAGGTGGGGAAGCAAAAGGAGGTTGAGGAAACTACAAGCATACTTCAAGACCAACCTAGTGAAAAAATTCTTGATTTTTCACCTCCCACCAAGAAACAAAGGATAGAAGAGAGGCCTCATGATCCAGAGGAGGAATACTCTCCTTCGCAATCACCCCTGAATGTTAGAGATGATCAAGAGATCATAGAACAAGTCCAAAAAATGGGATCTCAGGGTCAAATTTTTATGACTCAAGAAGAAATAAATGAAGGGATTCCAGACAAACCAAAGGAGCCTGAGTTAGGCTTGATAGAGGGACAAATTGCAAGAATAGAGTTGGACCCTATGGTCAAACAAGCATGTGATGAATTTCTTGCTGATGATGCCTTTGTGAAGACCTGGGCCTTTTTACATTTTTTATGGAAAATGAACATGAGAAAATTTGAGGAAGCCTATGAGAAGAAGCACAAGGAGAATCTTGATAAGGATTTTAAAATTATTAAAGATGAAATAAGAAAAGAGATGACAGAGAGATTTGAAAAGACTACTCCAGAACAAGGGAGAGAATTGGTAAAGAATGCAGGAGTACTTATCCTCCCTAAATGGGACATAGTTGATGCAATGGTCCTTGATATAGTTACAAAACAAATTACACCATTGTACAAGACCAAGGAAGAGGCAGAATAGGCTATCAAAGGAGTTTCTTTCAGTAATGACCACCAACCATTGGTCATGTGGTCACTAAAGAAGAATGAGAAAAACAAAGGAAATCAAATAATTAAGGATAGTCTCTCTAGTGGTCTCATAGTCAAGAGGGTTCCTAACACCTCAGCAATAGAAGCATCAAGTATGGTGGTAGCCATAGCTCACCTTGTAGAGAAGGTGGTAGAGAGGGAAGCAAAAGAGAAGGAGGAACTCACAAGAAAATTTGATGAAATGTTGAGGGTGTATGGAGAATTGAAACAAGGATTGTTTTAGAAGGATAAAATAATTGCAGACTTGAAGAAAAGGTTGGGGGAGGAAAGCTCAATCCAAGCACCACAACAGTTGCAACTTCCTTCTTCTACTGCTGGTCTTTCTTCCTCAAGCCCCATTATTGAGTTTCCCATGTCTCCTCTTCCCCCTTCCTTGAGAAGTGAGGATGTATAATAGAGAGAACAATAGAAATTTGAAAAGAGAATAAAGGACACCATTCAACACTTTGTTAGAAATGTAAAGCCTAGGGAGGCTTATAAACATGTAGAGCAGTTATCTGATATTTTTCTTTCCTTTAGAAAAGAAGAAGACACTGTAGGCAAAATTTTGGATATGTGGGTGCCTAGGGAAAATGTTTTAAAGACATTCCTTGTTTCAATTAAAGATCATAGTATTGTGTATCCCCAATTTGAAAATACTTATAAAATTGTCAAATCCTTTCTTGATTTTGAAGTAACTAGGGAGGAAATAAAAAGAAAAGTAGCTCTCTTAAGAGTGAGATATCTTTAGAATAATTTTCAAATATTCTTGGGTCTTGTCAAAGTAGATGGAACTATAAAAGAGAGGGAAAATTGGTTGGAACAAATAGAATATGAGGTCTCAACCAAGATAGATGTTTCTTTAGGTACTGAGGATACTCTTCCCTTCATACAAATAATTAAAATGTTTCAGGATACCAGGATGCAGTTTACTAAAGTGATAACTGAAATGCATCAATTGGTCACTAGCTAGAACAAGATTTTATCGAAAAGGGATGAGATTTTGGCATTTAATTGGCCTAATGAAGATACTTTTGCAGCCTAGGAAGTAGCATCCTTGTCAGAGGTAAATAAAGAAGAAGAAACATCTTCTAAGGAGGCAAAAAATGGCAATGCCCCAACTCCATAATAGAAGCAAGCATGGATATAACACCTAGCGGAAGTTGAACTGCCCTTGGGAATTGTTACAAGATTTTGATGCTCATCTTAACAATTCATTTTGAGAATTTGTAACAAGAAAGTTTCTATTTTAAATTTTTGTCCTATATGAGAACTCCTTTCTTATATTTTCTAAAAAGATCTAAAGCTTGTTTGCAATCCTTATTTCTCTATAAAAGGATTACCAGGATCAGTGAAAAAGGACCGGGAACTTGGTCAAGTTAACTGATAATCTTCTTGAGTCTAGGATATCATAGACTGTATTTAGGCATATTTCTGTAGAAGAACTATATTTTTGGCTCAAGTTTATTTCAAAAGGGTTTCATTGTAAAGCATTTTTTATGCATGAATACTAATATAATATTTGAAATAAATCCACGGTTTATATCTCTCCTTGAGTCTTCTTGTTGAATTATGAATTGTTCCAATTCATTACATAGATAAATCTCTATGTGTATGTTTATATTTCTTAGCTCTGATTCATGATGAGATTAAATAAGCTTTGAATATGACATAAATTATCTAAAGTTTTACTTAAGGATACACCAGTAAGTAGTGTAAACCTAGAGATCTTTTGATAAAATCCACTAGAGGGTGATTAGTATTTTCAGAAGGTTACAATCTTTCAGATTTCAATGTTTTGTTCATATATAATAATCTTGCAGTTGAAGTGCTTCTGAATGGATAAGACACTGGCCATTAGTGGTGTCCTTCTTACAGAAAGTGGTATTTGAAAAGGTTTTACTGGTATTTCCATCTTTAAATATAAAATTGTTGAAATTCTTTGAATTAAAGTGATTTGTAGAGCAGTTTACTACCTAGTGATAGTGAAAGATCTATGAATGAATGGTTATCATTTAGGTTTCTCTTATTATTTATCTATTACATTTGAATCCAATCAATGATTAATGAGATAAGTCTTGTGTTACTGGATTAGGAGCACCCTCCTTCATTTTGCAGAGCCAGAAGTTTAGAGGGCAATCTTGTCCCTGTAGTTGGTCCAATCATCTGTAGAGCTCAATATTTGGATCTAACCCATCCCAAAAATATGTAGATGTATTGGTTTCTTGTTAGAGCATAAAGTCCATTTTGGGAACCAACAAGTATGAATTTGATAATGAAGAATGCACTAAGATTATCTCGAGTAGAATTTATAATGGAAATTTTTGGTTAGAAGATAGAGTGATAGATATTACAGCAGATTTGATTCATGAAGTCATTGGATTATCTAAAACTAGAGCTATTCCTTTAAATGAGAAAAACATGAGGAAAGTAGTCATTGACAACACAAACTCATCCTATAATGGTAGAGGAATTATGATTAGTAAGATCAAACAAGATGATGTGAGATACTTATGCAAGATCCTAACTACTAAGTTTTGTACAAATTCAAGAGAGGATGACATGGAAGTTGGAATGATACATGCAGCCTATCTAATGTGTGTTGATAGGGTGTAAGTTGATATGTGTGAAATTCTAATAATTCAATTGTTTGAGAACTTGGAGAAGATTAAGAAAACTAACTATACATGGTTTAGGTTCTCATCCTTAATCACCTATATGTTTTTTCATCTATTGAGGAGATTTCCTTACACCATTGGAAATGATTAGAATGATGGACAAAATACAATGGAAATCATTAACCTAGTGTACAAAAGACATGTTATTGGCAGTGTAAATGAGAGTGCAGTAGTGGTTATTAAGACATAGAGCCTAGAATAGAGTTCATAGACCCTCTTCACTATGAGATATCTAAGGTAGAAATAGAAGAGTATGTTAGCAGGTTTGGAACCTTTGAGGAGAACTTCAACTCTGCAAAGATCTTAATTAAAGAGAAGCAATCTAAGAAGAGAGTTGAGAGAACTATAAAGAAAATCCTAAAAGGTACAGGGATGATAGAGCATGAGTTTTTGGTAGCAAATAAAATAGTAGCAGCAATCAGAGAGAGTGGACAAAAAGAAGTTTTGTCTATTCCTCCTTTATCATCAATTATAGTACAACAAGAAGAACCACAAGTGAAGGTGAAAGTGGAAGTAACTAAGAAGGATATAGAAGAAAAAATGTCTACTAGATACACTTCCTCCACACCTAGAAAAAGAGTAAAGGAAAGTGCTACTGGAACAGGAAAGAGACATAAAACTTTAGTGTAACCAGTTCCAAGAAAGATTGAAGAAATAAAAGATGATGTCACTACTATTAAGAAGAAAGCTTGGAAACCAAAAGTTGAAAAGCTTAATGAGCATATCATTGAGAATGGTGACTTTATAAGAATGAACAAGTACTATGATCTTTATGATTATACAGATAGAATTAATCTGGAGAATGTAGTTGTGAAGCATATGATTTTGGCTGACAAGAAGTTTGATACAATTCAAGGATAGATACCTAATGATTTATATAATAAACTTGTGAATAGGAAGAAGAGAGCATCAGAGGACACAACTATCAGAGAAAATCTTGTAAGGAAGCTTTGTGAAGTAAGAGATGAAACACATTTCAATCAAATCATGAAAGCCTTAATCCCCCATCAGAGAACCAAAAGGAGAACTATTCAAATTATGGGAGGCAGATATGAAGAAATCAATTCTGAGATAAAGAAAGCTATTATCAAGGTTATGACAGAAAATATTGGAGAACCATCAGTTGTAGCAGAGCAAGTAGGTGAGAAAGAACAAGAGGACATTCCCTCTCCTCTAGCCATTAATATTGAAGATGAAACAATGAATGTAGAAGGAACAAAAATCACTTTGGATATTGATGAAAATGTATTCAAGAATTTAGAGAACATTGTTGACAATTCATCCTTTGAAGAACATGAAGCTACAAAAAAGAAGAGATGATAGAGACTACAGTTGTAGAACCACTAGTAACAGAGGAAAAAGTTCCCATTCCCACCAAATAAGATATCAGTCTTACTCCTAAGACTGGAAAGAAAAATCAAATTGGATCTATGATTGAGCATTTGGGAAAGGAAGTAGATGATGGTGATCAGTTGGAATTGATCACATCCTTGAATAAAATCATTGGCAAGAATAAGAAACTAAAGAGTCTTAAAGGATGTCTAAAGGAACTAACTAAGAAGTTACAAAGTATTGTAACTACACAAATTATAGAAGTAGACCCTATGGAGAAAGCAAAGAAGATAATGAGCACTTTTGATAATGAATTCACAAACTTGTCTGATATTGCAAAAGTGAAAGCACAAGAAGCCTATGAGGCTAGAATGCTTTTGAACATCAGTCAAAACATTAGGAATGATATCAAAACTCTTGATATCTATATCAAGGACTTGAGGAAGCATTTGAAAATAGGTAAATCTTTGTACATACAGTGTACAAAATTAGTGACCTTGACAATAGAAGAAGATCAGAAGATAAAGTTGAAGGAAGTAGAAATTTTGAATGAAAGTAACCTTCTTTCTAGCCCCAATGTGAAGGTATGTGATGTTGAGAAGAAAGTTCAGAAGCTATATGATGAAATCAGAGTTGTGCAAGATGAGAGAGACAAAAAATTGAAAAGATTCACTCTTTTGAGAGAGCATACTTCTATGAAGTTAAGCATTATTGAAGAGAAATTGGAAGAATGTCTTTAAGCTAAGACAACTTTTCAGAAGTTTAACTTTGAAAACCTCCAAGCATGTGAAATAGCATCTTATGGACTTAGTGCATTACTTAATGTGGTAAATTCCATTAAGAAATCATGAGAGAAGGAGATAGAAGCCATGAAGATAGATTTTTTATATTGTGTTGCAAGCCTACCGGCTTTGCAATAATTGAATTAAGGTATAATCTTTTTGAGATACAATTTTGTAACCCTCCCTACCTTTATTTTGTCATTGTTTTCAACGGGGGAGAGATATATTGCAGAAAATTGATAGTATATGATAAGGATTGATACTACTAGGGGGATTACTATATTAGAGATAATAATTTTTTGAGGAGTTATAAGGATAGTATATATTTTATACTATGGCCACAATTTTGAACAATTTTGAGTTTTTGAGTTGTACACTTAGCTAATTTTCTCATATGTCACCACCAATGAGAAAGGGGGAGATTGTTGGAAATTTGGCTGAGTTGATTACATAGATGTTGTAATTATGGAAACATATGATCCACATGAATATCACACAAGTCAGAGAGAAAGTATGACAGAGCGCATTGCAAATTTGTCTAAGTGTGAGTCAGTGTTTTTACTAGTGAACTTGGACATAGTTTTTGTTTGCGATGTTGATTGGAGTAAGTTTAGTGCTTGAACACTTGAAAATAGACTCTATGATGTCTATTGAACACCCATCTTAGAGTGCAAGTTAGTACAACATGTACAGAAGAAGTTATGATAGTTTTACCGAAGATAGTGTCAAGTTGACAGGACAAAATATGAAGACAAAACTAGTAAAGATTTAAGGGATTATTTTGTTTATCAAAATAATGACTTAAAAATATAAAGGGATGAAATCCTAGATGTTAAATCTTGGATAAAGTTATTGATATAAATGTAGATGTAATTGTAATTGTAAGTGTGTGAAATACACAATAGTGTGGACAAGTGATATGATGCGAAATATATGATGCCTATGTAATAGTGATAGTGAAAGAGTAGTGAAGAGATATTGATGCAAGAAGTATACGGTTATGTACCTTAACCTATTTTTGTAATCAATGTATACTATACATTACTTGTTTGGGTAGTGGGCTCATTTGCTAATCACATTTTGTACTACCAACTCCTAACAGGGTTGAGGCTTCTAACAAGGCCTATAGTCCCTTAATCAAGACTGATACATTATATGCTTGTAATAGACTCCTAACAGGGTCAACATCCTTAACAAGATACTTTTTATTAGTGGATCTTTGTGGGTACCATTCCCATCAGGGTTTTCCCTTGGTCAGGGTTTCCTCAAGAACAAATAATGTGTTATGAGTTCTTTAGTTTTATTACTATGCATGTTGTTTAGCTTCTTATGTTATGCATGTATAAAGATAATCTGTTATATCCATAATTGGGAAAAAGATAAAGTTTGTAGAATACTAATTCACCCCCCCTCTTAGTATTCCCTATTTTTAACACACATAACTAATTTCCTTTAGATAAGAGATCACTTTGCAAAGTATATTCAACATATTTGCTATGAAAATGATTCTTATATTTAGCACATGCCTTGTAAATGTCTCCAAAGTCTTCATCATCAACATATAGATCTTTGAAGTGATCTATTCCCATGCTTTTCAATTGGATCTCTTCGATAGTGAGAGTTCTTCTACTCAAGGCATCAACCATCTTGTTTAGTGCTCCCTTCTTATGCTTGATATTAAATGTGTATGCTTGTAGGTATTCAACCCACTTCATGTGCTTATGACTTAATTTCTCTTGTGATTTCAAGAAACTTAATGCTTGATTGTCTGAATAGACTATGAACTCCTTGGGAAACAAATAGTGCCTCCATTTCCTTAAACCTTGAACTAAAGGATACATCTCAAGGTCATAAGAAGAATAATTCTTCCTAGCTTCACTCAACTTCTCTGAATGAAAAGCCACAATTCTACCCTCTTGGCTTAAAATAACTCCAATAGCCACATTACTTGTATCACATTCTATGGTGAATAGCTTCTCAAAACTTGGAAAAACCAAAAAAGGTTGTGTAGCAATATTTTCCTTCAACAAATCAAAGCTCTTGTTAGCTTGTTCATTCAATACAAACTTATTCTTTATGCCTCCTTTGATGGTATCTAACATAGGAGCACAAATAGCATTGAATTGCCTTATAAACTTCCTATAGTATTGAGCAAGGCCATGAAAACTTCTTACCTCTATTTCTATCCTTAGAGTAGGCTAATTGAGGATGGATTCTACTTTAATCTTGTCCATTTTTAGATTACCATGAGATAAAACAAATCAAAGTTATATTAACCCTATCTTGATTAACTCACACTTCTCTAATTTGATCATCAACGTCTCATCATGCAGCTTCTTGATAACAATCTCTAGGTGTTGGAGATGCTCATTCCTTGTATTGCTATAAATTAGTATATCATCAAGATATACCACTAAAAATTTTCCAATGTAGTCCTTAAGAACTTCATTCACGAGCCTCATGAATGTGGAGGGGGTATTAGATAGTGCAAATGGCATGACAAGCCATTCATACAAACCTTCATTGGTTTTGAAGGCTATTTTCCACTCATCTCCCTCATGTAGTCTTATTTGGTGATAGCCACTCTTTAAGTCTATCTTGCTAAAATAATTAGCTTCACCCAGACAATCCATTAGGTCTTCAATCTAAGGGATAGGGGATGTATACCTAATGGTTATCCTATTAATAGCTCTTGAATCAATACAAAGCCTCCAAGTTCCTCCCTTTTTAGGTGCTAGGATAGTAGGTACGACACATGGGCTAATGCTCTTTCTAATAAGACCTTGGTTCAAAAGCTCTTGGATTTGTCTAGCAATTTCCTCATTTTGTTGAGGGGTCATCTTATAGGCTACCTTATTGGGAAGGGTAGCTCCTACTATAAAATCTATCCTATGACTTATAGCTCTTTTAGGGGCTAATGTTGATGGTTTTCCATTACTTACTATTCCCTCATAAGTATGCAACATGCTTTGTATCTCCTTGGGTAGCTCTGGCTTCTTGGATGCCTTATCATCCCTTACCTTTTGATGTAGAGGGCATCGATGGCATTCCAAAATCTACATATCTTCATTCCTATCTCATTCTAAACATAGATTAGAGGCTGAATCTTTTGGAAATTCTAATAACAATAACAAAAACTTAATATAACAACATCGATTTATTATTATACTCATGCTTGATCAACTCAGCAATAACCATTTTACCTTTACAAGGGACTAAGATTGAATTCCTCCACATAGCCAATCACCACATGACCATAAACATATCCAAGATACGTTCACCACCTTAATGATAGCAAAGACCAAGTTCAAATAACTAATTTTGTAAATCAGTGAACCCGATAACTCAAAGGGCATACAAATGTTCCATTATTTCATTGAGGTTTTATTTCATTGCCAGGCTTTGCTAGTCTATCGAAGCATGACCACCACTTTTCCTTCTTAAGAAAGCTCTCCACAAGATTTCTCATGGTCTCTTTTTTTGTAGCGACTATGGAAATAGATCACATAGGTTTTCCTGTAGGTGTGACCAACTTATTTAACTATAGATATCAATAAATTAAATTAACACAAAGCTTGTGTAACAGTTCTTGAAACCATTCTGGATTTTAAATATATTCATTAATTTGTAATCCATTTTGAATCAAATTCTTTTCCAAATAAAACCATTGACCATCATCCCAAAAGATGACTTAGACTAGTTTGAAATGATAATATTGGTATGCATAAAAAACAATATGAATCGACATGGGAATAATGAAAAAAACTTGATGCAACTCACTATCAGATACTTTTACCAAAACTCAAAAACATAGAACATATAATAACCAGTCCATTAACAATGAACTATCGAACCCACCTTTGATTCAGACATTAATTTAGCTCTTGAAAATTGAATAGCAAGAGAAGTTAATAGTAAACACAAGGAGATAAACCATGAAAACTTTATGGAAATTATTTGATCAAGATATTACATTGAAATACAACTAGCAAATACATTATGACTAGCTCTCTAGCCTTTGGCTAGAGAGCCCAATCCTTTTCAACCAATTTTAGTCTATCTCCTCAATCTACTCTCTATCAACTCTCTCCTCCCTATTACATTCGGGTTCATTTACAAATAATTTGTTAATAGTTACAAAACTGTCCAACTACCCTATGACCGTTCACATTCAATTTCAGTCTTTTGAGTACAAATATCAAATAAACTAATTTCAGGTGCATTACATTACATTTTCATCCATAAACGATGATTTAATGAAATTCTAAAACAACTTGAATATATCAATATTTTCATGATGATCCAAGGTTGAGGTGCCTCTGCACCATACTCCTAAGCTTTAAAATTTTCCATGTCCCATGGAAATGCTTTGGTGAGAATGAAAGCATCTTCACCTCTTTGTCTTCATTGCATCCCTAGAGCGATGCCTCCTCTAATTTCTTTATCTCTTCCAACTGTGACTCCTATCGATGGATTTTATGTTTGTTTCCTTCAATGGTACTTCAACCATTGCACAATCCACTCATCCATGTCATATCACAACCTCTGTCCCTCACCTAGGAGTCCCATCATGCCTCTCTCCCTAGTCTACTGGTGACATGCAAAGGATCATCTCTCATGATCCTCTTGGTAGACCTTCCTATCCACCCACTTGCAACTGAGCAAATTGGAACTAATCTGCAACCAAAACTTCATAACAAAAATCTAAAATAAACCCAACATAGGGCTAGGTCCTAGTGTGAACCCTCACACTCTCAAGAGCTTCTAGCTCTGATACCACTCTGATAGATAGGGCATTGATGGCATTCCATGATATTTATATCTTCATTCCTATTTCTTTTTTAACATAGATTAGAGGCTAAATCTTTTGGATATTCCAATAACAATAACATAAACTTAATATAACAACATTGATTTATTATTATACTCATGCTTGATCAACTCACCAATAACCATTTTATCTTTATGAGGGACTAAGATTGAATTCCTCCACATAGCCGATCACCACATGACCATACATGTATCCAAGATATGTTCACCACCTTAATGATAGGAAAGACCAACTTCAAATAATTGATTCTTGAAATTGGTGAACCCAATAACTCAAAGGGCATACAAATGTTCCATTATTTCATTGAGGTTGTATTTCATTGCTAGGCTTTTCTGGTCTATCGAAGTACAACTGCCATTGTTCCTTGCTAAGAAAGATCTCCACAAGATCTCTCATGGTCTCTTTTTCTATAGTGACTATGGAAACATATCACACATGTTTCCCTATAGGCATGACCAACTTCTTTAACTATTGATATCACTAAATGAAATTAACACAAAGCTTGTGTAATGGTTCTTGAAACCATTCTAGATTTTAAACATAGTCATGAATTTGCAATTGGTTTTGAATCAAATTATTTTCCAAATAAAAATACTGACCATCATCCCAAAAGTTGACTCAGACTAGTTTGAAATGATAATACTGGTATGCATAAACAACAATATGAATCAACATGCGAATAATGAACCAAACCTGATGCAACTTACTTTCAGATAGTTTTACCAAAACCCAAAAACATAGAACATATAATAACCAATCCATTAACAATGAACTATCAAACTCACCTTTCATCCAAATGTTAATTTAGCTCTTCAAAATTGAATAGCAGGAGAAGTTAATAGTAAATACAAGGAGATAACCAATGAAAAATTTATGAAAATTATTTGATCAAGATATTACATTGAAATACAAATGGAAAATGCATTATGACTGGCTCTTTGGCCTCTAGCCAAAGAGCCCAATCCTTTTCCACCAATTTTATTATATCTCCACCATCTACTCTATATCAACTCTCTCCTCCCTATTACATTCGGGTTGATTTATAAATAATTTATGAATAGTTACAAGACTGTCTAGCTACCCTATGACTGTTCACATTCAATTTCGATCTTTTGAATACAAATATCAAATAAACCCATTTTGGGTGCATTACATTACATTTTCATCCATAAATGATGCTCAAATAAAAATCTTGTTTCTTTTGAAATGGTAGAAAAACTCAAACTACCTAAGAAACCCCACCCCTTTCCATATCATGTCTCTTGGCTAACAAAGGGTCAACAAACTTTGGTAACTAAACAAAAATGGGTAGAGTTTTCCTTACAATATTTTAAGGATAAATTACTATGTGATGTTTTGGAAATGGATGCCTCTCATATACTCCTAGGTAGGCCTTGGAAATATGACATTGATACCATCCATCATTGCAAAAAGAATACCTACTCCATAACTAGGAATGGTGTAACCTTCACCATGAAACCCTTGCCATATCCTAAAGCAAAGCATACTATTGTAACCATGAGGGAGAAAGAAATGCTAAAAGCTTTGAAAGAACTTGATGCCCAAGGTTTCATATTGGTTTTTAAACCAAAGGAAAACATAACTTCAAAGGATAAAGACCCTATACCATAGGAGATAGAAGAATGTTGGCAATTTGGCTAATGTGGATGCATAGATTTTGTCATTATGGAAACATATGATCTCTATTGAGAGCGCCAAATTTGGAATGCAAGTATGGCAAGTTGAAGAAAGAAATTGTCTAAGTATGGATATAGTGATCCTGACAGAGCACCCGATGAAGATTTAGTTGGCGATGTCCACTGGAGCAATATTTTTGTTTGTGTAGTTAACTAAAGCTTCTATAGAGTATGAGGATACCCCATCTCAGTGCATATAAAGTTTGGAGTAGTACGGAAAAAGTTATTCAAAGTTTACCGAAGATAGTTTTTGCAGACATAACAGTTTTGGAGACAGTATTAGCGAAAGAGTTAAGGGATTATTTTTGCTTGTCAAAATAATGACTTAACATTATTAAGGGATGACATCCTAGATGTTTACTCTTGGATAAAGATTTTGGAAGCTGACCATGTAAAGTTATTAGATTTAATAACTCATATATTAGGCATACTTGAAATGTAATGAAAGAGAAGGGTGATATGTAAAAAGAAAGAAAAGATAACTTGCGATAGTTGTATATTGTGATAGCAGCAAAGGATATTGATGTGAAGTTGTAAGTAGTACCATATTATAGTTAGAAACATTTTTTATTACCTATTTGGGTAGTGAGCTCAGCTGGCGATCAGGTTTTGTAATCTAACTCCTAACAGGGTTAAGGCTTCTAACAAGGCCTAAAGTCCTTTAACCAGGACAAATCTACTATATATTGTAAATTGACTCCTAACAGGGTCCAATATCCCTAATAGGATACTTTTGATTAGTGATCTTTGTGGGTACCATCCCCACTAGGGTTTTCCCTTGGCCAGGGTTTCCTCAAGAACATATGATGTGTTATGAGTTCTTTCTATTTACTACTATGTTTGTTAATCAACTTGATAATCTTTGTATGCACTAAAGTAATCTGTTATATCCATAAGTGGGCAAAAGAAAAAGTTTGTGAAATACTAATTCACCCCCCCCTCTCAGTATTTCCTATTTCTAAAAATTGGTATCAGAGCATAGTTACTCAGAGAAGAAACATTCAAGGAAAGCTTAGCAGCTTGAGTAAGATCTCTATGGATATGGATCAACTTCAGAAGAATCTTGAAGAAGCTCTTGAATAGATTGATATGCTTACTGATGAAAGAAACTCCTTAAGAAGAAAATATGAAGATGCAAAGAATGCTATTGACAAATTAAAAGGTAAGATTGAAGATCTGAAATCTGAAAAGAAATCTGATATGCTTGTTGAAGATTGTGATGAATTAGAAAAAGAAAATGAGATCCTTAAGCATGAGTTTAAGATAGTAAATCTAAAGCTTAGTATGAAAGATGGAAATTTGAGATCTGATAATGAAAAATTGAAAATTGAGAATGAAGATCTAAGGTCAAGACTTGAAAAGGAAACATTCAAATCTAAAAAAGTAAAAGTGTAGTATGTGGAACTTGAGAAGTATAATAAAATTGTGAAAGGTGAATTAACTCAATCTAAACAACAACTTGAAAGGCTATATTCAAAAAGTGATAAGACTGAAAAACAAATTTCTTTTGAAGAACCATTCTTTGATAGGACTGGATTTGGATATAGTATGTTTAGAACAAACCATGAAAGTAAGAAGCCAGATCTAAAGACATTTGAAAGTGCGGCGAAAATAAAGCTAGATGAGAACACATTGGAAGATCCACCTAAAGAAGAACCACCTAGATAGAAAGAAGAATCAAAGCAAGAAGAATCAAAATAGGAAGAATCATCTAAAGGTATGCAAAGAGAATTCAAAGGTAGATGTTTTGCTTGTAATACTATTGGGCACATGAAGAGAGATTGCACAGGTAAGCAATTCAAACCTTTTAATGGACATTGTTATAATTGTCATAGTTTTGGACATAGAGCTAATGAATGTAGAAGACCTAAAGTAATTTTGAATAATTATGATAGAATGATTGGGAATACTAACAATGCAGATAAGAAATCTATTGAAGAAATGAATCAAAGAAAAGTGGTAGTATGTTTTAGATGCAACAAAGTAGGACACATTGCTAGAAATTGTAGGTCACAGATTAACCAGCAAGGATAGAGATTTGGAAATAATGGAATCATTTGTCAGATATGCAACAAGTTTGGACACTCAACAAGATTTTGTAGAATGAACAATGGAGGTTATCATCATAACCCTAACCCTAGGAACAATGCAAGAAGGAATGAAAATGTAGGAAACAAAGAGAAAGGTTGCTGTAGCAATAAAGATGAAGTAAAATTTGATAAAGGCATAGATCAAGGAGGTACAGTTAGCACTGAAAGTAGTTAGGAAGGTAATGTAACTAGTGGTAAGGATGAATCTTTACCTGACCCTTCTTTAAGTACTTAAATTATGTAAGTTTCTATAGTTTAGGACTTAGGGTTAGTGTAGATTAGGAATTTGAATGAGTCAAGTTTTGCGCAGTTAGATATAGTTTTATTATGTTGTACTAATGCTATGGTTAAGTGTGCAAAAGAAAATATTGTGTTTTGCGAGGTCCCAGAAAGTTTTATGGTTGCAGGTTTACAGAATCAGCTTTTTGAGGTTTTAGCAGAAAAATGAATGAATGCGATGTCAGATCAAGTTAATGTGAAGTGTTATAAGGTCAAAATCAAAGTTATTATGATTACAAAGTGATTGAAAGGTGAAAATCTTGTAATTTCACCTGAGACATCAAGTGCAGATCCTATTGATCCTATTGCAGTAAAGGTAAAAGTTGAAGTACCTGAAAAAGATGAAGGAGATAAATCTTTTTCTCCTATTCCTAGAAAAAGAGTAAAAGTGAGTGCAACAAGACCCGACAAGAGACAAAAAGTGGGTGTACCACCTATACCTAGAAATGTAGCAATAATTAAAGATGATGATGTAGTTTCAATCAAGAAGAAAACTTGGAAACCAAGAATTGAAAGAGTTAATGAAGATATATTGAAGCATGGAGACTTAACTAAGTTGAATAAATTCTATGATCTATATGGATCATTTGACAGATTAAATTTTGAAAATGTAATGGTTACACACATGATTGTGGTAGATAAGAAACTTAGCACTATTCATGGTAAGATCCGAAAAAATTTGTATAACAGACTTGTGAATAGAAAATAGAGAGCACAAGAAGAGGACATAAAGATGAGAGAACATGTAATCAGATAGTTCTGTGAAGTTAAGGATAAAGATCATTTGAAGAGATTCTTGAAGTCTCTTGGAACTTTATTGAGAACTAAGAGAAGAACAATCCTTATAATGGGAGGCAAAAAGGAGGAAGTACAAAAAGAGATAGAGCAAGTAGTAATGCAAGTTCTTGCAGATATAGTTGCAAAAAAGCATGTTGAATCAGACCCTCAACAGAAGCAATCAAAGGAACTACATGCAGAGGAAGTTGGTATTGAAGAAGTTCCATCTTCTTCACATATCAATATTGGCAAAGAATCAATGGATATTGAAGGCACCAAAGTGACTCTAGAATCAGATGATGCAGTATTTCATGATCTAGGAAACATTGTTGACAATTTGGCTTTGGGAGAGAAAGAAAAGGTCATAGAATTAGAGAAGAATACAGAGGTAGAGGAAGCACCAACTGTATTAGAATTAGTTCCAGTAGAGCAATTAGTTAAAGGCAAACAAATTTTGACAGAGGCCACTACCTCTAGTCCACATTCTATACCAGTTGAAGACATTAGTGCACCTGACAGTAAGAAGAGGCATATTGGTTCAATGTTTGAAGACCTTGGAAAAGAAGTTGAAGATGATGATCAGCATGAGTTCATCACATCTCTGAACAAAATTATTGGAAAGAATAAGAAGGTGAAAGACCTTGAAGGCAAAGTTAGAGTTTTGACAGAGAAACTTGAGAGTGTGATCAACACTAAGGTATCTGAATCAAATCCACTTGAGAAAGCTAAAATGGTAATGAATTATTTTGACTCTGAATTTTCTAACTTGAAGGATATTGCTAGAATAAAAGTTCAGGAAGACTTTGAAGTAGAAATGAAACAAACCTTAAGTGTAAATATTCAAAATGATATTGGTAGTTTAGATGTACACATAAAGAATTTGAGGAGACATTTTGAGACAAGAAAGAATTTGTACATACAATGCACTAAATCAAAAATCCTAATAGTTGAAGAGGATAAGAAGATCAGAGAGAAATTAGATGCTATTACAGCTAAGAAAAACACCTTGACAAGCCCTAATGTCAAGATAAGTTCTGTAGAGAAGAGTATAAGGAAATTGAAAGATGAAATCAGAATGTTAGCAGAGGAGAAGAACAGAAAGATGATCAGGATTAACATCTTGAGAGAGCATGTCTCAATCAAGATATCAATTGTTGAAGATCAAATTGAGCAGTGTCTTTCAACAAAGACATCATTTCAAAAGTTTAGCTTCAATTCCCTGCAAGCTTGTCAGACAGTAGCATATGGATTGAGTACTCTACTCAATGTTGCTAAATCCATCAGGAAGATATGGTAGAAAGATTTTGAATCTTGGAAGTTAGAGTTTGGTGATTATGTTGTAAGCCTACCGACTTTGCAATAACTGATAATAAGGTATAAAGTTTTTGAAACTTTTGTACACCCTATCTTTGTCATTGTTGTCAAAGGGGGAGAGATAGCAGAAAATTGAATATATGTTTAGGAAGGATACTCATAGGGGGAGCTATTCTATGGAGTATGATATTGTATAACTTTTGGCCACAATTTTGTATAAGTGTTTTTGAAGTTTTGTTTGCACACTTAGCCAATTTTCCCATATGTTGCCACCAATGACAAAGGGGGAGATTGTTGGCAATTTGGCTAATGTGGATACATAGATGTTATCATTATGGAAACATATGATCTCTATTGAGAGTGTAGAATCTGGAATGCAAGTATGGCAAGTTAAAGAAAGAAATTGTCTAAGTATGGATACAGTGATCCTAACAGAGCACCCGATGAAGATTTAGTTGGCGATGTCCACTGGAGCAATATTTTTGTTTGAGTAGTTAACTAAAGATTCTATAGAGTATGAGGATACCCCATCTTAGTGTGCATAAAGTTTGGAGCAATACAGACAAAGTTATTCAAAGTTTACCAAAGATAGCTTTTGCAGACAGAACAGTTTTGGAGATAGTATTAGCGAAAGAGTTAAGGGATTATTTTTTCTTGTCAAAATAATGACTTAACATTATGAAGGGATGAAATCCTATATTTTTACTCTTGGATAAAGATTTTGGAAGCTGACCATGTAAAGTTATTAGCTTTAATAACTTATATATTAGGCATACTTGAAATGTAATGAAAGAGAAGGGTGATATGTAAAAAGAAAGAAAAGATAACTTGCGATAGTTGTATATTATGATAGCAGCAAAGGCTATTGATGTGAAGTTGCAAGCAGTACCATATTATAGTTAGAAACATTTTGTATTACCTATTTGGGTAGTGAGCTCAGCTGGAGATCAGGTTTTGTAATCTAACTCCTAACAGGGTTAAGGCTTCTAACAAGGCCTAAAGTCCTTTAACCAGGACAAATCTACTATATATTGTAAATTGAATCCTAACAGGGTCCAATATCCCTAACAAGATACTTTTGATTAGTGTTCTTTGTGGGTACCATCCCCACCGAGGTTTTCCCTTGGCCAGGGTTTCCTCGAGAACATATGATGTGTTATGAGTTCTTTCTATATACTACTATGTTTGTTAATCAGCTTGATAATCTTTGTATGCACTAAAGTAATCTGTTATATCCATAAGTGGGCAAAAGAAAAAGTTTGTGAAATACTGATTCACCCCCCCCTCTCAGTATTTCCTATTTCTAACAAAGACCTGCTACAAAAGTATAGTTATGTCACTGATACTGATCTACCCACAAGCCTCCCTCCCATTAGAGATATCATTCACCAAATTGACTTGATACCTGGTTCATCCCTACCTAACAAGGCACCTTATAAAATGACTTTAGCCCAACATGCAGAGATTTATAAGAAAGTAAATGATTTGTTTGAAAAAGGCCTAATACAAAGAAGCCCAACTCCTTATGTTGTTCCATCTATTCTTGTCCCAAAAAAGATGGAAAGTGGAGGTTGTGTACTGATAGAAGAGCTATCAAAAATATCACTATAATATATAGATTCCCCATGCCCAGAATTGAGGATCTATTGGATCAACTAAGAGTTGCTTTCTTCTTCACCAAGATAGACTTGAAGTCTGGATACCATCATATCAGGATCAAACCAGGAGATGAATGGAAGACAACATTAAAAAATACTAAAGGTTTTTTTGAATGGTTAGTAATGACCTTTGGGTTAAGCAATGCCCCTAGTACTTTTATCAAGCTTATGAATGAGATGTTCATTGATTTTATTGGCAAATTTTTTTTTATTTACCTTGATGACATACTAATATTCAGTCATAGAAAGGAGGAGCATCTTGATCATGTGGAATAGGTACTAAGGGGTCTTCATTGGCACAAGTTGGTGATCAACTTGGAAAAATGCATGTTTATGAAGAAGGAACTTGTGTTCCTAGGATTTGTGATCTCACAAGGTACCATCAAGATGGACTTTGAGAAGGTTGAAGAAATCATCAATTTGCCTCCACCAAAGAACCAAGGTGATGTAAGAAGCTTCCATGGACTTTCCACCTTCTATAGAAAGTTTATCCAAAACTTCAGCCATGTGTGTGCACCAATACTTGACACCATTAAAGGAGGTAGGAAGAATAATTTTTCTTGGATAAAGGAAGAAAATTATGCATTTCAGTACCTAAAAAATAGAGTTTCTCAATACCCCATCTTGGTTCTACCTAATTTAAACAAGGTCTTCACTATGGAGATAGATGCAAGTAATTTGTTCATAGGCATAGTCCTAAGCTAGGAAGGTAAGTTAGTTTCTTTCTTCTCTAAGAAATTAAATGAGGCCAAAAGGAAGTAATCAACCTATGACCTAGAAATTTATGCCATGGTTTAAAACCTCAAGAAATGGAGGTACTATCTGATCCCAAAAAGAATGTGTGGTATATACTGATAACCATACATTGAGTTTTCTCAATTCATAGCAAAAGCTCTCTGTCAAACATCTTAAATGGATGGAGTAGTTACAAGCCTACACTTTCAACATCAAACAAAAGAAGGGTGTGGCAAACAAGGTTGTAGATGCCCTTAGTAGGAGGGTTGGTCTGGTTGAAGAGGTAAAAATTCAAAGTGTGGGAATTGATTCCCTCAAGTACCTATATCCTAGTGATCCTGATTTTGTAGAGATTTTTCAAGCTTGCACAAAGATGGTTGGAAGAAACCATACTAATTTTTTAGAATACCTGATTTATAATGGACTCCTATTTAAAGGAGCTCAACTATGCATCCCAAAATTTTCAATGAGGGAAAATATAATAAAGGATAAATATTGTGGTGGCCTAGGAGGACACTTTGGCATTTACAAGACAACATACATGGTGAAAAGAAGTTATTTTTGGCCAAAGATGAACAATGATATTAAAAATTTCCTAGAGACTTGTACCATCTATTAGCAAGCTAAAGGTGTATCAAAAAATTAGGGGTTATATCAACCCTTACCAATTCCCACAAGGCTTTGGGAATCAATCTCAATGGATTTTGTCATGGGGCTACCTAGAACAAAACAAGGTTTTGATAGTGTTTTTGTGATAGCAGATAGATTGAGTAAAATGGTCCATTTTGTACCATGTAAAAGCACAAATGATGCTTCTCACATTGCACATATTTTCTTTAAAGAGGTAGTTAGGATCCATGGTTTACTAAAAACAATTGTATTTGATAGGGATGTGAAATTTCAAGGCCACTTTTGGAGGACACTTTTCAAGAAACTTGGAACTAATCTAACCTACAACTCTTCCTATCACCCACAAACTAATGGGTAGACTCAAGTGGTTAATAGATCCTTAGGCAATATCCTAAGATGCCTAACCAAACAATATGCTCAGAGTTGGGATCTACTCTTGCCCCAAGAAGAGTTTGTATTCGATGACTCAATGAATAGGTCAATAGGAAAAAACCCCTTCCAAGTAGTGTATGGCCTTCAGCCCAAAGGACCATTGGACCTGGTAGAACTACCATCTAATTTCAAAACTAGTGATCAAGAAGAAGAATTGGTAGAGCTTATTATAAAGGTGTAGCATGAGGTAAAAGAAGCACTACAAAGATCCACTTTGAAATACAAGGAACATGCTGACAAAAGAAGAAGGGAAATCCACTTCAAAGTTGGAGACAAGTTATTTCTTGAGGAAAGAGAGACTACCTAAGGGTAGATATTCCAAACTTCACATGAAGAAAGTAGGACCATGAATAATACTCAAAAAAATGGGTGAAAATGCATATGAGATCTCTCTTCCCCCTACCTTGAAAATTTATCCAATTTTCAACATTGCAGACCTCACCCCCTACAAAGGTATAACAGGTTCAATAGGTGAACAAGGTGAGAAAGCAAATATGAATGATGAAGACTATGTCACTAGCCTACCTCAAAGAAAACCCATTGAGTTAGAGGCAATATTGGACACCAAGTTTCTAAAGTAGACCAAAACCAAGAAGTACATGCAGTACCTAGTCAAGTGGAAAGGACTCCCCAACATAGATGCAACTTGGATGACCGAGGAACAAATTAAGCAACATGGAACAACCATTGATTAGTTAAACTCAAGTAGGAACTTGAGTTCTAAAATTAAATGGGAGTATGGTGTAGGAGAACTCTCATCACACTAAGAGTCTTTGATACTCTTTTGGATCCTTTGATGGTCCTGGTAGTCTTTAGTACACTCTAGAAATAGAGGTTATAATTGGACCTTATTTGTAAGACCTAGTCCCAAGTTTGGCATTGATAAGCCATTGGTCAACTATTGGTCAACGAGGTTCCTAAACCTTAGAATAGGTTATTTTATTAGGATTTTATGTTTTAATTGTATTGATCCATGTTGGATCATTAGACTTAGGTGTGGACCAAGTTTGGTCACCTAGGATAGAAAATATGCTAAAAAGTTGTAAAAGTTGCTTTGCAACTTGGACAACATTTGCTAAAATTTGTAAACAACCCCCCAATGGTCATATAGTTTTAAAATCAGTTTGTAACCAATTGGGGAGGCCTTCATAAGCCCTACCAGGTGGGTGGAAGTTAAAATGATGTAATTTGGCATTTAAAATTAATACAAATACAAACATTTCTCTGCAAATCCCAAGAATAATTGAAGTGTACAGACTAGTACAAACAAGAGGGAATGAATTTATGAAACCAAAAGTTTTCCATATGGATATATTTTTATTTTCAATTGATTTCATGTTTTGATCAATTCTAGTTTGAAAGTTATCAAGGTTTTTGTCTGACTGCCTAGATTGTAGGCCTAAAACTAGGGTTTGAATTGATTTTGTGTATTCTACTTGATTCCACCTTGGGAATCTGATGACCCTTAATGGAATTAAAGATTTTATTATTTACTTTGATAATATGTAGGTTAGGAGTGGTAACTTGTAGGGAGATGGAATTGCCATGATGCCCTATGTGTACATCCTTGTGTGTGCACCTACAAGCAACTGAGTACAGTCAGCATAAATATTGATTGGGGATTCACTAGGACCCCAAATTTAGGATTTAAGGTCCTTATATATGTCCTCACTTGTTCCCATAATTTTTTTGGGTATTGGTTCAAAGGAAATAGCACTTTTAGTGCAATTGTAGACCTAATTAGGCCTAATTATCTTGCCTAGATTAGGTGTTTTCCTATTCTACTTCCAATTTCACATCTTAGTGCTTGGATATGATCTATAAGGCCCAAAAGGGTATCAAAATCTCCAATTTTTTCAATACATTGCAAGGAAGTATTTTGGTCTAGGATCAAAATCTCTCCTAGGAAGGGCTACAAGCCTACTTGTGGGTTTGTGAAGTAGCTATGTTGTATAGGTTGCTTTTGAGTGAAATAACCATTGGAACTAATTTAATAGGACCTAAATAGGCTAGATCTTTTAGTATAGGTCACCCCTGGTCTTGCTAGTCATTTCATAGGGATTGTTCATAAATTGGGTTAATAGTGCTTCATAGCTAATCTTGGTTATTGGTATTTGAAACTTGGTAGAACCTAGTGATTAGGTTTCCCTTGGGGTTTGAGGTTTTGATAACCTTATTCATTGTCCTTGATACACTTGTGATAGGTGTAGGGAAGTTTTCCCTATAGTTTGGGTGTATAAGAGTACATTCCTTAACCATTTGTTCACTATTTCAAGCTTCTTGCTCCCCACTTTGTATCACCTCGCTTGGCCTTAAAACCAATGCAAAGCCAAATCCTTATCCTTCCTCCATAGCTTCTAAGACCTCTTTTTCACCAACCATGAGTACATTAGGACCTATTGTCTTCACCTCTATGTCCTCTAATAGTGACTAAATTTTGAAAGTCACATTATCCTTCTTAAAGGTATAAGAGTTATTCACTCCATCATGTGTAGCTTGGAAGTCAAATTTCCATGGTCTACCTAGGAGAAAGTGACATGCATCCATCGAAAACACATCACATAGGATTGTTTCCTTATATCTTCTAATTGAGAACTCCACCCAAGCCTTCTCATTCACTAGAACATGCTATCCTTTATTCATCCATGTAACCTTGTAAGGACTAGTGTGGGGTATCCTTATCATATTCAATTTTTTGACTACTTCCTTTGACACAATGTTGTTAGTAGACCCTAAGTCAATGATGACTCTACACACTTTTCCCATCATCTTGCATTTTATCCTAAATAGAGACATTCTTTGGTTTGGTTCTTCTTTAACTAGCTCTTTGATCAAGGTTCTCCTCATCATAAGGTTCTCACCTTCCTCTCAATTTAATGGTACCTCAGGGTGATTCACTATTGTACTAGTCTCTTCTTTAACCAAATTAGTTCTCTTGTCACCTCCTTGAGAATTGCAACCCTTCTTTGGACACCTATAGGTAGGGTGTCCCATTTGGTTACAATGATAGCATTTCATATTAGCAAAGTAATTACCTCTTCCTTGTCAACCACTTCTTCCTCTAAAGTTAGAGCTCCTTCCTATACTACCTCTACTAGAGCTTCCCTCTTGCTATTTAGTGTACTTGACTTCTCCTTTAGCCTTTGACTCTGAACTCCTTCCACCATAACCACTTATTTTCCCTCTACTATCTCTTCCTCTACCTCTACCTCTTAAGGTACTCGAATCTTGCTTCTTTCTTAACTTCTCCTCTACCTTGACAGTAAGTTGATAGCATTTTTGAATGGTGTTAGGAGTCATAAGACTCATCTCATCTTGGATATTCCATTTCAGTCTATTGAGGTATCTTGCCACCTTTACCTTCTCATCCTCTGCAACTAGGGATCTCATACAAAGCTTTTGAAACTCCTCAGTATATGAGTTCACATCCAAGTCTTTTTGCCTAAAAATTTTCCTCTTCTTGTGGAGTTGGATTTCATAATCCTCTGGCACATATGCCTCCCTAATTTTGGCCACCATTTCGTTCCATATAGAAATAGGATTCTTTCCTTCTGTTGGTTCTTCAAAATATTTTACACTCCATGAGATACCAATATGCTTATGACTAATGTTAAGGAGTGGTTACTTCCAAATGTGAGAAATCTATAAGCAACTAGACCAACTATAGGGACAAGACTATCCTCTTCACTTCTAGCTCTACAAAACCAAGGTAGGTACACATGATCCAATAGATTCAACTCTATTATTTACTCAATACTAGATCTTACAACATATGATAGTGAGAAAGTACTAAATAACAACCTATTATTCATTGACTCTCCATCACTGGGTAAAAAAACTTATATAAAGTAAATAAAACTGTAAAAGACTAGTATTGATTATATGTTTTAGGATTACAAGTTTTTTATCATTCCCCACAAAGCAAAGATAGGAAAATATAGGCCAGTGCCTTATCGATTGGGAAAAATATCAGGAAACATAATGAATACAAAGATATTTTGAAAATGACTGGTCTTTTAAACATAAATACAATCACCCCAACTCTTTCCTACTTATAGAAAATCCTCAAATAGATTCAATAAACATGTATCCCACCCTAAGAAATATTTAATCCAACCCTAGATCAGAACTCAAAGCCAAATGCATACATATAAATCTCAAAAATATTTAAAGATTCATAGAATAAACTCAAAGGAGAGACAAAGATTTGAGATTTGTATTAAGTATGTGAGGTCCTACCCCAACCCATCTTAGCTTGACATTCTTTTTGACATTTGATTCATTAGGATGATACTTTGAGTATAGACATTTGACCTATTTTGGATTCATTTTCTATCATTAGATCTTATGAGATTACTGTTATATATTTTTTTATGATGATGATGTTAGTCGTACACTTTAAATATGCTCATTTTGGTTCCATGATTATCTATGATATATGAATTCTACATTCTACATCTATTATGTTATCTTTTAGTATAAAAAATATTGGTGGAATCATGGTTCTATGATTAGCTTAGGATTACATGCTTATGTAGAAATAAAATTGATATTTCGAATAATGTGGATTATGTAATGTTTCATGAAATGCAATTTTTTTTAATAATTGTCAAGTTCAGATGTTATTACTTCATTTCAATGATTATCAATGCAAAGATTTTATGATGTACTAACATCGAAATTGAGTGTGCAGGAATATGGCCATGGTTGTAAATTCAGGGAAACAAGAATGGATCTAAGTGCAATCAGTTTGAAACCAAGGTCGACTCTACGAAGAGAACAACCTCATCATAACATGATTTTTTTCATAAAGGTGATACATGTGTGTATGTGGTTGACAATTTTTGTAAGTAAATTTCATTTTTGTGAAAATATAAATGTATTTTTGTCCACAAAGCATGCCAAATGTGTTTGTGATGTGTGTTAGAAAGTAAAGATCCCAAAGATAACTAAGAGGGGGGGGGGATGAATCAGTTATCAGATAATTTAACCATTCAACTACTTTAAACAATATAATCAATGTACTAATCAACCATAGAAAGATAACCATACACAATTGCACAATAACACAAGATATGTTGACTAGGGAACCTCTTGAAAAGAGTAAACCCCGGTGGGAATGATGCCCAAAAAATGATGCACTAATATGAAAGTTCCTTGTTAGAGGATGGACCCTGTTAGGACTCTTATGAAATACATTTAGTACATATAAATCCCTATTAGGAGATTTTGAATCCTTGTTAAAAGATTCTAACCCGGTTAAGAGTTTATGGAAGACAGAAGGACCCACTGCCCAAACAGCTTCAAGATAAGATCTCTGAACCCACTATCCAAAAGATCTTAGAATTATTCAATATAATAATATGAAATATATTACCTCCTTCACACTATGCCAAAACCGCATTCTCTGCTACACAAGATCACAATTCTAGATCTTTGTACTCACAAGTCTTCCTTCATCATTGAATTAGCTCTTTTCTTCACTTCATGCATATATTGACATCTCAACCTTCTTAGTACATATTAAAATAAGGAAAACATTCCTTCTTATATACCAAACTCAAATAATTACAAATGAGTTGGTCCTCAATTACAAAATAATAAATTCTACACGCTACACACAAAATTTCACATAAAACTGTCGGCTTCCAAATAATGTAAATTTCTCCAAACATATCTTTAAATTTTGTGCTATGAAGCACATCATCATTAATGATTCTCCAACATCCCTTTAACTATGAAAAATCAGATTCCATCCCAGCTAAGAGATATCCTCTGATTTCTGAAAATCGCTTCACAGAAACATTGTCTAAACACTGCTTTCACCAAAATGCTCATAACTCTCATAAATGAATGAATTTATTTTTGTGCTATTAACCATAGGTTAATAACACACCAAAGAACATACCATCAACTTTGAAAAATCCAATCTACAATACAACATGTGTACAAAACAAAACTATAACTGCTTTCCTGCTAATATCCAGAATATCACTGTGTTGACATCAATGATAATCCAAGTCATGAATGCAACAACAACTGCTACAGAATGATTGCCAAAATATTTTGCATTCATTCCTAAAAATCTCCCCCATTGGCATTGATGGAAACATAAATGAAAAACATCCAATGTTCCAAAAATCCAATACTGCAACATCACTACAAAATATCAAATTAAATCTTGCTTCATTTTCCTATCCAGCTCTCTCATACAATCCAAAATGTTTTTCATGTATATCTCTTCCCCATTGACATCAATGACATAAATTCCATCACTAAGTCAACAACAACTTAATGTCAAAAGACACTTTTCAGAAAAATACAATAACAAGAGTCCTCATGACTCAGCTCATAAACTCCCCTATAGAGGAAGTTCCAACATCCAATCTAGAAGAAAGATAGGGCTCATATACCACTGGACAGATGCAATCATCTGCATCAATTCTCAAAAATAGGTTGGGGCATAACCCCAAGCATACCTCTTAGATACACAAATGTATCTTTAGGTAAAGGTTTTGTAAATATATCTGCTATCTGCTCCTTTGTGCTTATGTACTCCAATCTTACTTCTTTTTCTGCAACTTTCTCTCTTACAACATGATACTTGATCTCAATATGTTTAGTCTTAGAATGTAAAATATGATTTTTTGACATACTTACTGTACTGGTGTTATCACAATTTCTAACAACATGCTCATCAAACTTTATTCCAATATCCTTCAACATAACTTGCTCAACAGGGTGATGTCTCAAAGTATACCTGTTAGGTGTCATAGTTACTAATCTTGTTCCAATTGTAGATTCTTCTCTGCTTTCTTCTCTATTTTCTTCTTTGTTTTCTTCTCTATTTTCTTTAGTATGACTTTCATTTAGCAAATCATTGTTAGTTTCAAAAAATAATTCTGCATTTTCAATGTTAGGCTAAGGTTGTGCTTCTCCATCAGATTCATAATCAAGCATTCTTTCCTAAATTTTAAACTTCTCATCAACTTTTACATTTTCACTTTCAACAATAGTCTTAGTTCTTTTGTTATAACATCTATATGCTTTGCTTTTTAAAGAATATCTAAGAAATATTCCTTCATCACTTCAATGATCAAACTTTCCTATATCATCATCTCTCTTTATATAACATTTACTTCCAAAAATTCTAAAATACTTAACTGAGGGTGCATGTCCAAACCATAATTCATAAGGTGTCTTGTTTGTATCTGCTCTGATTTGTACTTTGTTCATAGTGTATACTACTGTGTTCACTGCTTCTCTCCAAAAAGTCTTAGCCAAATCATTTTCAAACAACATAGCTCTTTCTACTTCAGTTATTGACCCGTTCCTTCTTTCTGCAATACCATTTTATTCTGGTGTTCTAGGGGCTGAAAGTTGTCTCTTAATACCATTCATTTCATAAAAGGTGTTAAACTCTCTAGATGTAAATTCACCACCTCTATCAGATCTTAAACACTTAATCTTCATTCCAGATTCATTCTCAATTTTGCTTTTCATGATCTTAAGTTTATCAAATGCTTCAAATTTTTCTTTGAAAAATGCAATCCACATCATCCTTGTAAAATCATCAACAAGAATCATAAAATACCTTTCTCCATAGAATCCTCTATTAGGACCACTCAAGTCTGTATGAACAATCTCTAGCTTCTCTGTCGATGTGGACTTCTTGTTGGGAAATGAACTCCTTTTCTAATTTACCATCATACATTCTTTGCAAATCATGTTAGTAGGTTTCATAATTCTAGGTAAATCTCTTACCGCAAGTGTAGTGCTCACCTTGACAATATTATCAAAGTTTATGTGACAAAACCTTTTATGCCATAACCAACTGTCATCAATCTTAGTTATCAAACATGTCATCTCAGTAGGATTCAACTGAAATACATTACCTCTGGTTCTGGATCCTTTTCCAATTAGATTTCCATCTTTATCTTTTATCACACAAGTTTTCTCAACAAACCAAACTTGATAACCCTTATCAGCCAATTGTCCAATGCTTAGTAGATTATGTCTCAATCCATCAACAAATTAAACATCATCAGTGTTAGTCTTTCCATCAAGAGTAATAGATCCTATACCCTTAATCAAACAAGGTGCATTGTTACCAACCCTAACAATTCCTCCATCATAATTATCTAATTTAACAAACTTTATTTTATCTCCAGTCATATGATGTGAACAACCACTATCTATAATCCAATCAAATTTCTTTTCAACTTGTGAAACTAATGCTTTTTCTTCCCTTTTATCAGATTCAGAACTTTTTTCTTTAATTGCTACAAATCCTATTTTCTCAAAGTTATCATTATCACTGTCACTTAAATGTTTTTCAATTCTTGCTTCAAGATCTTCATCATTTGCATAATAACATTCTTTAGATCTCCTAGGTTTAAAGTTGCTTCTATACTTCTTAACTCTTTTAGGACATTTAGATGCAAAATGACCATATTCTTGACAAGTCCAACATTTAAAGATTTTCTTACCATCTGGTTCTTTTTTTAAAAGCAATACAATACCTTCTTCAATCTTCTTATCTTCCTTAGATTTAGATCTGCTACTGCTAGCATAATCTCCATTCACACTAGTACTTCTTGTAGGTCTAATGTTAAGAGCACTGAATGTTGTTTCCATTCCAGATAACTCTCATGATAATCTCAAGTTCATCTTTGTTGTTTCTAATCTTCCAAGAAGAGTCTCTCTTGAAAAGTTTGATGTACAAGGTATCACTTGTTCAATCATCTGTGTTATCTGCTTGAATACTGGTGTCAAAGTTCTCAAAATTTTCCATATCACTTCATTCTTTGTCTTATCACCTCCACAAGACTTTATTCCTATTAGAATCTCAGACATCCTACAAATATAGCTTCTAATAGATTCATCTTCCATCATTCTGATATCTTCAAATACACAAATCCAATTATGTAATCTAGCCTTCTTTGCATATTCATCACCTTCAAAAGTAGAATGTAAAGCTTTCCAAATTGCATGAGATGTTTTCAAACATCTTACCTAACTATATTCATTCTCTGGTAGTGCTGACAAAAGTGCTTCTCTTGCAATTATGTTACACATGAATAGATCTAGTTCATCTTTAGTTCCTACCTCTAGATTGTCTTCCTCAATGATAGTCTTCTCATTCTTTGTAATCAACCATAATAGATGAGTCTTCATCTTTTCTTTCCAGTTGTCAAAATTTACTCCATCAAACTTAGGGCTTTCTTTTCTAAAATTCACCATGGATCTCCTTAAGTTGTTAAACTTTTCTTTCAAGGACCTACTGCTCTGAAACCAATTGTTAGAAAGTAAAGATCCCCAAGATAACTAAGAGGGGGGCGGTGAATTAGTTATCATATAATTTAACCATTCAATTGCTTTAAACAATATAATCAATGTACTAATCAACCATAGAAAGATAACCATACACAATTGCACAATAACACAAGATATGTTGACTAGGGAACCTCTTGAAAAGAGTAAACCCCGATGGGAATGATGCCCACAAAATGATGCACTAATATGAAAGTTCCTTGTTAGAGGATGGACCTTGTTAGGAGTCTTATGAAATACATTCAGTACATATAAATCCTTGTTAGGAGATTTTGAATCCCTGTTAAAAGATTCTAACCCAGTTAAGAGTTTATAGAAGACAGAAGGACCCACTGTCCAAATAGCTTCAAGGCAAGATCTCTGAACCCACTATCCAAAAGATCTTAGAATTATTCAATAGAATAATATAAAATATATTACCTCCTTCACACTGTGCCAAAACCACACTCTCTACTACACAAGATCACAATTCTAGATCTCTGTACTCACAAGTCTTCCTTCATCACTGAATTAGCTCTTTTCTTCACTTCATGCATATATTGACATCTCAACCTTCTTAGTACATATTAAAACAAGGAAAAAATTCCTTCTTATATACCAAACTCAAATAATTACAAATGAGTCAGTCCTCAATTACAAAATAATAAATTCTACACGCTACACACAAAATTTCACATAAAACTGTCAGCTTCCAGATACTGTAACTTTCTCCAAACATATTTTCAAAGTTTGTGCTATGAACCACATCATCATTAATGAGTCTCCAACATCCTTTTATCTACAAAAAATTATATTCCATCCCAGCTAAGAGATATCCTCTGATTTTTGAAAATCACTTCACAGAAACGTTGTCTAAACACTGCTTTCACCAAAATGCTCATAACTCTCATAAATGAATGAATTTATTTTTTTGTTGTTAACCATAGGTTAATAACACACCAAAGAATATACCATCAACTGCACAAAAGCCAATCTACAATACAACATGTGTGCAAAACAAAATTGTACCTACTTTCCTACTAATATCCAAAATATCACTGTGTTGACATCAATGACAATCCAAGTCATGAATGAGACAACTACTACAGAATGACTGCCAAAATACTTTGCATTCATTCTTAACAATGTGTGCTTATGTGAGGTGTCACTTGACACCATGGTGATGATGTGGCATGCTTGAGTGGAATATGGACTTGACCCTCTCCTTAGTTGGTGTTGAGTATTCCTAAGCTAGGTAGGTGGTTTAAAGAACCAATATTCATGTTACCAATACTCTATTTTCGGATGCAAGTTTAATTGGGGTTTTTGAGGGGTTCTATGGAGTCCCAAGGTATAGTTTAGGTTAGATTTTGGTCCCCAAGTCTAGTACATGGGTTAGGGGGCTTATTTCTTCTATTTCCACTTTCCTAGGCCACCATTTTGTCTCTCTAAATGGGCCATTTTTTATATAAACGAAAATAGAAATGCTATCTAGGATGTCTCACCTTTTCATGTGTTGAATTTCATTCCATTCTTTTAGTAGGGGAAAGTGTCACTTTGTCTAGGATCTAGAAACCTAATTATTTTGGGAAGGGAGATGAGAGAGGAATGTTTAAATGTCTATAAGGGAGAGAGACTTAGGAAAAAACACACACTTGTTTTGTTAATCTTGTCTATGCTAGATTTGGAGAGAGTGAGAGGAAGACTAGAGAGTTTTTGGGGCTAGTAGATTTCAGAAGGATAGCAAGCTTGGAGTCAAGAGGAGCTCTTCTTCACCCTTTCAATTTTGCCTTTGCTTAGGAGAAGGTTGGTGGCTCCTATCATGTAAATATTTTGTATATGCTTTGAAAGAAATGTACTAGTGAGAAATTTGTAAATTGTAGTACCTTGTGTTGAATCTTATATTGTTTGGTTTCATTGTGTTATTTTGTTTTCAATCTTGTTTGTCTTCTTGTTTTGGGTGTGCAAGTTTACTCCTCACCCTTGGGAGGATTTGAGGAGGACTTGGGTTGAAGGGCCTAGTTGGAAATTCTTTATGTATGAGAACATGGTTGTATGGGCACCCATGAGAGCTTTCTTATGTTGGTTTGGAGGCTAGAAGGGTTGTGTAGATGCTCATGGATGTGAGTTGTTTGGTTGGAAGAGCCTTGTGCAGGCAAGTGATATACATTAAAATATTGGTTTTTGTTATAAGATAGGTGTCTCTATAAGAGAAGTTTCCACCTTCACCCATCTATGGATTCAATCTTTAGAATCCTTTGTACAAGCTTGGGAAGGGAGTAATTTGTGAAAGTCTTTGTACCAAATTGTGCTTGAATGTTTATGCTTTGTATTGTTTGTGTGTAGCCCATCCTATTCTTGTTTTCCCTAGCTCAGGGGTGGCCATGTAATGGCCTAGGCTGGGAGGTGAGCCTCCATGGCCATGTGAATAAATTATTGTGTTTGTAGGTTTGGTTTCTTGGTTTGAAGGAGAAGTCCAAGTTTGAAGTTCGAGTTCAAGTTGAGAAATTTTTAAAGACTATTCTTAGGTTAACAACTTGAGAGATCTTGCTCTATACATTTTGTTTTCTATAACAAAGAAATTGTAATATGATAAGAGATGAAATTATGATTGGATATACTAGAAGGATTCTTGAACTAGTCTTAGTAAATTTTATTTGCTCTCTTTAAAGTTCTAGAATTTGCAACTATTAACTGAATTTGAAAATTAGTTCTCTGCATAAATGTTAGGTGGATTAGACATGGACTGGAAATGTTAGATTAATTTTATTTGCTCAGGAAAGGTTGAATTTCCTGCAAGTGAAAATTAGTTATTAAATCAATTTGTCCAACATGTTTGTAATATAAATAATTATGTACAGGAAGGTTAAATTAGTTCTTTTTATTTAGTTCTTTAAAAGTTAAAATTTCATGTATCTGTGTTGAGCATTTTAATGTTGTTAAAGGATTATTTCTGTTATTACTATGTCTCATATTTTTTCATTAGTAAATGTCTTATGTTTAAGACATTTAAAATTGATCTTGTTAATAGGATTTGTTTAAAAAAAAAATTACTTTACAACAGATTGGAATTTAAAAGGTTTACATTTTTGGGTATATGTTTAGTTCTTCTATCAAGTTTATAAATCAAGTACCTAGTAGTGTAAAAGCTAAAATAGAAGTTCTCTATAGATTCTCCTTTCAGATTAGAGAATGAATCACAGTTGTATAAATGTATGAATATGACAAAACATAAACTTTAAATTATGTAAGGAAAAAAAAATACATATAAAGTTGTAAATTTGTTTTATATGTATTCACAAAAGAATGAATAAGAACATATTTTTTCTCTTTCCCAAATCTGATGTAAATGTGGAACTATGCTATATAAATCCATATAGTTATACTAGAGGGTAAGTGCACAAAGATGGGGGACCAAAAAGGGGGTATAAGATGCCACTTTTTTCCTGAAATCAGAAAACTTTGAACTTCAACAAGAAATTGAAGATAGTTAGACTCAAAATTTTGAGATGCAACAAAAACAAGAGTTGTAATACTCTGAATCTAGTTCCTAAACTAAGAACTTATTTTGAAAATGGTATAGATTAAGGCCCTCAAAAAGGGGGAGCACAAAAAGTGGTCCTATTTTTTATCCAAAAACATAACATAGCGTTTAATGTGCTGCCCCTAAAATGTTAACTTTAAAAAAAAAAAAATTT